>JAPEHR010000004.1:70000-1270000 GCA_032158425.1 Pleurotus giganteus
TGCTTTATGCACCTGGCATATTCTGTCGCGCCACTGAGAGGTCTCGTATATTTGGACAACGGTATGCGTCAGTAACTGAATCTATATATTACGATGCAGGTAGTGAGCGAAGTCCCACCAATATCAATGAACGACTCACCTGAAACCACCATTCTCCTGCAATCGAGGTGTCTCAATGGGCCGAGTTCAGCTGTAGAATTAGGTTCCGCGGATGGAAGTGCACGCCGAGCAGCTTGAACTGTGCGTCTGCAATGCTGCATTTGATGGGTGGGTATACATATCCTTGGTCACCTTTTGACCCGCGCTTGATCTTGGATTTACAGTCCAGGGGGTATGGTAGCCCTTTGTGCTGAAGCGAGCCAACTCGAGAGTGTGTGGCCTCGGCTTTAGTGGCGTCAACGAAAATGTTGCAGAGGGCGAACGAGCAAATGGCCGTGGTGAACCAGTGGTAAGCGACGAGGTACGAAGCCAAACATTCATTTCGTTCTGGCATAGTCAGAACGTGAAGGTGGGAGGGGAAAGAGAAGTGCGGTGTGAGAAGTGGCAGAGTGATGTTACGTTGATCTAACGCGTTACACGCGACGCGACGCGTCGAGTGACAATCACACGGTTCGTCTCCTAAAGCTGCAATGAGGGGCTCAAAACCGTTGACTCAATTCACTAGACCGCAGTCACCAAACGCCAAACACTTACTCAGTGTCAAGGTTGCACTAAAGCCACAATTCTAAACTCGCAAAGTGGTGATTCGAAGTTGCAAAGCGCCAAAGTGGTGATTTCAGTGTTCTAAATCCATCGAGTACTGATTACAAATTGCAGGGACCGATCTGCGAGGTTGAGAACACGATAGCGGGATAATTTTGTCCAAAGAGTCCCCTCATACATTTGCACGCAGCACGAAGACCGTGACCGTGACCTGGCAAGAAGATATGGTTGAGCCAGAAAAATGAGAACTGGCCCATCTGACAGTGAGAAATAGTAGATGCCTCCTACGTTGCAAGCGATAGTACGGTCTTACGCCAGGTTCTGTGAACCCCGCTTTCGAGGTCCGACCGTGAACCGTCCCATGCCCACCGAAACCCGCGCAACACCGTCGATCGAGCGCGGTAAGTCCTGCCGCGGTTCACAGAAGTTGGCCCATGGGAACGCCGGTTCACAAAAACTTCGCCCGCGATTCACAATACTTCGCCCGCGGTTCACAGCTGGGTTCACTGAATTCCGAGCCCCGGCATCCCCAAACGGCATGTCGGAGTTACAAATCCGTCCCAATGCGGCAGGCGCCCAGTTCACACACCGGCTCTCTCTCACACCCCATCACCACCACCAACGGCGACGACGACGACGACGGACGATGCCACACAGAGAGCCAAGGGCAAAAGGGCCCAGCAGGTGTGTGGCAATGATTTTCCCTCCCTGAATTCCTCAGCTGATCCCAAAACCCGGGGTTTTTTTAGGTGAACTTCCTGCTGCTCTGGCAGGTGCCCCCACTTCCGCCCCCTCTACCTCTCCCTCCGCCTGCTGGATCGACCCCGATCGAGCTCGTTCGCATCCCCCTCGCCTCTGCCCACCTGTGGTAGTCATCAGCAGATTATACATGTCATCAAATCCGCTCAACTCACCGGCAAGAAAGAAAATCTCAACCACAGTATACACACCAATGCCAAGAAACGCTTTATTCGCCTTGCAGATGGCATGAATGGCAAGCCCAGATCGATCCAGTCGGACGCGAGACTTTGCCCACTCCACGATGATGTTAACAGTGAGGAGATAGTCGAAGTAGATGTCATGGAGTGGTGCTTCCAAGGCATTTCGAGCCCGCCCATAAGTTACCTACCAGCTACATGAGCAGAGGGAATACTAAATGGACGATGAGTACTCCCTATTCTTACGGAGGAGGAAGTCTTTGATAACCCCTCCCGTTTTGCACGCCTTCTGGAGGCATTCTTTGCATATGCATCTGGCGCTCATGCTAAAATGGGGTTCGTCACCTTTGAGGCTTTGTCTGGGCATATTGTATTGAATATCTGTTCACAGGGCTTTCCTGAAGCCGTTTCTGCGGTCGAATTACTTTCTTGCTATTCGCAACGATGACCGCCTTGAGTACAAACAGTGGCTAATGGTCTATGGCAAGGATCGGACATTCGTTTCACTACGCTGGGTTCAGCAACATAAGAAGTTAATGGTACGCAGCTTCCTATTTCATATGGGACAATGTTGTACTCACCGTAAAATATGCTAGGACTATTTCTCCAAGGCTCTTGACTCACCAGTTGGTGTTGTTCGCAGTGCAGAGTCTGGATTCTTGGATCTCTTCGAACCCACATATCTCCAAGCCGCTTTGGAGAAGGAACCTAATTTGGGTGGACTCATATTTGGTACTGAGATGTGGCAGGCCATGGGTGGACGCGTTTGGAAGGATGATCCCCTGTGTCAGTACTTTCGTCAGCGTGGTGCGTAGCATTACGCCCCTTCTTGCCTATCTCTCACTTGAGGCTGCAGGTATCTCTCATGCCCCAACCTTTCTCGATTCTTCGATTCTAGCCTTGCAGCCGCTATACCTTACTCCCAAGGACCTTCAACAGTCCTGGAGGACATCGTATCTATACTATACAGGAGGAAAGCCATTCTGGGCTGCGGTTGAGAACCTTCCATCCAATACCCTTCCATATTCTTCAAAGTGAGTCGTTTTCACTAATATTTACTAGAACGTTTGTTGATGTCATCCAGGCTTAACATGTTACAGCCATATGTTGAGATGGCTTCCCACTCTGACCGCCGTGAGCATCTGTTCGAGAACCTGGTGAAATTTAGCAAGGAGTATGTGGTCGGTCCCTTAGATTACTGTGGCATCGCTCGCATCCATCACAAACGGTATGTCCTTTATAGGGGGAATCGTTGATCAACTACTTATTGCTATCCAGGACCATTCTATGCCGACAGGATCCAATTCTTCCTGACTACTACTCCATCTCTCTTGAGGCCAACTTTGACCGCCGCCGGCATCTGAAGATTGGAAAGCAGAAAGTGGCCAACCCAAATGCTGCTAAGCGAAAGCGTCTGCTACAGGAGAGTCGGCAGCAGAAGGAGGCAGCAGAAAAAGAGAATGCAGGTGAATGTCACCCTCCCAAACGTCGGCGGCTTTCTGCAGACAAGCGCATGGCACTTACTAGCAGACAGTGTACTGAGTAGCACCTACACTTACTTTAGCTTACTTTACATGTATACTACTACTGCATTCTCTCTATATACTCCTGCTGCAGTGAATAACCAGGCTGAGGCACGGCGCTATCAATACCAGGAAATATTGCTATTAGGTGTAGAGGCTTGTCCATGTAAGCAAAGTCATTAGGCTGATCATGGATATATACCATGAGGCTATTGATATTGTGAAGCTCATATGGGTCTGAGGTGGACTGCTACTTCACAGCAAGGTCGTGCACCCGATGCACGACTTATCCCTTGCACAAATAGAATCAAATAGCCAGGGGACATTAGGGGAGACCAGATCATCGCCTCAAATGAACCCCAGGCTCGTCCAGCTAAGACCAACTGATATGCTGAGATGATATAGAATGATATAGAGATGCTATATCCCAGAGATTATATGGGTCTGCTTACTGGTTGGAAAGATACAGTAGAATAAGTATGGCATCTCAGAGCGGCATACAGTGCATGAAGGCATTGCCAAACATGAACAAACAAACACGTAGAATACTGTGGTATGGCCTCTAGAATGGGAGGCTCCTTCACCTAAGCTAAACCAATGTTATCAGATGATGGATAACATATATAGAATGCCAGAAATCCAGTAGTGTATGGGTCTGACAAGCACTTCAGAAGTTACAAGACCATTTGGCTGTGAGCGGTCAAGCATGAAGGCTTTGGTTAAAAATTTCACTAAAGAGCGTCGTGTTGGGATTAGTCTGGTAGAGTATATACACAGCATGAAGTACACTATGCAGTAAGTAGGTATAATATGTGATGTTAGTACGATGTAGGCTAGGATGTGATCAGGTGGAGAGTTATATGACACGATGGTATGGTGGCATCAGAGGTTATTAAAAGCTCCCCCGAACATGGAATCTAGTTCCATGACTTCAGCATGAATGGCGCGGTCGAACGATGTACTTGTGACATCCTCATCGGGAGTGGGCTCATCCAGGAGTTCACGGAGCCTTGCACAGTCGTAGACATGGATGTCGAGGCTGCACGAATGAAATGACAGTAGGGGAGTCTAGCAAAGCACCTCAACATAATCAAACAGATATCAAAGAAGAGAGCGTACTAATGATGGTTCATCAGAGCCAGAGCGGATTCTCTGGGGTAAAGTATGGACGAAGCGGATCTAAGAACTCATCAGACGATGCTGTGCTGGAATAAGTGGAACCTACCTCAACCTTCCATCCTGGATCACTGGGTAGAATATCGGAACCAGAGGATGCGATGAGGAAGCACTGAGAACGATACATGACATTATCCTCAGCTGCCTGACGAATAGAAGATGAGATATAGTCATCGGTGCCTTCTGGTGGTGCTGGATGGCCTTTTCCCCGAAGGTAACGAGCGAGCTTGGCCATGAAGACACCAGCCATATTAGGATCCTGGGGGTTATCGATGGTGTTGAGATGTGTAATGATATCGCTGGGTTCGGACACCTGCCGGGAGTCCATCCGACGAAGCAAAGCCTTTGTGGAGGGCGCAGAGCCAAAGGTCTAATGAGCAGTGGCTGAATATAAGCAATTCGATAGAAGGAGAGGTGTAAACAGCGCACCTTGGTCAACCTTTGACCATTACCCAACATCAGATCAAAGCCAGTAATCAGAGACTGAATCTCTGGATACGCTTTGACATAAGCATCCTTTCCACCCAGCAGACTATTTGCGAAGATCATAAAGGTGTCAGAATTGTGTTCGTCCGAGTCTGGCATTTCACTAAGCTCATTGCACTAGACGCGATTAGGCTTCGTTTAGACAGGGCAATAAAGAAGCACTTACTGACGCCATGGACAAGTAAGACGAGATGATCGGAAGTATTCTTGCCCGTATATCTACATCATTCAAGTTAAGTCGGCATCGGTCCTCCCAGGTAAGGGGCCAGTGCATGAGACAGGAAGCTAGCCCATCATGGATATGTCTAATAAAGGTAAGATCTAAAAGCGAAGAGAAATTATGAATGATTAAAAAAATAAGGAAGGGTGAGACAGGAAAAGGAAGAGAAGCAAGCCATAGCACGTGTAGAGCACACAGCGTGCCATGGGTTTTGGCCCAGGTGAGCCTGTCAGTAGGGACACGGTGGGGATTTGGCCGAATTGCCCAAATAGCAAATCCGTCTTGGAGACGCCAGAATCTGGAGTCGCTTGTGGCTGTATGGATTGCTGCTCGTATCACAGCTCGTTCAACACCAGCTCCCACTGCCTGATTCCTGGAGTCCGAAATGCCATGATGAATCACAAGTCGGTTGAATAGTAGAGATGTAACGTACACTTTAAATAAGCGTCTCCCTGAAGCGAGGGTATTGAAGTCAAAGAGATTCACCTCAGCGCCCCCTTCATACTCAAGATCCATTAGGTTTTGACCCTCGTAGTGAGCATGCAAGCACTTAATCAATGCAGATGCAGCAGCGTCCACAGTAGGTGCCTTGATGGAAAGGCAGTCGGTTGATGCACGAGGTAAAGTTTGCCGCCAAGCAGCCGGTGTCGTACATGAAGTAGGAGTGGAGCTGGTGTCTTGAATGCGGATGGGCCCAGATCCAGCGAGTCGGGTTGAATGTCTGGTGGATGGAGAAGTGGTGAAAGGGAATTCTGGAAGCGGCTCTGATGAAGAAGAGGGGGATTCTAAAGCAGGAGTTGCTGAACGACTCATAGGTTGGTCGTCTTGATGATTAACAGGGCCTGGGGAATCAGAACGCTGCTAAGTGATTAGCTACCTGCATATGATGAAGAAGCATCATGCTCACCGCAACCATGGAGCTATTAGTGGGTTCCTGAGTATTATTGGCATCGTCAGCTTGCTCTTCTGACATGCCACGTAAATAGGCGTTGAAGGAATTTGAAGATACGAGGGGATATGAGGGAGTCGAAGAAGGGGAAGCTGAGTGAAAAACTGGAGAAAAACCTGGACAAAGGGAGTTGCAGGCTGGATGGGACGACTCTTCCTGGGTATTGGACGTAAGCAAACCTTCCTTGAGATGTTCAGAAAGGCAAGCATGGGGAGTGGGATCATCTGATGCAAGGGGCCCGTGGATTAAGTTACGTCCAGCTAGAGGGCAGGAAACTAAGGTTAGTATGGTTGAAATAACCTCAATAAACAGCAGACACGTTACCATAGAATAGGATCTTCATGCCATTATCGGGGTGCATTAGCTTTGAAGCGATCTTGTCAACTTTTTCTAATGTCAGTGCTCGCCCAACTACATCGCATTGATTGAGCTTGCGCCCATATCCACTCTGGTTTTTATAGCCAGGGTCTAGAAGGAAGACAGGGGACTGGTCATATCGAGATGAAACAGGGTCGAGGTGAAGGGGTGGAATGATAAAATGATGTTGGGACAGATGGTTAATGAGGGTCGTGTGGAAAACTTGCCAGACTTCGTCTTGGGGCTTAGCAGTAATGGTCACCTCCAAGGCCAAATGGTGCGATGTGAGCCGTTCAACCAAGTTAATGAACTTGTTAGGGTAAACACGAAAGGCCACACGCGATGATCCGAGGGGATCAGTAGGTTGATAAACCGTCGTTCCAGGAGGCTAAGACAATGCAGACATTAACTCCTGATGAATAGAATGCTGGATGAAGAAAATAACACGTACCCCATGTGGTAAGATAAGCACCAAATACTGCTTGGAGACAGCCCCTCCATTACTCAAGGTTGTGGTCCGTTGTCCAGACTGGAATAATCGGATCGTATTTGCTTGAGCAGATTGACCAGGAGGATAGGTTCGGTGTGAAGGGCCTGCCCGTTGAACGGACACACGGGAAGATGAAGGGGCACTAAATGCTGGGGCAGTGGCTCTGGTTTGGCTGGCACGTTCGAGACGACGTTGGTTTGTGGTGGTTGCTGTTGTTGTGGATGTTGAAGCTGATGCGGAGGACGGGGGCTCCCACGCTGTCAGAGGAGCTCTTGTAGCTGCAGCGTTAACTGCCGTTGTACCGCTACACACATAACAATAGAGATCATCAATATTGACCTGGCTGAGCGTAAGAAACTCACTTGGAAGCAGGTGTAGAAACTCCGTGACGGAGCCAGGAGTTTAAGCAGCCTGCTCTTGCGCATTGACTGCTGGGATTATACGATGGTCCAGGAGGTATGTAACCTATGCAAACTCCTGGAATGCCTCCTTTCGGTGGAGGATTACGATTTGGGATGCAATGGCTTGTACGGGAATGGTCACACCAACAAATATCCTAAGAAAATCTCCACATCACCCAGGCCGCTGACTCAGACATGGATATAAAGCCTACCTGACCGTTATCACGCTCAATGTATACAGAGCATCCTTGACATTCAGCATCGGTGCAAGGTCCAAGATCCATCGGAGTGGTTAACAACAGAAGACAAAGACAGTGAGATGGTGGAAAAAGGCGAAGACCAAGACAGTGAGATGGTGGAAAAAGACGAAGAAGGGCCAAACTTTTGGGGGGACCCAAACGTTCATGGGGTAGTCGACCAGTGGCATCATCATTGTCGTCATCAATGGCGAGGGTTTTGATATACATGAAAGACGATTCGCTTGCGTTGACAGCTTCGAAGATGGACATGATAGGGGCTAATAGGAGTCAGCAGAACTTCGTGCCATTTAAAATCCTACAAACATTCTGGTACATATATCTAAAGCATGCACCCAAACAACTCTTTGGCTATCCATATCATGCTGAGTGTACGCAGGAAGGAGTCCTAGTTCATCATCCAGCCATTGAACTGCCTCATCTGAGGGCAAAGGATATTCCGGTGCAGTCACTGGAACATGCGAGAAGTGATGTGGAGAATGAGTAAGAAATGGATTTTGACCTAGCTCATCTTCTTGGTTGTGAGCTTGATGATGTGTACGTATGATGGTATCATCATATTCCGTCCAATCGATCCCATATTCTCGAATTTGTTCCTCAGAGAGCTCTGCATCTGGTGCATCATACGTAGAGCTGTCCTCTGGTCGTCCAAGTCCACGCATCCCATTCTCCATCATCCCAAATACAAACATATCACGAGGACTGTGTTGCCGTTGACCACGTATAGTGAGAACATGTGAGTTCCATGCTTCCGCCCACTCCAACGCATCCTGATTGAGTCGTCCACTGTATAAATGATGGAGTAGCCAGAGATGTGCATTTAGATTTGAATTGAGGCCATTGTGCACTTCAAGTAGCTCGAAGAAAGCCTTCCATTTCTGACCAAAGCCAAGGGTGACGTCGCGCCAAAGCCATTCAATCCGTACATTGTGCACACTTCTAGATTGATGCACATTATTAGTGAAGAACTGGAGGTAGTGGTCATGCATACATACCTCCCCCAAATGTATGAGCCCCGTTCAATACCCTTTAGTTCCTCCATCAATGCTGCAACAGTAACATTCTCAGTCCCATAGTCACCGCGCACTCGGCTAGGAATGCCATGGACCTCGATCGCTTGGATGAAGACATCGAGAACCGTTGCTGAGGCATTATTACTGCTCACTTGGATGCCTGTTACCAAACGGGAGTATCCATCGATAAAGGCATGAATAACAAATTTCCATGCAATGAGGCCTAGTCATAGAGTTAGATAATTTGTGTCCTGGATGTGAACAAACGTACGGTGCTGTCCATCATGATGCCAGAGAGCATTAGGGCCAGCCACATTATAGACCCTGCGCTCAATTCGTCGAGGACCAAAGCCTTGAACAGGTGCACCATGAACACGATGATAAGAGTCTTGTATACGAGCCCGTGAAATTCTATGCCCCATATGCTTGAGGTGGCCATCAATCATACGACGGCCAAATCCAGGAAATGCCTCCAAGATATACAGAACAATGGAATCCAGCTCATTGTCCGATATATCTGACAAACCACCAGAAGAAGAGCGATAAATGCAAGTGACTGTTCCATCAGGCTGCTCAAAGTCGATGTACACAGGTTCACCTGGCTCTGCAAGGCCATGCTCCAGTAACCGGCGACGAACTGTACGAGGATGAATGGCTAGCGACCGGCCAAGATGGGTTGGTCCACGGAGATCATAGGCAACACTGAGAAACTCTGTATCGATGTGGATGCGAGGCCGCCCAGGGCGCCCAGTGCGATTGGTGTAAACAACTGGAATGAATGTGCTATCAGGAGGATCATCCGATGCGTGTTCGGCGCTGTCAAGATGCAGTATCATGGCATTCAAGCTTGTCTCCAGCAAGGCAAGCTCATCACCACTGAACAATGCAGAGTGCTAATAGTGAGGGATACACATTAGTTAATCGTAGTAGAGCTGTAATAACCTGCAAAATACCTGGTGTACTCGTTGTAAGAGCCGAATGCAATCATCTTTCCGGGCATTGAGTCGAGCTAAATCGCCTCGCTGCATGCGTAAGTCAAGAGTAACTATCCGCTTGAGCTCATCAAATGCAGCTTGAATAGTATCACGAGGCAACGGAATCAACAAGGGATCCATCCAATGCAATCAGAGAGCTGATAGCCACAAGTAACGGGTCTGGCCTGGTTCCCACAGCACAGACAGCGAGATGGCTGGAGAGATGAACGGAGTAGATAGCAGGATACACAGAGAGTGGGAGACACTATGCCAGCTCAGCAGTTAGACTCAAGCTCAATAGAACGATAGCCAGACTCGGACAGTGCTCCGCTGGTAGTATCAGTAATTAGCTCAGAATACTCCAGAGGGGGTGCTTCTTGAATCCAGGGCCTCTCCATACGAATAGCTACCACGAGGTAGGTAGCCAAAACCGAGTTTCAAAGGCAGAGTTGCGAAGTCATACAGTCAATTGCAAAGTTGAAGTGCCGAGGTTGTAGAGCCAGAGTCGCAATCTCAATGACGAAGCTTCAGAGTTTCAAAGTCAGAGTTACGAAGTTTCAAAGTCAGAGTTATGAAGTTTCAAAGCCAGAGTTACAAAGTTTCAAAGTCAGAGTTACGAGTTTCAAGTCGAGGTCACTAAGTTTCAAAGTCAGAGTTACGAAGTTGTGAAGTCGGAGTTATCAAGTTTCAAAGTCAGATTGATGAAGTCGCAAACTTGCGTTTCTAGAGCTTTGAAGTTGGAGCACCAGTGTGAACACTTAAAGGTGCGACATTCCCAATGTTGATCTCATCATATTGCTGACATTGGGGAGTCAAACAGGTCAACTTGCCAAGTTGAACCATTTAGTCCAACTGCGCCCGCTATACAAATGTGCATATTTGCCAGTTGGGTCATCCTGCTGACCTTTCATCGATGCTTCACAAATCGCCCAACTCAGCAGCTTCATTTCCTTACCTACTCTGCTTCTTCAAGATCTAACCTATGGCAACAGCTTCGACGTCTACCGTTGCCCACTTGATTCTGCTCGACGACCAGCATGGATCTCTTTTCGCTGGGGTCGGTCGCTCCTCTTCTTCCCTACGTCCTGGCTATCATCGTACTATCAACAATTTCGCCCTTCGTTCGCAAACTTACTTTGCTCAGCAATATAGCCATCATTGTCCTCAATATTGTTTTCATCTCTCACGATTCCGTGTTGTCGGACTACAGCAGCGGATCCTATCTCGCCAATCTCGCTTTCATCCTCCTCGACTTCTTCCTTACCGACGCACACGATGAACTCCGCATGGTTGGGCAGAAACGACCAACCAGCATGCTACCATGGTTTCAGCGCTGCAAATGGGCGCTGCAGCTCATTGTCAGCCCTAGGATGATTGGGTGGACGGGCGAGCCAAGTGAACACCTGCCACCTGCGCCGTTCTCACCAGGAACGCTGAAACTGTCATTCACCCTTGCCCATGGTCGCCACCTCGCAATAGAGCTTTCCGTGCTCGCATTCGCATTCGCAACGATTCCACTCACCTACATCTACACCTATTCCACGCTCTCGCAAACGAGCTGGTCTGCTCTCATTCTTCACTGGGCTGTGCGTTCCGTTCAAACTATCCAGATCTGGGTGTTCTGGGTAGCGTCTTTGGATGCGTTGCATCGAATATGGATGATTGCGATGGTAGGGCTTCGAGTTTGTACACCGGCAGAGTATCGTCCCCTTTTCGGTGCCTGGTCGGATGCCTGCACCATACGTGGATTCTGGGGGTAAGTAATTATTGTCTTCGTCTCATGTCCGTTTGTCGCTGTATACGAATTGGTCGTACTTATTCTCTCTGTACAGACGATCATGGCATCAAATCCACCGTAGGGTACGTTGGTCAGCGTTTTAGCTTTGAATCGCTCGATCCCTCGGCCCACAACTTATCTTTTCTGCGATCCCCAGAAATTCACATCGCTCTCCAACTACCTCTCGTCCCACATCCTCCACCTTCATAGCGGATCCCCCGCATTGCCATTCATCAGACTCTACACCCCCTTCGCCATATCGGGACTCATCCACCTTGCGGGCGACTATGCTGCCCTCCGCCGCCCGGGAGGCAGTCTTCAATTCTTCTTGCTTCAAGCCGTCGCCATACAATTCGAGCAAGTGTTCGTTGCCGTATTTCGGAGGTTCGGGATGAGGCTAGGGCGGTGGGGTGCTCTCGTCGGGTATTTGTGGGTGTGGGCGTGGTTTACTTGGTCTTTGCCGATCATGTTTGACCCGCTCGTTGAGCAAGCCCTACGAAAGAACATCAGTATCATTCAATAGAAGCTAAGTTCGTCGCCCACTCAATGACAGTTTTAGTATTGCTTGTTGGCTTCCTTACACCGGTATGGCTACGCTGTAGAGACGAGGGGATGAATGCGTTAAATTCCTATCGGGTGCAAATAATTAGTGACGGCGAAGGAGTCTAGGCGCATTTGTGAGTCATACTGTGTCTTTTGAAACGATGCGACATTGATGATTTCCTCTCACCCGAAGCTATTCCGTGTAGTAGATAAGTAATAAATCTGGTCCCTTTGACCGTGTCTACGATGATCTTTGAACATACGGAATAACTCACAAGGCTCTCTCAAGCTAATATTTATCTCCGCTGCTTTCCAACTTGAACCACAAGTCGCTGCCGTCTTACTGAAATTATCCTGACAGCCCAGGCCACTCCCTATCGATAACTCCATCCAAATCTTGGCACCCCATCAAGTTGAACAGCGTTGAGGTACAGACGGTCCAATCCCCTCTGCTACCATGCAATCGATTCTTCCCCAACAGGAACAATATCCACCTTGCCTACGCGTATTACCCGACGATAATCCTCGACGTACAGACCGCACGTAACCCAGTATGTCCTGCGTGTGCACTTCGGAGCGTTGATTCGGGCCCTTTTACATTCCATGCTATATAAGTCGTCAGTCTTTGGAGGATGGCAGTCTCGTCGAGCACTCACTCTTTGTACCGCAAGCGAACGACCACTTGACAGAATGAAGCTCTTCTTCACATCCGCTTTGTTTATGTCTCTGATGTCTCTTGCTCTTGGAGACGTACGTCGTGTTCATTGGCTAGCCCGTCTCTTGCTGATTCGTTTCGTATCCTTCGTCTTGTAGGACACCACGCCCACACCAACTCCCACTTCCGTCGCCATTCCATTATATACCCCACCTCCTGTCACTAGCGCGGGCACCTCAACTGGCAACTACCCCATCTCGACACCGATTCTCACTTGTTGGACGACGACGATCACACTCCCCCCTGGAACTAGTCCGACGCCTACCCCTTCGCCTACGCCTACCTACTTACCGGGGTATCAGCAAGAGGTGAGCACGCACCTCGTCCGAATCACCTTTTCGTTGTGACTAAGGATGATTTTTTCATCTAGTGGCAACAATGCGGAGGTCCGTCGTCAACGTTCAACTCTTGCTTCTCTCCTCCTTCATTTCACTAATCTCGCGTTGGTATATTGTAGGGGCGTATTACAATGGTCCTACGAACTGCGTCCCTTGGACGTACTGTTATGTATGGAACACAGTAAGTACTACTTACCAATCAACCCGCGTTTCCGCTGTTTGGACTCTTAGCTAACTGCACTTTCTTTCTTATCCCAGTGGTACTCCCAATGCCTCGCCAATCCGGAATCGTCGTCTAGCTCGACATCGGAGGGTCCACGTATCACTTCGGCCATCGTATGCACTTGATCTTCCTCGGCCGCATGCTATCGGACCGATGGTTTCGACGCCGACGCCGCCTTTTGGTTAACGATCAATGGGTTCTTCTGTGCGGAGTTCGTGTATGAGCCGCTGTTCCCCCGAAATCAATCAAAAAATCATACTTCTATGCCTATTATGTCCCCCCCGCGCCCGACGGTGTGTTGTATACTGAGTGGCCGAGAGCGCCCAGCGGAAGGCATAAAGTAGAACTTGCCACCAATCTCTAATACACGGTAATACATGGCAGTGACCAGCATGGGTGAGCAGGTTGGAGTCTTCAGCCCGAGCGCTTAACTTCGGCTTGTCGGAATCCTGGATGGACAATGTACCCACGGTTTATATGCAGTCTCCCACGGTAAGATTTCCATTTTTCGTTTGACTCTTGGTTCGTTACTTCTTGGTCACCATCAACACCAAGCTCCTCGAAGACTCCCGTGCTACTCACCGTGATGACCTACTCGAATGCCCCGCTTTCAGGAATATCTTGATGGCTCTTTGAAGGAGAAAGCTCAACGTTAACCCGTAAGAGACCGCGCGCAACTCTGTGATTATGCCAAAGCTGATGGAGATGCGCAGGATTGTGGCTCTGAGAGTCTGGATTTCATCAAATATACGCGTCTTTATTCGATATGATAGGGACGACGCCGCCGTCAACGACGAGGAATCTCCATTAATATGAAGTTCGGCATCGTCCATCGCTGGACTTTGCATATGAACTTTTCACATTCTTACTCTAAGAGCATGGGCCGCGACTCGGACTTATTCAAGCAATACTCTGTCCGACCCATCGTTATCCAGTCGAGAAGCCTGTGTCTACCTTACCTTGTCGATGGGAGTCTCTCCGCCACGCATATATACCCAGACGTACTTGCCAGCCGACCACACTTGAAACACATGGCGTGCTTCCAGGGTCTAATGTTCAATCTGTCATTTAGTGAGTACATCTCAGGGCTCAGGGCTCTCTGTTCGTCTTCTGAATTCCCCAAATATGACATGTTCAACTCATAGCGGCGTCTCTGAGTTCCATGAACCTGCCACGGATTTACCTGTTACTACCTCGATTCAGCCAAGAATACTCGGTCAGTCTTTCTTTCATTGCTTATCCGTATGATTCGAATGTCACTTAAAACAACCGCTAGCGCTCGACTAAGTTAAACATGCAGTTTTTTTCTCTGCTTGCTATGGCGGTGCAGCCTCGTAACATGTAAGTTTTCGTCCTATATATGCTATGTCGTGCCGCCGCTTGGTGACTATTGCCATTGGATAGTGTCACAAACGCCACCCCCATAAGCTTTGCTTCATTGGGAAGACCTGGTCAGTTGATCAGGCACTTCGGGACCTGACGATGCGCAGGGTCTCGGTCTCTCTCGCTCCCGCTATTCAAAGTTGGACATTATCTCCGGCGCCAGCGTCTATACATGATGGATGGAAAGGGTGGATATGGAAGATAGATGGCTATGTCGCCCACCTGATTGTGAAACCTCGTTGCGTAATGCCATGGAGATTGGGAATGACAGCAATCCAGGTATGCTCCAGTTGGCTTCGGGACCGACCAGACCTGTATGCTTACTATCGGCAGACTCATCCCCGGATCACTCGCTATCGTCAATCGTTATTCCGATGAGAGGCAAACAACGCATCATGTAGTGTTCCATACGCTCAGTAATCGCCTTGATCGTCATCGAATTCGCAGCTAAACATCAAGCGACCGAGCTGGCGGCCTTGTGACTACAATGCGCTCGTATGTCATCCGAGTATGTACCGTGCCGACCACATCATCTGCGGTGCCGCCTTTGGGAGATCATCGAGCCGCCAGGACGTCCCTTTCGGCTGCGTGAGTTCGTAACAAGTTCCAGTGGGTGCGTGCGTCGATTCGTGACTATAATTTCCTATCTCATCCCCTTTTCTGACCAGACCTTACCCCGCGTACGGACTGCGAAGTTAATCCGCCGCTAGCTTCTATGGTAGATGCTTAGTGTCTCGGCGCGCACTACTTGCCACTATATATGCTAATAATAGCCCCCTCAAACGCGTGTCCCCGACGACCGATCCGTGGTCTTTCCGCGCCCTTCTTTGTCTCCCCACGGGACACACCTATACTAGCGATATTTCTGCGAGCCGCGTATGTTTTGTGGTGGTATGTCTTTGATTTGGATGTTCTTTCACCACGCTCATTCAAAAATTTAGCCTGTGTCCGTAGCGGCTTAGTAGCAGCCTAGGTATAAAAGCTCGGAGTCGGTCGACCAGGGACCCTCAACGCCAAGTCGACGAAAAGTTTTAGTCTCTCGAACAGCAACATGTTTGGTGTTACCACTTTCGCTCTCGCCTGCGCCCTCCTCCCTCGTGCCCTTGCTCACGGTGGCGTTCTTTCCTACTCCATCGGTGGCAAGTGGTACGACGGCTGGAAAGCCTACAACTCCCCCACCGGGCAGTCTACTATCCAACGCCGCTGGGATACCTAGTAAGTCGATCCTACGTCTCTCGTTACTACTTAAGAATGACATGACTTCAGCAATCCCATTCAAGATGCTACGGATCCTACAATTGGTTGCAACGACGATGGCAGCTCTTCCGACGGTCAGCAGACGGCATCTGTTGCGGCCGGTACAGCCATCACTGCGTACTGGAATACGTGGCCTCACAACACCGGCCCCATTGTACGAACATTACCTTTTGCTAGCGTCTCTTCCTCTTACTCACGGCCTCGTTCATTTGTAGATCACGTACCTCGCTAAATGCCCCGGTACAACATGCACTGGCGTTAACTCGAACACACTCAAATGGGTATGTGTCACCTTCCGTAGTCGGGGCCTCGTGTTTATCATAAATTGTTTTCGTAATTGTAGTTCAAGATCGATCAAGCTGGCTTACTTTCTGGTACCGTCGGCAACGGTCAGTGGGCCGCTGGCAAGATGATCGCTCAGAACAATTCTTGGACTTCCACAATTCCAAGCTCGGTACCCAGCGGCAGCTACCTCATCCGATTCGAGACGATTGCTTTACATTCGATGCCAGCGGTACGTGTAGTTTCCGTCTTGTTTGGGTGGTCATGGGTGATTAACGACGTCACTAGCAATTCTACCCCGAATGCGCTCAAATCGACATCACTGGTAGCGGCTCCCTTGTACCCACTGCGGCCCAATTGGTTTCCCTCCCCGGAGCCTACAGCAACTCTGATCCTGGAGGTTAGACCACGGTATCCTTCGTCGTTTCTCGTTTACGAATTATCTTGTTATAGTGACAATTGACATCTACGGCCAAGCTGCGCAGACCCAGACTACCTATGTCATCCCTGGTCCTGCTCTTTACGGCTCTAGTGGTTCCGGCTCGGTGAGTATCATGATTCATTCGACCTCAGTTTATGCTAAGGATTCGAATGTACCTAGCCTCCGGCGCCGCCCTCCTCTGCACCACCTCAAAGTACCCATCCCGTGTCTACCTCATCCGCCCCTGCGCCCACTGGCTCTCCAAGCTCCGGAACGGTTGCACACTTTGGTCAATGTGGTGGAATTGGCTACTCCGGGCCCACTGGATGGTACGTGGTGTCTCATTCGTACCCTAAGCTCTCCGATGCTCAATGGAATGGAATAGTGTCGCCCCCTTCGTTTGCACCGCCCTCAATGGTCAGTATTCTTACGACATATTCCAATTTTCATCTAACAATCTTCCGATAGATTATTACTCGCAATGTATCTAAATTCCGCCGCCTGGGTAGTGACGCCCTCTTCATTCCTACTTGTAACATAGCTAGCAACCTAGTCGAAGATTTTTTGTGTTTCAAGCCAACGCTTCGGAGGTTATTAATTATTGACAAATGAGACCAAACAATACAACCTCCGATCCGCTCAATTGCCGCTCAAATTTTCGACTTCAACTCCTTGAAACGGCATTCGGCTCCCTCCAATTGTCTGCTCCTTGCCCGATTTTTTTCTGAGAGCATGTAGTGAATTGGCTATCGACTGAACTACGCCGCTGCTCACTCTACAGCGTCGAGCTTCATTTTTCCTTGTATGGGAGCGCTCCTCACAAAATCACAAGCACTCCATTACCATCATCATATGGACTGGATAATGGCAGGTTGGTGAGTGATCAACGGACTGATAAACGCTCTTATGTACAATAATGATGAGCTAGGCACTCTTGACGGATTGGCGACCAACCCTCACATTTCGGCGAGATCTAACGCTACGCCCTGGCCGTGGTCTACCATGACATGGCTGTATGTCCTCCTGCTGAGCCTCGTGACGCCGATCGCCAATCGAAACATATGTTCATCGCCGCTCCTCATTGGTTGAACCCTGGTGGCGTCGACCACTAATTTTTGCCTCCGTCGGAGTACTACCATCTTGAGACATTTTGGAAGGGTTTGGCACCGGTGCCTGTCGACCCATCTGCCCTTACTATCATGTCGACGAAGGGCTGATTGACATCGATGCAACACACAGCTCAATACAACGAGCATAGCTTTCGGTGGAGTTCATAAGACTCCTAGTATCGTGTTTTTGCAGACCACCATCCCCGACCTCGCCCTTCCAGTTTTCACACTATCGCATCGACTCATGCCTGGATTTAGTGGCTTTCGTTGGGCCGTGGCCAGCTTGAACTTCACGGGTAGTCTCCTTTCCGTGATTGGTTCTGGCTGTATCATCCTTTGCTATCTGGCTCTCCCGCTCAAGCGCCATTTCCGACACGTCCTTATCCTGAATCTCGCCGTTGCTGGTAAAGCTTCCGATTACTCTGATCCCATGCTCGCTTGACTCAGCGATCTATTCAGACTTCCTGAACTCGCTTAACAACACTTCGTCCGGCGCGCAGATCCTCATTCACAAGAAGGATCTCTCGCCAGGTCCTGGTTGCGTTTTCAACGGGTTCGTCGGCCAAGTCACTGTCCAGGTATGATAGCCCAAATATGCTGCTTGGGTGAACATGAAATCTAACGGCTATGTCGTCCAGGCAACAGATTGCTCGATCCTGGCCATTGCGATCGTCACCGTCTACACAATCACCCGGACGTCTAGTGCGAAGCTGATCCAAGGTGAATGGGAGTGGCCTGCCATCGTCGGTGCTACCCTCGCCATCTGGACTTTGCCGTTTATCACTGGCTTTTTGGCTTTGGGGAAGAGCTGGTATGGACCAGTATCAGGTAACTGGTAAGCCATAATCTACTTGGTTCCCCCCGAGCGACACTGACTGGTCATTTACAGGTGCTGGTTGATCAGCGAGCCTGTATACATGCGCTATGTCTTGACCCACGGCTGGCGCTATTTATTCATGATCCTCGAGGTTCGTAAATGACCGCCTTGATTTATCACCCGTTAGCTAATTTTTTCCACCTAGATCATCCTATATACCTATCTTCATTTTTATCTTCGCCGACATTTCCGACGCTTGGCCGTCCCGATCGTTTCTAACACTCCTTCCTCTGCGCCCTCCACCCAATCCATCCCCCTCACTCCCATCACTTTCAACGAGTCCCAAAAGGACTTGGAGCTCTCTGCCACCCCCAGCGATGTCCACGAGGACGACTTCTCGCAGAAGCGCATCACCATCACGATCGGCGAGGAGACCAAGTCAGAGAAACCGGTCACCCACATCATGGCTCACCGCCGTGCTGAGGTCCCTAACGAGAAATCCAGCACCTCCAATCCCCGTCAGCGAGCTATCCAGCGCGTTTTGCTGTTGAACGCCTATCCTCTGCTCTACATCTTGCTCTGGATTCCCGGCCTTGCCAACCGCATTGTTGAGGCTTCGGGGCATAAATCCCAGGTCACCCAGATTATGCAAGCGTCTACCCAATTTGTCGGCCTCGCCAATGCCCTTACCTACGGATGGAACGAGCGGATAGCTGCGCAAATCAAGGAGAAGCTTAGGAAGCGCTCGTGATTGCCCTTCCCTAACCGTCTTATTTTTATTTTCTTCGCTTCACCGGGTCCCGTGTTGTATATTCCCTACTTGGATTTGATACCTTTGCAAAGCGTAGCCATTGACTTGTTTATTCGACGTATGGATATCCATGTTTTAGTGTGCTGGAGTAATGTACTGTTTACCTTCGTGTTCTCTTTTGTGAATCCAGCTGTAAAATTTTTTCATTGGATGTACTCTACCATGCAACTCAAACGTTCCTATTTGCAGCTGTGTGTATTAGTGAACAACTCCTGACGGTCTCCTATTCACGTCCGTGTTTCCCATCACGTGCTGAGACTTTCTTGAGATGTAGTGTGTCTGACTCCTTCGTTCTCCTCCTCGTCCTGCGTCAACATGGCTCCATTGTTGCCGGACGAGCTCTTGGAGATGATCATTGAATCAACTACTGACATGTCGACACTTCGTTCGCTACTCCTTGTGTCCCGTCAGTTTCGCTACTTCGCCGAGCCAGTCTTCCTTGGAAAAGTCACCGTCGTAGACAACCTCCGTTCAGATACGTCCCCGCTCATTCCTTTTCGCGAATTTATTTCCTCGAACGGTCGCCGCTGCCTTCACGTGAAAGATTTTAAAGTATCATTCCCCGGGACGGAGCCTAGTGTCCAGGATATGCATATTCTTGAGGAGATCATTCCAAAACTCCATCAACTCGAATCCCTTTCAATTAGGGCGTATCGGCATATGTATAGTGTTATCGAGCATGAGCCATTCACCCTATTCAGCAACCCGTCGCTGGACTTCTCCCTGAAGCGCTTCAGCTTCGTTTTCAATGACGATGACGAGCTCCCCAATTTCTCCCGATTCTTAGCGTCTCAAACGTCGCTAGAGCATTTGGAGCTTTATTTTTCAAGCGAAGTCGCAGCCCCGGTCTTCCCAAATCTACGGCACCTTCTGGCTCCGTTCGAGTTCGCCGCTGCAGTCCTTTCTTCGACGGATGGTATCACTTGCCTGCACACCACCTTTGATTATCATTCGCTCGTACATGCGGTCTTTGAATCGCATCTGGATGACTTGCAGACGCTTTCTTGCCATGTGCTCAGGACAGAGCCGTTCTACGCCTTCGTCTCCCTTGCTAAGAACATCAAGTCTCTGCATATATTGGTATGTATCGCACATCCCCCGATTTCGATGTAGACTAATGGATATGCAGACCTTCAGGGAATGGAGCATGATCAGTGACGTTAGTGGCACACAGATTGACCACTTCTGCTCCCTGCTTGGTGGTCTTCATGGCGACCGAGTTGAACACATCCGCTTCCTTCTTGATTCCTCTGAGTGGACCGCGGTGCAAGTCCGCAGGCTGTTTGAGAGTGCCTCGTTCCTGCCCTCGCTACGATGTATCGAGGTGCAAAAGGTGTTACCCCAAGATGACGAGCTCAGACTGGACTCGTCCCTTGTATCTCGTCGCTGGTATCTTGCGCAGAAAGATCCAGTGGTTGTCGAATGGAGATGTTTTGTAGGCGATGAGTGGTTCCATGACTGGGATAAAGACGTCCGTGTCCTTTCAACGAGGTAGAGTGAGAAAACAAATCTCGTAGTACAAACGTTGGAATTTTACGACCACTGCTTTACATGCTAACTTTCGATGTCTCAACGGCTTGTATTCAGTAGTTCCTCCATACGATTTCCGTAAACACCCAGTTACTTAGTGGAAAAAAGTTCCTTACGCTCAATTATACGCTGGGGTCTACTGATGAGTCCCCCTCGATATGTGCATAAACAATGCGCGTAAGACGCGACATCCTTCACGGACAACGAAACCAAAAACGTGCTTGAACTAGATCCACCCTGTGTACATTCTATGCATCTACAATTTCGCCTGAGCCGTCCCCACCATGCCTTCTATGTCGCGGTATTTGTAATAGAGTTGAAGGGACTCCGGGTTAGCAACCATCCCACTCGGCTTCACATCGATACCCGAAACGACTTGCTTCACTGCAATCTCGATCTTCTTGCCATTGATCGTCAGCTAATAGTATTCATAGACAGAGTTAGCGTGGGCTGCATTAATCCAATCATCGGGAATGATGGGCAGGAACAAGAACGCACCGGGATGTCTTCAACTGCAAAGAAGTACGACGGCACATGGCGTGCGCTTAGACTGGAACGAATGGCTGCTCGCATTTCGCCTTCCAGGGACTTGGTCAGAGTATACCCATGACGCATCTTGAGGAACAGCAGAACGCGCTCGTCCTTGTCTTTGGGCCGACGTTGACCAACGCAGATGGACTCCTCGATGTACTGCTGGAATTTTTCGAGGACGGTGTAGATCTCTCCCGATCCGAAACGCACGCCACTTGGGTTGAGCACGCCATCGCTAGAGACATGATAGGTAAGGAAATCAACACGGCTCGAACATGAGTGATCGTTGGACAGACCTGCGTCCCAGCATGAGAATGCCTTTCGTTTTGGGATTAACAACCATAAAGTCGCCCTGTCGCCAGATGCCTAACAGCGCATGAGCACACGATTGACTAAGCAGGAAGAGACTCAATACCTGGGTACATGTCAAAATAAGCATCGCGGAATTTCTTCCCGTCTTTGTCGCCCCAGAAGTAAAGAGGGATGGAGGGATGCGGCCGAGTGCAAACCATTTCCCCAGGCTCCCCGGTATGTTCAATATTTTTCCCGCTGGGATCGAACACTTCGACCTTCATTCCGAGAGACTTGCATTGTGTTTCTTCGCAATTGGTTAACCACCGGACGGGACAAACTGAGCCAGTCACCTACCTCCTGCATAAACGGGGAGAGAGGGTGTCCCAGTCACGACTAGAGTGCGTTAGCGAGGCCAGCAAATGATGTGAGTGAACTGACATGCAGCACAAATGTCTGTTCCACCCGATGGCGATGAGAGGTGAATATGGGGTCCGAACGCCTTCTGAGTCCATTCAAACATAGGCGCAGTTAGCACAGCGCCCGTGGAGGAAATTGCTCGCAATGAATCGAATGGCGCCAATGTACCTGTGAATGGATATCAGCGACAACGGAAGTCTAAAGACTTCCACTCACGCGGATCAATGCCCCGACCAGCCACCTCGGTCAGGAAGCGAGGGCTCGTACCCCAAATCGTAACCCTAAGGTAACACTGAGCATGTGAAGAAGCGCCAACTGTGAGACGAATGCTCACCCCTGGTCACTAATAAATTTCAGGAATGTTTGGACGTCGGGATGGAAAGGGGAGCCATCGTATAAGACGAGTCTGCAGCCAGCTGCGAGCCCGGACAGCATGTGCGTCCACATCATCCATCCAGTCTGCCGGGACAAGCCAGGATCAGTGGACGTCCAACAGGATATATGAGGCGCTTACGGTAGTGTATTGAAAGTACACGTCGTCGGGGGTAGGGCTGAATCCGAAAGTGCTTTCTTTCTTCGTCTGCAGCAAAACCCCCTAATTTTCGTGAATGAATACACAACGATGTGTATGGGAGTGGAACTCGGCATATACGTACCCCTGCAGAATGAACAATACACTTTGGAGGACCCGTGGTACCTGAAGAATACAGAATTACGAGAGGATGGTTGAAAGGGAGTTGAGCAAAGGTCAGGGCTTTCTGGTCGCCAGAAGCCAAGAAGGATGATAGGTTAACTCTTAAAGTTGACGGTTAGACCATAGAAAGGTGAAATTTGGAAATCTTACGTCTGTGGGAGTCCACCAACATTGGCATCCTTGTTAGTAATGGAGCTTGGCAAGACGACGGCGAGTTCCAGTCCATGATTCACGAGGTCATTGACAACCTCTCCGACTTTAGGCATCTGATCGATAACTTTGCCGGCATATTGGACATGGCTTTCGGCGAAGAAGAATTTCGGGCGAATTTGCCTATAGCGGTCCAAAATGCCCTTGAAAGGTAGAAAGGACAACGTCAGGAAAGTCAGAACTGACAGAGAATATCCCGTACCTGCTTGCCCATGTCTGGAGCTGCCATGGAGAAGATGGCACCGATGCTCGAGGCTGCGAGGGCGATGACGATAGCATGGATACCATTTGTTACAACCGCTGGAATAAGAACGGCTTAGTTACTCTTGGAGATGTCAAACAAACGAGCGACGCACCAGCAACGCGATCATTAGCCTGCAAGCCATTAACTCTCATAGCTGCAGCCATATCGCGGACCATGGCGCGTAGCTCTCGGTAGGTGTAATGGACGGCGACTGTACTTCTTTCGCCGCCTGCAGAGCAGGCGATTGCGTCGTCGTGGCCGTGAAGTAGATTCTCTGCATAGTTAAGTCGAGCTCCAGGGTACCACGTTGGCGAAATATCCAGTTTTCCCGGCTCGAGGACCTATAGCAACAGATAAGCATGCTTAAGTCGTCAAATAAGTAGAGTAGAGAAAGGAGTACCTTCGTGGGCGGTTTGGAGTATATGATGCGTAGAAAGTAGAATACCTCTAGCCAAAAGTTGTAATCCTCGACCGAATACTTGTGTAAATCGTGGAAGTCCTCTGTTCGTGCTATCCATCAGCTTTCAGTACACGTCTTGAACGAGCACGACTCACTAAGGTTCAGCCCATATTTCCTGTTGATCCTACGTCGGAAGACATCAACCGAGGCGAATTTCCCGATAGGCGGTTCCCAGAGTAGGGTGGGATTAGTGGGGTAGGCGGTTGCCATTGTAAAGTTAAGAGGTTAACCAGTGGGGTTAACGAACGCGTGTGGGGAATTCATATATGTTTTTTCCGGCCTACGGCAAAGTCTGTACCGGGATTGCGGGGTAAGTGTGCAGGGTCTCACATTCGAGAAATCGATGGGTGACCTTATTTCTCCAGCCGTTCGGTATGTTCAGTATCCACTATGGATCGCAGCAACATAACGCGCAAGTTCAAGCCTTCCTGAAGAACATGATTGATGATCGCCAGCATGGGTAATATATTCCCACAGTCACAACAGACTCACTTCCGTGCTGTTAACTCGCTCCTTTACGAGTCACTAGTGGACCCCTCTCTGAACCTTGGACGAACATGGCTTTGTTGCTGCCAGACGAGCTCTGGAAAATGATTTTTGAATTCACCGCCGAGACGGGCGTATCGACCCTTCGCTCCCTTCTTCTTGTTTCCAACCATTTTCACCTCCTCGCAGAACCAGTCCTCCTCGACGATGTCGTCATCTTCGTCTGCCACCGCCGCGACTATGGATCGGCCAAGCTCATTGCTTTTCGCGATTTCATCATCTCTGGCAGCGGCCACCGCTGCCTTCGGGTGAAGCGTTTGTCGGTCCATTTTCTTAAGGAGCCGATGATCTCGCAGGATATCATCATTCTCGATGAACTCATCCCACAACTCACTCAACTCAAATCTCTCTCATTGGAAATGGATATATATGTAGCCGCTGAACATGGCGAATTCGCTTTATTTGACAAGCAGGCATTCGACTTCTCCTTGAAGCATTTCGAGTTCAAATATGGGGAATATGACAGCACCCCCGATGTCTCCCGATTTCTAGCATCTCAACCATCGCTACAATGTTTGGAGCTACTCATTGATCCTACCTCTGTCTCGTTTCCTAGTTTCCAACACTTGCGCCACCTTCATGTTCCCATTGAGGTTGCTATTGGGCCCCTTTCTTCGATCGCAAGCATTACCTCCCTGAAGACGTATTTTCTTGACTCCTCCCTCGCCGTTGTAGACAGGAAATCGTGTCTGAATTCTTTGCAGATGATGTGTTGTGTTGTCTGCGACAAAAATGTGTTCTTCGAATTCTTGTCTCTTGAAATGAACGTCAAGTCTTTGGCAATCTATGTACGTATTTTCTATCGCTCAATACGTCGAGTCTCCTCTAAAGTCACTCTTACAGAGTGATAGTGCATGGGATTCGCTCGATAAAATTCGGGGCGCCCGAATCGAGCATATTCGTTTCGTTCATTCTGCGGACTGGACTGCGGCTCACATCCAAAAGCTATTCAAAAGTGCCTCCTTCCTTCCCTCGCTACGATGTATCGAGGTGCAAGGCAATTCAAGAATTTATTCTAGCCCGTCACTTGCTCTTCGCTGGTATCCCTCGCAGGAAGAGCCTGTGGCTGTAGAATGGCAATGCTATTCGGGTGACGAATGGCACTATGATTGGGAAGCAGACGTCCGTGTCCTTTCATGAAACCTCAATGGTGAGTGAGGATCTTTTATCGTTTCATGTTGACTGATCATGATGTCTGGTGGTTCACGATAGTAGCTCCTCTCCCCCTTACGGCTTATTGATAGCCATCGTATTTTTTCTCTCTCTCAGTACTGCACAGCCAAGAAATGTCGCTCGTCTACCATCGGTTATTTAAGCTTCAGACGGTCCAATCTCTCTGTTCTCCTATATCCTTCTCGATGTCACATCCAAGCAGATTCTCGCCTTGGTTCGCTAATTCTGGGCTTCCGGTATCCTGAGACTACCTCCCAATCCCCCGTATCAATGTAATCCACCTGTCCGCATTTATTTACGTTCACTGCCGCACTTTATTCCCTAACCTCCTAATTTCAACAATCCTTTCTTCTACGGTTGCCACCTCGCGTGCTTGAAATTGACCCAGTTTTTCTCTCAGTTTCTCGAATCATTACTGTCAACCCTCGTACTTATCGCTGCTACTACGCTCTTTCTATCAAGGTGGTGCGATGACTCTGCCACAAACCCCACGTCTTCACGAGAAGCAGGGTTGTTACGACTTTGCGTCTCCCGTTGCTATTTCCCCCATGTTTGACTTAGTCGACTCGCCCTCTCAATCGGTTTATCGTCACGCAAGCGAAGCCCTGCTACGATGTGTTTGCTGGTCATGTTTATGCCGACTGCTAAGTGCATTTCTATCGGCTGGAATTGGCACTGATCTGTTCTAGATTTCCGTTCACAGCTCACCGCTCAGCATTACAAGGATTCTGTTGTCAAGACCGGTCCCTTCGATGCCTACGCAATAAACTAACAATAAACAAGTGAACGCCAACAGCCGCGTCCCGCGTTCTGATTCGGAAACCGCTGAAGAGCTGCGGCTTTGGTGTTGTGTCCCGCAGTCTTCAGATAAACCTTGGTAGCGACATCTCTCTACCGCTTCCTAGACGTAAATCGGTTAGCTCATTTGATGCCACGCGTTTCGCTCATATTCGGCTCTTCATGCCACCTTGCCCCTATAGAAGTACCACAGTCGGGGCAACCCGCCGACATTTCATCAAAGGCTAAGGTCGCCCAAATCAGCATCTTCGTTTCCTTCGAGCCTCCCCTTTTCGAGGATTTAACCAAGTGATGATGGCCGTCCCAAACTCCCCCATCACCCCCGCCTGCCCTCATTGGTCTATATGGACGCCTCACTTCTAAGGCAACTCTCTCCAATACTTCCCTACGCGTTGGGCATTGCCCCGTTGGCAACTAATTCGCCCATCGTCCGCAAGATCTCTTTCCTCCTCAACATACTAGCCATCGTCCTCTTCATCATATACACGTCCTTCGATTCCCTGATATTGGACTACAGTGCAGGAGCCACTCACGCCAGTCTCGGTTTCGCATACCTTGATTTCTTCCTCACTAACGTGCACGATGACCTCTGGATGGTTGGACAAAAACAGTCAACGAATTCGTTATCCTTGGTTCAGCGCTGCAAATGGGCACTGCGGCTTATCCTCAGCCCCAGGATGATTGGGTGGTCGGCCGAATCTAGTCAGCAACCTCGTCCATTCGCACTGGGGACACCGAAAACGACATTCATCCTTACCCATCTCCGCTGGCTCACTTTAGAGCTATTCCTAGTCGGTGTTACTTTCCTTACGCTCCCATACACCTATTTCCCACCCTCGCAAACAAAGCTTTCTCTTCTCGTTGAGTGGACTCTGCGCTCCGCTCAAACCATCCAGATCGGGGTGCTTTGTGCAGCAGCTTTGAATGCACAGCACCGAATAGGGATGATACTTTTGGTGGGGTTTGGCGTAGCTACTCCGGCTGACTATTGTCCGTTGTTCGGCACCTGGATGGAGTCACGCACACTGCGCGGATTTTGGGGGTAAGCGTCGATATCGCCTAATATCTACCTGTCCGTTTGTCTCGACATTCATCTTCTGGATCCTTGTGTAGGCGATCATGGCATCAATTCCACCGTCGGGTATGTAGGCTTCACTCACCGTATCACCTGCTCTCGAGCGTGGAGCATCCGCAACCTGAAATTGACTCTTAGCTTTTCCTCTTCTGCATTAGAAATTCACGTCGCTTTCCGACTACCTTTCGTACCGCGTCCTCCATCTTCCTCGGGGATCACCCGTGGTGCCGTTCATCAGACTCTACACCGCCTTTACCATTTCGGGCCTCTTCCACTCTGCTGGCGACTACATGGCCCTGCGTCATACAGGCGGCGGCAGTTTTCGATTCTTTTGCATCCAAGCCGTTGCTATCCACCTTGAGCAACTAGTCATCGCTGTATTTCGGAAGCTCGGACTCGTATTCGATAACAAATCAGAGTCGACGTCGTGGTGGCGCATTTCCGTCTCGCTCTTGGGGTTTCTGTGGGTGTGGCAGTGGTTTACGTGGTGTTTGCCGATTATGTTCGACCCGCTTGTCGAGCTCGCGATGAGACAGAAATTGTGGGGAAATAGCAGTGGGTCGATGTGGTAGCGCTTGAGTAAACTGCGGTTACGGTGGTCGAGAGTCAAGACGGAGGGGTATATGGAGTTGTAGTGGAGAACAAATGGCATGTCGGCGGACAGGAAAGGGACCAGTTGAGTGAACTAGCCCATGCCCATAGCGCTGTCGTGTGACAATCTTACACATCTGGTTCAATCATCCGAACTGGCTCGACCTCCAGAATCTTGAAACCATCGAAGAAATCCATATTCATCATTGTCGAACAGTCTATGTCCAGCTGCAGGTCATCCGCCAGTTGCTACACAACACCCTCACTCCTTGTTCCTTCCCCCTTCGGCGGATATCCATGCTAGAATTGGATTTCAGTGAGGTTATGGATGAACTCAAGGGATGGGTTGTGCGTCGAGGGTCCACAACGAAGCTAGAAGGATTGTATCTTCAAAGATGTAAGGGAGTTGGCACCGATGATGTCGCCTTCCTCAGCCGTCATGTCCAAGTTCACTTGGAGGAGGACTAAATTGCGTATCAAATTGCTGGACATGATTCGATCTTTATTGATCTTCGTGATATCCTGTTTTACAAGATACTCTTATTACCTACCCAACGAGTAGAGGTTTGTTCGGATGGCGGAATGTACCAACGAGGATGCATGTGTTGAGTATTGATCAACCTTCGGACGCTTTACTGGAGTACGGAAAGCGAAGGAAAATCGCCTCAGAGGCACGACAACTATCGATGAGCCGTACGAAAGCTGCGAAGGCCCATTATCAGCGTGAATTCGTAAAGATCATATGCCAGAGATCACATACAATCGCACCCTTCGGGTTTCATTCAAGGGTACGAAAGTCTCTGTCCCAATCATGGAACCACTCTTCGCCCACAGGACATGTCCACTCCACAGCCACAGGCTCGGTCTTCCCCTGATACCAACGACTAGCGTATGACGATTCTGGTCGGCGTGGATGGCAATGTCGTGAGAGCACCTGCACCTCAATACATCGTAGTGAAGGAAGGCGGGTCGCGCTTTTGAACAGCTTGCGGACGTGATGAGCGGCCCACGCGGGCGTGACAACGAACCGGATGTGTTCTATTCGGGCACCCCGGAGTCCTGCGAGCGTGTCCCAAGAAGGCTCCCCGATGTTCCACGTATGATGGTTCTAAAAGTGGAATATACAGTCGGATGATAATCACGAAGCCGTGGGTTTTACATACGTATATTTCTAAAAATTTGATGTTCTTCGCGCGAGACATGAACTGGAAGAAGGTATCTCTGTCATGGACACGGCAGGACAGCGTATGCAAAGCAGCGAGTTGTGCTCCGTTTATCCTACCAACAGGGGAGTCCTGATGAAAGTACGTCTTCAGGTGTGTGATACCTTCCAATGAGGCAAGCGCAGCGAGGGCGAAGGTCAGCGAGCCGTGAAGGTGGCGCAACTGCCGAAAGGTGATGGGATTTCCGAAGAGATCTTGGCTTACGAAAGGTAGCAGTTCCAAATGCTCGAGCGAGCGTTGCGAAGCTAGAAAATTGGCAAGGTTGGGGATGTTGTTGTAGCGTTTAAGAAAGAGCGTAAAGCGTCTCAAGGAGAATTCGAGCTGCGGGTTGCTGAATATGGTGATTCGCTCTTGTACGTTGCTCGGACTATCTATGCTGAGAGATAGGGATTTGAGTTGAGAGAATTTTGGCACGATATCGTTTAGAATGTTGATATCTTGCGTACTCGGTTCTCTCCCGGGAAAAGACACCGTAAAGTGCCTCAGGTAAAAGCAACGGTAGCCATTCGCAGAGGTGATGAAGTCGTGAAACGGAAGAAGAGGAGATCTATCATCTCCGATGGTGGTGGCGAGAACTGATTCGGCGGGGGGGTTGATGGGAGTAAGCGGGGACCTATCTCGATTGGGGTCGTTTACAACGATGGTAACGTTTTGAAGGAGGACTGGCTCTGTGAGGAGACGAAGTCGATGGGAAACGAAGAGCAACGAGCGAAGGGTCGAGATGTCAGCAGCAGATTCAACAATCATCCTCCAGAGCTCATCTGGCAGTAACGTAGCCATGTCGCAAGAATCGAAGAGCAAGTGGAAGAACAATCGATCGCTTGCGTTTGGAAGTCCGACAGGAAGCTGCTGTGACTGTGGGAAGATAATTCCAGGCCGGCCGAATGTCCCCCTGATTGAATAGGAGCTCACGTTTTCGCAGAATGACACTTGGATTATTCCGACCTGTCAAGCAATATAGTAGTAATTAGTATAACAAGCGTCATAGAATAATTTTATACATCTCGTGTGGGCAATTTCAGTAGGTGAGCGTTGGAAACGAGTGCACTGGTCTTCGGCCAGTGTGATTTGGATATTCCCACGGTCAATAAGAATATTGTCGGACTTCTAATTCTTCCTCATAGCTTGCTACTATCGGTTCGCCGGTCACTCTCCCTCGGATTCATATTCAGCATTCAATGAAAACTTGCAGTATGCTCCTATGGTTGTGTCAGACGTATGGTTCTGAGTTCCTTTTTAACAGGTTCTCGTCACCGGACAATGCTTCGGATGGAGGCTCATCGATACTCGGTAGACGGAAATTCCATAAGTCTGAAAAAGATGTACTGTTTGGCGTTGTCGCATTGCAAGCTTGACTGCACACACTTCAAGAACTCATGGCTCTTGACCCGGGGTAAGCAGAACTTTCTGATCAGGACGTACAAGCCATCGAATTCCGGGGTGCAAACCTGCCGGGCAAAAGGCATGGATTTCGAAGGTACGTTTTAGATGGCGATCCAGAGTAGTCGGAGAGATAGGAAGCGCGAACAGACACCAAGCGGGGCGTCTTCGACGATGCCCGAGTCAATTCCATATGGTGCCAACTTAGCGCCAAAGGGATACGCGCGGAAGCTTTTCCAAGAACCACGATTGAAGGACACCACATCACGGAAGGTGTAGTAGCAGCCATACGATTCCCTCTTTGTTACGACTGCGTCTTCTCTACGTCTATCGTAGTCGACTCGGTACTCACAATCCCCGGTCGTCTCATCTGGCCCTTCGAGGTAAGTCTCTCTGCCTACCTTGAATATCCATCGCCTCATGCCGAGGAACAGATTCTAGCGACATTGTCGGTCGATTTTTCAGCAGTAGTGACACTCATTGTGCCATCCCGAATTGGCTTGTCCTTTGCCCAGATGGTTTGGTGTATTTCGTATATAAGCTCCTTTGGCCAACAGCTGAGCTCCAGACGACTCCCACTGACGACTACCATGATCTCGTTGATCACTGTTACCATCGCCCTCGCATTATCTTGCGTTACCAAGCCTGCCCTCGGGGCCTCTGCTGGTGACCACGGCGATATCATTGGCGTACGTGTTTCATACGATAATGAACACTTAGTGGCTCCAACTGACATACCTTGTAGCGCGCCGGTAATCACACGATGCTGTCCACCTCCTTCGACAGGGTGGTAAATTGCCATTGGGATCCCGACGCCCCTCTCGCATCCGACGATCAGTGCGCTGCGATGGCCAGAGCAGTTCTCCTCTACCGTGCTTTTTACCCTGATGTGCCAGACCGTTACTATACCATCGACGAGAAGTACATGAACGAGTTATTGGCGGGGCTCTGGCAGAAGGAGCCTTATGCAGCGAAGGTGTTTAAGACGCAAGAATACGGAACGGTGCCGCTCTTTGAATTGTACAATCAGAATCACCGGGACCATTACTACACCACTTCTGTCGCGGAGAGAGATGAGGCGACACAAAGCTTGGGATATAAGCTCAATGGGGTGACAAGCTACATTTACAAGGATCAAATTTGCTGCAGCATCCCTTTCTATCGGCTCAAGCACCTGGAGAAAGTGGAACACTTGTATACTGCGTCCGAGAAGGAGGCGAAGCATGCCGTGCACAAACTTGGATACTTGACAACGATGCGGTATGCTAAGGTATGTTTGCCCTGCCGTATTCTCGATAGCGTAACCAGCCTTCTGCGAATCAGAGTGCTCTCCGGCTGAATTCGCGTAGAAACGATATGTGGGTCGAAGTAGGTCCAGACTGTAATGCAAAATGGTTTACCGACTGCTGGGACATGTAACCAATTGCAAAGACGACGCTCAGCAAGGACTTCATAGCTTCCGTGCTCTCGGCCCACTCTTCGCTATCAGTTGAGGAGCGATAGCCATCATCAGCCTATCTACAAACCGACACCGACGTATCGAGATGCTTGGCTGCCTTTCGAACCCTGAGACCATGCTGCCAGCGCCCGTGCTACTAATCGAGTTTACTACTTCCTCGAATGAAGGAAAGATCGGTTCTTCCTGGTACCCTCTTCCTCAAGATCCAGCTCCGCGTGCCCTCTTAAAAGAGGAGCTCGAAGGAGACGCCACGTCACAGAATGGTTCATCGCTACTAAACCCTGTTTGATACAACTGCTAGCATCTTTCTACCCCTGCAGCGATCGCATATCCTAAAGCATACCTACGACTAGCTTGGATTTGCGATCCGTCGCCTAGTCCAGGAGTAGCAGACTTCGCTATAGATCGTCCGACTCCTGGTTCGGTGGTCTCCCGCTGGCTCTCAGGTCGAACGGTGACGCTGACTGCGAATACTACGGCAACCCAGAGCTTACTCAGCGAAGGGATCTCCCGCTTGCTCACTGCAGTTCGCTGGGAAAATTTGACTCCTACACTGAGTCTGTCGAAGAGGAGATGAGGCGACGCGATCTTCCCCATGCTAAGGAGCGGATTCTAGTGACGGCCGACTTTTCAAGAGTAGTGTCACTCTCTCTGCCAGCCCATGTCGGCTTGTCGGTTACCTAGATGGTTTGGTGAATTTCGTATATAAGCAGTTCAAACCAACAGCTGAGTGCCAAACGTCTAGAGTCCTACTGACGAATATCATGATCTCCACGGTCACCCTCGCCCTCGCCTTCACGCTGTCTTGCATTACCCAACCTGCCCTCGGGGGCTCTGCTAGTGGCTACGGCCATATCATTGCTGTGCGTGCTTCATATGTTAATGCACTCTTACTAGCTGACACCACGACTCACATACATTCATACATTGTAGCGCGGCAATGATCGCACGATGCCATCCCACGGAGTACCAAGCTGCCATTGGGATCCCAACGACCCTCTCCCTTTCAATGACCAGTGCGCTGCGGTCCCTAAAGCGGTTCTCCTCCATCATACTTATAGCGCTGAATGGCCTGACCATTTCTACGGCACCGACGAGAAACACGTCAACGCCACGCTAGCTACCCTAGGCTTCCAGAAGGAGCCTTACGCAGCGAAGGTGTATTTGTCCCAAGAATACGGAACGGTGCCCCTCTTCCGCTTGTGGAATGCAGTCAGACGAAAAAATTTCTACACTGCATCTGTCGAGGAGAGGGATGAGGCGACGCGATCCCTTGGTTTTGTTGTTGAAAAGATCGAGGGGTACATCTATAAGGACCAGATTTGCTGCAGCCTCCCCTTCTATCGGCTCAAGAACACGGGGAACGGAGCTTACCTGTATACCGCCTCTGAAAAGGAGGCGAAGCATGCCGTGCACAAGCTTGGGTACCAAAGAGACGGCATGGTCGGTTATATTCTACCCCTCTACTAGATATATATTGCTCGAGTAGTAGCGATGGCGGATCGATGTATGTAGTACGCTCGATACTTGGCCACATGAGGCCTTCAGATCTCGCATTTGAAGAGACTGACGATTGAGAGAGTTGAGCGACGGAGGCCAGCGACCAGCAGTCGGGGAATGTACAGACAGCAATGGCTTGCAAGCAGCCAAGAACAGCACGCCAGGTATTAATCACCAGACTACTGAGATTGAGTTCACCGTCATGGTCTGCTCCGAGCTGGTAAGCGGGCCGTGGCAGAACTCTCTAGCACGCCTGAGGTTGGAGGAATGCTGCCAGCGAGGACAGCGGCCTCGTGCGATCGCAGATCTTCAGAGTTCTCAGGAAGAGTAGTCTCCACAGGGAAAATCATTGAGTATGAGCTACCTGAAGCAGCGCGCGGAGTAGGCGCAAACAAGGGGGCTCGCATCTGGCTCTCAGCATGAGCGCTGTTCGCGCTCAACTTGAAGGAGTTGTACAGCGAACTGTGTTCAGACGACATCGGCTGAACGTTAGGCAAAGATGGGGGTCCCCAAGCGCTGCTGGAAGCGAAAATACCACCGGGAGGAGCGTACGGAGTGAGTCCAAAAAAGGGGGTTCGCAGGTACTGCTTCCAGAAACCGAGGTCTCTCAGTTCATTACTCTCAGTGTCATGAGATGGAGCGGAGAGGGAATTGGGGGTTGGGTCAGCGAAACTGGAAAAGTCGAAGAAGTCATCGGCAAAGACAATCGGATCGTCCAAACTCATCAATCCGGACGCAGAAGAGAACGCCCCTTCAGAGCTTCTGCGCAAGGGATCGGGCATTATGTATCCAGGTGGTCTTGACGATAACACTGGCTGAGGGTTATGGCCGGGACCTATTGGGGCGGTCTGTCGATGGAATTTGACGTAGGCACATCGATATTTTGCAAATATGCATTGGGCTGTCCCCTTATTAGAAAACTACTAAAGAAGAAGGAAGAAAATACGAGACGCACAACAGGGATTGGCACCATCACATGCTAAGCTAGAGTGAACATACTCATCACAAGCCTGCCTCGAAGTCGTAGCTCGTGACGTAGACCCCGGAAGTGGTGTCTCGCCAGCATGGTACTTGCTTACGTGTCCAGAAAGCAAATCACTACCAAACGACGTTATTTTCGCTGTCAACTATGGTCGTGTATAGTGAGACGCGTACCTTCCAGTGAATTGGTCCGACAAACAAGACATTTGTATGGGCTGTCCCCAGTATCTACACGTAATGGAGAGAGAGTAAGTCGGTGGCCGGGAATGGGGAGGGAGCTACTAAGTGACAGAACTTACGAGAGCGGATATGTCTCTCCATACGTTGGCGTCTCGCAAAGGTTGCATGACAAATAGGGCACTTATGAGTTCCCGACGTCGAAGGTTTCTGGAAGGCAGGCCTATGAGCGCGAACAGACACTAAGCGGAACTTAGTCTTCGACCACGTTCGCCTGAAACTGGTGTGAGGTTAACTCGCCCTCAACAGCTGTCAAAAGGGGCTCACTGTGGCCTCTTACGTCGTGATGGAGAGGTGCCTATTTGGGGTGAGGCATAGAGATCATCTCGATGCGAAGGCACTGACGGCTTCGCAAGGTAATCAACACGGAAAGCACTATCACATTTAGAGCTGCCGTCGAACAATAAAACCGATACATCTCATATAATGAAACTGAAGTACTCACCAAGTGATCCACCCACCGTGAGTGGTTTCCGAATTGTCAAAATCGCATTGGGGACAAAGGGTTAACGATGCCTCCATTGCTTGCAAAACGATACCGATGGCGAGTTCAAGGCCGGGCTTTAGTACAGATGAGACGGGGTATGTCCGATCCACCCTTGCATTATCCCCAGACCGCAAGATTTCCCATTCGTTCCGCAGGATATAATCGCCACCTTTAATTCTTCGACATATTCGCCGCACGATAATATCAATGTCCTGGTAGGTTCCGGTCAGTGGTGCACATTCTTGCATGTCGTGCGACGTCGTACCTTCCAATCGGTGCAGAAATCTATTGGGATCGCGATTGGACCACCTAGTTGATCTCGCAATAAGACTTGTTCGAGTGGTATATGATTGAGTGCTTGGATACTAGACGATTCCACCCGCTGTCTGAGAAGCGCCAGCTGGTGTGCCTCAGTGCCGTAACCAATGAGGCGCTCACACCATCCACTGATGAAACATGCCGTTAGCGTGGGACCGGAATGTTGAAAACACATACCTTAGGATAATGCGTAAGAAACTGTTTAACACCGGACCAGTTCGAGCAAGAAACCGGTTTGTTTTCGCAACAACAGTATGGAACCGAGTATGGAGCTTCTTGACTATAGCGAGCCCCAACGTATAATCCGCTTGAAAATATTTAGCATGGCCGTTTTCGTACTCGAGAACTTCGCGCCGTATCCCTCTAAGCTCGGATGTTCGACGTTGTAGAAACTCATCGATTCGGAAGAGGTATGGGAGGGTCCGTAGCGGCTGGGGTAAGTGGTCAATAATGTCGAAGGCAAGTCCAGCATCAGTTAAACGAGCAGCGATTTGTGTTAGCTCGCAGAACAGATGTTGTACAGGTCCAATGGGCTGCCGAGCCGACGTCCCTAGTTTGGTTTGTAGGAATTTGCAGATTTCGGCGAGGTGAGCGATACCATCCGCATAATGTCGGACGCCCAGGTCAGCAGAACTAGGTATGGTCCTAGATGCAGTTCCCACTGCCTCGATGGTGACATAGTGGACATGTTGGTCGCGGGAGACATTGCAGTGGTTGTACTGGTCACCAGCAACGCTGTTGAACGTGCCCGACGCGTTGTTGTGGTTCACTACAGGCCATTCATGGGAGCCTATTAGTACGGATTCAGGCGTTGAAAGACATAAATGACGTCGAGCTTACTTGTGTTGGAACCATTCAAATAGAATGAATAACCGGCCGAATTTTGGGGAGCATAATTCGACATCACACTGCCTTATTAAAACAGTTGTTCGTCGTAGGGCTTGAGATATGTGGAATAGTTCGAGGTTTCTGCTACACTGGCTGACGAAAGCTGTGAGGGAGGGATCACGATGGTTCGAAGTCAACCGTGATTAGCGCCCACGCGAGCGCTGTTTCTCCTACTATGACTGAAGCTATTGAATCAGTGAATATTGACTGCAACGATACTCTGAGGATTCCTTCATTAATTTGCAGGTCTCCTTGTGAGCTAGGCTGGAAACCAACCTCTATGTCGAGAGTATGATAGTCGATACTCTTTAGAATAGACTTGTGAGCCAGTTCTCAGATTTTCAAGATGTTTCCTCGATCCTCCGAGAACTCCGAGCCACACGGCCTCTCTTGCAGGGTCGCTGAGGAGTCGTCAGTCGTCGGTTCATTCAGGACAGCCATGTTCGACAAGCTCCCCATCGAGCTCTGGCGGATTGTCTTCGATTCTGTCGATGATAAGCTTACCCTGTGGTCGCTCTCGCTTACCAGTCATCAAATCTATTCCCTCGTCGAGCCCATCCTATTCAATTCTATCGACCTCGTATCTCGATGGACTCGCTCGTATTCAGAGGTCAATTTTCCAGCGTTTTATCAGAGCTTGCAACCGCCCAACGCACACCGGGCTGCCCTCGTTCGGCACTTTTCAATCGACTTCAGCGTCCACGAAGTCGTCCTCGCCCCCGCGCTCGAATATCTCGAAAAGATCTTGATATCGCTCCATAATCTACGAACTCTGCGGCTACGACATGCGCGACCGCGATCTCCCATTTTTCGTCGAGTATTCTTACTGCACGGATCGGTGCGTTTCCAGCTGAAGATGCTCAAGCTGCACGTACGTGCAACGGCGTTGGGCGAGGACGAATTTCATGCATTCCTTCGATCCCAGCCGCAAATTGAGCACCTGGAGGTAGTGGGGACGAATATCGATTTTCCTGCACCGACGGATATACTGCCCCGATTGCACATCCTGAATGCATTGCCATCCGCGTTACCACGTCTCCTTCGGGGGAGAAACGTCGAAAGGATAAAGACATCCTTCATGGAGGGCTATCACAAGCACAATGAAGATGCCAGTAGAGTGCTCCAAACAGACCATGCCAATGACCTCGCCAAGATACGAGCATTTTCAGGTTATTTGGCCTCAGTCACTTGGTTCAAGTCGTCTTTTTCCCAGTTGCGCAATGTTTCCTTCCTGGAGCTCGACGTAAGTAAACGCATTAGCATTACGGTTCAATCCCGTTATTCATCCTGGCCCCTTCTAGACTGAGGACGAGTACTGGGACTCCCTCTGTCTACCCCCTACACTGTCGAAGATCGAGTGTATCAAACTTGAAGGCGAATTTTCTTTTCACCAACTGCGTCCCTTCTTCGATCAATTTTCCTCTCTTCAGTGCATCGAAACTGAAATGAAACCCCGCGAGGAACGCTTATATCCTCGACGGTGTTATCATAGGTGGCTCCGAGATCGAGATGAGCCTGTCGTCGTTAGATGGAAGAATGGTGGCACGATTGGCGACTTGATGTCTCCGTCGTCGAGTGACCACTAGTCGCCCCCGTTCCGTGTAATGATTAACCTCGCTCTCTGATGGGCATCCTGGTCTTAGACGCACCTACCTGTCTAAGGACCTCGTCTATTAGATCATCGATTTCAAGTGTTCTCGCAAGGATTTTGAGCCTGAGACCCTAGCTTGCGTAGCACCAACGTAGAATATAATACAACGGCGACCCGTAGAGAGTTATCACTTGCACTGACCCAATAGAGAAAAGACAGCAGCCCGAGAAGATCAACAATCACTGGGAATTGCGGTGGAGTCAACGTGGTTGGCAGCGCCAACTCCCAGGCCACGGCTAGCAAAGGCTCGCCACAAAGTGCAGCGATTTGCGCCGGCGAAGCGATTGGCATCAGCTTGGATCCAAGCATCACGAGCAGTAGGCACTGGAGAAGGATGACATGTTCAGCTCTCCGTTCCAAATACTGCGAAGTATACTTACTAGTCGGGTTGCAAGGCTGGAGAGGGAGGGCGTCGATGAAGAGGTGGAGGAAAACGATGTTTCCCTCCGTCCCGTTGGGGTTGGTGCGAGGAGTGGTCGAGAAACCGTGTACACCGACGAGGGCGGCGTAGACGTTGTGAAGTAAGTTGGCCCAGACTTCACCAATGGCTATCAAGGGAGAGCTGGGTTAGTTTGTGTGTCCGAGAGATGGCCAAACGATGAATAGTAATTACCATGGACTTCGTTGAGAGTAGCGACGGAGGAGTAGCGAAGTGGGTTGGTGGTGCTAAAACGCAGGGGCATCGTCAGCCCGCTGTCTCTTTACGGATTAGAAGGAGAATCATACGCAGAGGTTGAGTATGGATGGGTACGGATACCAGCGGGGTTGTTGGTAACGTATTGTCCGAGGACGTAGTCGAGTATATCAGCGGATTTATGTTCAGTCCATCTGTACGCAAAGCAAGGATGGGATGGAATGAGCGAAGGAAACGAAGGGGAGGAAGAAGACAGACTCGGCCATAGCATCGCTCCAACCTTGGAATAGAAGAATTAGCGGAAGCGCACGAAGCTAGGAAGCGGATGTAATGACAAACCTTCACCCATACCTCCAGCTTCAGTAGTCTGCAGACATCTGCCTGTTCCGCCTCCAGTCATGCGGTTAGTTATACCATGTGTGTTCTCATGAACAACGATGTCGTTTTCAAGAGCACCGTCACGCTGTGGAGTCGTAAGTGTCCAGAGGAACACTGGTTTATATTAGGCTTCGAGTAAATTCACAAAAGAATGAAGGAGACTTACTCTAGATGGCGAGCGTGGTGAATGGAAGGTAAATTGAGAATGTCAGTATGGAAAACATGGGAGGAACTAACCCTAGAAACGATGGTAAGGAAACTAAACATTTGAATGAATGCGTAAGGCTCACCTCATACGCCCGGACTGGCCACTGATGAATACAAGCACATCAATCCAAATAAGCGACGTTATAGTTCGAACAACTCACTCGGGAGGCGTGGCGAAGTCAGCGTTATTGGTGCCAGCAGTGCTCTGAACAGCAATGGTAACACGGTCATTACCAGCACCACCCTTATTAAAATTGGTGTTCTGGAAGTTAAACGCCGCCTATAGTGTATTCAGTAAGCACCGAGTAGAAGCAGAAGGGATCTCGAACCTCAGTGAAGCCATATTGATAAGAGAAATCGTGCACGGTGTTGACGACGTAAAATGCGTTGACATTAGCAGCGTTCGCGTCGCCGGTGGTGGTGGGGGCGACAGTGAGATCCAAGGGGTAGATGAAGTTGTCTACTGCAGAGGACTGCGGAGTAGTGGCTTGATTTCGGCCGGTCGCAATGGCATTGTTGCCACTGACGAATGGCAATCAGTAACTGATGGTCCGCAAGGTACAGAAGAAGAATCTCACGCGGTTGCAGCCGTATCGGTGGTGGTGCCGTCATCTATTATCATGCTAAATGTGATACTCGTATGCAACGACGATGCTACTTACTGTGCCAGCCTATTGGGGATGATGTTGTGTCCTGTGGATCGACCAAGGTTTCGAATCCCTCAGTTGGTATCTCCTTGGTGATCGGCAAGACTAGGTACTGCCAATCCGCAACACCAATGAGACAACATGTGGAGCGCGTAGATATGAGATAGCTCACAGAGGCTTTGGCTACGAAGTCCGTTATGGAGCGAAGGTCACCCGTGTGGGCATCAATGAAAGCCTCTACCCAAGCGCCAGTATCATCGTTCTGGATCTGGATAACATGGGTGAGAACAGCCGAGCCATCCTGAAGTGCGAGGAATTCGACGGTGGGAGGGTGGTTGTTGTGCTTGCCATCGAGTACTTGTTCAGCCTTCGTGATAGCCTGGTCAACGGAAAGTGTGGGCTTCGAAGGAGCGAACTTGGCTATGAGCTATTAGATAATAGGCATTACGAGAAGGGAATCCCGTACTTGGCTTGACGAATGAGGAGCCGAAAGCGACGACCTTGTTGTCGAGACTAAAGGCAACATTAGCCACGGCGTTGGCGAAAGGAATACCGTCCTGAAAGTTCAACGATATTATTAATAACTTGTCTTCGTCTCGGATCCAATGCGCAAGACATACGTGGACCTGTCTCAGGAAAGCGTGCCTGGCCTTTTGACCTGTGAAGCCAGACTTGAACGTGATGGAGGCCTTGTCCATTTGGAGTTTGGACTGGGTGTAAGCAACAGCGGACTCCTCAAGGTCAGGGTTATCCCGCTTGCTCAAGGGATGATCAATCCCTTGACCGAACGTCTGCAAGGCTCAGCTAGCATCAAAGTCCCTGACTCAAAGTATTGACTTACTTCGAAGCTTGAGGAGGGATGGAAAGCCTCAATCGTGAGCCCACGACCGACTTCCAGGGGACGATGAGTGGCAAACTTGGCGCTTCCCGCAAAAGGCGCCGCTGACGTAGCCGAGGCATACAGAACGGCAAGGAAAACGGAGTTAACGAATTTGTTGAAAGACACCATCGTTGTCGATTAGGGCCTAATTCGGAGGATTAGGGGAAGAGGGGACGAATGCCAACCTGAGGAAAGTTGAGGAGGAGTTCGCTCCTTTTGTAGCGTCGACGTGGCTTAGTGGACTTCTTTCCGCTAAGCACTGATTCTAAGTCGGTCTACCTGCGATAAGAAACATTTCCAGACAAAGTTGGTCGTGGGGAAGCCATTGGCGTGTGGTAGAGAGCATATGACGCATAATCTCGCCGACATCATCTCCAAACCAAGGACCTGGAGGAAGAGCGACAAAAAAGCCATAGAGAATCACACGATGTCGGGACGATGCAGGGGGGAGGGAGAAGGCTACGCGAGCACGACAGTTCTTTTGATATCCATGAGGTCGCGACTTCGTGTGCGAAGGTAATAATGAGCAAGCTTAATCATTGGAAGCAGATGAGAACGAAATCTAGAACTTGTGTGAACGTCGGAGACGACGTCTAAACATAACTCGCCGAACACTCATGGTCAATGGAAGCCTGACCATGCGCAAGCGATAGCCTATTGGATCACCCCGCCGGCGTCTGGCAATGTTGGCCAGTATGAGGGCTGTCATAGACAAGGATTAAAATAGAAAGAAAAAGTACTTACCTTTGGGAGACTGGTTTCGGACGCTTCTACAGGTGACTGCGATAAGAACATGGGAACATTTCTGCCATCCATGTGGCGCGAAGTGACTTCTTCGCGTTGGTCGAGCTGTGGGTATAATCATTGAACGGACAGGGAAGAGGAGTGATAATTGGAATGCTACAGATTCTACAAGCTACGGAGCCATTGCTTGAAGTGTGCCAATAATAGCAGTTATTTGACCAACGACGATAGCAAAGACAGAGATTGCCGCTTGCCTTGTACTTCCAAATCATGCAAGAATGATGTTGGCGCTTGCAGATACATGGAGAACTACGCTATCCCTAAAGGGTCCTGCAGGGTATGCGGCAGCTGAAGACTCAAGGTCTCGGAGCCGGGAATTAGTCTTGCAAGTGGGCTATGAAGGGAAGGCCAGTGTCCATATTGCGTCAGCTGGTAGGAACAGTAAGCGACTTGAATCACGCGAGTGGACATGCGCAGAGAACACAGCGCAACATACTCGGGATTAGGGCGCCGTTCCTCTCGTCTATGTCCATGCATATGGTCTATGATTTTCGCCGGCGGCAGAGGTGTGGGTCATGGTAAATATGTGTGAGGGTGAATGCTCGAACTCACGGCAAAGATCTCCGCCGTGTAAAGACTGAAAACAAGGGCCTGAAGTGCCATAGGAAGTAGAGGGTAAAGGCGCGCGTGGACACGGGGATGCGTGCAGCGGGTACCATTCAGACAAGTCGTCTGGACTATGGTAAATCCAGATCCATTCCTTCCGTACCTCGTATCACCGGTCATGCTCGACAGCGTAACACCCGACGCTCACCACGCTGGGTAAGAAAACCGATGGACGTAGGATTCGGTAACCATATACTCACCTGTTACTGACTATATATACTTGACCTAACGGCGTCTATAGCGACCATGCATTATCCACTAAAAAAGGGTCTACTCCCAAGTTGAGATGCCAGAAATGTTCACCCTCGAGTCGACATAAGTATAACTTGAGGACTTCCGACTGAAGTCTAGAAGGAAACGGCGCACGACGCACGAGGATGAGACCATGTCCAGAACTGCTACCCAAACACAAATTACCGTAGAATCGCTACGCAATTCGCTGCGCCGGAGAAACCTAGTGAGTACGAGGAAGAGGTACGGAAATCAGCGGGCCGGGTGGATCCGGCTAAAAGGCACCACGTGGGAAATGAATACAACAGGGGCCGATCCAGGGGGTTGCCTCAGTGGTTGCCTCAATGCTCGCCATGTACCCCTCCTGAATCTCACTTAGTCTATTGAATCATCATCAGAAAGCCCGGTTCTATGGTTCGTCTGACACAGTGTTAACATAAGAAACAGTCAGAAACATGGACCTTATGTTGGGGGTTGTGGGCAATGCACCAAGAGGAGACACGAGGAATGATGAAGGAGGGTGTTCTTGATCAACTCTCCATGCAAAGGGGAAAGGTCAAGGACGGCGGAGTTAAATTGCAACAAAGTGCTGTAGAAAGGCCCGATCGGGACGTTGCAAGGGACAGCATCACCGTACAGCAATCACTGCTTTTGTAGCACAGAAGATTTGCGAGCTTGCGCCCTGCCACGCAGTATGAAATAAAACTAAGCAGCATTGAGGCAGGTACCTTAAGTCGGAAACGGCCAAATAAGCTCACGATAGACGAAGGATTGTGGTGATACTGTACAAACAAGGGGCAGAAGCTGCGGTGAGAGACCGACGTCCGAACTTTGTCAGTAATCGATAATCATCCATGAGAACCGAGCAACAAGTAGGAAGGAGGTTAGCGCTGAACGTTGACAGCGTAGCATCAGAAGATCAGATCACGGAGTCGGATGCCAACACCCCAGATCCATTGGTAGGCGCCCTAAGCGGCTCTGAGCGAGTCTAGGACTCGTCATCCACACCAGAGGATAGCCAGCGAGCTAAATCCTTGGTTCACGGCGGCCTAAGATATGTGGGAAATGGTGAGGTTTGTCCAGATTGAGCAAGAAAGCGTAGGATCTTCGCATGCGCAGCACAGACATATTCGGGATGACAAGAAAGTCTTCCCTATTCAACCAATACGGATGAGGCAAAACCCGAGTTAGCAAATGCATGTTCTAGCGATTCGGAAATAGAGGCAGTGAGGCATAGTGTGGCCACGAGAGACCAGCATCGCCATCGGCTAGATTTGCCTCATGAGCTAGTATCGTTCTCGTTTGCGAGGGCGATAGCACGTACACGTTCAGAATCAATGATCACGAATGGAACAAGCAGATTAGGAAAAGGGGGCAAAGAAGCGGCACGGCGCCAGCGAATGAAGATGGTGTCTGTCGATATGATCTTCCTTGGCGAGCATCGGTAAGGAAGCACAGCATATCCCATGATGGATGAAGGCACGCATCCTCACGACATAGACGGGGTGCGAAGCTGTGTGTGGAGCAAGCGTCAACGGACGCAATAGTAGCAAGGGTAGCGCCCAACCAGAGAACAACCTGCATGTAGGCGATCTGCGAGTGGAAGATATTCATTCAACATCCGAGGTCGCAGATATGAGGCCACTAAAATGGATTTAAGTAGTTGAGGCGGAAACGCAAGGTCCGCTGATCATGAGTGGTCTAGGTCGACTGGCAACAAGCTCATAGCGATGAGTGTGACCGAGAGTACGGGGACACAGCTGTAAAGACCTGCACCAGAACTGAGAACATCCTACGCTAGAAGATCCGATCGCCAAGGGTAAGGAGGTATTCATTCCTTCGTCAATCCTGGCAAGTCCGCTCTGACACTTCAGCGTCAAAGTCGACATCAGCAGTGGAATCAGTAGTCCAGAACGATGAAGCAATATCGGCGTACCTATAGCACCGGATTCTAAATTCGATGAACGGTAGATATATATAAGGAGACCACACACGACGAATTTATCAATAATTTGACTTTCGCTACAACAAAGACTCTCACCTTCATCATGGTTATGCGAATCCAGCCAGGAGTATACCTTATTCGCAACCTCGACGGAGACAGCAACTATCTCAGCGTCGACAGCGGGCGTCCCCGTCCGGGCAGCCGCATCGAGCTCGATGACTGGGAAATGCGAGGATCCCAGAAGGCAGGTCGCAGTTTCATACTTCATGAGACCGCTAGCTGACTTGGTTCAATAATAATCAGTGGGTTGTCGCATATTTAGGAGACTACGGAACCTACGTTATCAAGAATTATGCCAACAGAGATGTTTATCTCTGTCCCGGCATTCCGTACAGGCGTGGCGATCCCCCGTATATGGAGGTCAACACGGACTACTTCCAGTGGGTTATCGCAGAAGCTCCTAGCGGACATGGATACTTGTACGTCGACACTTGGAAGAACAGAAACGCAGTACGCTAACCCCCAGGTAGCATCGTCAAGGCGGATGAACAAGATCAAGTCCTAGAAGCGGATCCAGGTGGTCCAGGGGTGAGTAGTACCGACTAGGGATGGCTACGAGCATGCTGACATGGATGCAGGTCCTGTTGAACGACTTGATCCCTTCTAGGCGAAAGAAGAGGCAGATTTGGGTCTTTGAGGAGCCTAATTAATCACCAGAGAGTCACCGACGGACATAACGGCGCACCTTCATGTATAGCGTGTACATTTATAGTGAAATATGTAGCTTGTGAATTATGCAGACCATTAACGGAATTTAAGCACCACAGACAATCCGGCGAGAACTTTTGCGAGGAGCAAGGTGGCCAATCATGTGAGAAATGGGGAGCAAAGGCATATGAAGTTACGCAGTCTTAGTTTTCGAGTGCGGTCGGGAGTTCAGATGTTCAAGGTTGACCGCAAGAACTGGCATAATAAGCGTAAGAACGGATTCAGGCAATGGCGAGAGGTTGCCAAAAGCCGCTTCCATATCATTAAGATGACGGTCACGGCGGTCGCTACCGTCACAACTGTAACTTCAGAATATGGTGATGCAGCGGCGAACTCGAGGACAGGCCGGTACGTAAAGAGACAACTCTAGTGAGTAGTCAGTCAAGCCGCCACATCTCCGATTGACCATACCTGCACGCCCGTGTATTAGTTGTCCATTGAATGGGGGGCTCTATCATCTTTGTCGAGATGAGCTGAAAGAAATGGAGTTTGGGTGCCCACACGTCGCGTACCTGGGAAGTAATCGATAATCATTCATGAGAGCCGAACAACAAGCAGGATGGATGTTGACAGCTTGACATCAGAAGATCAGATCAAGGCTGGCAACGTCCGAGATCTTCTTGATTACATTAAAAGCAAGCGCCCTAGGACTGTGCCACAGCGGTCATACACGAGGAAGCAGGCACCACCGATGGGGAATCCTTGGTTCACGGCGCTTCGATTAGGGGAGGAGTGATGTATTTTGCCCAAAATTGTCGAAAGGACTCTCGCATGCGCATGCGCAGCACCCAGCTGGGCGTTAATCAATCACTCACAATGAGGAAACCGCTGTCCTGAGTCCTCCAGCGCGGGGAAGGAGCCCATAGTATATTCCATCGGTGCAGTCTTGGAAGCGGGGGAACATAGAGTGGCGGTTTGAGCTACGTTGGGCGTCCTGAGTTCGCATCGGTCGATGGACCTGTGTAGAGACGAGATAAACACAGTCCGAAAGAATTGGTCCGTAAAATATGAACAGCTTGTCAGTTGGGCAGCTTCGTCGTCGCAAAAAAACCTTCAGAAGCGGCTCCGGGCCCAATGGAGTGGTACATGCGGCGCAGAGAGCTGCGCGAGTAGCACGGTACAAAATGAGGGAATAAGGCCTCCGTGCTCCCCACGCTGTAAGGAATGCCTAAGAACAGGTTCCGACGGTGGAAATATGAGTAGCGCGCACTGAGAGAATAATGGAAACCCACACGTAGAAGACAAAGAGATCGAACCTCCGATTTCGTGAATAGGAGGCCTGTAGCATGGAATGGACTTATCCAAATAGTGGTGCATCATTTGGTGGAGTGATACAGGTACGCGCGTCATTAAGAAGCCATGTTGTCGAGCAAGAACTCAGCACGCTATGGCCGGTGGGTGCGCTCCTATAACTTGACGCCTCGACTTAGCTGAGAGGGCTCTAAAGCGAAGCTCGAAAATGAGATTAGATACATGCGACAGTGAGAGCATATCAGGGCGGATTGGATAGGCAAAAAAGCACAGCAATCATTCTTCCATTCATATTGGCAGGTCCTACATGACATTTCAGCGTCAAAATGGCCATCGGGAGTTGGTAAGAATGGCTATGCTAGCCATGCCCACGTCGCTACATCTGGAATCGGATTCTGCAAATAATATAAAAGGCTTCATAGCTCGTAACTGTTCGTCAGTAACTTGAATTCGAACTACACCACACCGACAATCTCACCTTCATCATGGTTATGCGTGTCAATCCCGGAGTATACCTCATTCGCAACCTCGGCGGAGGGAGCGACTATCTCAGTGTCGAGAGTGGGTATACCCGTGCAGGAACCCGCACCGAGCTTGATGATTGGCGCATGCAAGGATCCCAGAAGGCAGGTCGTGCTGTAATGGTGCCCGAGCCCGCCAACTGACCTGTGTTAACAATAATCAGTGGACTGTCGCATATCTAGGAGACTCCGGAACCTACGTCATCAAGAATTTCGCCAATCCAGAAGTGTACCTCACGCCAGGTGTCCCGAGCAGACGCGGTGCTCCTCCCCGCGTCGAGGTCAATACGGACTACTTCCAGTGGGTTATTGCGAACGCTCCCAGTGGACATGGTTACTTGTACGTCGACGTCGGGAAGACCTGTAACAACGAGCCTAACCACCTAGTAGTATCGTCAAAGCGGACGAACAAGATCAAGTGCTCGAAGCAGATGCCGGTGGCCCAGGTGTGAGTAAAATCATCTCGCAGTTGGGATCAATCATTCTGAAATAGTCATAGGTACTCTTGAACGACTTGAACCCTTCCAGGTCACAGAAGAGGCAGATCTGGGCCTTCGAGAGCCCTAATTGATAGGCTAGTTATCAGAGAGTCATCGATTAGTATAACGACATACCTTCAAGTATAGTTAATAAGGCCGACTTGTGAATTGTACGAGATATTTGCGGTGTGTCGAGAAGCTACTGAATCCGTCGACAATCCCGAAGTGTGAACTGTCGAGAGTAAGACTTGCTACTTCCACGTCTTGTAGTGCGAAGAATGTCTACAAGTGGCCTCGACATAACGGTTGGTTTCTAGAGTCAGCCTTCCACCGTTTTTGAAGCATGTTTCAAAATTTCAAGCGGTAACTTGAAATGACCATCTGACGTATGAAAAGCGGGAATCCAGGCGTCTTTCTTCAGGATGATGAAGAGGGCGCGGGCGCTAATATGTGCTGGTTCCGTCTAGGCGTCTAACAACGCTGGTTTTTCCTCGCCACCACTCTCAGCGACTTCAATGAGTCGTGTGGCAGACGTGGTCATTGTCGCCCAGCTCTTTGCTTTGGTGCATCAAGGCGACCTCATACGTGAAGCTAGAATTGCAGAGCTAGCGAACCACGACTGTCGAGTCTGGCAGTCGCATGGCCCTCGCTTGGACGTCGCTGAACGGGACCTGTTGCCTCAGCTCAGTACACCTACTTTCGACCAAGTCAACGTAGAGCTGCGTAGCTGCGGACTGTCCGGATGGATGCGGCTTCGGCCGAACTCGCGCAGTTTCCTAGCCCTGAGAAGTCGGTGTGGATTTCTCGATGCTGGCCCCGCTCATTATGCTATACGTTCTGCAAAAATCCCTCTGTGCTTCTATCGTGTGCTTGCCTGTACGGGCAGGCAAGGGTACTGCAGTCTGGATGCAAGGAACGTGGTTTTGCGGATGCTAGGCGTGCAGCGTGCTCGTTCTAGCTTTGGCAATACAGTAGCTGCTGCGTTTTCTACCCTTCCTAGTAGCTCAGTAAATCGTCTTGAAGAGCTACATTCTCGTTGCTTCGTGGCTCTGTAGTCCTTGAAGATCATGGAGCTAGTGGCAGCCTGTAGACGGTTCGTCCTCAGCTACGCCCTCGCAGCCTTTCTTCGACCTCAGCAAATCATTTCGCTCGCTATGCCATGATGGCGACTCTTATATGAGTACGTATGTCTCCTTGTTGACGCTTTCCATCCTATCGACTTCTTAGAATCATGACCGTCATTTCTCAGCCTTGTCATCCTCTTTCGCGTCTTCCGTGGTGGTTGTCTCGTTGGGTGGGCTACCGACGCACTGCACCGCCGATACTCCCCCTCTGGATCAACTGTTGCTGGTGAATCACGTCCAATATGTGCCATGAAGGTCCGCTCATTTTCACGCAGGTCATTCGTCGCCGTGTTCTCTGGCATCGCCGTGATTCAAGCTATCTTCACCCACGTCCGTTTCTTCGTCGAAACTGGCGTGCCACCAATTATTGCGAACTACGTTAGTAGTTGCATTACATGTACTCTTCTACTAACTCTGTGATTCCCATCAGGTCGCGTCAATTGCACTCATAGGAGGAATAATCCAGTCTCCCTACGCGCAGCCCAGACCCCTGTTTTGCGGGCATCTCATCGGCTCGTTAACCGGAATCAGCATTAGCAAGCTTATGCATCGCCTTCCCGAAGAAAGCTTCGTCGAGCTTCAATGGCTCGCCGCCTCATTATCATGCTCCACTACGATTTTTCTCATGCAGCTGACGAACAATAAGCATCCGCCTGCCGCCGCCACTGCCATTCTAGTCTCCATAGATAAAAATCTTAGAGCACAGTCGTGGGGCTTCATCCCGATCATCCTTCTCACAGCAAGTATATCGTTGTCGATGACGCTAATCATCAATAATATTCACCGCCGCTATCCTCTATTCTGGTTCACGCCAGGCGACTTAAACAATCCCGAGCCAGTCATCCCCATTATAGATGACGACCCTACCACGAGAGTCAATAGTACCGAAGATCTATCGAAGTTGAAGGTCGAAACGAGCCCAGTATAGTACTGGCGTTTGCGGCCGTCTACATTATCTTGCTCTCTAACTAACACGTCATATATGTATTTCTATGTATTTTTCATGCAGCATGCGCTTATGTGTAGCATAATAGTCACATTCAATGTCCCAAGTATGAACGGCGTGGCCAAAGGGTGTCAGTTGGGTCCTCTCTCATCTACGTGCCTCCCGAGTTGTTCCTATAGAAGCTGTTAGTTGCAGAAGCGAGCACGCATTCATAGCTTGCTTGCGAGCCGTTGAGTACAGATGAGGTTGTTTCAGTCTGACACCTACCTCTAGGCAATCCATGAGGCCGCGATAAGGTGGGTTGCCCTTGTAAGACTGAATTGATACAAGCCAATGGCACAACAGCCTGTGGAGCTTGGGCACGTCAACTACTGGGAGGAATAGCGGCTGCTTGATCGGACTTGTTTCAGTAGGCGCATCACCGTCTTCCGTACAGCGAAGCTAGGAAGTAAGGGAGCTCAGGAGCGTTCAGGAGGATTCAGGAGCCCGCCACTTATAGTAAACATCACCAAACCGGCCACAGACCTTGCGTCGCGTCTCCGCTACTCGTGTGGCTCAGTTTCTCAGTTTATTCCCTATAGCGACATCCGTTCTATTTAATACCGTTTACCAGACATCAACATTCGCAATTTGGGTTAAGGAATGGCCCCCTCGACCTGTCTCCCCCTCCCTCCAGAACTGCTGCTGATCATATTCGAAAACATTTCGGATAGAAAAACGCTCGCCACCCTACTTACTGTGTCTCGCATTGTTGGCGAACTGGCTGGACCTCTTTTATACGAAGACGTTGACATTCCTCCACCGAAGGATGATGCCTCCTCCTCCCAGCTGCGATACTTCCAAGGCTTTCTCAGGTCAGCGGAGGCCGATGATGGTCGCTTAGGTGCATCGGTGAAGAGTTTATCACTGACGATGCCATCTAATGTGCCCCGGAAGGAAGAGGCCGCATGCATTTCTTTGGATGAACTCTTCATGTTGTTGCCAAACCTCAAAAGATTGCACCTCTCCTCGCGCCATTATGGGATCCGATGCTTCGCACCGTTAGGTAGTCCACTAAGGCTCACCCATCTCTCCTTAAAAGCAGATGGTGGACCTCTTCCACGCTTCAAGGCCTTCCTCGAATCTCAAGATGCCTTAGAAACCTTATCCGTCACGGGTACCTCTGCCGGTGTTATTCCACAGCTCACAGTCGGGGCTCTACCAAATCTCGTCAGCTTGGCAGCGCCCTGGTCCAGTATCCGTAGAATCTTACCTGGTCGGAAAGTCGTCCACTTGTGTATCGAAGATTGGTATTCTGGCGGTTTTCCGGCCTCCGAACCCTCACTGCTGGCAGAGGCTCTCGACAACGTGAGGACTCTATCTATGACCACGGTTCATCATCAGCGGGTCATCCCATTCATATCAAACATCCGAAACCTCGAATATCTTGTGATTGAAGCTGCTGATGCTGTGAGTTTCTCTCATTTCTCGTCACGCCACATCCTCTGACACTAGTTCCCATCAGATCCTGCCTCGACTTGTTATATCCCGTCTTGATCGCTATGAAATGCCAAAGTTACAATATTTGCGACTTCAAATTGCTTGTACCCCCGTGATCATCAGCGCAGGGGCGATCAAGGCGCTCTTCAAGCGGGCTCCGAGTCTCCGTCTCTTCGACATAGCACATTTCGAGGATATTTCTCACTTGCTTGAAGGCTCACATTGCTACCATCGTTATTGTTTCGACGGATCTCACAGTCACCCTAAAGAGGCCGAGGGTAATAAGGATGCATGGTATGAATGGTGGCGTGCTGTCGAACAGGACGTTGAAGATGCGAACTTCGATGTGAACCAATGATAGATTTTTATAAATGCATACTAGAGTTGACGATGTCCAACTTCCTAATTCTAACAGATATATGTTATATCTATGGTAGATTGCCTGGAGTTCCGCACCTTATAGCTCCCCTCCATGCCCCCTGAACTCAGCCCCTGAACCCCGTATCGAATAACCTCCCTGCAGAAACGACTTCCAAGGTTTGTGGATTTCGACCGCAGTTTTCACTTCTACCTGCGCTACACCCGCCAAAAGCAACCGGCTATTGTTAAGGTCAAACCATCTGACTGGGAACCTTGGTGGCATGGCTGCGAGCCCGCTCTCAATGAACCAGAGTACGCGCGCCTCCTCTGATCGCATTCTAGGAAGGAATGATGGAATTGGACTTCATTTCTGTTGCTTTTGTGAAGGACTTCGTAGTTGCGAGCTGCTGGGTCAAAGCTCGTCAGCAATTGTTGAGGACGCTAAAATGAGAGCTTGTATTGCGTATGTGGATATCCTACTGAGTAGACTACAATTGCGGGAAAGGATAGTTGCGTACTTTATTATCGATGAGATGACGAAATGGAACTATTGAATGTATCCAGCTGCGGCCAGTTTCTGAAGGAAGTCAGGAATCTTGCCGTTGAATGCTGCCGCAACCATCGACTGGAACCTCATCTTATCCTGACTAGCCACGCTACCCAGGGCTTTTCCAACGAAGTCGACAGGGTCTTGTACATATGGGACGGGATCGACAGGGGCTTGCTCCGCGGAGGCAAGCCGTGAGTATGCAGCTTGGTATCCAGCCGTCTGTTCCTCGTAGTCAATCTCCGTTAGCGCGACATCGGCTTCCTCGCTGGTGGCATCTTTCTTGGATAAATGCTCAGGCTCTGAAAACAGCTGAACGAGTGCCTTGAGCCCAATAGGCCTGAAATTCAGTTGAGTTAGTGGTTGAGACTTTCAGACTGAGTCCAAACCTACCAGCTTGCTGCGCTGGGAGGTTGCAGCATCAAAGAACTCTGCGTCAGGAGCTTCGTTAAGCCAACTGCCGCGACCTTGCGATCTTTGTGGAGCATCTTGGGCGCTTGAGGAACGACGAAGTTGGTGAGCACTTGAGACCACAACCTAATGCAACGATGGATTATAGCCATGGGCGACAAATGGCGACAAAGTTTGCTTACCCCGATTGTATTCCTTCTACAGTGCCGATGACATCGTCAGCAGGAAGGCCTCCATCGCTCAACGCCATCGTGTATAAGAGGAAGTATGATAACAAATACACAAACTGGTCCGTTTTCGACTGATGCATCCTCGTAAGTAATGTCATGATCACAGGTTTGAAGTACTGCTTTAGTTGTTCCCTACAGCGCACGGAATTAGAGGGGGCAAAAGTCATGTTAAATGACGCACGGAGGTGTATATTTGACTACAGACTGCAGCAACTCGAAGCCCCATAGATCGTTTATCTTGGATGGAATGAGTCGCTGTTGGGTGACAGCTAGAACCGAGGCTAATTGGCCCCCGGCAGCCATCTGCGGCGCATCCCTAGCCAAGAAGGCTTTGAGCAGCTTCACGAGTCCTGGGATGCTGCCTTTCTGTTGCCATACAGCCGGGGTAAGAAGGAAGGGAAGGAGACTGCGATATTCCGTTGGCACATCCGAGGTATGTAGCTCCAGCATCTGAGCAAGAATCTGGAAGGTATATGGAATATATTCTAGAATCATATTTAATCCATTAGGGCGAAATGTGAAATATCCAGTGCTCACGGTCGATATCCTGCTGGAGGATGTAAGTGAAAGGGCCGAATAGGGTTTGCTCGAACTGTGGGAGGGTAGCAGGAGTCCCCCCAACAACGAATCTAGGTACGTCAGTCAGAAATGAGCAACTGGAGAGGTTTATCGCGAGAGTTTCTCACCGCATCAAAGCCGCGATACTCTCGAAGATGTACTGATCAAAGAGTGGGTTGCTAGGGTTCTTCGAAATGACCCCCAAAATGGTGACGAGACGAGACAGGATTGTCTCATAGTGAGGTGTCAAGGTTTGCCGTGCAGTGATGATCACCCTCATGGTACCTAATGATACATTGCGTGAGCGCCTGAGAGGTGACAGAGAAGGAGAACAAGGAGCTAACATCTCATAAGATGGTCATTCTCAGCAACCTTCTCTGGCGTCCCTGCTGCACCGATCTTGGATAGCAAGGCACCGAGCAAGTCATTGGCAAAGTCGCGGATATCTGCTTGCACAAACCTAGACAGCTATTCAGGCCGCTATGAAAAAATGTCGGAAGCGAGACGTACAAAAGACGACCATTCTGCTTGATGTATAGTATGCGATCGATGGTGATGGCGGCATAGGTATAAGTAACATAGTTATCCGATCCTAAGTGTCGAACGAGAAGAGGGAGGACGGAGAGCAGTTGTTCCTTGGTCAGCTGCGGAAGAACAATGAGATTGAAATTGGCTAAGAGGCAGATTCAAACATACTTGATTCCGGAAGGTCAAAAGGAAGCGGATAGCATCGGCTTGGAGAATCGGGTGTACCGTAGTCTGAGCTTGCAAGTCTTCGAAGACATGATCGGAGAAGAACTTCACGACGTCGACAAGAGCATTGGTGGAAGTAACTCCTTGCTGTTGGACGGTCATTCGTGGGCGAAAGAAATACCGAAAGCAGGAACGTACTTTTGTTGTAGATCCCCTCGTTGCTACCGCCGCAAGTAAGTATATCGCGCTATCCTTGGCACGCCAATTGGCTTCTTTATTGGTTCGATACTCTTGTAAGCCTTTCATGATCCAGTTGCCAACGATGTCCGTTGCCTCAGCCTCGTATCCACTATTGACGAGGGCCTGTAAGAGGTCAGCTGCAGCATGTCGCCGAGTCCCGAGATCAACCCCAGTAGCAGAAAGGGACAGATCGAGTCGAACAAATTCAAGGGGATCATCTTCAAATTGTTCGATGTCATGCTCACGGAGCGATACGTTGGGTACTACTACTCCTTCAATGAGGGAAGAGATGACTTCGCGAGAGGAGAAGAGAGTTTTGTAGTGACCTGACCGGATGGAACTGGATATAAATCGAAGAGATTGAGATACAAGGGCGTCGTCGGCAACGCTTGGAAGTTTGTTAGAGCCAACAAGCGACCAGACTTCCTGTACGAAGCCTTCTACTGATGGTGATTTTAAGAGTTGGTCGGGGAAGAGTTTGAGGTATAGTTCTACCGTCTCGAGAACAGCAGTTTTGATTTGAGATGGGAGAGACGCAGCAGAATCGTCGGGCTGTACAAAGGATTAGTTTAGACTGAGAAGGAAAACGAAAGCTTACATCGCCCTTGAGCTCTGCCGGATCCCATCCAAGGAAAAGATGAAACCACCCCTTTCCCGGGCCGAAGAACTCTTCATGAGCGTCCTCAATTGCGGGGGGAAGGTCCTGGCAAGTAAAGTCGTGGAATATTTCAATTAGTAGCACCATACATTGAGCCACTAGCGGGGTTGGCGTTTGTAGGACCAAAGCGGCAGCTTGCTTAAATAATTGGAGAAAGGGGGTCATGAATCGGTCGAACACGAAGTTGATTTCTGAGAAAAGCTGGTCGGAACGGATATGCGCGCGCCATTGCCGGAATATGGAGTGTGCTGTTTCTAGGACGCCCAGATTTATGCTATATTCCGTGGGCGACAATGATGCGACAAGTTGCTGACAGGAGGATGAATAGACGAGCCACCCTTTGTTACAATGAACGCACATCTATCAAGGCCGGCCATTTGGTTGGGAAGTCGAGCTCTGCGATAAGGGATATAGCTTCTGCGAGCTGAGCACGTAAAGCTTTGTCAGCCGAAGCTGAGAGAGCCAGCATGGCAGGAACAAGCTCCGCACGCAGCTGGGCTTTGTCCCCCTCGCTGAGCGGTGGCTCATCCTGTATTCTTACCAGGTCAGTATGATAGAAAACACGCGAATTTATGCATCTGCGGCGTACCTCCTCCCATCTATGCTTTGCGATGTTCTTTAGATACACGCTACCAGCTAATCTAACGGGGCGATCGGCAGATGATTCGAGGACCAGGCGAAGCAAGGATGAAAGGAAACCGGGCTGGCTGCTGAAAGTGTGAAGGCTCTGCTCTGCTTGTTTTCGCGTGTCAGGATGAAGGGAAGCGGTGAGGAGAGTCGGTAGGTCTGCCATGACGGTACCTCGAGGAGGAGAAGTCAGACAGGGACTCGGATGATCAGCGCAAGGCGCGACGCGATCTGTCGGTTTGTCACTATTTAATTCCAAGGCTGTTGACAGGCGCCCGAGCGCTAAGATTTCGCGGCAATGGCCGTGGCGATGTCGAGTCATCCAATTCGGGCGTGTGCAATCGATAAATTTCTTGAAGATGGCCACCCCGACACCTGAAGAGCGCTACGAGCTGATAGTACGACGGCTGGACGAAGTACTCGGAGGAGACCAAATTAAAGCCATCCTTGCAGAGGGCAGATCGCCGAAATGCTACTTCGGCATGTGCAATTCTCCCCCTAACAGGCCGCATTTCTGACAAGTTCATTCATGACAGGAACTGCGCCAACGGGCAGACGTAAGAGCCCATGATCCATCGAGAGCCATGGATTTACTTCCTCGAATTTAACAGCACATATCGGGTACTTCGTACCGCTAACCAAGATTGCTGATTTCCTTCGGGCTGGCGTCGAGGTGCGCACTCTAGATTGTCCCAAATCACCATCCAACCGGTTCAAAATATAGGTCAAAATTCTTCTAGCAGATGTCCACGCCTTCCTTGATAACCTCAAGGCCCCCCTCGATCTCGTTGCTCATCGCACAAAATATTACGAGTACCTGCTACTCGCCGTATTTCACTCCCTCGGAATTCCCACATCAAAGCTCACTTTCGTCCAAGGATCATCTTACCAGCTCACCAGAGAATACAACCTAGACAATTACAAGCTCTGCGCTACAGTTACGGAGCACGACGCCAAGAAAGCGGGTGCTGAGGTCGTCAAGCAAGTCGAGAGTCCGCTGCTGAGCGGTCTGTTATACCCGGGCATGCAGGCATTAGACGAAGAGTATTTGGGCGTTGACTTTCAATTCGGTGGTGTCGACCAGGTTCCTACTACATTTCTTCCGTCCCTGCGTTCAATTTCTCACAAAGCTCTCTCATAGCGAAAAATATTTACGTTTGCGGAATTATACCTCCCCCGTCTTGGCTACAAGAAACGCGCTCACCTCATGAACCCTATGGTACCGGGTCTTGGCGGCGGAAAAATGTCATCATCAGACCCGAACTCAAAAATCGACATCCTTGACTCACCTGACGTAGTCCGCAAGAAAATCAAGGCAGCCTTCTGCGAGGAGGGTAACGTCGATGACAATGGTGTCCTTTCTTTCGTCAAGGCGGTCTTGATGCCGATAAGCCAGCTGAGGATTGAGCGTGAGCAGGGGAAGACAGGGGAGGATAAGGAGGAGGGGAAGGACGGTGAGACAACAGGCGACCAGCGGCCTTTTGCATCAGCTGATGCACCGGAGGGTACATTATTCACCGTTGATCGGGATGAGAAATTCGGCGGCAACCTACACTACGATTCTTACGACGCTCTGGCCAGTTCCTTCGCATCGAAAGATCTGCATCCCAAGGATCTCAAAGCCGCCGTGGCTAATGCTATTAACTCCCTCCTCACCCCCATTCGCAAAGCTTTTGAAGAGAACGAGGACTGGCAAAATGTTGAGAAGCTCGCGTACCCAGATCCTAACGCAAAACCTGAAAAGAAAAAGAAGAAGGTGCTACCTTACCGTTGTCCGTTTTATACATGATGCTCACCTAAGTTTAGGAGAAAGTCTACCATCCTCCTCCGCCAGGCAAGGGGAAGAACGCCAGCACGCCCGCCGAACCGACCATCAACGCCGTGGACTCGCCGTCTGCTCCTGCTACATCCGAGCCTAAGGCCGCCGATGCAAGTTCACTGGAAACGGGTGGACCACAAGACTCGTAGATTTCACACTTGTTTACTGCAATCTCTAACCACCATGTATCGCGATTGATGCGTCATGTACTATATAGAACCACAAACCCTCATTGGGATGCCGTTCCGGGCGGCCTCCTTCGACGACGCTTGGGGCCGTGGCATACGACGGATGAGTTCCGTGATATGTACGCTCGAGATGAACCAGGGAGCGATAACTCCAAGAACCTGTTCGCACCTCTGAAATGGTTCAGGGGACAGGAGATGCCCCTTAGGCTGACGGTGTTAGTGCAAGAACGCGAGCGAGGGACTAAGCCATCCTATCATGCAGGGAATCCTCCTGTAGTCGCTTCCTTTACCATTCGTAGTTACACACATGCGAGGTATTATTGGTAACAAGAAGACAACACTGTGAACACGATACTGCACTGGTGACAACACCTACTTGCGACGGACCTTCTTTGAGCCCTCAACTCTCACATCCTGCTCAGCGACATGCCACCACTGTTGCCATTCATCCCAATCTAGCCGGACTTCCTTCGGAGACTCGTCAAGCGCGTCGAAACAATAACGTTCCCAGACGCCAGAACTCCTGCTGGAATTCTTAATATCGAGGAGACGCAAGCTTGGGGTCCGGTCAAAGAAGAGTGTCTCGGACCAATGCGTGTGTGCAGTAATACCATCGCATGCGATTTGAAGGTATTGGAGCTTAGTTTTGGAGAGTTTTTTGACTCGGGATCGAAGATTTCGCGGAAGGCACTGATGGGGGGCATCTTAAGTGATGTATAGTACGAAGGGCAATGAGATAAACCCACAAAACAATCAATCTTGAGATATTTGAGGTTCCGGAGTTTGGCTACTACAAGCCGCATAGCATCGTCGAAACTTTCGATAAGCATATACAGACTCCGTACGTTGGCAAGAGCCTGCGCCACAGGAAGAGGGAAATCGTCGGCGTCAATGGCGAAGATGTATTCTTCGATCCAAAGGTGGGCGACATGTCGGCCGGGTAAAATGTCAGCTAAAAAGGACCATGGCCCTTTTAAACTGACGAGATTTGGAAGTGCATCGGGGGAAAGGGACATGGCATTTCTAGGAGACATGTCTGTAATGGCTAAGCTTTCCAAGGCGTATTGAGATTCGAGGAAGGACTTGAAGGACGTAGGGGACGAAACTATCGTCAAGGCAAGGTGAGTGAGACTACGCGAGCCGCAATGAGATTCTAATGTCGATGAATCGAAGCGTCTTGAGTCGTAAGAGCCTGGGGCGAAGTAGAAGCAGCTGATGTTTGGCAACAGCGGGAGGATTTTGGCTAGCACCGAGTCCGACCTTTCTTGATACATTGAAATCCCATCGGATGGTAAGGTCAAAGATAATTTTTTCACCAGTGCGCCGCGACGACCCCCGTTGGCTGACACGGCTTCGATGAAACCGTCAATTTTCGTTCGAAATCCGTCTCCCCTAGCGTCGGGCTTCGGTGGGCGAATGATAACATTTTCATATAAGAGAGGTGTCGCAAGCTCGTTGATGGAGCGAGATACAACAAGCAGTCTGAAAAGTGTTTTTCGGTCGGAAACGTTTCGAAAAACCATGAGCACGAGCTCTGGCGGGATGGGGCGACGACGGGTTGAGACCCTCGAAGGAGCCATTTAACTAATCTGAGAAACCAATATCAGTGGTAGATTGGGATATGGGTGACGCATCATGAAAAAAATGCGTACGTCGCCTTGAAAATAGAAGAGAAAGAAAGGTGCTCGACGCGTGGCCTCAACGCGTGCGACTATATAGAGTGTTTGTTGATGCTTTTCACGCAAGAAGTCGAAGCTGAAGTTCGAAGGCGCTAGGAGAGGTGATAGACAGCTCCGAGATTGCTGAATACTCATCACAACCCACAAAGGGTTTAACTTCCTAAGTCCTGAGTTTTGTCAGACGTAGATGTGCATCTGCGTCAAATTGTGTATACCGTTTGCATACTAGCGTAAGAATAGGCTAGAAAATGAGAAGTTGCGCCTGAGGAGTAGGTAGATGACTCCTACCTTGTGTTGCTCAAGTAGGCGGCGCGAGATGCCGTGATAGTGGGTTCGTAGGTAGTGATCCAGGGGACAAAAAAATGATAACATACGATATGATGGAAATCGGTAGTAAAGCAGTACGTACGGTCCATCATCATGGGCGTACAAGCCAAGTACGCGGAGTTTGAATAAAGTTGCACATGCCGGTAGATTCAACGTCTCCGCCTCAACTCCAGTGGTAACTGAGGTGGCGGAGACTGAAGGTTTCACTCCGCTCGCTTGTCTCGTACGTGCAAGCTCCTTTACTACGACAAGCTAAGTTGACAAGCGACAAAACTTACTCAGGGAGTCTAGTAATGTTCGAAACGCTTACCATTGAAATCTCTCAGACCATCTTTGATACCGTTCGATCACACAACCACACGGCTCTGCTCACTCTCATCACCTGCCGCCAAATCTATTCGTCCTGGAGCCCACCTGGTTCAACTCGATCTACATTTAGATTGGAGGGGAACTTGACGAGACCCGACTACTCGCTTGACTTGAACATATTCGAAAGAAGCCTGTCCGTTGACTCTGTTCATTCTGTAAGCCCTTTTCCGATTTCGACATGTCTGATTGGAAGGATGTCGAATGCAGCATTGGGATCGGCCAGTAGGACATGGACGATGAGCGCTGAGCCTTGCTGGTATACAGATTACTTGGCGTGTGACTCGAGTGTTGATACATTGATGGTGGGAAATGACTGAAGTCCTGCTGCGGGCGCGTCCAACAACATAACGAGAAAAATCATCCATCCTTCAAACGATGAAGACGGGTACGTTGCCAATCTTTCGCTTATGCATAAAGCTCTCATACACGACGCCCGTCTACTTGCAGGATTTTCCGACTTGTCTGAAGACCTCGCTGGAGTAATCGTCAGCTTTCTGGAGGACGACAGGCCATCCATGTTGGCGCTGCTCCTGGTATCCCGCAATTTTTACCGGCTCGCTAAACCATTCCTCTACCACGAGATTTTCCTTCATGTCCTTGATCCCGACCTACCGATTCCGGCTCGCACTATTTTAGGTGACTCAATTCGAGGCGTCACCATACCAATGGCCGAATCAATGACACCAAATATACGGCTATACACCAAGAAGTTCTCCTTCGCATTTCTGAGTGAAGTAAATCAGTCGGTTGCGTGTCTGAGAACTCTCCTTCCATCCCTTTTACACGCGAACTCCCTGGCGCTCTTGTTAGAAGCAACGCCCTCCATTTGCTCTGACATTTACTCGCTCCTTCCGACTTCAACTCACCTCACGGAGCTGGTCCTGGTGGAGAGCTACCTTGACGAGGCTTTCTATCAATTTGTTCTGTCGCAGCCCTCACTTGAACTGCTAGATGTCCAGTTTGTCGACCACTCGGGCCCGGAATATCTCCCATCTGCGTTTAATTCCAGCTCGCTTCCTCGTCTCTACGCTCTCGGCGGTCCCCACAAATTGATCAGGCAGATTTTACCTGCGTGGGCGAATCTCCGCCACCTGACCTTTCATGAACCATTGACGGACCACACCACGCCGTCGCCAATGCAACTGTTCCCTTCTCTCCAGTCTCTTTCAATCGTGGCTGACCGCCTACCGACCTTCGTTGCCGATTGTGCAAATTTACAATATTTTGCCTGCTTCTTCCCAACCGTACGTACTCTTATCCAAAAGACATTCAATGTCTGACTGATGTTATCCGCTTGTGTCATCCTGGTACTAGGGTTCCTACGACATCTCGACCCTCTCGTACCTATCATCAACCCAAGTCAAACACGTTCACCTTGTCTTTGAAACAGAGCCGTTTCCAGCATCGTTCGATCCGTCAGACCTCGCAGGTCACTTATTCGACGCTATCCCAACATTGATCGCACTTGAACTATTTAAGCGTCCACACTGGATTGTGTTCTCTCGTCGATCCAAGGACTCTCCGGTGACGAGTATTGAACCACGGCCAGCGGAGCCTCAGGACCTCTGGCAGGGATGGTGGAAGGACGGTGAAGAAGAGGTTCAGAGGGCACTTGGAGGTGTTGTTTAATCGGTCAAATGGGAATCAGTGTCGGGACAAGTTCGTCGTAACGACCGCATACCAAGTGAAAGATTGGCGTGACTTAGATCAGGATAGAGACTACGGACTCCCTTGTATCGCATTTTGTGATCAGGGAATCATGCAACCTTAGCCTATCATACCGCAGCCAGGGAACATCGACTTGGAAGGCCCGAAGAGACACAACTGTACCAGCTGCGTGTCTCCTATTCAAGTAAGGGGCATCACGTGCCGAGAAGCTTCCATTCCTGAGTCACAGCTCCGTTGTTAACCTTCTCCCTCCTTCGCCACCATGGCGCCGTTGCTGCCCGACGAGCTCTTGAGGTTAATCGTCGAATCTACTACTGACATCTCTACGCTCCGTTCCCTCCTCCTTGTTTCCAGTCAATTCCGCCACTTCACCGAGCCAGTCTTCCTTCGAAACATCACCATCATCGTAGACGACCCCCGTGCACATAGATCACCACTCATTCCTTTTTGCGAATTTATTACCTCTGCAAGCACTCGCCGTTGCCTTCGCGTGAAGGATTTTGCAGTGTCTTTCCCTAGGAAAGCACCAAGTGCTCAAGATATCAGCATTCTTGACGAACTCATCCCAAAATTTTGTCGACTCAAGTCACTATCGATCAATGCACATCAGTATACCACCAATCGCCCAATTGCCCTATTCAACAATTCGTCGCTCGACTTCTCTCTGAAGCGCTTCAGCCTCACTTTGAATCGGCACGCCCCTGATCTGTCCCTTTTTCTCGCGTCCCAAGCATCGCTCGAGCATCTCGAGCTTAATTTCTCCACCCAAGTCGCACTCCCGGTCTTCCAAAATCTGAAGTACCTTCTAGCTCCGTTTGAGCTAGCCTCGAAGGTCCTCTCTTCAACGGGTGGTATCACTTGCCTGAAGACGACCTTTTTGGAAGATTCCCCTGTTGACGTCGTCAGGGACTCGAGATCGCATCTGGATGCTTTGCAGACGCTCTCTTGTGATATACACGACAGGGATACATTCTATGCCTTCATGTCTCTTGCGAAAAATGTCAAATTTTTGGAAATTTGCGTACGTATTCACTTTCCTTGATTGATGTAGTCTTACGGATATCCGATACAGGCCTTTAACGAAGGGAGTATGCTCTCTGGCGTTAGTGTCACAATGATTGACCCTATCTGTTCTCTTCTCGGCGGTGTCCGCGATGCCCATGTTCGACATCTCCGCTTCCTTCTGGATCATGTGTGGACCGAGGTGCAAGTCTGCAAGCTGTATAAAAGTGTGCCCTTCCTTCCCTCGCTACGATGTATCGAGGTACAAAAGGCATCACGAAATGGCATGTCATACCAACCGGACCTGACACTCTCTTACCGCTGGTACCGGCGAGTACAACGCTACACAGCAATGAAATATCCAAGTCCGCAACGCAGGGCATGGATTTTAGACTCGCTTTATAAATCTCTGGAGATCTCAGAATATAAGGTTGTAGAATGGAAATGCTCCATGGGCGAGGAATGGTTCCACGATTGGGTCAGAGATGTTCAGGAGGTTCCGACGGAGTAGTAGCGTAAGTAGCAGGATCTCTTATTATTCTCTTTATCTGACTGAGTGGCCCACGATAGTCACCTCGTAACTTTTGGACCGTATTATGGGCCCCCTTGCGGACATGTTGAAATCAGCCTCCATTCAATCTACGCAATTCATGAAGCATTTTTGCATATCTTGAACTCTACCGATACCCCACTCGTCCCATGCTCATCTCCTGAAAACACTGACTTGTCTTGTGTTAGATTCGAAATCGCATATAAATGTAATCATCGTGATGACTTACTTCACGCCCCGTCCTCCGTGTGTCCTGTGAGATGACTCTGATGAACTACGCCCCAGTGAAGAGGGCCTACCGAATTCTGAAATCGCTGTAAATCTACTCCTCGGGCCGCTGACGGTGTAAGGCTGGTTTCTCGTCACCTCAGAATACTGGTTATGGAGAGCAGAGGGATCAGACCCTGTGACGGAGTGAGTCCCCCACGCTGGTGAAGGCTAACTTGAGGCTAACGGAGGACGCCAGCATACCGTATAGGTAATATATTCTCACAGTCACAAATGGTCTTCAATTTTCAACTTGTGCTCTCATAAGTTTCTCCTCCGAGCCTTGGGCGAACATGGCTCCATTGCTGCCAGAGGAGCTCAGGACGATGATTGTTGAATCCACCACAGACATATCAACACTCCGTTCCCTTTGCCTTGTTTCCAATCAGTTCCGCCACGTCGCCGAGCCCATCCTCCTCCGCACTGTCACGATCGTCGTAAACGACCACCGTTGGAACAGATCCCGACTGATTCCTTTTCGCGATTTTGTCACTTCTGCAGACGGCCAGCGCTGCCTGCGCGTCAAACACCTAACGGTCTCCTTCCCTTGGACGGTGCCAAATGTTTCGGACATCGACATTCTCAATAATATCATCCCAAAATTTGCGCAGCTCAAATCCCTCTCATTCAGTATCTATACATATATGGCCGAGGATCATGGGCCAATCACTTTATTCAATAACCCGACATTCGACTTCTCCTTGAAGCATTTCAGCTTCATAGGTGGGCTTAGCGACAGCACCCCCGATTTGTCCCCATTTCTAGCATCTCAAGCGTCGCTAGAGCATTTGGAACTATCTTTTTTAGAAGCAGACTCCATTTCGATTCCTGCCTTCCAACACTTACGCCACCTTAACACTTCCATTCGGCTCGCTACCGCGGCGCTCTCTTCAACCCCAGGCATTGTTAGCTTGAGAACGTATTTTATTCACTCCCCTCCCTTTGATACAATCCCAAAATCGCATCTGCATTTTTTGCAGACATTGTCTTGTCATCTCCATAACATGGATACGTTCTCCGCATTCATGTCTCTTGCGACGAACATCAAGTTTTTGGAGATCTACGTAGGAGATCCTCATCCCTCGCTGTGTTTAACTTGATTTAAGTCTACCTTACAGAGCTCCAGTACATGGGAAGTGCTCGAAGCAATTCGTGGCAGCCAAGTTGAACATATTCGTTTCGTTCATGATCCATACTGGCGTGTGGATCATGTCCACGAGATGTTCGCAAAGACCTCCTTCCTTCCCTCGCTACGATGTATCGAGGTGCAAAAGTTATCACAGGACATTTTTCCACCACGACCGAAGTCGTCACTTTCCAATCGTTGGTACCGAGCGCAGGAAGAGCCTCTGACCGTAGTATGGCAATGTCCCTTGGGCGAAGAGTGGTTCCATGATTGGGACGCAGACGTCCGTGTCCTCTCATGAAGAAGTACTCAATTATCGTAGTGTGAGTAAGAATTTTTAGCATTTTCTTCGTAACTCTTACGTGAATCACGATGATACCTCTTCCAGATTTCACCCCGCCGTCTTAGCTTATCGACTGTCCTCATAATTTCTTCCGATCCCCTCCATCCCTCTCCAATCTTGCGTAGCCAAAAGATTGTCGCTCACTCGCGATCGTTACAGCAGTTTCCGTAGGTTAGTCTGTCCACTGCATTCTGATGAACCCTTCGCAATACGACTTCAAACTCATCGGTGTTCCTTACAGGCAGGCTTCCTCCACGAATATTCATTAGTTTTGCAAGCTCTGCTAGACTACCTCCCGATCTTGCGTATGAATGTAATCAAAATTTCTAGATTTCACCTCGCGGGCACCGCTGCGCTCTACTTTTGACATCTGGCTTAACCCCTTTGTTTCTCTGACTTGTGCTCCTTTTTGGGGATACTGATCACCTACAATCAGCTCGCTTGTCATTACTACTAGGCCCAGTAAGCTACCGTCCAATTCGACAGTGGTATGAGAACGGGTCCGTCAAAATTGTACCTATCCAAACCTTTGTGCGTCTCCCATCGCTATTTACTCCATGTTCCAGGATGGTTTCGATTCTGATACCATTGCATGGGCAGTGTATCTTTGACAGAAGCCGTTGAGCAGTCTGCAACCCAAGCTTGAATGTCACCGTGACTACCATCCCTACCCCCAGCCGGTGCTGCACTTGTGGCTTTCGAGCGGCGCTCTTTGCAGTTTCCACCCGTCAAAAACTTCCATCCTCTCGTCTGACCCCACGACGTTTATATTCTCCATCATCGCGCCTTTCATTGTAGCCCCAATCTTCAGGATCATACTCATCAATCATCCCCTAGCCGTGAACTCACGACAGTAGACTGTGATCAAGGATTTGTTTTTCCCTTCGATGTCGAATACTCCTATGCGGTGGGTGCGAACAAGGCACGGAAGATAACAGAATACGGAGTGGTGGCGTGCGGTACCCAAGCGAGAAGAGCTACCTGGTAGCTATCCATGGCAGCATAAGTCCTGAGTTTTTGTCATACGTAGATCATCTGTGTCAAAGGCTTGTGTATACAGGTGCAACGAGTTAATTTCGGGAGATACAGTTGAATAGCACACCGACGCGCTAAGTGGGGCGAATCAAACAGAAGGGGGGCTAAGAGGAGACAGACGCCACCTGGTGACGAAGGTCCTCGCCGGTGCTAGCATCTTCAACATCCTGCTGAATGACGTGCCACCACTGCTGCCAAATATCGTAATCAAGGTTTACTGCTTTGGGACGACTATCCAAGTCGTCGAACCGATAACGGTGCCACGTACTATTAGGGCGATGGATGGCGTGGCGGATATCGAGGAGGCGGAGGCTCGGTAACTTCTTGAACAAGAATGTCCAGTTCGAATCCTGGCTAACAAGACTGCCTACACCAAGCTGCAGATATCGGAGCTTAGTAAGGGGAAGTTGGGAGAGCTGGGATAGTAGGGTATTTGGAGGTTCGAGCTGGTGGTAGGAAGTTGTTGGTAGCTCCGGTATAACAAGAAATGGGATTGACTCACAGAGAGATGCACGATCATGAGATATTTAAGATTTTGGAGTTTGGGCAAGATTCCTAACCCTGAACCATGCTCATCGTTCCACGTACTTAAAGTCTGGATGCTGTTGAGAGATTGTGTCATTGCAAGAGAGAGATGGTCCGCCTCAGCCGAGCCAGCCGAGCCATCCTCGATCACAAGATGAGCGACACGGCGACCAGGTATTAGTGCAACCAAAAATCTCCATGTGCCTGACAAGTGGACAAGATTTGGGAGAGCGTCTGGTGAGAGGGAGAACTCAGCATCCACCGTTCTGATGGATAAGCTTGCTAAGGCATACTGAGACTCGAGAAAAGACTTGAATGCGGTAGGGGATGAGATGACATTCAAGGAAAGATGGGTGAGGCGAACTGAGCCATGGAGGGAGTCGAAGACAGATGAATCGAAAAGAATGTGCGGGAGAGAGGTGGCAGACAATTTGAGATATTCGAGATTTGGGCAGAATGAGAGAATTTTGCGCCATTTGGACCCGCCGGTGTCCTTGGGGAATGGCCAGCGGATGTGTAGCCGCTTCACCCGCGCACCTAACCGACCACCGTTGGCTGAGATCGACGCCGTCAAACTATCAACGTCTGATTGAAACTTGGATTTGCACTTCCCAGGACCTGAATCTTGTATTGCGAGAAGGCGAACGTCTTCGTACAGGAGTGGCGCAGCAAGCTCGTTCACGAAGCGTGATACAGCAAGTAATCTGGAGAGCATTTCCTTATCCGAAACGCTTTGAAATACCTTCAACTGGAGCTCCGGAGGGAGGATGGGGCGATGACTGGAGCCCATAGGTAGCAATCCGAAGAACAAATGTCAATGGTGCGATTCGGAGTTATCTCCGATGAGTCGAACGTAGAGGTAATCCTAAAGAGCGAATGTCACTGCTGGAGATACGGCCTTACCATTCGAATAATACATACGTTACAGCGACGGTTGCACTGAGAAACGAAAGCGTGGAATACACGCTGGATCAAGCATCAGGTGTGCATATGATCTTTGATGGTCGTGTGGGTGAATGTTTGCGGAGGTTTGCATGTCGAAGCGAGGATCTAGGTGATATCTCTCTATATACCCCTGCCCAAAATCTGCGGGGAAGGCTCAGAGATGTGCCCGAAGTTTTGTTAAGACTCGGACGCTACCCATCCATCCATCATACATGGTATCAACCTGAAAACCCGAGTCTACGTCAAGCCTGTGTCCTCAGAGTCAAGTGCATGGAGATCCTTCTCAATACTCTGCCACCACGGGTCCCAATGCGACCCCGGCGTGATCACCACCTTCTCTTGGACTTCACCATCCCGATGGAAACGCCGCGATTTGTCTAAAGGACCAACCGCCATAATGTCCAGGATGCGCAGACTTGGAATCGCATCAAACATTGCGGGTACAGCGCGGTGGACACCATCTTGGCAGGACGTGGACGACAGCCGTACATAGCGGACCTTGGACTGATTTAAAACAAAAGAAGCACTGTCGAGGCGATGGGGCCTGATGGACTAGTGGTGAATTGTTATGAGCAAATGAAATGGGGGCAAGCAGGTTTCACCTTATTGTATCCCAAATACCGAGGTTCAGATACTCCACATTGGGAAAATAGGTGGCCCATTGAACCAGGCTTTTAGAATATACGCGCGTAGCTGAAAGAGTCCTGACATTTGGATACTCATGTCCTTCGAAGATATCTAGGAGGATGTCGGACTGTTGGACTCGGAAGTGGACATGTGTGACACTTTCTCGATCCCGCATCACATGTAGTGCGACCTCGATTGGTGCCTCGAGAGTATCGAGATTAGGTAGAGCATCGGAGGATAGAGGGATATCAGTGATCATGTCTTCAAGGACATCTCCATGTTCATCTTCATCTTCAGCTTCTATAATGCCCTCTATTCTAAAGTGCTGCAAGAGTGGCTGAGATTCGAGGAGCATGGCGAGCTCCTCCACGTCCTTTGACACACCCAAGAATAAGTGAGTGAGCTTGGAAGTGCGTAAGGGAGAGCGCAGGTTAGCAAGATGGATTTTTTGGGCGTAGGAATCTGCGAAGCTGACGTCGAGCCGTTTGATGTTGGTAAGCAGCCGAAGTAAGGCCTCGAGGTAGGAATATGTCGTGGTAGTATAGACATCACCACTAAGTGGTAGGCAGATAACTGCGTTCTGAACATGTGAGGCAAGGCGACAGTCGTTCGCTTCAAGCTGTCGCAGACATCCTTGGGAAAGGGAGTGAAAGCAATGAGAGGCCTTGAAAGAGAGGTTCTTGTAGAGTAACGGCGCGATAATATAGTTGATAGCGCGCGAAACGACAAGGAGGGAGTATAGTGTCTGTTTGTCTGCAACGAGCTCGAACACCATGTACAGGATGTCGACAGGCAATGAACGCGACAATAGTGGCATGATAACGTGTCTACCGGGTTCCTATTGGTAGTATTAACCTCACGCTAGTAACAGAAAAAGTAAGAGGACGTACTTGACTGATTTTATGGAGTCGGGGGACAAACAGTCGGGATAAACTGATTTCATGTTCAAATACGTGTCAGTGGCGCACGTGAAGTGTAAGGCTGGTCACATGTACCCCTAAATTCGTCTGCGAAGAACAAACGTGGTACTCGAATTGAACAACTCGACTCTATAATCAGCTTGCTAGTTAGCAAGTAGTCAAGAAACCGCAAGGTTGGCGAAGAGGGCGTTGTTGTACTAGTAAAGAAAGGGGAAGCCCGGTGATGCCGATACCTCCATTATTCAAGTATTCTACCAGCTTCAGCACCTGCCAGTGAGCGTTTTTCTTCCCTGAGATCTCAGTATCACCGAGAATGACTGCGCGGGGTCACTTGGAAATGAGATAGTAATGAAGCGCCTCGACGCCGGCTTTGGGCCGCTGGAGCTGACCGTGCTGGTTAAGAGTTGGGTTTTGTCGAGCAGCGACTGGTATTTATTGCTGAAGCATACGGAGAGGACATCATCTGGTGCGTTGGTAGCCATCGTGACTCGACAGTCGGCGAGGATAGCCCGTCGCCTGAAAACGCGATCCAGGGGACAGGGGACGAAATTAGGGCCTGATCGCTAGCAAGATGTTTCCGTTAGGATTCAAAGCGATGGTATTCGTAAAATTCAAACGAGTCTCTTGTATGAATTGATAAGTACGTTCGCATATGGACCTCCTGTTGCATAAGTCCCCGAGGATGTTCTCACTCTCATATGAGGGTGCGCATTCACCTCGGAAGGTATACAATCAACATTTGCTACAGCTAAACAGAATGCTGGCGTGGTGAGATGTGCTACTAAAACGGATTAATGACATACTAACGACATCACCTACGCGTAGGAACCACCCCGGGAAACCGCATATTCAACATCTGGTTCGATGACTTGCCACCACCTCTGCCACGAATCATAATCAACGTCTACTACCGGCGATTGAATATCCAAACCGTTGAGCCGATAACGGTGCCATGTACTTTCAGGGCGATGGATGGCGTGGCGGACATCGAGGAGGCGGAGGCTCGGCAGCGTCTTGAACAAGCGTGTCCAGTTCAAATCCTGGCTAGGAAAGATGCATAAACCAAGCTGCAGATATCGGAGCTTAGTACTGGAAAGTTGGGAGAGCTGGGATTGAACGGCATTTGCGTCGAACTGATAGGAAGCTGTCGGTGGCTCTGGTATGACAAGAAATGGAATTGACTCACAGAGAGATGCACGATCTTGAGATATTTAAGATTATGGAGTTTGGGCAAGACTCTTAACCATAGAAAATGCTCATCGATCAGCACTACTAAACTCTGGATGCTGTCGAGAGCTTGTGTGATTGAAAGAGAGAGGAGGTCTTCGTCAGTTGCGGGGGTCGAGACATCACTTATCTCAAGATGAGCGACACGGCGCCCGGGTATTAGTGAAGCCAATAATACCCAGGGGCCTGACAAGTGGATAAGATTTGGGAGAGCGTCTGGTGAGAGGGAGAGCCTATCATGCATCCTGCTGATCGATAAGCTCTCTAAGGCATGCTGAGACTCAAGAAAAGACTGGACGGAGGTATGGGATGAAATGGCATCCAAGGAGAGGTGGGTGAGGCGAACTGAGCCATGAAGGGAGCATAAGACGGATGTGTCGCAAAGCATGCCCGGGGAAGGGGGAGACATTTTGAGATACTTGAGATTTGGGCAGAACGAGAAGAATTTTCGCCATTCAAAATCAGCATCCTCGAAGTACGGCCAGCGAATGTGTAGCCGTTTCATCCGTGCACCTAATCGACCACCGTTAGCCGAGAGCGACGCGGAGAATCCATCAATGTCCATTTGAGGGCTAGATGCCCAATAAGTGTCCAGTCCTTGCCTCCCATCAGAAGCGCGCTGCTTCATTTGTGGTGCAAGAAGGCAAACGTCTTCATACAGGACCGCTTCAGCAAGCTCGTTTACGGAGCGCGATACAGTAAGTAGGGCGAAGAGTGTTTTATCATGCGAGACGCGCCGGAATATCTTGAGCAGGAGCTCTGGAGGCATGATGAGGCGATGAGTCGAGCACATAGTAACCTAAAGAGCAAATCAACACAAGAGATGTGGTCTCGAAAAGAACACAGACGACTTACACTGATACACGAAATCGTGGAATCAGAGCTGCTCCAAGATAAGTTCAGCGTGTACGCGTGCCAGCGACTGTTTGGTGTCATTTACGTATCGAAGCCAGGAAATGCTGTATGTGTCGGAAGGACGGTGCGATTGCTGGATCTAGGCCATCATGCGATATATTTCCTAATTCGAATGTCGCAGGGGAAGGCTTGGAACATTTATGTACAGAGGCTGGACGAGAGTTACGCTTACGAAAAGGTATGTCGATTTCGAGATGGATAGGATTTTTGAGACAGAAAAAGCGGATGGTTTAGTGACGAACGTCCTTGGTGGAGCCAGCCTCTTCAACATCCCGTTGGACGACATGCCACCACTGCTGCCATACATCCCAGGCAAGGTTGACCTCTTCCGGATAAGTTTCTAAGTCGTCAAACCGATACCGGCGCCACGGACAATCCGAATTGAAAGAATGACGGATATCGAGGAGACGGAGGCTCGGGATCTTCTTGCAAAAGTTTTTTGCGTTCAAATCCTTTTCCGTAGTAGCGGCCAAACATCCGATTTGCAGATATTGGAGCTTAGTCCTCGAAAGCATGGTGAGTTGCCACCAAAGATATGGAGGAGGGTACTGGTGGGAAGGCGTCAGTGTCTCTGGTTTGACAAGAAATGAGTTTGACGTACAGAATAAGTAACCTTAAAGTATTTAAGGCTCCGGAGTCTCGGTAAGAGTTTAAAGCACTGAGCATATCCATTGGTACACATAAATAAACTCTGTATGTTGTCGAGAGCTTGTATCATTGAGGGAGAGAATTGATCCACGTCAATTCTGGGCAGGAATTCTTCGATCCAAAGATGAGCGGCACGACGTCCGGGTATTACAGCAGACAAGAACGACCAAGGGCCCGCCAAGTTGACGAGATTTGGTAGAGCGTTGGGCGAGAGGGAGAACTCGGCATCTACCATCTCTCTAACGGCCAAGGTTTCTAAAGCGTATTGAGACTCGAGAAAGGATTTGAAGGACCGTGACGTAGGGGGCGATATGACTTCCAAGGAAAGGAAGGTCAGGTTAGCTGAGCCACCAAAGGAGTCGAAGATGGATGGATTGAAGGGAACGAGCGGGCCAAAGCCTGAGGAAAATTTAAGGAACTCGAGGTTTGGGCAAAACGGAAGAATCTTCGCCAGCACTGAGCCACACCGTTCACTATCGGTTCGCATAGAGAATGGTAAGCGAATGTGTATCCTTTTCACCCGTGCACCTAACCGACCACCGTTGGCCGAGATCGAGGTGAAGAAGCTGTCGATGTCAGATTGAAATTTGGATGCGTGCTTCCGAGCAGCATTCTGCTGAGACACTTTCGGCGCAAGAAGACGAACGTCCTCGTATAGAAGTGGCGAAGCAAGCTCGTTAACGGAGCATGATACGGCAAGTAATCTGGAGAGTGTTTCTTTATCCGAAATGATTTGAAATATCTTGAGCAGGAGCTCCGGAGGGATAGGCCGACGAGCTGAGAGCATCAGTAATCTAAAGAGTAAATCTCCTTGTTAGATATGGTTTTGAAAACAGAAACTACACATACGTCGCGCGCAGCGAAGCGAAATAGGATGAGCGGAGATGGTGAGCACTCCGAAGCGGTGACCCCGGTCGTATTTGGCAATATTTGCGTCCTTAGAGACAGGGAAGTCGTAGATGGCGGGAATACTGGATCGCTGCGAGTCCAATACCAGCCTGTTCCACAAAATGCGCACTATGCGTCCGACCACTGATAACTTTGCGTGTAGATGAGTGCGGCGGCTTCCTGGCACGATTCTACATCTCCTATCTGCCGATAGGGGGAACACGTGTGCAGTTTAAGAGCGTTGCTTGGGCGCCTAAACGTGGATGCCTTTTTTTCTCGCTTGCTTGCGTCCAACCGTCCGTTTGCTGAACGTCGATGTCGGACAACCAGGATACCCCCTCTAGCTCGACTGAAGTCGATGCTACTTTAGATTCAGGTAGTCCTTCTCCGTCTGCTGAGCAGAGCCGAAGGATGTCCAGACGACGTGCTTCTCCACCACCGCCATCACCTTTCAAGCAGGCTCTTTTCTTCGCGTTTGCTGGCTTTTTGCTTTGCTTTGCTGCTGTGAAAATACGGACGCTCTTTCAGCCCAAGGAGCCGCAGATTGTCTATGCTCAGCGGTGCGCAGGAATTTTACTGCGGTTTGCATACCGACTGACTGGTTGGGGAATTCCTAGATACTCGAAGGAGTTCAAGTATAGACCAGCGGCGAGTCCGATTATAACTGAGACCCTGAAGGATGGTCGGGTTCGCTTGCGGGGTACATATCCTACGCCAACTCCAGTTGTGAATGAAGTAGCAGTAAAGGAGAAGCGCAAAGGGAGGAAGCGTCGCTCCAAGACTTCGAGGACGAAAAGGCCCAAGAAAGCACCTTGATTGTGTGTTTTGCCGTATTTTTTGCTGTCATAGGTGTGCATCCTCTGCTCATATTCACATCCTGCCGGTATTGATTGTGATTGTTCTTTTTGATAATGGACATTGATACACCCTAGATTTCCCATCTGTCCAATGGATCGCCGCTCTTTTGCTATCGCTATCACTATCCTCGTCCGACTAGTCAAATGGGCTGCGCTTCATGATTATTTCGGCTTTATGGATCTGACTAGCAGAGGACTCCCTTTGGTAGATTTAACGTTTCGTGAGTAATCATCCGTTGTGACTTTGTTATGACATTTTTCCTACTTGATTTATTGCTCCTTCGTCCGTCGTACTGAATATCATCTACAACGGTTCATACATGCGTCCCTTCGCTTTTATCTGAGACTCTTGCCGAGTCATCAGGCCCTTTGCTGACGATCTTCACCACAGGTTCTAATTATACCCCGTGCACTACCGTCCATGGCTGACGACGCTCTACTTGATTCGATTGTATCCTCGATGTGAGTAGTCATGATTTTCTGTTTGGACTTCTTCTGCGGTAATGATGTCACTTTATTCATACCACGATATTGCTTGCGCTTCGTCGCTCGTGATCATGTGGAAACTTTTTCTACAACGGTATCTGAGCTCCGCCGACTTGTTTTTGCCTTCTCGGTGTCTTTGCGTCGCATACTGATGCCATCGTTTTATTCTAGCCTCGGGTCGTTTCGACCCCCTTCCTCCGCCTACCAAACCTTTATCTGCCAGATTATTATTATGATGGTAAGTGTCCTCGCCATTCCTTCCCCCACCCCACCCCTCTGCTTTGATGACTTCCTATTCACACTGTACGACTCACCTATGCCTTTATGGCGGTGGTGGTATGAGTGTACCTTCTACAACGGTATCTGAGCTTTGCCGACTCTTTTTCTTTTTCCGATTTCCTATCTTGCTCCTGTACCAGCATTTGGCTGATCTCATTATGCTTATAGGTGGATTCTCTCCTTAGGACTTTGTTGTTGCGCGTCACAGCCGCGACAACGACTACCCCTCAGCTTTCGACCTCGAGGTGTGAAGTTGTGATTCGCCGTTGGCGTCTTAGAAGACCTTGCCTTGTCACTTTTTGGAGATTGTCGCGCACGCATGCCATGCTATCACGTCAGCATCCTTGCTATTGGGTAAAACATATTACATTTAATTGTTGTAGACATCCTAGAGCGATGGTTCCACACGAATCTCAATGTTCTTGTATGATACACGCTCCCTCCGTCATCGATTGCACGTCGCACTGTACCCGTCATTGCCCACTCCGTTGAACGAGGGAAGTCGAAAGAGATTCCCACCTTGGCAACTATTCAAATTTCAGAGATTGCGTGTCGGAAGAGCGTTGCCCAGCGGGATAAGCCTTCACCTAGTGTGTACTTCAGTCCGTAGACCCCTTTGCCCTCTCTCGATGCTCCTTCCTTTGGCTTCCCAGTAGTACACCCGCTGGCCTCCCCAGCTTTGCGGTTAGGCGTCTCTCAAAACTCAATTGAACGGCAGAACACGCTCACAGTCCGTATCCCTGTTTCCCCAGTCACCTATCTCGTTGGGATGTCATCGCGCTCCTTGAACTTGTCTCCTCTGTGCCTTCGTTCATTGACACCGTTTGGCAAAGGTCCCATCCCCTCTCACGTACAACTCTAACCATCTGGTGCCTCAGGAAACCAGAGAATCCAGTCATTCCTTCCAGCCGCATGGGATGGTTGGAGGCTGCGCTCCTCTCCCTTGATCTTTCCAATGATCGGACGCCATCCATGCCGTCCATTCTATATAGACGCAACGGGTCCTGTTGTCCAATTAGCTCATGACAAACCGGCTGCTTTGTTTTGGGGCTTCCTTCCCATTGAGGTCCAAGGATAACGTGAGTTCGCACTCTCTCCGTTGATTGGTCATATGCTCATGATCTATTTCCGAGATGCTTGACGGTCTTTTCCTCGCTCTTCGCCTTCAGTCGCATGCCAGCCGGAGTTTGTGAGCACCGCGTGAGGTCAGAGACGCCTCAATTCATTCAATTCAAACTTTATCTTCTCGGCTCTACGTACTTACTCGGCATTACATACTGGCGCTCTAGTCACTCCTCATGACGGTTTGTTTGCTCTAACAACGCGCAAGTACCAGTGGTCGATGCGACAATTTCCACTCCCAACAACTCCAACGACAAGGACTCGGGCCGACTCTCAGGATCAGTCCATTCTTGTATTTCTACCGCCGGCTGCGCTTCCGCCATCCCACTCCACAAGAGAACGTCTAGGCATTATAGTTCTTACCATCCTTCTCGCAGCGCGACTGGCTGATAGCTGTAAAAGTTCCTTCCTATGGGTTCTTTATCCACAGCCTCCAGGTTGGGTGGCTATGTTGTTGTGCGCTTTCTACTTATGCTCCATGATGCATGATGGTCATTTTTCACGGCGCAAGTGTGTCGGCGGGGAAAACTCGACTCGCTAGCCCCACTGAGGTCAGGGAAGATTGTAATTGAGTGGTGCCTTCATGGCGTATACAGTTACGACTCTATCCCCGGTGATAGACAATATTAATGTACGCACGTACTGTATTATGCGAACAAGTGACTCAATGCTATCGGTGACACCTCGATATCGCCCCCTCAGCACATCGACGTGCCTTCTTACGTATTGAGCCGTTTTGCTCAGTCGATCTGATGCTCACACAGTAATGAATTAGAAGGGGAATTGGGACGCTAGTCTGCCACCCCATCGGGCTGGCCTTCCATGAGGTAAAAATCAGAACGGCTACTCGCGATTACTGGAGTGCTTAGGAATCGCTACGCATTGCTGGCGCCGCCCCCAAAAATTCGCAACCAACCACCCATTGATGATTCTTCGAACCAGGTGGTCGGGTCAATCAACTTCTGAGGAAGGGGATTAGAAGGGGAACTTCTTGAGAGATATGAACTTCTGGAGCCATATATACAGTTGTTCGGAGAGAAATAATTTAGCTGTAACTACTGTAGCAAAAACAAAGTATCTGAATATCTAGACCGATAGCCAACAATACTGAGACACCTGCGAGATACCTTCTGAGCTCGTCGCACTGACGTGATAATTAAAAATAGTTACGACATGTACGACGGCTGGCATCGCCGACAAAGGTAACGAGAATAACGGGGACTAGGCACCCAAGGGCAGCATTACGGGAGCCAAGGGCGTCTCCAGCGTCCTAAAAGCGTAGCGGTAATCCTTGCGGCCGCCACCACACATGAAGCGTCCGACATCTTTACGACGCGCGACGATAACGACATGAGTACGTGAGGCTCGAAGGAATGCCGCTAGACCTGTACGCGAGACAGCCCGGACAACGAACGGATGAATCGGAGAGGATGAGCAGGCGAAAGTGAGACTGGCTGCGATCAATTCTGGGGCTGGAATCACGATTTATACCTGGCCGTAGCGCTCATTTATGTAAATTCGAGGTTCGAATTAGGTACCAATGGGCTGGGATCGAGTCTAAGCATATTCTCCGTGTGGAGAGGATCCGATTAGAGGTAAGATTAGAGGTAAGGATATTATTGGCTTGAAACGCTGCGATTGCCTTAATGCGTCAAAGTGAGTGCGACTGGTGTAGGATTGCGTGTTATTTGACATTGCCTCATTTGGTTGTCACGCTCTTGTGAACTTATCCTGGGCATTCGTGCGCGTGAGGAGGCAGTGCAGATGCGATCGTACAAAGGGACCTATTGCGTCATTTGGAAGACCCTGCAGATTGGCACGAGAGCTCTGAGCTCATCGTCGACATCATAGGTTGGAGAGAGTTATATACGGCGAGCTGGAAGCGCCGATCAATAATCTCCAACGCATAAACGACTCAAAATATGAGCCAGAAATCGTCACCAACCGGTAGCGGAGGAGGCTTCGGGGACAGAATCAGGTTCGTGGTGATCCGTATTGCCGCATGAGGGCCGGTGCTCACCTGAGGGGACAGGGGGGCTTTTCAGGCCGCACATGGTGCGTCAATTCCGGCGGGAAAGAACAGGGTATGTGACTGATAACGAGTCCGGTAGGAGTTGGCGAAAACATTCGTGGTTCGGCGATGGGAGCTGTCGACAGGATATCAGGCAACGGATCGAAAAACGAGGAGATAGCAGCCAGAGGACGATTGGAGATCTCTGAGGGGGTAGCAAGGATGAAAGGGAAGAAGGGAGCAGATCAGCCGGGCGAAATCGCATTGCATTCCAGTGGCAGTCCCGGAACTGCAACCGAGGGTGCCCAGGGCGGAAAGGTGCCCGATCCAAGTTCAGGCGCTCCGGCTCCGTCAGCTCCAACGAGCGGGGCAACTGCGCCTGAAGTGCCAAGCAGAGGGGCAGCTGGAACCAGTGGGAATGGTGGGGAAGGCGACCGCAATATCCGCCGGGATGACCAGGCCAGCCAGCCAGCGGGGGCAGCCAAGAGCACACCTCCACACGTGGATGAAGGTAATGCTGGCTGGTTACCATGACTTTTTGAGCCTTATCGCCGCAAATGGACTTCGGATACTGTTGGACATCATGCACTCGCATCTGTTTTTTTCTTCAGAGATAAGCCATACTGATAGGTAGCAATAAACCTACTTGATCATGTTACAGTTAGTTGGATGGGAGGCATACGACTAGCTTCAAGCTTCAAGTTGCTCGTTTCACCCGCGACGAAGACGGTACTAGTAAGTTTAAAGTGATTTCTAACGGGCGCTTGGACTGTGACTGTGGGAAACAACTTAAAACCGTGAAACTTCGGCCTGAGCGTGCCGATAGTACATCGATGCAGCTTCCTGCGTTCATTCTTCTCCACCTTATTTACTAACCACTTTGTTTTTCGATCCACGGTAGAACATAATTTGCTCTGAAGAGCTACAAAGTCTAATGTTCATATGCACAGAAGGACGTAGGCTTCAGGATATCTATATCGAAACTAATACCATCCAATACGATAATATGCGTAATCTACATTATCCGTTTCATCCCTTCCTCCACAAGTTATAATCTCCTTGTATCCTATGCAGAGCTTCAGCTCCCCGAGACTGACGTCCTCTGCAAATGGAAAGACAACCTCGACCGAATGGGACTCGGTTTTGTGTGTATGTCGAAGCGGAATTACAAGATGAAAACATGGCGTGAAGGTACTTGAATCATCGGGTGGTTTGAGTAGGTACTCAAGACACGATTTGATCCATTCAGCGTGCCTATCTTCGTAAATTATGTCCGCACCAAGAACGAGGTCGAACGGTTGGTCAAACGGTGGACCATGAGACGGTAGTGTGGCGTATTTCGACCAGTCTAGACTTTCGCACTGTATGGAAACGCGGGTATGTTGGTGTGGAGTAGGAGGGAAGTTGGCGTGAATGTTTGCGGCCAGGTTGGTCAGTACCGTGGGGTAAAAATCCGTGGCGAGAATAAAGGCTTGCGACTCAGGGAGTGACTGAAGCAGTTTTCCGGCCGTAGAGCTAACCAAACCCGTGCCTGCACCAAGCTCGAGGATGCGTAACGGCTCGGACGAGCAGAGCCCAAATATCGAGGGGTAATCTACAATCTCCGCCGAAAGAACGCATGCCCCACCCCATGTCTGCGCGCCTACACTTCTGTAATCCTCGTTCTGCAGCGGTACATCGCGAAGTTGGACTTGTACAGTGCGAGGGGGGATTTTATCTTCGGTGATGACAGGGGACTTGAAAATGAAATTACGACTGAATGTGCCGGCTCCAGCGGTTCCAGAACACAGGGCAAGAAGCGACGCTGCTTCCTGGATCAGGCTTTCATCTCCGGTACCATCTTCCAGCTGCGAAACCAGCGACGTGAGCCATCTGAGGGAATACGAACGCTCGAATTCATCAGATCGTAGATCGTCGAAGGCATCAGAAGAGTCCGCAATGTCAAAATCTAGATGATCCAGTAACTTAGGAAGGTAAGATCTTTGTGTACTTCCAAGATCGTCCTTGCCTTGATGGGGGAGTAGTCCGGTGGAGTGATGGTTCTTGTAAATGAATACAGGGCGGCGGGATTTTCGTTTGGAACCCCTGACGTCAGGGCTGTATATGAGCCGAAGGTAGGAAAGTGCGTCGTAAAGCTCGTCTCTGGGGCATGCTTTCAAGGATTTTATCGGCGGGAGTTGCGATGTTGGTGGACGTTGGACATCCATGCATGGCACGCGAATTATCAGCGAATCTTATCTGGGATCAATGATTCCTTTCAGGGGCTAGGGGAGTCCAGCGACAAGGACGAAATCCTGTAGGTCCTTGACCATGGCTGGCAGATTATCATGCGATATTATTCAAACGATAACTCACGCTTTGTCGTTGTTAACGATGTCCCATTTTAGTTTGTATATGACGATGGGCAGGCGTGGTCAACAAAACTCCAACGGGATGTTGTCGGTTCTTGGCTTTCGTGAGCATCGACTACAACTAGAATCATAGGGGAGTGCATGGAATGTTCGTGCGTTTGGTCAGTTGCCCTATCACCTTTATCTACAGGCCTTCGCTGTATTCCTCGCCCCTTCGCGATTTAGGAGATACACGTGATATGTACCTGACAGGCGAGCCCCTGATTGAACTTGCGATGATCAACGATCCGGAAGCATGCCTTTGACTTTCTGCAGCCATGTCGACACGACTTCCTGTCGAGCTTCTCCAGCAAATCGTCGATTACATTGATGATAAGAGCTCATTGGAGAACCTGTTCGTGGTGACGAAGCCGCTGATCAAAACCTTGATCGCTCCGATTCTGTACAAGAAGATCGAGGTTGTGATGATGATGATGGATGTCGAGTTCTTTGGAAAGGACGTGCGAAATATTCGCCAACGGATAATAGAACACGATGGATGGGTCGCACCCTACGTCGAATGCCTCAGCATTTTCCCCGAGCCGGGTTCCGCTGCTGATGAAGAAATGCAACTCTACGTGGACCAGGTCTTACCGCTTCTAGTCAATCTCAAGAGATTTAGACTCGTCCAGTATGGCGGATCTACCGGTGCACAGTTCAGCCGCATTGCGAAGAGACTGGCTCATTCTCCATTCCCGTTCTCCCTCACCCATTTGATCTGGGACGCCGATATATCCGACACGAGTGCCTTCGCCGAGTTTCTGGCTACGCAACCACAGCTGGTGCACATGGAAGTCGAGTCCGATACACCCGCGCTTCATCTACTACCGGATGCAGTGCAACATCTAAGCGTTCTACGCGGCGGTCCTGACTTGGTATTTGACATCCTGCTGGGAAGACACATATCGCACGTACGCATCGATAGTTTTGGATTGCAACCCGCGCCAGTGGATCCGGTCTTGGAGCACGCGTTTCATCACGTACAGTCGCTCCAGTGCTCTGGGAGACTTTTGCATGATCCCCATGAGATCGCGAGGCATTTTATCAATTTGGAGTTCCTTCGCCTACATGATACCTATGTAAGTACTTGTTATTATTGAACGCAAACACAGCACCTTCACATACGCTTCGCAGCTCGCCTCGATCGTGGATTATATAGGCCTTCTGAGCACGACCAAGCTCCGATATTTGCAGATATTCTCCAGCGAGGAGTTTAGTAGCGAATGTCCATTTATTCCGGACGTCTTCTCCAATTTGCGATCATTGGAGGTCATCGACTTCAGGACGGATCCTGCGAAGGACGTGTTTGCTCGATTTTGTAGAGACGTGTCGGACCACACCGCCATCCAGATCAATGCGTCTACTTGGGAGCCGTGGTGGCACGGGTGCAAGCTGACTGCTCCTGGCCGCGGTGAGTCCCATCAGCACGACAATTCTAACCACTCAACGCTTTGGCTGACATTGCAACCGACAGCAGAGGTATAGGCAGGTGGAGTGGTGATGTGCACGGATATCCGTCGTGCTCAGTCTTATTTGACACATATTTTCTTCAAGCGACCTAGGATAGGCGTCCGCATAGACGTCTCCAATGTCCATGGCCGCTTCCTCCGCTCGTTCGAGTGATAGATAACTTAGTAGATGCTTGCACCTGTGGAAGAGAGGTCAATGACGAGCCGTAAAAGGAGCTTATAACAATTTTCACCACGTTACATAGCATAAACACACGTATTCCGAAACATGAACGATACTGGGGAGCTTGCGGTTTTGTCAGTCTCATCAAGTTGGAGTCCCACGATCAGTGACTAATCAAAGATGTATAAACCGTGGGATCTTGATTGTAACACTCCTGTTCGCGGTTCTAACTCCGAGTCAGGGGCCGCGTACCCTCCTTGCCTCAGCATTGTAACCCTCTTGCTAGTGGAGCTCTGGAGGCCCATCCTGGTCCGGTGCATGCCATCATGATACTACACCAGTGTGCTTCGGAATTGATGCATGATGAAGCGTAGTTACTCTACTCAATCTCTCGCACAGTACCACCAGTCCCACCAATTCTTTCACCGCGCTCACCTACTAACCCACAACCGCGATCCCTCTCCTCGTCTCCCGATCCATCCCAAACAACGGCAAACATAATACTCGTATTTAACATCGTTCGCTGCCCTCCCGCCTCTTCATTCTTAACCACCACCATCACTTCGTAGCACGTCTACTCTAAGCACAGCTGATTGATACCCAACATGCCCACCATGTCTAGGTGGTGATGCCCCCTTGTGGTTGGCGAGTTAGTAACTATATGCGCACTTTTTCAAGCACGGTCTCAAGATCTTCTAGTTTCAACACCGTCGGTACCTGTGGGCTGCGACAGCAGTCTGGTCATCTGTGGTCCGGGAATCTGGGTGCGTGATATTGCCTTGCTTGCGCTCAGCTACTCACCCGTTGCCCTTAGTTTACACTCTTCCGTCTATCATAACCTCGCCCCCTCCAAGTCCTCGTGGCGTCACTGTCACCATCACCGACACCGTCTCGTTTGCTTGCTCTGCCCATCATTTCGTAGTGGGATCTCCGAGTCTACAGTCTTCTGACTGATCCAGCGAGGCTGCCTGCTTGGACGCGCGCCGAGGCGCGGGTGAGTTGTTCATTGTTTAGATGCTATATCTCTCAGGCAACTTCTCAGTGACTGCCACTGCATCAGCGAAATCTCGGACTTGTACGGTATATCACAGCATCCTCCCGACAACCACCAGGTAGGTGGACATCCCCAGTCTTGAGTTTCCCTGTCAGCCACTCTTAATTTCAGCCGTGATCACATACATTGAAACTATTATTCATGATAAACTATTAGTATATACCTGAGAGACTCGGATGTAGCGCATATAGTGCCTGATCCTGATATGACAAGCGCGCGCCAACAGCCGCCAACACGTGGCTCTTGTTCCAAGTTTAGACAAGGTCGTGCAAGCGCTGCCGAATCCCGTTCCTGGCGAGTCAAAGCCTCTCTCTTAGACCTCGACGACGACGACAACGACGAGCCAAAGCAAAACCTATCCTGTCCTTTATAAACATCACGAAAATCGATGACATTGACTGAAACTCACGACCATCATGTCAGCCATCCATAATCAAGGTGAGCTCCAAATCCCAGTTTTGCTCGCCTATTACTGACGCGTTTTCTTCTCATAGTTCCTTCAGAAAACTGGGACGACGATTTCGAATTTACGGGAAATGCATCACAGCAACGACGAGCGACGAGCATCGACGGGGCCCCGCCTCGCCACTCTGTCGCAAGCTCTCGCTTTACCGAAGATTGGGACGACCCGCGTCATGAAGTTAAACGACAATCTTTGGTCTTCGAGGACAAGTTGAACATCGCCAACCTCGCAGGACCATCAACGCCAACGAAACGAACATTTCCACCCCAACCACATACCGAACAAGAGACGGAGAACTGGGACGATGATTTCGACCTCGATTCCAATTCCCCTCAGCGGAGAACTACTCCCCGCAAGCCTCCATTAACACCCTCAAGAGTAGTACAGCATCCGTTAGACGCTGGGCCTCGCCGGAAAACGCCTCGCAAACGACACACGCGTCCATCCAACCCACCGACGGGTACGGAGAATTGGGACGACGAATTTGAGCTGGAAGAGTCAGATGATGAGGACGGAGAGTTTGGATTCAATGGAGAGGAGGAGGACAAGACTGTTACAGCGCGGTCTCGACGAGCTGCGTTGGCTCGTGCAACCCCCCACCAGCCTTCACCCCCTCCGCCAGTCCCCCCGCTTCCAAATATCGGCATTCACGCGCTCAATTCCAACTATCATGCATCTGGCGTAGACCAGCCATTCCCCCGCTCCCCCACGACGTCTGTGTTTTCCGTTCCTGCTACCACCACGTCTGGCCGGGACAGCGTCGCTGGGTATTCATATCATACCACCAACTCTCAGACCCACCTTTCCCTTGGACCCAGTGTCAGTCGCACAAGCGCTGGGAGAATTGTCCGGCTGAGCGATCTCCCCCCAAGTCCGCCAATACACAAGGAGAGAGAAAGGAGGAGGTTAAGAAAGAAGAGTAGACCGCCTCGATTCGAAGAAGGCGTATTCGAGCTTGTGGAACGAGGAGAGCCCTCTACTGGTGCGTGTTTATTTTTCCAGCCGTTATATCTACTCAACAGACGCGATTCGCAGTCAACGTCAATCCCAAGCGCTTTTCTGGGTCAAGCTCCAGTGCGCGTGCCAGCTTCGACTCTCAAAGATCGTCCGATGTAGACGGTGCTCGTCGAACTAGTCCCCTTCGGCTCTCTGAAGTCCCCGAAGCAGAACCGAGTCATGCTAGTCCCTCCAATACGCCGAGGGACCCTGAAGATCATGAGATTGGTGTGGCTAAGGACAACGGGAAGACAAAGACGCCTCTCCTGAGCCGCATTGGTTCGGTTGGGAAGAGATGGAACGCGAGGAGAAAGAGAGCCAGCACGGCACCCAGTGAAGTCGTACTGAGCGAGGACGGTAAGTCGCCTTCCTTGGTTTCGGGCACTGGCAGGACTCTAATCTCATATTTGGCTAGGCGCCATGGCCATAGACATTGACCCATCTCGTACTCCCCGACCTCCAAGCTCACTCTCGCAGACCCTCACACAACCCCCTCCTCTCCCCTCCACATCCCAACCCATCCCCATCTCTCAGGCCTCTACTACGCACCCACAACGTCGCGTCCCCTCGCAACCTGCTTCACCCTCGCCTAAACATGGCCAGTCGAGTGCTGGCTGGTTTTTTCGGACTTCTAGCAAAGAAACTAGCGGAACGGGAACGTCGTCGAGCTCGAACGCCAGTATGAACGATTTGCGGGAGTTGCGGGAGAAGAGGAGTTTGATGAATTGTTCGTCGCCGAGTCCTATGCCCAAGGGAGCCGATGAAGAAACGGGGACCCCAGGGAGTTTAGGAAGCGGGGGTAGCGGACAGAGTGGGAGCGGCGGCATAGCCAGTTTCCTGTTGAATTCGCCATCAAAGCTTGTCAAGCGCAAGTCCCTCGGCTTCGTCCAGCTACGGCGGAGTAAGCCTCTGGACAGCGATGGCGCGTCATCACCTTCGTCCCCACCCCCCAACTCGGCGATGTTTCCTCCACCTATTATGGCTTCTTCGTCGTCGACATCAAGTGGCGTTGTCTCGTCCTCTTCCTCGCCTTCTGCGACCCCGAAGAAGAGCACGCAACAAACCCTCGGAGTGGGGATGGGCGCGAGGCCTGTATCCATGTACCCACAGCCTAGTCAGCATCCATCGCAAGGACAGGGACAATCGCGGCACGCTAGCTACGGTGGCGCTGGCCAGGATAAAGCTAGAAGCGGTAGCAGAAGTCGTAGTGAGAAGCGGGAGAGAAGTCGAACGAGGAGTATATCTAGGTCGAGGGACCATTCAGGGAAAGAGGGAAAGCCTAAGGAGGTGGATGAAAGCCGTGAAAATGCAGTGAAGGACAAGGACAAGGAAGGCAATCGTAGCTTTATGGGAGGCGTGCGACGAATAAGTTTGGTTGGGAAGCACAAACGGTCGAAGAGCGCAGCTTCTCTTGCCCTCATCGAAGCTGCGGCTAGCGGTCATAGTGGCTCAGAGGATCAACCCATTCCAGACCTCCCCAAGGAAGCCGTTCTGATGATGAATATGCATGCTGCTAAAGAGGTCAAGAGCCAAGATGGTAGTGGGGGAGAGGACACTCACAAGACGCCTTCTCGACCGAATGTCTTGCTCCCTCCGATTGAGCTACAACCCCCGTCACCCCCTCGTGTGCACGATCCCATCGTAAAGGCGTCCGCGTCCGCCCCTGCTGGCAGCATAGGCGGAATAGAATCCTTGCTCTCCCCTTCGCAATCCACTCGCGCTTCCTTTACTCCCCTCCCCACGATAGCTTCAGGCTCTTCTACTCCTTCTCCTTCACCGACTTCGTCCATCTCGCCGACGTCCGCCGTTTCACCCTCTTCGCCAGCACCTACCACTACTTCTACCCATCGATCGCCCAAGTCTACAAAGTCGCCTGGGTCACCGGGTCAGGCGGCGTCTTTGGGCCGCTCTGCTGGTGCAGGTATGAGCACGTCTGCGACTGGAGTCAATGCTGGAGGCGCTAGTGGTGTAGGTGGGAATGGGAGCGTTCCTAGGAGGAATTCACTTGGTGACTTGAAGATTCCTGCTAGGATTAGTCAAGCTCAGGTTGGGCTCAAGAGGGATTTGGGTATGGTCCGCGAATTTGCAGCAAATATCGAGCGTAAGTTCAATCCTGCCAATATTTTAGTGATGTTTCTCAGTATTGTCGTCTTTTCAGAGCTGAAAGATCTTCAAGCGGAGTACCACTCCCTAGTCACAGAAGCTCAGAGTATTCTCGATGCTCAGGCTCAGATGTTTGCTCAGCAGCATTCCCCCGTGCAACCACGTTCGGTCTCTCCTACCATCTTCCCTTTTCGCAGGCGACACCGTTCAAATACCAACCCCTCCGCCACACCTCCAACTTCTTCCCCCTCACAAAGCGCATACAAGCAGCTTGCTTATGCTTTTTATACTCTGAATTCTAAGTATCGCATCACTTGGGAATGCGCGGAGCTCCTTATCGAGCTTGCTGGTGGCTCCCCGGCGTCAGCAACACCTGGTCCAACATCTAGCGTGTCAGCACCCGTGGTACCGTCCGTTGGAAGTTCCATCCCTGGTTCAGACATGAGGAAGGGTCGTGAACGAGCCATAACCCTCGCTGGAGATGAATCCAAGCCTCCGACCCCCACCCCAGGTAGTGCGCCCTCTCAACATGGCCCTCCTCTCGCGAGCCCGCCAACCATGTCATGGCGTGCTTCAACAGGTCGTCACGATCTCAGCCACCGCCAGCTCGTCCTGCTCAAGGAGATGCTCAACAACGCAGATTCATCGTTCGTTGGAGAAGATGTTTCCAATTTCTCCATTTTGGAGGAAGCAAGGGCTAGTGCAACCGTTGTGAATCGTGATTGGAGATGGGGAGATGCGATGAGCAGCACTATTACTCTGCCCTCTGAGGAAACCAGCGCGTCTGGCGGTGGAAGTGTTCCGGCCAAGAAGAGGAGGAGCGCCAGGCTGGGGATGACCGGCCTTAGGGACCTGCTTCGCTCGCTGAAGAGGGGTCATACGGATAACTTGTCCACTACCCCGCCTGTTCCCTCTTCCACATTATCGCTGAGCACCGATGAGTCGGCCGATCACCATGAAAGACACCGGTATCCTCACCCTCATGTCCCTAGTCAAGGGCGCAGACGAGCAAAGACCAGCACTGACCCTGATTCCATGAGGTCGGCCAAGGACATTCGCGCAACGTCTCCATACGGACAGTCTGCGCCTCTCGCCAAGTCTTCTCCTCGGCGTCCTTCACTTGCGTCTATTTTTCGTTTGGGACAGAAGCACAAGAACGCTAGTGCCGTCACCAACTCCATTCCTTCTGCGGCTACGAGTTCAAGTCTTTCGGTGGGTGGAAGTGCCGAGGGCGGGCCTTTGTCGAGTGGGCGAGCTTCGAGGCAGGAGACTAGCGAGGGCACAGGCGAAGAAGAAGATTGGGATCGACTTGATTCCGCCGAAGACTTGGATGCTGTTGCCAAAGCCTATGGTATCGCAGTGGAAAATGAAGCATCATCCACCCTTCGTGGTCGAGGCCCCTCCCCGTATTTCCAGCTAGATCAACGACCTCCGTCTAAGCCGTCTAGTCGGCCTGTGACGCCCAAGCGTACTGCAAGCTCATCCCAATCTTCTCTTGTATGGGATGCCTCTGTTCTCCCTCGGTCAACGAAGCTGTCAAACGTCGAAGAGCACTCGGATGATACGCCTGTCCCAGACCAACGACGTCGGTCGATATCCAAGAGTAAGGGAAGACCTGCGGCTAGTCCCTCCCGCCCTCCTTCGAGAGTTGCCGGCAGTGTGTCGAAGAGTGGATCCGTTCGCTCGATGCCCGTGCCATCTGGGCTTGTCGGCGGTGGTCTCCCTGACTTCAAGTTGGCTATGACGCCTGAGAATATCAAGCCGTTATTAGAGAATTCAAGGGAAGTGCATACTAGGCTCCTTGAATGCATTGCAGAGATCAAGGCGTTACTGGCAAATTCAATGTAGTTTTACGGACTTTTGTTACTTTCTTGTCATGGGCTCGTGCCCTTGTTTTGTCTTGATACTTTCATAACCTGTTCCGTGTTCCTCTTCATCATCACATTGTCTTTCTACCACTTCAAATCATTGACACTTACTTATTTACTTCCATCTGTACAAGATCCTCGCAACTTGCTATCGATTGCTGTTCCAAGTAACCTATTCAATTTCGTAGTATGAATATATATATATGAGCTTTTTCTACCTACTACATCCTTGGTGTGGCGCCCCCTCGTACGTTCTTGGTACGTATGTCATATCGTTGCACAACATCTCAACCTCAGCGACGAGTAATTCAAAAATGATGTATGAGGAGCCAATCTTGCGTCTGAGCACTGTGAGCAGGGCAGTTTCATCACATCGGTCGATTAGAGCAATGTAGAATTAACATTTACCACCGCGTGTAACCAGCATACATCAACGAGCAGCAGCCAGGGAACGCTCCAAAGCTGCCGACCAAAAATCACAAAACGATAATTTGAACATGTATTCGAGCTAGAGTACTATGAATTGATGTGTTGTGAGAGATGGATCAAATACGAAACAGACTGATGCGGAGAGGGGAAGAAATCGACAGCTGGAGAAGAAGGAAGAGTGTGACGTATGTAATCTGAATCGTGGTAGTAGGGAGCGTATTCGACATCGCGGTCGACCAGAAGAAGGAGAAAGATAAGTGTGCGTAGATGAACAAGAGATGAGGATGTGGGAGGTATGAACAAGGCCAGCGGAGTCTACAGGGTGTGGTGAGGTAGGCGTAGGTGTAATGGGACCAAGACATTATGTAGAAGTCCCAAGATAGTTAACTAAACGAAAGGAATGTGCGAGGTATCAACCGATTACCATATCCTGATCAGCAGCATCCAGCTGATGCCGTCTGCGCCTCAGTTCCTCCAAAGTAGGCCGCCGAGTTATCGTGGTTGGTGAAGATTCAGCAGTGAGAGTCGTATCCGCTGAATGAGGTATCGTAGGAGGTTCAGCTGAGTAATGGAGAGAAATCCGATGACCGCCTGAAATTATCGTCCTCGACGTCCCCGGCGATAGGTGCCCATATGGATCAGCCGTACTAGCGCTAGCTTGCTGCTCTGCCAATAGCGTGCGTCGCTGGTCCATATGCCGCTGCCTGAGGGGGTTACCGTGTGCAAGAGCCATAGGATGCCCTGCGTTGGAATATACTGCAAGCAGGTCAGCAATGTCTCTCCGATCGTACTCGAGGGGATTGCCGTTGGGGGAACGGTGGTGCGTAAGTCGTCGAGTATCTCGCTGATCTGTGACATTGCTCGGATCGATGACTGCGTAGAAATTGCGAAGGCCGGCTGCCAAATCTTCAACAGGTCTCCTAGCCCGCCCCGCTAATGGGTTCACGCCAGTAACGGTAGGACTGGTTGGAAGAGAAGCGCTGAACACCGTATGCATCAAGGTTCCAGTTGCATCAGCATCGTTTACGTTGATAGGTGGGCTACGTCCAGCGCCAACACGAAGGCCAGCAAAGGCCAAAGTATCTTCGGTACGGTCGGTATTGGTGTTCAAGGTCGGTCGTGCGCGAGGTTCAAGGGCAGTGAGTCGCTGACGGGGACCTGCCCTGATTGTACCCCCAGTGGTAACCGTCACTGTCGGCCCAACTCCTACACTGTGCATTCCTGTCGTATCGTCTCCAACAGCCACCTCAACTTCTCCGGTTGTGCCTGCTTCGGGGGTCTGGGCAACGGCTGCTGTTGCGTTGCGAGTATTCGATTCATGAGCGTGCGCAGCTTCATCGTCCCCATCTTTAGCGCTACACCAAAACCTATGGCCCTCACTCCAAGCAGTGCTTTGACACTCCTTTCCACAATACTTCGCCTTCCTACACCGCCGGCATTTGGCAAACTCCCGAGGATAAGACTCCCACCGACCACAAAGCACTAATAACAGATAATCAGCACAACCCATGAGGGCGGAGAGGAACGAGTGACGTACTGTTAGCGCATTGCCTGATACCACCACGGCTCTCATCCTTCCTGCAAGCATTCCGCATGATCACTCCCGCCCAGTACTGGATCTCTTGAGGAAGCTTGGGGGGCGCATTCGGCAATTCAGCCTCGCTCGCACTAGGTCGGAAAGTAAAACGTTCAACCAGGGAGAATACATTTGTTTGTCGCACGGGTTGAAGATTCGTAGAAGCGCCATAAGTCTTATAATTCGATGTAGATGATGAAGCACCATTAGCTGACGGTGAAACGAGGGGGTTGGCAGAAGGACCAGCAGCCTGAGGAGGTCCATACATAGGTGATGGCGATGGAGCCGCCCGCTCCTTCTCCTTCCCTCTCCCAAAAGTTCGCAAAAACGTGTCTTTCATAGTAGTATTAGGCGCTTTAACCCCAGCGCGAGACCCATCACCGTCAGCGGCCTGCACTCCACCCGGATAAGCCCTTCCAGGGAGCTGAGCGCTGGCAGGATGGAACGACACCCTCGGTTTATAAAACGCTTGACGCACATGGGGGTACTTGCTCAGATACGCCAACAACTGCAGGCTGAGCAGCACGTCCTCATCGCGATACGGCCCAGAGTCCGAGTCCCGCTGGTGATGGGATGGCGAAGATCGAGTGCTGTGACTGACAGGGGTGTTGGTAGCAGTGGGGATGGCGGCAGGTAACATTCGGTCGGGATCCATTAAACGTCGAGCTTCAGTAAGACCCGGTCTTCGAGGTGGCTGGCCTGGACCGCCCCGAGCGTCAGGAACCGCTGGAAGATTAACAAGTCCAGCTCGAGGAGTGATATCGGGTGCGTTGGCGCCTGGGATTGCGAGATGGCCTCTCTCGTCCATACGAGGCCCAAGCGCGATGTCGAGATCGACCCTTCGAGGTACCGTACCATCGTCTATGGCACCGGGAGCACCGGGAGGGGCTCCCATAGCAAAGTCATCGTTCTGTTCAAGCGACACAATCCCATCTTCAACACCTCCATCGCCACCCACAGCTACAACATCCACAGCAGCTCCGGCGTCGTTAATTATGATAGATGTCGTAGGTGGATCATCAGATACGATGCCTACCGTTCGACGAGTGGGTCTTGTTAAGGAAATAGAGGGACGGCGTTCCGGCGACGGGGAAGTCGAGAGAGGTGCGGTAGGTCCTCCTCTGACTCGACGCAGACGATCCATATTCACATCGCCATCGCGATCCGCCTCAGCATCGCCCTCTGCTTCGCCATCGTCTTCCGTTTCTGTCTCCGGGCGTGAGGTATCCGGAGACGGTGTGGAGGAAGATCGGTGCTGTCCATGATGGGAAGTTCGCGCACGGATCGTGCGTTGCCGGGTAGCCGTAGGTGTCAGTCCAGTCTGAGTCTGCCCCTCGTCCCACACTCGCCTACCCACGACCGTTCCGCTGCGATCCCGCCCAGGTACGATAACCGTTGTGGTCGGCGTGGTTGACCCAATAGGGGTGGTATTGGTCGATGTATCGGTGGATGTATCGGTGTCGCTGTTAGAGTGCGAAGCTGACCCAGAAGTCCCGGGCCTTGAGACAGCAAGGAGCTCGCTTCTACGGGTTGTCACAGGCTGTGTAGAATCATCCATAGACTCGTCCTAATTGTGCGATCAATGAGTGGCGTGACGAGTGATGCTGCTAACACTCACCCCTGGGCCTGGCGGCATTATCAACTCCCGTTGCTCTGCCTGTTGGCGGGTAAGCGCGATGTGCAGTTCTAGTGCTTGAAGTTGGTGCCGCTGAGCAGCTTGTGCCATCCGTCTGGCCTGTCGCTGCTCTCGAGTCTCCCTCGGCATCCCTGTAGCACTGGCACTCGGGCCCACCGCAAATCCCTTGTTGGCAAGCCACGCCTCCAAGATACAGCCTACCACATCCAACGTCCCCGCTTGCACTACTCGGCTCCTGATAGGTTCACTACCTCTCACTCCGATATTGACCAAGCACTGAAAAGCGAGCGAAAATCGATATGCGGCGTGCTTGTCGTAGGACTGCGGATTGAGCGTAGGCACCAGTTTAGGTGGTCTTGCGGTGGGTGGGGAGAGGCCGTACAAGATGGCGGGATTCTCTGGCGGCGGTGGGCATATGCAAAAGTCATGAAGTATCCGAACCAGGCGCTCCAAACCGCCGTCCATCGTCATGATTTCCCTGATTCGAGGCGAAGTTGAGGTCAGGTAAACTAGCTGTGTAAGCGAATTGAAGAGCGGTAACGGCGAGGTCGTGTCCAACGCTGCCCGCGTTCAGTTAGCAATGCCCTGCACGAACGGCTGAAAAAATCTACTCACCTCGCCTGTCGTAGAGCTGAGACGTTATGCATACGCAAGCCCTGTTCTGCGCTGGAAAGGCGAAATTCGATTCACGCATGGTTCCCAGAAAAATGAGGTGAAATTAACGGAGAAAAAGGCAGAACCCAGGCGGGTTATTGTAGGATCCTTGAGTCGTATATCGCTTGTATTCGATGGCAGAGAAACAGGAAGAAATGAGGGGGAGGTCGCCTCTCGCTGTCGTCGTTTTTGGGGCTGAGCAAGCCAGTTTCCGTCGAGGTGCGACCCTCCGCCCTTTATTTGTACTTGCTGGGTTCAGAGGCTCTTGCCGGCGCTTAAGCGGCCAACCATGCCTCGAGTCATTCCTCTGCCTGCTGCAGTCGGCGACCATCATTAATCATTCTTTGATTCTCTCATAATCGCAGCATGCAGAATGAAGCATCTATTGTAGCGAATGCAATTCTTCTAGGGATCACTTTGACAATCGTAACCCAGCCTACGGATTTCGAACCACTATTGTCAATTATTGTCTTCCGTTGTCAGCCTCCCAGATGTGACCGTGCGGTGGTGCTTTGGAGACGAGTCAACGCAGATACATCAGCTTCAAGTGGCCCAGGCGACGTCTCGTGTGTAACAAGCATTCGCACTGGCGGTGGGTTATTGACAAATGATAACATGTGCTAGATGTAGGGAGGTACATACGGTGCCGATAGCATTGTCTTGCTCCGAGCTATCACGGCACAGGTCTCATCAAGCACAAGACTTGATGCATTGATGCACAGTTGATACCTATTCGGACCAACTTGATCTCCGTTACCGTCGGGACAGGAGTCACTCCTGTATATACAAGAACGGAGAAAGAGAGCTCTTGTGCCCCCGAATACCGCCCAAGGTGATCACGCACGCCTAGAGCTACACTCAACGGCTTCACCTCCTCCCCACTCGCACTCAGAACGCTATCTTGCCCCACAGCCAAGCCCACAGCCGTCTCCTCCGGCTCAAAGATCTTCTTTGGTCCACCATGCGCCACAATCCTCAGGACAATAGCCGCACAAGTCGCGGCACCCAATATTTCGGTTGCTCACTTAAGATGAGGAATGCGAAGACCCTACCAAACGCAAACGACCCCCCCGGGGCAGCTTTAAGCGTTCAATCTAGCCGCCCGATGCATCATTACTCGCGGAATCGTCCCCCACGACACCCAATGATAACGGAAGGGAGCGTTCACCCAACGAATAGATAGAAGCTGGAGACAATTATCTCCACGAGAACGAAATGAAGTAGGTACCTCCAACAACTCACGTTCAAGCTGTAAATTGCGCCAATACGCCTCCCAAAGCCATGCCCAAGCCAGAGCCCTTAATTGCGAATATTGCAAACGCGATGGCTGTCCACGACGCATCGAACGGGCGTTAGGCCGGGGTGGCTGCAGCAGCTTCAAGTCCTCTCAGGGGCTTCACCCCTTCCCCCTGAGTCAGCGCTTGAAATTTTGGGAAACGTAAAAATCGAGCTGCAATCGATCTTCCTCGTTGTCCCGCCCAACGTTGAGCAACATGGCCACCAATGCACCAGACCAAATTCTTCTCCTCCAATTTAGCGATAACTTCGACACAATGATTGACGGCATGTATTCCCAGCTCCTGACGAACCTCAGCCAGCACGCTCAGCTCCAGCGGACCAAAACCAGCGTCGAGGCGCTTGATTATCTCATTTCAAAGAGACCTCGCGCCGTCGTTCTCCCCGATGCTGATATCGCAGAGAAGAAAAACGCTCAGGTGCTGAAGAAGGTGGTAGAATACCTGAAGAACGGAGGGACCGTCATCATCGGGCTTCTGCTCCCCTCTTTCATCCAGAGAGACAAATGCAACGCCCTCTTCGCCAACCTCGGTGTTTCCTGGACGTACGGAAGCTACTACCGCACCACTCTCGCCTTCAACGCCAATTCCACTCTCCCTGACACTGTCGCCACGCAGTTCATACCCAGAACGTATAGCATGAAATCCGTTTTTCTCAAAGGGACGAAACCCGAAGAACGAATTTACGCTCCAACGGAGGAGTCTCACACTGAAAGTCGGGTGTTCGCCGCAGCGCCTGCCGACACCACGGAAGCTGCGGCGGCTGGCTGTAAAGTCGGGGATGGCTATTTGGCGTATGTGGGAGACGTGAATGCGGAACGCGGTAGTACCAAAGTCGTTGAAGCTCTGTGTGGTGTATCCGTCCCGTGAGACTCCGCGCGCAATGGTAAGCATCCCGTCAGCTCTTGACGCTTGCTGACGAGCAGGAAGAGGTAATTTGATGAGGAGAATGGCGAACTGAACCTTGGTCTTGTTAGATGCGTGTATGATATTAAATGTCGTTTTCCTACAGAAATTTTGATATTGCTGTCACCGATGACTGGATCCACCAATCGGGCCGTCTTACGGCCTTCCTGGCTTCGATAGGTAAACGCTAGCAAACACTCAGACACACATGCTTCATGATTCATAACTGATCTTATACTGGAACAGCTCGTATTCCAAGACTTCGTTTCTCAGTGCAACGTATGTGTTATTTTCGTGACCATATCTCCAGTACTGACTTGCTCTTTAGGTTACTATGTGCTCAACTCATCGCCCCATCATCCCTCCAGAGCTCCTGCTCAAGATATTCAACATTTTGGATGGCAAAACTCTGTCCACACTCCTTACCGTATCACGCTCCATTAACGAGCTTGCCGCGCCACTCCTATACGGAGACGTTCGCCTCCTTGCACCATTAGAGCCGCAAACTAGCTATACTCGGGAGCGAACCCCCAGCTTTCAGTCGATTATGGATTGCTTCTCCGCGTCGGTGTCGGCCAACGGTGGTCGCTTAGGTGCATGGGTGAAAAGGTTACACCTTCGCGTACCGTTTGCCAGGCAAACCGAGAGCGAATGGTGCAGAATCCTCACACTCTGCCCAAATCTGGTGTATCTCGACCTCTCTACCACCTTTGAACTTGACCACCGCAATCCTCTTGACCCATCCATCTTATACTCCCTCGGTGGTTCACTTCGCCTCGCCCACCTTTCCATGGGCGCCATTCCATCCTCTATATCCTTCAATGCCTTTCTCGAATCCCAGTACGCCTTGGAAAGCTTATCTATCACACGTATAGCGGATGGCAAGTTCTCCCTATCACCAGACGCTCTGCCCAATCTTGTTTGCTTGTCGGGCCCCTGGTCAATTTTGGCTGCACTAATACCCGGTCGCCATGTCGCCCATCTTGAGATCGATGACTTCTTGCACACCATCGATGAGGACCAGATTTCTCTCTCAATAGCACAGGCTCTCAACAACATACAGAGTTTATACGTAGATATCGACTGGGATGCTCAACAGGTAACGTTGTTACCCAAATTCCAGAACCTTGAATACGTCAAGATTGCTTGTTTTGTGCGTCAATCTCATCTCATGTCATACCAGAGCCACTGATACCCTCCTACCAGCCCCCTTCAGATCCTCTTCAATCCCAGCTCACCCAACTTTCCGGTGCTAAACTCCGATATCTTCAGATTGGATGTATAGACAGTATGGCCGACCAGGATCTGAATTGGACGCTCCCCTTCAAGATGATCCCAAGCCTCCGCCTCCTCGATGTCCATCCCACCGAAAATTACGATGATCCATGGTACCGTTATCGATTCGATGACTTGGATAGTCGTCCAAAGGAAGTCGACCTTGATTACGATATATGGATGGCAGCAGTGGTGGCATGTCATAGACCAGGATGTTGAAGATGCGGTGTTGCAGAGCGATTCCGGCATGTATGATGTCGTCAGTATTTCATCCATCGATTTTAGTAGCACAACTCACCGTGTTACTATTCTGCTCACCTAGATTAGCCTGTCATTAAACCCGACGCGAATACACGCTGTCCTATGACAGTGAGAGAGAAGAACAGGACGATCCGACAATTGTCACTGCACTGGTATCGGCGGATTGGACGAAGTGTACCTTCCATCCGCAAAGGTCGACCGGTCAGCTGAGCATCAAACTAACACACAACTGGCTAAGTCGTTGTGGTCATGGGAAGAAATACAACCGGACTCGGTGACCACACTCGAGCTCAGAGGGCCTGTTACCCACGATTCTTCTTGGAAATGCTACATATTGGACTCGGCATCAGCGACTTGATCCGATACCCTCATCATCTTCCACGCAAAATGGCCACTAATGCCCCAGACGAGGTCCTTCTGTTACGTTTCAACAATAGAGTGTTTTCGCAAGTTCGCGACAGCACTTTGCTCCACTTCTGATTGGTCCATCACTCAGGTCCAGCCAATCAGAAATGCAGCAGAGAGTTGGCGTCGAGTTTGCGAAAACACTCTAATGCCTACAACTCGATGCTTAACGAAACGTATTCCCAACTCCTGACAAACCTCAGCCAGCACACTCAGCTCCAGCGTACCCAGACTGGCGTTGAGGCTCTCCACTATCTCATGTCAAAGCGGCCTCGCGCAGTTATTCTCCCCGATGCTGACATTGCAGAGAAGAAAAACGCGCAGGTGTCGAGGAAGGTGGTAGAATACCTGAAGAATGGTGGCACCGTTATCGCTGGGCTTCTATTCCCCGTGTTGCTCGACCGAGACAAGTTCGACATCCTCTTCACCAATCTTGGTGTTTCTTGGACGAATGGAGACTACCACCGCACCACTGTTGTCTTCAATCCGACTTCCACCCTGCCAAACACCGTCCCCACACGATTCCTACCCAAGACATGTAGTCTTAAATGCGTATTTCTCAAAGGGACGAATCCGGAGGAGCGAATTTACGCTCCAACAAACGAGTCCCGCACGGAGAGCCATGTGTTCTCGCCTGAGCGTGTCGATACCACCCAGGCTGCAGCAGCCGGATGTAAAGTCGGAGATGGCTACTTGGCGTATGTGGGAGATGTGAACGGTGAGCTCGGTAGTACCAAACTCATTGAAGCTCTGTGTGGCGTAACCGTCCCGTGAGACTCTGTGCGAAACGGTAAGCTTGCCCGTCAGTTCTTGATATGAAGAGTCAGCCTGATAATGGATAATGGCGGACAGAACATTGGTCTTGCTAAATTCGTGTATAATATTCAATGTCGTTTTCCTACAGAAAATGTGTTATTGTTGTCACCAATGACTAGATCCAGCAAACGCGCCGTCCTACGGCCTCACTGGCTTCGATATGTAAACGCCAGCAAACACTCACACGTACATGCTTCATAATTCATGACTGGAACAGCTCGTATTCCACGACTTCGTTTCTCAGTGCAACGTATGGGTTATTTTCGAGACCATATCTCCAGTACTGATTTGCTCTTTAGGTTACTATGTGCTCGACTCATCGCCCCATCATCCCTCCAGAGCTCCTTCTCAAGATATTCCGCATTTTGGATGGCGAAACTCTATCCACACTCCTTACCGTATCGCACTCCGTGAGCGAACTTGCTGCGCCGCTCCTTTACGAAGATGTCGGACTTCTGGCATCGCGAGGTAGTAATGAGGGCCCTCGCTTTCAATCCGCTATGGATCACTTCTCCACGTTGGTGTCGGCCAACGGTGGTCGCTTAGGTGCATGGGTGAAAAGGCTACACCTTCGCATACCATTTGCCAGGCAAGCCGATCATGAATGGTGCCGAATCCTTCCATTTTGTCCCAACCTGAGGTCTCTTGACCTCTCAATCAGCTTCGACCCATACGGCCCTCTCGACACACCGGCCTTATACCCCCTTCTTAGCTCACTTAACCTCACCCACCTTTCATTAGAATCTATTACATCCCCCGCATCCTTCAAATCTCTTCTCGAGTCTCAGTACGCCATAGAAACCCTATCTATCAGACATATGGCAGACGCTGGGTTCTCCCTCTCACCGGACGCTTTACCGAATCTTGTCAGCTTGTCAGGTCCCTGGTCATTCTTGGATGTAGTAATACCGGGGCGCAATGTTGTTCATCTTGAGATCAAGGAGTTCTCGCCCGCCATTGACAAGGACTCGCTTTCTCCTTCGATGGCACAGGCTCTCGACAACATCCAGAGTATATATTTATTTATCGATGAGGATACTCAAGGGTTGACAAGGTTACCCAACCTCCAAAACCTCAAATATGTCCAGATTGCTTATTTTGTGCGTCGATCTCATTTCATGTCATATCAGAGCCACCGACACCCTCCTATCAGCCCCCTCTAGATCTTCTTCAATTCCTCAGCCAACTTTCCGGTGCGAAACTCCGATATTTGCAGATTGCAAGTATCGGCAGACCAATCGACCAGGACCTGAATTGGACATCCTTCTTCAAGATGTTCCCGAGCCTCCGCCTCCTTGATGTCCATTCTGCTTCCGAATACGATAATCCATGGTATCGTTATCGGTTTGATGACTCGGATAATCGTCGGAAGGAAGTCGATCTTAAATACGATGTGTGGCAGAGGTGGTGGCATGTCGTTCAGCAGGATGTTGAAGATGCGGTGTCGCAGAGCAGTTCCGGCATGTAGGATAAGGATATCATCAGTATGTCATTCATCTGTTTTAGTAGCTCTTCTCACCGCGTTAATATTCGTTCAACTGTAGCTCCCTGTAGCTTGTATACCATCCAACGTGAATGCGCACGCTCCTATGACAGTGAGAACCATGGGGGAATCCAAAACTCCTCAGAGACTTCCGTGAAAGGAGGTCCGCATGAACGTACAAATTTATACAAGACACTCGTTTGAGTTGAACTGATGCCATGGCGTTGAGTTCCAATAGTAACGGAGACGACGGTGGTCCCTAAATTCCGCCCCTGTCCCCTAAACCGTGTTTCAGCCAACGATCGACATCTTTCACTTGTCTCACCGAACAAGTATGGCTACGAACGCGCCAGATGACGTCCTCCTTGTACGCTTCAGCAGTGACTACCACTCGATGCTCAATAAAATGTATTCTCAACTCCTGGCGAACCTCAGCCAGCACACCCAGCTTCAGCAGACCAAAACCAGCGCCGAGGCACATCACTATCTCATTTCAAAGCGGCCTCGCGCTGTCATCCTCCCAGATGCTGAGATCGCAGAGAAGAAAAACGCTCAGGTGCTGAAGAAGGTCGCGGAATACTTGAAGAATGGAGGCATCGTCATTGTCGGGCTTCAATTCCCCGGTTTCATTACCAGAGACAAATGCAACGCCCTCTTCGCCACCCTCGGTGTTCCTTGGACGTATGGAAGCTACTACCGCACCACTCTCGCCTTTAATGCCAATTCGACTCTCCCTGACACTGTCGCCACGCAGTTCATACCCAGAACTTATAGCATGAAATGTGTATACGCCCATGGGACGAAGCCCGAAGAACGAATTTACGCTCCAACGCAGGAATCCCACACTGAAAGCTGGGTGTTCGCGCCAGAGCCTGCCGATACTAACCACGCTGCAGCAGCTGGGTGTAAAGTTGGAGATGGCTATTTGGCCTATGTGGGAGATGTGAATGCGGAGCGCGGTAGCGCCAAACTCATTGAAGCTCTGTGCGGTGTATCCGTCCCGTGAGACTCTGTGCGCCAACGGTAAGCTTACCCCTCAGTTCTTGATGCTTGCTGACGAGCATGAGGGATTAGTCTGATTATAGAGAATGTCGGACAGAAGCTTGGTCTTGCTAAATTTGTGTACAATATTCAATGTCGCTTTCCTACAAGAGATGCGATAGTGTTATCACTGATGTACTCTAGATCCATAAATTGCGGTGTCCTACTAGTACGTGTACGGCCTTGCCTAGCTTCGATGTGTAAACGCAAGCAGACACTAGCACCCATACGTACACCATGCATCAATGCATCATGGCTGATCTTATCCTGGCAGCTCGCATTCCGCGATTTCGTGTTTCAGCGCAACGCATGTGTTCTTTTTGAGACCATAGTTCCAGTACTGATTCGCGCTTTAGATTACTATGTTCTCAAGTCATTGCCCCATCATCCCTCCAGAGCTCCTGCTCAAGATATTCCACGTTTCAGATCGTGAAACACTCTCTACGCTGCTCACCGTATCACGCTCCGTTAACGAGCTCGCGGTGCCGCTCCTATACAAAGACGTTCGCCTCCTTGCACCATTAGAGCCGCAAACTAGCGATGCTCAGGAGCGAACCCCCAGCTTTCAACCGATTATGGATTGCTTCTCCGCGTCGGTGTCGGCCAACGGTGGTCGCTTAGGTGCACGGGTGAAAAGGTTACACCTTCGCATACCATTTGCCAGGCAAACCGAGAGCGAATGGTGCAGAATCCTCACACTTTGCCCAAATCTGGCGTATCTCGACCTCTCTACCACCGAACTTGACCACCGCAAGCCTCTCGACGCATCCATCTTATACTCCCTCGGTGGCTCACTTCGCCTCACCCACCTTTCCTTGGGCGCCATTCCATCCTCTATATCCTTCAAGGCCTTTCTCGAATCCCAGTACACCTTAGAAAGCTTATCTATCACACACATAGCGGATGACATGCATGACAGGTTCTCCCTCTCACCAGACGCTCTGCCCAATCTTGTCTACTTGTCGGGCCCCTGGTCAATTTTGGCTGCACTAATTCCCGGTCACCGTGTCGCCCATCTTGAGATCGATGACTTGTTGCACACCATCGATGATGACCTGTTTTCTCCTCCAATAGCACAGGCTATCAACAACATACAGAGTTTATGCGTAGATATCGACTGGGAGGCTGAACAAACAATGTTACCCAATTTCCAGAACCTTGAATACGTCAAGATTGCTTGTTTTGTGCGTCGATCCCATTTCATGTCATACCAGAGCCACCGACACCCTCCTACCAGCGCCCTTCGGATTCTGAGCTCACCCAACTTTCCGGTACTAAGCTCCGATATCTGCAGATTGGATGTATGGGCGGTATGGCCAACCAGGATCTGGATTGGACAGTCTTGTTCAAGATGATCCCGAGCCTCCGCCTCCTCGATGTCCATGCCATCGAAGATTACAATAATCCATCGTACCGTTATAGATTCGATGACTTGGATAGTCGTCCGAAGGAAGTCGACATTGATTACGATGTGTGGCAGCAGTGGTACCATGTCATCAAACAGGATGTTGACGATGCGGTCTCACGGAGCAGTCCCAGCATGTAGGATGTAGTCAGTGTTTCATCCATCGGGTTTCGTAGGACAGCTCACTGTGTTACTATTCTGCTCGCTGGACTTGCCTGTCACACACGTAGATTGTGTACCCATCGGACAGGAATACACGCTGTCCTTTGACGGTGGGAGCCACCTGCGAGCATCCATACATCCTTGTGGACTTACAAAGGATATACATGCGAACATATGAAAACACACAAGCACTTGTTAGAGCTGCCCGATACCATCGCTTTGAGTTCTAAAACCAGTCCCCCGCGACAACTTAAACTGTTATCCCCTGTTCCCTGACTTGCCCCTGACTCGCGTTTTGGGATCGCACTGTGCGGCCGGATTACTCCGACTCCAGTCAATAGAATCATTGCAGTGAAGTACGTCCTCTTACTTATCTGTTGCCAGAGCGAGGTGAATATTATCATTAGGAGTCCAGTTGGCACGCTGTCATGCCGCTACTGTCGCGTTTATTGCCCGTCGACATCCTGCACATTGTGTTCGAGCGCGTTGCAGACAAACAGACACTTTACACACTCCTCGTCGTTTCACGCGCCATCAACTATATCGTCGCACCGATACTTTACAAGAACCTCTTCGTTGGGATTTTCAAGGCCCCTCATCAGTTTGACTCCCTTGCTCGGGGATGTCTGCGACAACTTGAAGCGAAGGACCGTCGTCTCGCGTCACACGTTCAGAACGCAGTTATATGCCTACCAGATAGCGGTGAAAACTACGAGTCCATGTCGCATGCTCACCTCCAAGCGTTGCTGCCGCTCCTTACCAACCTCAAAAGGCTCGACGTCCGTTTCGATTTCCACGGCCCCACAATCAACGCCGCAATCCTGTGCTCATCGTTGCACACGTTCAAGCTCACCCACTTAATATTGGGCGTGATGGAGAACCTGGAGGCGCTCGCCGTGTTCCTTGAATCTCAGCCACTCTTGCAGCACTTGAAAGTAGAGCGCATTCCCCTCGGTGCCACATTTGAAGAATCCGTCATTCCTCTTTCCTCCACTGCTCTACCCAATCTTCATAGCATCGAAGGGCCCATGGCCCTAGCCGACGTGATGAGAGGTCGAAGCGTCACACATGTCCACTTCGACGACATGGGGACCTCTCCAGAGATGCTACAAAGTTTAGTGGGCGCGGAACTTACAAAGATACGGACACTTTCGGGTACAAGTGAATATTTCGAAAGCATGGTTGACGAAATCACCTACTTTCCGAATGTTGAATATCTGAACCTTTTAGTAACAGACTACGTAAGTAAGGTGATAACTTGTGTGCTCCTGTATCATTTACTTATATTACCAGCCCCTCGATTCCGAAGTCATCGACAGCGCCTTTCGTAGGTTGGATCAGTCCAAGATCCGGTATATCCGGTTGTCTGTTGAGGGAGATATCAGAGACGGCGACCAAAGCGCCGCACACACCATATTTGAGGCGATTCCAAGTCTGCTCATGCTGGACATTCAAGGCGAGACTATAGTCAATGGCGTGGACGAATGGAAGCGGTTCCGTATGGATGCCAAAGTGGAGGAGACGGTCGTAATATGGGAGGGACAGTGGGATTTTTGGTGGCAGAGTGTTGAGAAGGATCTCCGTGCACTTGACTCCGAGTCTCGGAACGATGACGCCTGAATATTTGAATGCGTATCCCGACGCTGAGCCAACAAGGCTTGCAGTTGATTGGTCCGCGCGCAGGTGAAGCAAGTTATCGGCAGCAAAGAGCCTAGCGTATTTATGGGACTCGCAGTAAGCCCGATGATTTTCCTGCCTTTAGGGACGCAAACATTGCCAGTTATGGCCCTATGACGACGTGAACGTATAGCACCCGAGTCGGTACTGAACGGTGTGAATCCGCAAAGTATACTCGAATGACCTTGACGCAAAGAGTCGGCCTCATCTCATCTCGTGTCACTTTCGGACTCAACGGCGTTAGCCAGGGCTCAGCGTTTCAAGATTCATGGTCGGTCTTGGCGCACACTACTAAGTATGTGGCTTCAACGCGACGGGTGCGGCTGTGTTATACATACGCCTACAACTTTCCCAATTGCTCACATCGGCGAGGCTTCGTCCGCTGTGCGTCACGGTGTTGGGAAAAAATGGAGCCACTCTGTGGCACTAGCGCCCAGCGGCACTTCGACCGACGTCACTCGGACTTCGTGTGTCGCAACGCTCCTAGCTTTCTCGCCTCAGACAGCTTTCTGTGTCCAAAGTTGTCGTCAAGGGTTCTACAGACTTAGCATTCGGAACCATAGACACAATTGTCCGCGCGACCTTGCACCCTTGCACCGCGTCGTTATTGACGCCGGTCCCTGGAACATCTTGACTTTTGATGGAATGAAACAAGCAAAAGCCACCATCTGTTGATGGTGAACTGGTAGAAGTTTTGCCATCCATAAGTAGGGTAGGCGGGAGCTACACGGTTCAAAATCAAATCGCACGGGTTTCCACGCTTGGCCTACGCAAACGATAAGATAAGCTGGAATAACTGAGATTCGCTCAAGGCCTGGAGGCTGGCGCAGACAGAGGAACATGGTTGCAGAAATTTATTTGATATATTGATCATACTATTTACATGTGTACTCTACGATAATTGTGTCTACTGAGACTCATATTACAGAGGGAAGGGGTGGAGGGGAGGGAGCAGATGGACTTGTGGCCGGCAGGGGGATAACTTGCCATGTCAGCCATCACAACCCGAAGGAGAGGTGAAAGGCTACGCACCCAGTTGGAAAGGAGTTCACGGCAAAAAGGTGGGTGATAGAGAAGAGGGACTGGCGAATGAGGGCGAGCGGCTGCACAAGAGTCCCATTGTTGCGGGAAGGGCGGGGCGGCGAACGGAGCACTTACGTGGTGCAACAGGGCTGGGAGGAGCGCGCGCGGGAGGGGGGGGGGGTATACGCTCGCAAAGCGCACACTCTGTATAACTGAATGCCATGTCAGCTTTTTAGAACTGGCCGGGTGGGAAAGGGGAATGGTGCTGAAGCTGAAAGAGATAACTTAGCTATGTCCGTGCCTCGAGCTTTCAGATTCGCCCTCGCAGCAGCCCGAACGACGGGAACCTAAATGAGGACGCGTCACGCGAAATAACTGGTGGTCAGCTGGAGGAATGGGACAATATCCTCTTGAAGATCACTTGGGCGAGTCGGGAAGGCGTTGTGGAGTGCCTGATATGCATAATGGGGTGATGGGTGCGAGCACGTAGCGGGGAGAAGTGGACTGTCGTTGGGAGAGGGTTGTTGCCAGTGACTAGCCGTGTGGCGTGGAAAAATATCGGAATTCTCCGATCATCTGCAAAATCGAGGAAAATGGTCAAAAAATGCTGGAAATATTCCTAGCGCATCCTCGGGAGGAGGGCGCGAGTGCTCACACATTGGGTGTATGTACTTCAATACGTATGCCTGATACTCGTGAACGCTGGTCAAATTCGAAGAATCTCGCCTGGCAAAACACTAACAGGGTCCTGCCAAGATCAAACTCAGCTTGAACCGTGTTGCTCCCGCCTACGATAATCCATAAGATCCTGTCACCGAAGCGCCACTTATCAGTTTATATAGTATCAGGCCGTGCTAACCATGATGAAGAGTGAGAAGTCCGGATCCCATTCCACCCACCAACGCATCCACCCATGGCAGGTTCACTGTATTCGACCTTCGCCGTACTCGGCTTTCCAGTCTTGTTAGGTACGTTGTCACGGCTTAATTCTGAGCTGACTGATTGGGGGTTATCTGCTGACATCCGAGACGTGCAGGCGGTATGATCACTTGCCCGTATGTAACTTTGCTCAATCATTTGCTGCTCCGAGTCTATGCTTAGACGGGACGAGGCAGGTTGTTCGGCATAACGGTTGCTCAAACCATATGGTACTTTCGACATTATCCTGAAGACTCAATATACCTTAAATCTTGGGTTAGCGCGTTCCCACATTTTTTATCGTACTATTTGGATGACGCTCTCGTATTGTAGATAGCCGCTCTCTTGTCAGTCAATTTTTGAAGGAAATTTAATCACGGGGACTTACAGCGTAGTAGGGCCATTGATACTGTGCAGAGCATCAGCATCCTTGAAGCCTCGAAACTCGTGTATCTTCGTGCACAGATAACCCTTCAGTATCCTAGGTATGGCGATGCTCCGCCCTCTCGCGTTAACTCCGCTCTCTTAATTATGATGCTAGTGGCTTAGTGGTATGATCAATCTTCAGACAAATGGCATGGAAGCGCAACTGATGCCTGGTCTAAATTAAGCTCGACCTGTATACCGCAGTGAGTACTTTGTTTCTTTCCCCATCCGTAACTCAGAAATGCTCCCCTTACGCTCCAGTGTCTTACGGTCACCATGGTCCAGAGGTGTGTTTATACTTGGAAGCATGGTCCAGATGCGATTAACTTGCTTTGTGATCAGCACCTTCACGTACAGAGTATGGATATGTAAGCGCTGTCTATCTCTCTCGCCTGTCTGCTCGTTTTGACCTGACGAAAGTAAGCGAAAAGCGCTGGCTTGTAACTTCCGTTCTGGTGCGCATCTAAAATGTGTATACGCTTCCGAATCGGCCTTGCTGATGGATCAATAACGTTCCAGGCGCTGCTGACCGCATGTCAATTCTGTAAGCTCTTTCCAAGTATCTAATTACGGACCTATAAGTCACGAACGACTTTGTGAAAAACTAGCTGCCGGCATAGGTGAGATCCCTCCGTTGCTCACAACTCGCCATTCACACAAGCATCGATAGGCATGGCTATAATACAGTATGTGATGTCTTTAGCGAGCGATTGGCGTCAGCTAATCGACTTTGAATAGACAGACACATGGTAATATCAGCGATCTACACTCTCCGATCAGCAATGTAATTCCCCCACCCCACATCCCTCTCGTATTCCGTTTCTCACTCGTCTTGCATAGGCTCTAGGGGCTTTTGAGCTAGGCAGCGCAGTTCTCTGCGATCTACTCATCTCCGCGCTGTTGGCGTATTATCTGAACCAGAAACGCTCCGGCGTTCGGAAGTACGGATCATATTTTTATTACGCTCCTTCGTGGTCCGACTATCTCATTTCTATTGTGCAGGACGGAGAATATCGTTGATAAACTAATTTTGTATGTCGTTGGAATTGGATTGCTTACAACGTAAGCGCATGCAACGTTCAGGTCCTTTCTGTGGGCTGACCTTGTGGGTCCCAGCATCTTTGCCATTGTTGTATTTGTGACGGTGAGCTCGAGATACTACTGAATATATTTTTCGTGCCCCGCTGAGTCTCTACCCCCAGTGGCTTGCCATGCCCGACAAACTTATTTTCATGACCTTCCATAGTATCATTAGCAAATGTGCGTGTCAACTCCTCCGTGCTCCGACCCTTCTGAGCTCATGACCCATCAGTCTATGTTAACTCATTACTTGTAACGTATGTCTTTTGAAGTCATGTCGACTGCGCGAGTGCTGACGATGATGTTGTTCGTAGTTTGAATGCACGGAGCTCCTTACGAGATGGCCCCGGCTCTTATGGTATGCTGTCCCCATATCTAAGCTGTCGAGATTACGATTACTAACTCCTTCACCACCTCGCAGCAGAGTCCTCCATCCACCTCTCGGTTTTGGGAAGTGGCGATTCTCACTAGCAATCACGGACGCACCATAATTGACAACTACACGTGCACTATATACTTCGCTACGACCTCACCGCGATGACACGCTGTTCCCGTCTATGTACAAAATCATTCAACAATAGCCCCAGACCTAAGCAGAGGCTTCTTCAGTCAACCCTTTGAGGTGCTGTATCATTATGTGCTAACGCCGAATCCGACCTCTCTTCTCTGTTTTCCGTTACGAAGGACGTTCGCCATCCCCAGCGAAACGTGACATCTACGGTTTCCCCACTATTACTTGTTTACTGTAGTGCTTGTGTTGAGGTCTATAAGCTACCGGCCTTTGAACTGAGAGCTGAGCAAGCCCACTCGTAAGCACGAGAGCTCCTATTATGTCGTCATCGGCTTCGGGCAGCAAAAGAGGGGTTAGGGGCGTGCCAGAAAGCTACTTACCTATTTCTTCATCCACTTCCGAATTCGCTACGTCGCCATGGTCCCTCAGATGTCAGCTACTTGGAATATGTATGTCCGGTGGCTTCAGATATCCATAGCATGGTACTGTCGCTTTCCGAAAAACGCGGGAATCGACTGAACGTTAAACTGTAATTGCTAAACCGAGCTACAACTGACTTGGAATGTTGGGAGTGACGTAGATGAAATATTATTGGAACAGAAGGAATGCTTGGTGGGTCGTAGTGTCCATGTTGAGACTCGGAGAGGGAGACGGAAACAATTCAGTGATCGTGGGAGTGGAGTCCCTTACTGTGGGAACCCAATTCAAGATTCCTCAAGTCTTTCCAGTGCATGCTTCGAGTCATTATGCCGATCCGTGCACCCGCAACATGTCCACTGCCAACCGCCGCATGGCCCCAAACAACAAAATTGCGCAGAGGTCCGACGTTTCGAAGATTCAGGTGAATTATGGTGGATTAGTCGTTGCCGTGCAACCGTGTCGAGATCCAATTCCGAACATCGCAGAATAACATAATTCTCGTTGCGTAATCGCTCTGGATTGGACAACTGTATCATGTGTGGGGGTCCGGGCATCACTTACTGGCCCCGATGGAGCTGACAGACCACATCGAGCAAATATTGCGCGCACCCGAGAATGTTGTATAAATGATCGTCCTTGCGTTATCGACCTGGTAGGCCATATTCCAACCCAACGCCCCTCCTTCTCACAACTTGAAATGTCGGCAGCGATTCAGAAGGACGGGACCAGAGTCGATTCGATAGTCTCAGAAGAGACGGCAGACATCAAGACGTCCACGATGGCGCCTAAACCGTTCTCAGCCCACTTCACGGACAAAGATAGTGCTACTTCGGCTGCACGAGCCATCTATCTCAAAGTGCTCATCGGAAGCTGCTTCTTGGTATCCCTGTCTATATTTGGGATATTCTCGATCTACTGGGGTTCCTTGTGGAAGACCCCCGTGAGGAATCTGCACGGCTGGATAGTGGTGAGTACTACTCCATCATTATTATTAGCGTCCTCCATCACACTGACCATTGATCTCGGCATATGGTAGGACTTCGACGGCAGCGACCTTGGCCAGGCTGTCGTGCAGGGGATCCAGAACCTACCACACGGCGTAAGCAAAATCTCTTGGGAAGTGCACAGCGCCACCGAATTCCCCAACGGGCCTTCGGACTTGTCATTCGCTGTTTCGGAGGAACATTGCTGGGTCGCTATTTCGAGTGAGCTTCCGCTTCGTATGACATACGTACTTCCGCCGGCTAACATCTAACCTCGTCAGTCAATCCTGGTGCGACATCGAACCTCAACTCGGCAGTTTCATCGGTGAACGGCTCGTATGATGGGACTCGGGCAGTCACAGTGTACGGAGAAGAAGCCAGAAACGAAAATGCTTTGTGAGTGCACTATTTCGCCTATTGGGTCCGGTCTCTCATCAGAATGCCATGCCATGCTTTAGCCGAAGCATCATCCGTCCAGGCGCTGAAGCCAGCATGCAGATTATCAGCAAGCAGTTCGCTCTCAGATTCGCCCGTCAACTAGCTGCTTCGTCGCAAAACAATATTACCGCTTTGTTGACTAGTGCTCCCCAAATCGTCACCCAGCCACTGTGGTATACGGTCGCCAACACTAGACCATTCAATGTCCCTGTGTATGTCCCCCCTCGCTGCTTCGATGCGCCTCAGTCTGCTAATGTTCTTCAATCTAGGGCTACGGCGGCTATATTCGTCGGCCTCATCTATCTCACGATTATTTCGGTGAGTAACGCTTCTGCCACCGACTGTCTTAGCTCTAGCTAACCGAGCGATCATTTGTAGTTCTTCGTAGTTGTAAGTGACTTTGACTTGACCCTCTCTAACATCGTGATGTTGATTGCTTGGTAGATGGTTGGCAATGCAGCTCGAGAAGTTTCTGGTGTGGACCGACTCCTTACGTATGGGTCGTTAGTCCGCTTGCGCCTTATTTCGGTTTTCATTGTCTACTTTATCCTCTCCGTAAGTCGGCATGTCTATCTTTAATGGTTTGGCTCGCTCACCTCCGCCGTACCCGTGTAGCTCTTCTATTCCCTTCTGAGCAAGGCGTTCCAGCTCCCCTTCGACAGGAAGTACGTTTATCCCACCTTTCCATCCTTATTTTGTCGCTGATTGCACCATCTTCACCGCGTAGATTCGGGAACGCCGGTTTCCTCGTCTTCTGGATGCTAAACTACTTCGGCATGCTCGCTTTGTAAGTCCACTTCACCTCCATCTTCATCTTCCCCACCTCTCACTTACATCACACCAATCTCGCTTTACAGGGGTCTCGCGCTTGAATCGATGATCACCTTGCTTACCGTCCGCTTCATACCGTTCTTCCTGCTTCTGTGGATCATCTCCAACGTCTCCGTGGCGCTCTTCCCTCTCGACGCACTCCCAGTCGTCTTCCGCTACGGCCACGCCGCTCCGTTCTACAACATCTCTCGTGCCATGCGTACAATAGTCTTTGGCACGAAGAATACCGGTAAGTCCCCCTCCCCCCCTCCCTCCTCTCGAATCACATTACTCACTTGTTTCGTTTTGGTTTTCTTTCTTTCTCTATTCTCTAGTTGGTGTGAACTTTGGTGTCCTCATCGTATGGGTCGTCATCTCTTGCATCACATTGCCTTTCTTCCAGTGGTTCATGCGCCGGAGGGATGTTAGGGAGTACACCGCCAAGCAGCGACGCGACAGCGAAAAGGCCGAGTCATAGCCTCCGAGTCCTCACAAGCATAATCCCCTCGACATCTACCGCAATCTTCAACGCTTCACGGACTTTTCCCCTTTTTTTCGGGCGGCATTCACCATTCACATTCGATATGCATATTCCCATCCCCATCCACACCTGCTCTCGCTTCAGCCTCGTATAGAGCGTTGGCGCAGACCAAATTGAACCAACCCCCAATATATACCCCCACCCCACCCCCTACTTATACTTAACCGCATTTAGCTTTCGATATACTCAAGTATATATACCTTACCGTAGACTTGTGCATAGACCACGCGCCACAGCCGTCAAATAATCACTGATCACTGTATATAGATAACTAACTACCAACCAACTAACTACCTCTGTAAATAAATAGAGTATCTATCTACCATAGGTTTTCATCTCCAGGCAATAACGACATCACCACCGCTCGCGACGTCTCTGCTTTTGTTGTTGTTGTGTTGGTCTCTGGATAATGATAACGGCCTAGCGCGCTATGCGATCTCACAACCACATGGTTGTTACTGTTATTGGTTTTTCTTCGACTATCGAACCTAGATCCGAAGCCGAAGCCAAACCCAGAAACAGGGCTACTAGAGGTGAGCGGTGCCGATTGGTGGTGGTGGTGGTGGTGGTGATCGTGATGGTGGTGGGGTTTATGGTCCAATGGGAGGAGCGGGATGAACCGATCCGCGGAGAATAGGCGGTGCGTGGCATTACTACCGAAATTGGCATTAGCATTAGCATTAGCAATAGCATTGGCATTGGCATTGGCAGTGGTGGTCCTAGTGGTAGTAGCGGTAGCGAAAGACCCAGAAGAAAACGGGGAAAACTGGGTATGAGCGTGAGACCTAAACAGCGTTGCGGCCGAATACCCGTTCACGCCGTCCAAGCCGTCGTCGTTCACGTCGACGAGTATGTCGGGGCGGATTTGTTTGAGCTTGGAGATGGCGAAGGGGTCGATGACGAAGGGGGCTGAGAGGCGGAGGGATTTGAGGTGTGGGCAGATCATCGTGGTAGCCGTAGCCGTAGCCGTAGTCGGAGGAGGAGGAGGAGTAGTAGTAGTAGTAGCAGTAGCAGGAGGAGGAGGAGGAGGAGGAGAGTGTCGCGTGGTAGTCGCACGATCGGCATCGGCAATGGAGTTGCCACTTTTAATTGACGATTCCTCCTCCTCCAACCCCTCCTCTAATTCCGCTTCGCCAATACTATTAATAGCTTCGTCCAAGGAAGGCATGTGGCTCGCCGCATCGGCAAGCAAATGCAACATCCCGACATGTTCGGCCCCATCCGTATTCATCATCGCCAACTCCTCCAACGCTCCCATCCTCGAGAAACACCACTGCCAGACGGGCACCTCGTCGCCCTCCCACGAGGTGACGGCGTGCGTGAACATGCAGGTGTTGGTGAGGCAGAGGGATGAGATGCGTATGTTCCCGTCGTGCGTACCGAGTGCGCTGCGCACGATGAGGCCGCGGAGGGTAGCGCCGAGGTGGTGTTCGGGATTCTTGCCGTCGAGGTCGTCGATGTTGAGGTGGGTGAGGGAGGGGAGGATGAGGGTGTTTAGAAGGAGCGGGAGGTGGTTTGTGCGGAGGGAGAGGTGGGTGAGGTGGGGGAGGGCGAAGACACGAGGAGTAGAGTCGTCAGTGTCATGATCGACTGCATTTTCATCCTTGATCGTCGTCGCCTCGTCTGAATCGGAGAGGCGGCACTCTATTTGGACGTCTACGAGGGCAGGGTTTGCGTGGAGAAGGCGCAGGATGTCTGCGTATGGAATGGGGGCTGCTCTGAGTGGACGGACGAAGAAGAAGCTGCGGAGGTTGGTGACGTTGGCGCTGGGCTGGGGAAAGGAGTGGTTTGTGAGCTTCAACGAGCGGAGAGAAGGGAGCGGAGGGAGCGGAACGACGATGGGAGAGAAGGCATATGGGAGCGGCGAATCTCCGGTGACATGCAAGGTGAGACGATGCAGGGATGAGCTAGATGATGCTGATGATGATGCTGATGATGCTGCTGGGTATAGAAAATGAAGGAATTTGTGGGCAGCCCGTTCCGAAGACGAGCGGATCGATATGGCTTGGATTCGGGGGACGTTGTCTTGGATGGTTTTTGCGCATGGCACTCGGGAAAAATAATCCGCGTACCACGCATCGCCCTCTCCTGGCACTGCACCCGACAGCGGACGCGAGGAAGACACAGGGATATCCTCTACTCCGTTCAAGGCGACGTACAGGCTCATCGGGCAATTCCTCGCCATGTCAAACCACAAAGCCGCCTTGAGCGCTTCTTTGGTGCGGTGCTGCTGCCGGTACGTCACGCGGAGTCTCGTCCACACTGGCGGCGTTCTGCGCACGACCTCGCGGAAGTTCGAGCAGACAGCAGAAAGGACGATAGGAGCGTCTGAGCAGAATGCCGTACAATGGCAAAAGATTTCGCCAAGAAGCTCAGGGGGAATCCGCGCTATAGGCGTATCCGTACTATCCGTATCCGTATTCGTATCCATTGGCTGCTGCTGCTGTTGTTAGTCGGCGACGTGGTTGGCGAAGCGGAGGAATCGAAAAGGGGGAGGAAAATGCAACGCACATTTTTGCAGCAAGCTTATGACCTGGGGGGCTTGTTGAACCATGTTGATTGCAAGGGAACCGTGCGGAGAAGATCAAGCAGAGTCCAGCAGGGTCTGGACGCTCCCCGGGTACTGAATAACAATCTATTGGCCTCTCCCCTCCGTGCCCAATCATGATCCATGATTCATGGCACCGCTAGCCACCTAGCCAGCATGATCCTATTGGACCATCGTTTACACCGTACAATGGCTTGGAAGAGTCGGATATGGGCAATACTGTAACGCATGCGCAGGCGTTGGAGTACCGGTAACTTTCTTCAAGCTCTTAGACTGCTGGGCGTAGGAAATGAGGTTGAGGCATGTCTTGAGTCTTGAGTCTTGAGAGAGTGGATACTGCAACGCAGAGCTCACACGAGTAGCGCAGCTAGCTCCCCAACCTTGGCGGCGCGCGGCTACCGGTCGGCCTCACGTGGAGCAAACAATCACCAGTAATACGGAACTCCGTAAGTCGAGTCGGCTACCACCAGGTGCGACCAACCAATGGTGGACATTGACCGCAAAAATTGTCTAGATAATACAAATATATCAGTCGAATATCGAATATCGAATATCCAGATCCAAATCCAGACTGCAGTCGTCATCGATGGAGGGCTTTGCAGTCTCCAGGGTCCGCTCGACCGGACAACGTATACGTAGCAACATGTCCCTGGAGCGATCGATACAGTATCCTGCAACAAACTAGCCTGGTACGGTGAGGCGTTCCAGAGGAGTGCCAGTAAGTTTCAACTGAAGCCAAGACTTTCTTGATGTTCAACGTTCGTTCAACCTAATTGAAGCTTGAAGCTTGAATGGGTCCTTGTGATAGGTGATTGATAGCTCGCCTGGCCAGGACCATACCTCAGCGCCAGCCTCAGAAAGCATCGTAGGCATGCCAATGACATGGAGAATATATACAGTATTAATGTACATTATGCATTATGCATTACCAGTACCCTTCGCTGCCATGCATAATAAAATAGTCGATCTTGCGGGCACTGGCAGAGTACATACTAGTACTAAAGCAGAAAACAGGTGGATGGACTTATGTACAGTAAGGTGTGCGCATCCAAGAGCCCGGTCCCAGATGTCCTCGAGTATTATGAAAGCGCCAATAAATAAAATAACTACATACAAACCATGAACGCGAGAATCGAACTACTGTAGTATTCTAATCAATTCAACACGGGGTGTGACGCGTGACCAGCAGAACGAAATGGGGATTTCAACAACCGCGCCGAAGGCGCGGGACCGCTCCCAGATTTCGACAATCGGGGACAAGGTTTGTGACCGACGGTTGCCCGACGCTGGGCGGGGGGCTCGGTAACCACCGAACCTAAGCCTCTTTAGATTGCGGCGGGGTTGTAACTTGAGAACGATGTTGAGGAGGGCGAATTCCGGGACGAGGGGTGGTGAAGCTGGACTGATCTTGGGCTGATCTTAACGGGGACAGATTGATGCATCGGATATAGGGATTTTAGATAGCTAGATGTCTGTAGTTAGCAAATAGCATGAATGGAAACCCATTTACGATGTCTGGCGTGGCCTCCACATCGTCCAAGAGGCGTCCTACAATGGGTCACGAAATTTTCGACAACTGGCGCCGCCTTGCGTGACATGCGTGACATTTCGCTAATTCTGGACCCCCCGTGACGCGTGACCAGACGAATTGATTAGAATACTACAGTACAGTACATACAGGCTACAGCACATGCAATTACAACGTCGACCATGAAACCAAATACTAATAGCGAAAACAAAAACAAACCCACATCTGAATCGACAGCCAAGAAATCCGAAATCAAATCAAATAGATTAGATACGAGTGAGTGAGTGAGTGAGTGAGTGAGGTATGTGTGAACGAACAGGAAAAACCGTTAACCGCTGGATGGATGCAGATGTCTCTGTGACACTATTTGTGTCGGTGGGCGAAGCTTCCATTGAGAAAAATTGGCATTCCATCCATCCATCCTTCCTCGCTTACTATAAATACGCGTGCGTCCGAGTTGTGTGTGCACAGCTGCGACAAGCCTGCGCCCACCCCCTTCCATTCCCTTCCCTTTTCACCACCACCACCACCAACCACACCACCACCAACAACACCAACACCACCACCACCACCACCAACTCTAAAACCCAATGCAAGTCCGACGACGCCACACTTGTCACTAGTAATGATCGACATCATGCCTCTCCCCACGCATGCTCGATCCAGACCTCATACGATGCAAAATCCGTTTCGCAGCGCTCTTCGTAGGGCTCTGAGCATGAGGCGACGACACCACCACCTGCGTTTGCGTTTGCGTTTGCGTTGCTGGAGGACTACCACCAACACCAACACCACCACCACCACCACCACCAGCATGGCTCGTAGTCGTCGTCGTCGTCGTCACAGACAGCCGCGGCCGATGACCTTTAAAACTCGCAGGCAAAGTAAGCATGTTGCTGCTGCTGCTGTTTCCCTGGTGTTTAGGACTCCCGCCTGGGCCCTCATTATTATTGATAAAGCCCATAGTGGCAGCACCCGTAGCCCCATCACCATTCCTCAACGAAGGAACCATAATACCCGCCGAACTCGCTCTGCGCTGAGCCGACGACCCTGCTCCTCCTCCTCCTAGTGAATACGCATGGTGCAGCTCCGAAGTCGGGAACGAAGAAGGCGTCGCACTATGCGGAGACGTCGTCCTAACTTGGTGGTGATGGTGGTTTTGGTGGTGATGAATATGCGAAGAATCATCAGGAGGGGACTGTCCCCCCGTAGACGCAAACGCCAGCGGCGGTGGGAAGCTCAGCTTTTTCGGAGTTGGGGTGCCAGTTGCCCCATACGGCGGTACAGGCAAAGGCTTCGACGACGAGGTCATGAGGTCTAGCTTGTCAGCTTCAAGCGGGTACTGCGAATATGCGGATATGGGTGTCGCAGAAGATGGCTGGTCGATAGGTGAGAAGCTCATGCCGCGTGGGCGCTGCGAGGTGGCAAGAGATTCTGAGGAGGATGGCGACGACAACGGGGGGACTATCGCATGAGGCTGATGAGAGTGCGTCGTTATTGTTGTTGTTGTTGGCGGAGGGGGAGGAGGGGGCGGCGTCGTAACGGGCGGCTGACCCACCGATATCACAACAGCAGAGGGCTCCAACGCTCGACGCCCTTCTTGATACAACCGAAGCGCTTGCATCTGGCTCTGCGGCATGTCAGAGCCCGAAGCTCCAGGCGTGAGGTACGGAGATTGATTCCACCCTCCGGAGATCCAAGGGAAGCTCAGCTTCGAATCCTCCTCTTCCCCATCATCATTCGACGGCGCATTCTTTGCTGCTTCCGCTTGAAGCTGCCGTACCCGAGCCTGACGATGCAGATCCGCCATCCAGCCCTGCCACTCCGCCTCGCTAGAATACCCATCACTCTCATCACTCCCGTCTAATCCAAACTGACTTTCCTCAGAAGAGACTCCACCACTGACATCCGATGCGTACGGATCTGCTGGTTCCTTCATCGAAGGCGTAGGCGTGAGCGTCGAATTATTCGATCGGACACTTTTCCTGCTTGACGAGCCGACAGGCTTACCACCATCGCGAGACGCCAAGCTGGCTTCATCCACCTGCCTAGATTTCCTCCGACCCTTGGAACCTTTGGACCTCAAAGACGAATGCATGCTCCGCATATCCTCCTTCATAGAGTCATCTTCGCTGGTCAAGCACCGGCCCCAAAGCATCCAGCCCATCGCGCGCCCAACATCACCCATCCCAGCCTTCTGCGCCTTCACCGCAATATCAACCCGCCATTCCGGGTAAGGCAGAGCACCAAACGTATTAGTCTGAACGGACGTGGCACCGGAGTATGTCGACCCCGTCCGACGACTCCGTCTTGACTTTGTCGTTCGGTTCGACTGGTATGTTGAGCCGATTAGGGAGTCTTGGGAGGAAGAAGCGGATTTCATCGATGGATTGTGGACAGAGGGCGCGCGGGAGGGCGGCGTAGGGGCGGTCGGGCTGTGCAGAGGCGAGCTAGTGGGAGAATTGAGCGCCCCAAGCCCAGAAACGAAAGCTGAACGAATGGGGTCAGGGAACAGCCGATGGAAAATGCGCAGAAGGCTGCTGAAGGCTATATGCACTGAAGTTACTACTAACCGAGAATACATAGGCAAGGGAAAGCCACTGACCATGGTCGTCGCCAACGTCCATTATAATCCACTCGCCAGAATGACTCTCAAGCAGCGTTCTTCGGCCAAAATGGACGCTGCCTCGATCAGGCAAAGGTAATTGCAACTCGCCTGGACGCGTTTCCAAGGAGTGCGAATCCACAGTGGCCAGCCCAGCGTACGACGACTCGGATGTCCGCGAGTCAGCAGGAGCTGAGCCAAAGCCCGAAAAGGTCCCAGCTTCATTCGACATATCCTTGTCGTCTTCTCCAGTACCACTTTCTGCGCCCGTCCCAGGCCCCATCCCGTCGCCTGACATATTCTCCGGATCTTGGTCACCGTCGCCTGCACCTCTCCCAACATAATCGACATATCTATATCCCACTTTGTATCCGTACCCGCCTTTACTCCTCCACGGCCCTCCTCTACCATACTCGGATGCGTCCGTTTCATCGTCGCTGCCACTCGTCCGCGCAAACACAGGCGAAGAGAGGATAGTCTCCTTGTCGTCGTCATGACAAGCATCAGTAGGCGGGTGCAAGCGGTCAGGATGAAGTAGATCATCTTGGGGACCAGCAACAGCCTTTCCCTTGCCTTTATCCCTGCTGACTTCTCTGGGTGTCGCAGAGTCCTCAGCAGGTTCCGCCTCAGCCTTTCCTTTCCCCTTATCCTTACTCTTCTTCTGTTTCTTCTTTTTACGCAATAAAGATTCGTTTTTCCAACCCGACATGGTGAACATACTGTTCAGATTGGTCTTTGATGAGCTTTCGCTGAGGCCTTTGGACGACGAGGGTTTACCATTCTAGAGAGCCAGATATCAATCAAATGGATGCATCAGCACAGAGAGGGTCGGTCTACGCACCGATCTCAAACTGGATGACGAGGGAAAGCTGCTCCGAATCTGCAGTTTCTTCTTAGTGCTATTCTTCGGCGGTGTTCCCGCCGTGATCGTGGTGGTGGTAGTATACTGCGGCGGGGATGATGTGTCGGCGGGTCTGGGCGTTTCGCTTCGCGACGACCTTGCACTCTTCTCCGGTGTCCTGAATTTTGCACACATAATCCTCTGCTCTGGATTGACGTTTACACGGTTCCTGAGATAGTCGGTACCTTGAAGGAAGCTGAGGTTCGCAAAGAGCAGGTTCTGACTAGGTTCCGTGGCCTGACGATAGCGATATGAGGAACATAGCAGATACACGATAACAAGAACGCACCCGACGATCTTTAAACACTAAAAGTTCCCCGTTCCTAATCACGATCCAACGCTCCCGCCATTCTATCGTTTTTAACGTCCTGTGATGCCTGTTCCTGTCTCTGAAGTACTCACTTCGGGCGTCTGGATGTGTCTGATTGTTGGCGTCGACGGCGTTTCTGTGGTGCAGAGGGTCGTCCCGCCATACGTGTCGTAGGACCTTGATTGGGCCTTCCCAGTATGGCTGTATGTACTCCCGTAGGAACTGGCGCGGAAGATTCACAATAACGTTCGATTTGTGAACCTCGAGCATCTCGTATGGCCGGATGTCATACATCGAAAGAGTAAGGTCGTCCTCGAGAAGCTGACCAGTAGAGAAGCGGACTAGTGTATACTGTGCGTACGGCGCCGTTGGATCATGAGGCTCCGCTTGGGATGAAGCGTAGGAGGGCGAAGGGCGATGATGGGGATTGTAGGCGTCCGGTCTTGAATCGCTGCGCTTGTTGGTGCCAGCTATCCTCCCGCCCGACAAGTATTCTCCTTCGCTCTCTCGTTCCTCTCCTTCTCCGTCCGCTGTACTTCCCATCCCATGGTCGTTCTCGTCATCGCTCAAGTCATTCTTTCTGTTTGGATCCACCGGCTGCGCGAAAGTGATGGGGGACATTGGACGATGATGTGGGTCCGGTGCAAACACAATAGGTGAGGAAGGGCGTGGCCTAGGATGTCTGGATGGCATCATGGGGGTCGATGGGCGAGAATTGGATGCAGCCATTGATGGAATGCATTTTCCCAAAATCCACATCTTGACATCCTTTATCGTCCACGCCGCATCAACGTGGGTGACAAGCCATTGGTCGTTTGCAACTAAGTGAACGGAGAGAAAGAAGGTGCCGATTTAGCTTCAAATTTGCTCTGCTCTGATATGCGATGAATGGAAGACGTACTGAGGCGACAGGCTATGGGTGTCAGCGCGTTTGAGCTCGCGTTGTCGTCCATGCTGAGGCAGGTGTCGATGCCTAGTCGCACGTCGAGACGAGCGGCGGTGAGGGCGCAGGGCTGCTGGAGATGTTCAGGCCTATTGTTGGATTCTCAACACTGGCCAGGGTGCTCCTCGTCAGGGCGGCTTCTGATCCATACATGTACAAAGTTAGGCCCCTCTTGACATCGCCGTTCACGACCTGCCCTTGAAGCCCGTCCGCCCCATTGTTGGCATCAATTATGAATGAATAGTGAATATTGTCGTTATTTGATGATGGTGCTGAAACGTCCTTTCGAGATTAGCGAGCGATAATGGCTGACCGACAACCAGCCCTCCTATCGACTCCTATCGCACAGGGAACCCTCGCGATTGTAATGTACCTTCCAAGTTTTGGGCTCGAGGATCCTATTACAGCACTTGTCCTTGACTCTCATTAGCTGAGGAACTTGCGCCCGCAAACTGCATTGATATTCATTGGACGATTGGACCCTAGGCGACACGTACGATACGTTGGATGTCCATCAGTAGCGGCCCTCTCCCCAACATGACCCGCATCTTCGATTGCAAGCACGCATTCGCGCACTTCGATCCATTCCCGAACGTCTACCTTCCCCTGATGCGAACCGAAGACTCCACCTAAAGCACTGGTTTATGGAGCAAAAATGTGGCCGGAAATATACCCCGGTGGCTGCTCCAAGCTATGTAGCCGACGTTCAGGCCCCAATCGAGGTGGGGCAATCGGCGATGCTGCTACTCACTCCTACATGTATTATACAGAGAGTTGGAAGACAATACTCGAGTATGGCTAGCGGTGCATCGACATTGTTATTATTATACGCAACCGTATCACCCTACGAGTTGTACAAGTGTGCGTCCACACACCATGCCATTTAATGGTAGCAAGCAATATTGTAACCAAGGCGATCAGTGGCCGCCAAACATCCCGCCCTAGATGGTTATCCAACCATACGACCTCCAGGACTCCGTCATCGCACAAATAGGAGACCCAAATGAGCGGAGCAGATATCGCGGAACGGCAGCGGACTACACTTTCTTCTGCTCCACGAATGTTCCGAGCACGTATATAAAACCTTGGGTGGTGGTAAGTGAGCCTTTAGGCCTTAGGTCGCTAGTCTTCTGACAAACCGAGTCTTACCCTCATCGACATCCACCGCCACCACCACCACCACCACCACCATCACCATGTTCTTCTCCCGAAGCCCATCGCCTCTCTTTCAATCCTTCGACGACGACGACACGGATTGGGAATGTGACTACACCACTATCCCTATCATTATCACTCAGGGGTCAAATTGGTGGGAGACCGAAGAGCAGGAAAGGTACGAGACAACTTCAATAGGGAAGCATTTCATCCAACTGATTCGTCTGTTATAGCTCTTCTGTCACTGACTGCGAAGTCAATCGAGAGTCATGGGGCCGTAGGAGATCACGGGAGTGCATCCAACTTGTTCACAACATCCACGAACAAGTCAGCTTCCACAGCGAAACCAATCGCGATCGCCGGGAGACACTGAGAAGGGATCTCATCATGGCCAACATGTACCTTCGACTCTACTACTACAAAACGCAGACAGCGATGCGCCGGACGAGGAAGGCGATACGAACCTCCTTCACTGTTAGCCACTCATCCGAGTCATAACAATTCCACCACTACCACATTACTTATCATTCTCATCCGTTGGATACCTTCGCGTCGCTCGCTCCGAAAAACACTTCTGACATGACTTTCTTTATTGACACGACTCTTCTATATGGACACGACATCGGACGTTTTACATTGCTTTGAATTGTACCATATTGCATCTGTGTTGTATTTGTACCACTGCAATCACATCCAGCGCTCTCGTCACCTCCAACAGCGCATTCACTCAGCACCATCAATTCCGGATCCCTCGGCATGAGCTCTGAAATTTTTGAGGATACAAACTCAATGGCAAGGAGCTCGGCACCGCCAAGTTATGACCCCTAAGTCCCCCTGACAGCTCGACGGTAAGGTAGGCGTGTAAACGTCCATGATTACTCTCCACGCTGTGAGCGGCCGCACCATTGACCATCTGCTACCGTCGCCCAAATGTCTGTCATTTCCGCTTTGATAGTCACCGCCTTGGCTCCAGGTGCCAAGCCTTTCTTGGGCTCGGCAGTCTCTACAGAAAAAGGGTTCTCGTAAATGTTGGCGCTCGGCACACAACTTTCCGTCATTGAGGTGACTTCGCCTTGATTTTTCTCACCCCCGCAAGCCTCTTAGGCTTTTTCTTGGTTTCGCATGCGCAGTTTCTGCCGCAAACATTCCTATTCCACCTTATAATTCCATAATTTCTTCGTTCTTTTCCTACCCGCGACGCTCTGGCTCTCTCCGATAGCATGGAGCACGCGACCCCGTCACTCGTTTCTTTCGACCAACTACCTGAGCCTCAGAATGAGCATCGGCATGCGCTGGAGCCTGAGGCAACGCTTCCACTTCCATCTGATGATGTCCCCATGGATATCCCACCGTCCGTGGTCAATAATATAAAGTCACGGCCACCGCCCCGTTTTCGTTCCCCCAAAAACTCCCCCCTGCGGCCCTCCATGCTGCCCCGCTCCCTCTTACTCTTTCTCGTCACTCTTTCAGCTGCAGTTCTTTCGGTTCATGCACAAAAACCTGCGATTCATGTTACCATCCCCGACCAGCCCTCCCCGGCGCAATTCAACCTCATAGGCGACAATTTTATCGGAATTTCATACGAGTTGAGTTCGTTCGACACGTTATGTGAGTACCTATTTACACTCCGAACTTCATTCTGCTGAGACTTCGTCCAGGGGGTCAGCACAACACCTCAATACCCACAGCAATGCAAAACTACATGGGCAACCTCCGCGCACGCATGACGAATCCACTACGCATCCGAGTAGGCGGGAACGGCATGGACGCCTCCATCTACAACCCACACCTCCAAGACAAGATGCTCGAACTAACCGATCCCGAAGCGTATTTCAACGACATCCCTACGGATTTCGGGCCGGTGTTGTTTGAGGTGATGAATGGGATGGTGGACAAGGTTGGGCCGATGCAGTTTATGATTGGTATTAGCATGCGGGATCCGGATAATTTTCCTAATGGTGTTGCGCTGGCTAAGGATGCGGAGGAGATATTGGGCGATCGGTTGGATGCGATGTTGCTCGGTAATGTGAGTCGCTCCCGCCGTTTCGCTATTTGCTGGACCATTTAATGGCATTCTACTGTAGGAGCCTGATCTATACGCTAATCACGGTAAACGTGAAGACTATAATCTGTCAATGTATGTGCGTAAACGAGCACGGGATCCCCGCCCATCCTGTTTGCTCATTATATCTGATAGATACCTGAAATCGGAGATATAATCAGCCAGATGGAAGATGCTGGTCTTCTAAAGGAGACGCGCATTGGCGGTCCCACTGTCTGCTGCAGATGGTAAGTGCACGATCTCGCTAACCGTATGACTCGTCCCCTGACCCCTCGCATAGGGGCTTAGGAGATGTCATCGATGCCGGCTACGAGCAATACCCAGTCAAATATCATACGTATGTGGCTTTTGCCTTGGTCGTCCGAACCGACTTTGATATCTGGCGCAGCCTGCAGCACTACCCTAATCATGCCTGCTCTGGCTTTAATGCGAAGAATACCAATATTTCGTACTACCTGTCCCATATGAATGGTTCGTCCCCACCTGATAAATTACATACCAGCGGTTTACCACGATGTCTTTCCAGTTGAAGAATACGTTAAATGGGACCATGAGGGTGTTGCTCGTAGTAAAGCCCTGGGGATCCCCGTTCTGCTTTCAGAATACAACACCGTCGCTTGTGGCGGCTCCAACATCTCGTCAACAGTATGTTTCGTGCCTCAACTACGTTGCATATCCGCTTATCGTGGCTTCTAGTTCGCTGCCGCACTTTGGGCCGTTGACGCTGGCCTCAAATCCGGTGCGGCCAACTTCAGCGCTGTCTATCGTGAGTCCCATCGCTACCCCCAAGATAGCTGTCAAATTGAAAAATTTCCGTAGTCCACACCCGCGAATTCGACATCCAATACAACCTCTTCGACCCTCCTTCTCCAGAGGACCCAATGGACATCAACTGGAAGACCGGATCAACATACTACGCAGCTCTCTTCCTCGCTGAAGTGACTTCGCAATATGGTTCCGTCATCGTCGACCTCGGCTTGGACAATTCCATCAGATCTCCCAGATCCACCGTCGCCACGTACGCTATATACGATGACGGCGGCCGTTCTCAAGGCAAACTCGTCCTAATCAACTATGAGAACGGACCAGCACGATCTTTCGTCCTTCCTGCTAACATTACCGATGAATTCGTCGAGTATAGGGTGTTGACGGCGCCAGATGTGGCTGAGAGGACTGACATTACGTGGGCTGGGCAAACAGTTGGCCAGAATGGGATTTTGGAAGGAGAGCAGGTGACGCACAGGATGGAGTGTGTCAGCGGATGTACGATTGAGGTTCCTGGTCCCGCTGCTGTTCTCGTCGTGCTGCATCCCACTTCATCGAGTCAGTTCTTCCATGGCAACTCGACCATTGCCCCCATGCCCGGTTCGAATTCATCCTCTACTGTCTCGGCTGCTTCTGCTGCCGTGTCGTCTATACACGCGGCACCTTGGACCACTTTGCTCGCTTTGCTGTTTGTGGCTTTCATATGTGCATGGTAATATTTGCTCTTCGATATTGCGCTTTGCATTGCATTGTAGTATATTCATGGATCTAACTCGCGCGGATTCACAACGCTCGCCATATCGATTGCTGTGTAATACTTCCACCATGCCTACGACACCGAAATCTCCTAGTGCCCCTGAGACAGGGGCATTGATGCCACGCCACTCAATGACTCTTCTCTCCTCTCCTCCGTCATGACAGTAACCGTGGGCTACGTATTTGCTCAAATCACTCCAGACCGCACCCTTGCGCCAACTCCTGCAAGTGCCCACTTAAAAGTGGCGTTCGCCTTTGATGTCGACAACTCCTGCGATTTCGCGAGATCCGTCAACCCACAAGAGGACTATGTTTTCCTTGTCTGTGCTGCATACCACGTTCGCATCCATCTACTTATCTCTACACACTATTTAGGTACCAGAGACACCTGTCCAATATGCCCCTGGATATACATTTTGGAGTCGTGTCGCCCAGCTTCCCCCTGTTGAGTTCTATGCTGGATTCTGGACACCATGGGAGGGCTTGCAAGTCCCCTCCGTTGTCGCCAGTGCAAGCGGTGTCATTGTTTCCGTATTCGTGGTCCCAAGTTCGCAGTACGATCACCTAGACGAGCCTCGCCATGCGGTCACAGAGGTTCAGCAAGAAACATTCAAGTCCCCTAACCGTCAAGCACCCTCAGACGGCGCAATTCTTTCTCAGTTTATAGAGGACTTCTCATCCCATCCGTTCGCATGTAATCGATTCCCCGATGGAAGCTGGCCGTCGGATGTTCATATCCCCATCTCACTCCTTCAACGCGAATTCGCCAAATTCCTGGACGATCTCGAAGGCGGACCTCTCGACCCTTCTCTCTCACCTGTTGCATGCCAGTTCATCACCGCGCTGGGAAAGATAACGGAAACAGAGCGAAAATCAAAGTTGCATGAGCTCCTCGCTAGAGTTTGTGGTAACATCCGTTTCGGCCATTGGGGGAGTTTCATCATTTGCGATGTTAAGCATCCAAGACTCCCGAATCTGCCTGCAATGCCGTTGCTCGCGGAAGTCAGGATGGAAACCACGATCGGCGCTAGCGACGGTGCAATGGAATTGTGGCTGCGTTACTCAGAGGGCGTTAGGTCTGTCATCGAAGACGCCAAGTATGCAGGACTTTGGAGGCAGACTCGTCTTCCCTCCATCTTAATCCTTCATAATGGTATGTGTAATTTTTCCCCTTGCGCTCGCTTTAACAGTATCTCCTTCATAGGCCCGAACATACAAGTTTTCGGAGGCGTCTGGCTGAAGCGAGGTTATGTTGAGGTTCTCTCCCCTTCGATGCCTCTCTACTTCCATCCATCGAACACTCGGTTGATGAAACAGTTTATAAGGTTTTTGACAGCCCTCAATCGACTCTACCGGCGCATCAGCGACATCTACCGACACCCAGAACTACACTCCGTCGATGCTCTGCAGCTCGAATATCCTTACCCCCGATCATTCACCATCAACGTCCCCGGATTACCCAACCAAAACCGAGTGGTGAACTTTTCCTACGTCGACCGCATCGATTCTCGCCGTCTTGCTTTCTCCGCCCGCACAGAGGATAACGAGTCCGTCATCGTCAACTTTGGCTCCGGAAAATATGGGATGGCTGCCCATGCTGCTGCTGCCGCTGGCGGGTTGTCTCCACCACTGCTCAGCTACGAACATCTCCCTGGGGACTTGTGGCAGATTGTTATGCGTCCTATGGACGCTGACTTCAAGTGTTGTCGTGACATGGTGCGTATCGATGATGCTTGCCAGACTGCTATCCGCGATACAGTGCAACGACTCCATGGGTTGGACTATGTCCACGGGGATTTGCGAGACGGCAGTGTTTTCGTACGTGAGCGCAATGGCCGCTGGGATTGCCAGATTATCAATTTTGACTGGGCGGGGAAAACGGGAGAAGTTGTGTACCCGTTCGGAGTGTTCCACGACGAATCTGTTTGGCGTCCCCGGCAGTGCGTGGATGACTCGGCCATCACCCAGGACGACGACTTCGCGATGATAAACAGCTTCTTCATTACCCATGCGCAGAAAGCTCAATTCAGCTGAGAGATGACGAGGCCTTGTAGCCCCTGTTGTCTTGCCTCTTTAGGGGCACGGCTCCTTTCCATGTCTCCATCGACTGATGAGTATATTATGAGCGTCCATAACGCGTGATATCATAAAATATATCTATAAGCAATGCACTAAATGTATGGGATAACGAAGACCCTAACGTCAATCTCACTACGGAGACTTATTCCTTTTCTTGTTCCCGTCCGACGGTTTCAGAGATAGTCCGTTGGTCAACATCTTCATCGCTCTTCCGGTGCCCAATAATCCCAACCCCTCTAAAGAAGACTATCGCTGTAATAATAGCTGGCAGATCACTCAGGATGATGGGCAATACCAAGCCAAGCGCAATGACACGCACCAATTATCCCGAACGCAAATGCGGTCCACTGAGCAGCCTTATAAGCAGGCAAAATGACCTCCCTTGGCACTGGCGAGCCAGGAGTAACGCCAGCTCGGTCTCTCTGTCTATGAGATATCTTGTCGAAAACGACCGTAGTAACCGTCAATCCGACGGCGGTTCCTAGCTGAGTTCTGAATGAGCTGCAAGGTCAGGAGCCACAGGGAGCGGAAACATTACCTGCGTCATGGTCTGGAATAGGGCCCCAGCGACACTTTGTTCGTGGGGTAGTGCGGAGCGGGCAACGAATAGAGAGCCCGTGGCGAAGGTGAAGTCGGCTCCAAAAACAGAGACTACAGCTGCAGGGAAACCGAACGCCCAATAAGGTGCCCTCGGATTGATGACAGCAAATAGTAGGCAAGCGATGGTCGTGAAGATGGTTCCAATACCTAAAATTGCCCATGTAAGCGATTCGCGTACTACCGTGAAGGGCAGGGACAGAGGAACCTAGCAAACCGACTACTGGAATCCGACTAATAAAGAGGGCCACGATGACATTGCAGAGAATGCCGGTAACGGACATGGGAAGCAGTCGAACCATTGTGAGAACTGGCGTTAGACGCAAGTATTCTTGGTAGTAAAGCTATATGAAACCCAGTAAGGAAACTCGATCAGAAGCAACGATCATGATCATGACAGACAGTGGACTAACCTGGACCCAGAACGTCCACGATAAGAAACAGCACCAATTTAGAAATGCTATTGCCATAATGGCTGCGAAGCGTCCATGAGCGCGACTCCAAATTGAAGTCTTCATCAACGGCGGCGGCGTCCAGCGGGATGGCGCCAATTTGGATTCTGATGCCCGCAATCCCTCGAGGTAATGCTGCCAGAACACGAACAAGGTAACTAGTAGCACACCGACGACGAGTAGTGCGATGATATCTGTGCAAAGTCAGAAGGCCGCAAGTACGAAGTGAGATTCAATGCGCACATGGTGTCCTCCAGCCTTGAGGGGCAACTTCGCCTTGGCCAAGAACGAACACAACGAGGACCAAGCCCGAGGTAATCAGGAAGGCACCAAGCCAGTCGATTCGTCGGTCATCTTCAGTCGAGGGGAGGTCCGCATCAATCGACAGCATACCCATAACTAAACACAGCACCGTCAGGCCAGTGGACAGAAAAAATGTCGATCTCCACGTCTGACTGGGGAGCTTCTGAGTAACGTTGAGGAATGGGCGAGGATAATACGCACGAGGTGAGTTGGGTGAGCACCCCACCGATGGCGATTCCGATGGCACCTCCAACAGGAGCGCCTGCCGAAAATGTGGCGAAAGCTATTGCGCGAGCTCTAGAAGGGGGAAACGCGTGCGCAAGGATGCCGACCTGGTTGTATAGCCCTTCAGACGAATAGGAACAGCACGATTGAAGGGAACCTACAGACGCGGGCGTTACGGCGGCAGCGCCTACTCCTTGAAAGGCTCTCAGCACATCCAGGGTGATTTTATCTGACGAAGTGAGTTGGAGTGCTCCTTAGTGGAACTCAGAAGGGCTCACTTTGAGAAAAGCCACAACCCAGCGCGAATGCAGCCATCCATACCAAGCCCGCAATGAAAGTTTTCTTCCGGCCATAGAGATCAGCCACACGGCCGAAGAAGAGCAAAAGGCATCCCTGAACGGGCTCTCAGGTCGAAGAATGCAAGCCCGAACGTGGTTTGACCTACGGAGGTTAGGGAGTATGCAGAGACGATCCATTGGAGCTGGTTTTCCGGAATGTTCAGGTCACGTCCTATTGTTGGGAGCGCGATCGACGGGGACGTTGAATTGGAGATCTACGCATATTCTCGTCAGTTTTCGCCTCGATACAAAGAAAGTACTTACATTGACGAGCATGACCATTGTGCAGGTGGACACCAGTAGAATAGATCTCGCCGTGCTTCGAGGCTTCGATGAGACTGACATGCTTTCCTGCTTCTCGTCGCTGAATTCCGTAGACATGATGAAATGGCCGAGAGGAGAGACACAATTTCCATACCTTCGGGGATTTTTATTGAGCTTGCTTAGGCTTAGGCCCATTTAGACTTTCGGCCGTCGATGGTGCGATAAATCGCAGACTGGATGAGTAAACACGTTCGAGGCGTCTTGGTCATCGCCATGATGTTAACTCTGTTCGTCGTACATTATGACATAACCTTCAAACTCAAACAAGTAGGCTCGGAGGCAATCAGGATGGCTTTGAGATGAAATAGGCCAGGGCCAACGAGAAAGCTGGGAAACGATTGCAGAGGCACCTGATCAAGTGGCCGCCGAGCTGACCCTCAGTCTTATAAATCCCAGATATCATGATACATTCATGCTGACGACCAAAGCACTGGATAGCACACCTCAAAGTTAATGTCCTGCACCTTCAAAACGTCAGAGATTTGCCTGCTTCTTCGTCGTTTCGAGTGTCTGGACGGAAAGCCATGGGCGTTTAGCGGAGAGGTACAACTCACGCTTCGGAGCTTTCAGGGCCGAGTCTAGGTCCGAATCAGCCGTCGCCCCGATCGCGAGGCGCAATACCCTCCGTACCTTTCTCTAGCTTGTCATCGAGGCAGCCAGTGTTGACGATGCAGAGGTCGATGGTAGCGTTCTTGAGGAACAGAGACGAGCCACACTCCTTACAGAATGATCGCGCAAGGGGGTGGCCGCTGTCTGTGTCGGCATCCTGGTACGTCTTGATGAACTCTTGGCCTTGCGTCACTACAACATCCTAAACATGACACGGAACGTTAGCTTCAAGTACTTCGAAGATAATGCACCTGCTGGGATCTGACCTTTTGCAAGAAGAAGGCATTTGCTAGGAAGGCTGAACCGCTGAATTTCTGACAGTTGTCGCAGTGGCAGACGAGATACGACTTCGGCTCAGACCGCACTTCGTAACGGACTCTTTTGCAAAGGCAACTTCCTCGCCTGAGAGCGGATGCGATAGTTGACGACATTCTAGAGTGATATCAGGTCTATGGGAGCGATCAGACCCGGCTCGAAGTTATGTAGGATTTCGGACATCGGCTTCATCGTTTACCGAGGTGACGCTGGTGGGACGATATATCTTTACATTGTATAAATCGTGTACAATTGCTAGCTAACAGTGGAAGTATCGCTGCCCAAAACTGAGAGACCGATTGCTGTGGAGCTTGCCAGTCAGTCGTCTCACAATGGAATATTGTGCGAACGAGTACGTGCCGCTAGAGTCGGTTGTATTTTTCGTTGCTCTTAAAGAGCTTCGCGCATTCAGACTAAGGGGTTCCCTGTCAACGATCCGTCCTATGAATCAAGTTGCACTTACGTTACCAGCAGAGAGTTTACATATACTGCTTGCGCATTAGTTTTGGGCATGGGATATTCATACTGGACTGACTTTTGCTGATTATCCCATGGAACGTCATAAAAATGAGTTTGTCCGGCATTGCAAGCCACTGGAGTCTTGAGTGAGATACCGTCGTAATAGCATCGCATGCAAATGAAGCTAACCGTCACAAATACGATGATAGCAAATATACTGAGCGCATCCAAGCTACCTATTAGCCCCGAGGCATATCGTTTGGCGACAACACTTACCTTGTGAGTAGCCCAATTCCGACCACATAAACAATCAGTTTGTCAAGCAAGTTATTCGTTCTAGATAGTAAGAATGAGCAAATCCGTATCGGAAAGAGCGAGCGATATGTGGTATACCTCCGAATGGTCGACCGCCTCTGCCTCAGATAGTAGGCCAGAGCCGCGGAGATGAGCAGGTCACAGAGCACCGTACTGCCCAATTCAAAGGTACCAAAAGCCTGTTTTGTCAGAGAGGTGAGCGCAAACGCCCCAAGTCAAGGCAGTGCGGGGAACCAAATCAATACATTACTGATGGGCGAGTGTAGATGATTAACGTCACCACTCAACTGTCTACTCAGGATATTAAGCTCGTGACTGACAGTGGACAACGTGGAGCATACTGCATTATAGCCATGCCTGCAAAAAACGCTAGTTAAGGGAGAATATTTCTGAAGAAGAAATTACTAACCTATACCGGACGCTGCGTGTGAAAAGAAAAATTAGCTTCCGTGGTGAGTGCCACGCAGAGTTTGCAAGCACTCACAGAATTGACAAAGGGTGAGGAATGCCTGTTGCGGGTCATTAGGCCCAAAGAAGTATGCGCGTGTGAATACATACCAGGATGGACGTTAAGAGCCAACTCTTGTTGCTCACTAGAGACGACGAGGGGTTTGAATAGGAAACGAATAGGGAATAGGGGTAACTCACATATCCATACTCTGTAAGCGAATGCGCTGAAGGAAAGAGCGACCTGTCAGTGGAAAGCAGCATTCATGCTGAGAGACAAACCTCTGAACCATGGTGACTGTAATACACTTGTCGAAAGTGTGTATTAATAACATTGGGTAGAGTGGCAGGTACGCACTGAAACATAGAGATCTAGCTTCACAAAGCTGAATTATGCATTCACCTCAAATGGTATAATAATCGTACCACAAGTCCGCTTAAAATTGCAATAGTGAAATTGGATTCTCAACACACGGACGAAAGCTCACGTACCCAGAATACGCTAGACTGATCCTTGCGCGAAGGTAGACCACTTTGGATGCTTCAAGAAGGCTGATTGTTTGCACGCCATCAACTGCTCTATCCCATAATGAGTTCATGCTCACGAAGTAGCACTGATAACTGACAAGAGGGCAGCCATCTTTCCGGGGTATTGATTGATGAATACCAATGAGCATGAACTGTGCACGTACCCAAGCTTTAAGGAACGTAGAATCCTCCGGGTAATGACTGAAATACCATATTGTTTGAGCGATTGTCACGCCGAACAACCTGAGGAAGTTAAACGACAATGGCAGCGGCGCGAGCTAGTTTACGAACGGGCAGTTGATCATGCCACCTATGCTTCACAGTTCAGCGGAAAGAACTCGAGGTTGACTAGTACGACTGACCAAGTAAAACGGGAAAGACAGTTTTCGCAAAGAGTGAGAACACTGGCAGCTGTATCGAGTAGGCCATGGGTGGGTTGAACGGTCCATGGCCGCGATTTGAGCCTATTAAATGTCGAATAACTTGAAATGATAGGCGGTGACAGCAATCCTAAACATGTGGGATTCGTGCCTTCTAGAGCAGATGGTGTCGATGCGCCTTCCATTCTATCAGCCATCGCAGGATTCGCAGCGCCCCCGGCGCTTCAAGGTGCAGGGCATTTCGAAAGAGTGTTTCCGCTCCTCTGTCGAGGACTCGGCGCAGATTCGTGGAGCCAAATGAACGAATGTGACTCAGAAGCGTAGACAGTCGCTAAGTAGGACGAAGGAGTATTAAGTCACCATGGCAAAGCTGAAACCATGGGTGTTTTGGCCCGTGAATGGGGACACCGACTCCATTCTTCGGACAGATCACGACGGATGATGTCCATCATTGGTGTGTATAGTATAGCCACAATTTCCGGCGTCCCTTTCTGCGGTCAGCCATCCGTGAAGAGATGGGAATAGAAAGTACAACGGAAGATAATAACTCACACTGACTGCATCTCTAGTGAAAACGAAGTATTTTATGAATGATCCCGGAGGAACCAAAGTAACGTCTTGTTGATGATGTGGGATTCTCTACGGGTGGATATCAGGAGTCCCGTGTGTTGAAGATTCTGTGAACGGGTCTAGAAATCAACGGCCTGATCAGTCTGGTCGAAAGATGTTCGCACACACAGAGGAGGTAGCGGCCCTGTTTGAGGGCGCCGCTTAGGCAGCATGCTTCCTGGATCATTACTCCTGTCCAGCGCCATCCTGCCGAGCGCCAGGAAGGTGTGCATACTCTCTCTTTGGGATGCCTATTTTCCCGCTGGGCTGCTGCGACTCTCTGCATTCTGATGGTCAGAAAAATCAGCCGGGCGGACACAAGGGACTATCCATACCAAGCACGCGATAGTACAGCGACGCTGTATTCCTTCCCACTCCCTTAGGCCACAGCCGATATCAGCAGAACGGTGAGCACGTTGGCCAGTGTGATGGCATCAAAAACCGTGCCGAATCCCAGCCATAGCGGTGTTCTGATGTATCAGCAACAGATCCCACCAAAAGGAGAGCTCACAAGCTTCGTGATAGACATGATGGAGAATGTTAGATGGCATCAGCATCAGGTGGGTGGATGTTTTGGGCTAAGATTGTCGTAGGTGAGAGAATAGATCCAAGATAAAGTGATACATTGAGGCAAAAATAAATACAGTCCGATGAAGGGGATGCTTTTCAGTAATCAACAGATCGTAATTCGTTAAAACGCGAGGACGCGCCCGCATCAAACGTCGATAAAGGGACAGGATCGCTGCCGTAGGTTGCATAGGTTCCGTAGGACTGGCCACCTGTTGGTCCATTAGCGCAATTATGATGTACGGCGAGGCACTCCTCTGACCTGACACATAAACCTTATTAATGTCATTACGAACTCGTTGTCTTGAGTTGAGGCTGATGGAGAGTGAGGGCACGTTCAAAGTTACTGCGAGTTGCTTACGTGACGAGGAGGGAGTTGACGTAGACTTCAGGCAAATTGATGTTAATACGGTGATAAGATGGCGGGGAAGACAAATGCGTACGTTTACTGATAATGCTATGGAATGTGGTAAAGATGAGTTTGCTTGGCATTGCGAGCCACTAGATGGGCGTTGAGCGGCGCAACTACGTGCGAAAAGTGATACTTACGGTCACCAAGTTTAGTAGAGCAAAGACGCTGGAAGCACCATCAAAACGACTCGGGGTAGGAGCCTGGAGACACCTACCATGAGAGTGTTCCTATGCCAATGATATATATGATCAATCGATCTATCAAGCTTTCGGTGCTGAAAGAGTATCTCCTAATTAGTTCTCAGCTGGACGAAGGGGGGAAGAGGACTAACGTCTTTATGCCAGAGCGGTTCTTATGGAGAAGGTAAACGAGGGTGCCCGAAATCATGATATCGCACACGATAGCGCTGCACAACTCCAGGGAGCCAAACGTCTACCGGAGACAGTGAGATACAAGTGGCCAGAAGGAACTAGGGCAAATACCTCGCTCTTAATATCGTTGACCGAGGAGGCCGCACCATTTTCTTGCCTACGGAACGAAGTGAGGAGATGACCCCATGCAAGGTACTCGTCCTTACTGTGTGGCGGCCATGCCTGGCATCAAGACCGTTAGCTTCAGTAAGTTTTCATCTAGATTCGGACATACCTAGTCCGCCAACTATGGAAGAATCAGCACGAAGCCCTGTGTAGATAAAGACACGACGCACCAATTTGACATACAATAAGGAAGGCCTGATATCAAATCCATTTAGGACTGATGTTGATGACGGCACGACGGTGAGTTCACATACCAATATGGAAGTGATGACCCATTTCCTTCCGCTCACTACGTTCAAGACAATCATGAGGTACAGTCTGCGCGAAGCTCGCCAGACTTACGAATCCACACTCTCAGACCATAAGCACTAATTGATGCGATCAGACGGGAGAAGATTTCTGATGAAAAGAGAACGGCATACCTCTGCACAAACCCAGTCGTGATGTACTACGAAGCAAATGAAATTTACGTGCAGCCACCGTCAATGGTGTCACTTACCGAAAAGAACAAGCTGATCTATGATCGAAATGGGTTACGTTTCGAGGAAGAGCACGAGGTCCGAGCTCACCGGTAGTCCGCTATAGCCCGTGTCAAGGACATTGGACAGAATCGGAAAGATTAGCGACACCCACCTCGGATACTCCAGACTGACTATATGCCGCAGATACCAGTGCTTGATGGCATCGGCTAAGCTGAATGTATGGGCTCCATCGACCAGGCTAGATTGCGTGCAGATGCTAAGCGCCGGATCAACACATGGATCACAAGACAAAAACTGACAGCAATAGGGCAATCTAGGAGGCTTGTCAGGGTGGAAATACGTGCATGAAAGAGGTGACACTGACACTATACTTCACAAATCGACGATCGTTGGGATAATTGCGAAAGTAAGAGACTCCCTGTGCGAGTGCTACGCCATACAACCTACGACGATGTGATTCATGAGCCGCTAAGCGGAGTGGGATAATGCGGCTTACGGGCAAGCAAGCATCGAGCCTAACGATAATGACTGCCTTAGACTCTGCATTACAAATGGTTGCGAAGAGACTCACCCAGCAACAGAGGGAACAACGCCTTGGCGAAATCTGACGGTGAAGGAGGACCCGACATGGAGGCGAACTATGAGATGGGCTGGCAAGAAGCTACGCGATATATATAAGCAAAGTCTGCGTGCTGGGTACGATCAGTGATGGACTCGCCCAGCACCACTCGACGAAGCTACGCCGATAGAGGGGGCCTGGGAAGCGAGTTATATCCTCCGGATTCCCATTGGGTGAGATCCATCATAGAACCTTGGGCCGCATGGGGCCCAAGACAAATACAGACATCTTGAGACGCTGTGGGACAGTAGACAGTAACTGTGTCCTTCCAATGCGCGGTGCCATCTCAGTTGTGAAGAATAATCAGTCGTAGTAACCATGTTAGTAGCCGATGAAGCAAGCATTGCTTGACGTTCCCGGGTGGTAGTCATCTTGTGAGAGTAAATCGTCTTTTGAGGAAGGTAGATCAAGCCGAAGATTTGGGCTTCACGAGGATAAGGAAGCGGAGCCATCAAAACTGATGTGATGGCACCTGGGATCCCCGCGCACAGCGTGCAAAGTAAAGCGACGCGGTGTAGGCGAGATGACCACATTGACCTGGGACATTAACGCTTCATTGACAGATACAATCATGACCATCAAGGTATCGATGCCAGATGGGGGCAACGCATTAGTTCTCCACAAACCTCATATTTCAGAGATCGCTGGCTTGAGTAGAGCGGCGCTCAGTTCAAGTCAAGACGCCACACTTGAGACACTAACCTTGATACACCGAAAGGTCGTAAAAGGCCAGCGCCGAGGAACCCGAGACAAGCGCCGCAGAGATGGGTTAGTAAATGAAACACCCAAGACGGGGTTTGTGCTCAGCCATTTTCATTATGTTGCGTTGAGTAAGCATTTGAATCGAGGCCATAATAGACATCTAGGGTAGATAGCTGAGCGCTGGCGCTGATGCTCAAATACACGGCGTTTAATCATGGCGAGGGGTGAATGCCGGAAATGAAATACTCATGTCCACTCCAAGCAGCTGCAAACCGTTGAGTAGGAAGAAGACATTGATCATTTAGAGATAACGTGCTTACATATGTCGAGAGTGTGGCTTACGCGTCGACGCAGCTGACGACGCGAGTTCAAGCTACAAGTCCAGCAACACGTAAACAAATCAGGTTAAAACAAGGGGTGAAGACTCACCTTACAAGCAGCGAGTTCACGTAAACTACAGAAGAGGATCATCAGAAGCTGAAAGCGGAGTAGGACAGGATACAGTTACGCTTGCTAATTAAGAAATGGAATGTAACAAACACGTAATTGTTACGCATCAGGAGCCACTGAAAGATGACCGGTAAGTACGAGGAGAATATATGGAGGGATTCGACACGCACAAGGAGCAACGTCAGAAGTGAGAAAGCACTTAAGCAAATTAAGGTACAGCATGAGAAATAGTGGAAGCAAGGTCATACCTTGTGAGCGTACCCAAACCAATTATATACAAGATCAGTCGGTCGATGAGATTCTCCGTTCTGGATGGAAACGTAGTCAGACGACGTGGAGAAGCGAAGCCGATAACATACGTCTTCAACCCAGACCGGCTCCTTCGCAAGAGGTAGACGAGAGAAGCGGATATCAAGAAGTCACATAATACAGCGGTGCATGTCTCAAGGGAACTCAAGATCTAAGTAAGGGGTGTCATTGGTCATTGAACAAAACACAGGGAGATATGTGCCTGCATACCATGCTTACCGGCACGCGGGCATAATCTCCAGTCACCCCGATCTGTCTATCCGAATGTCAATCGTGCGACTTGGGGAAGAAGGGGGTAAATCTTACTTGCTAGCCATCGCTATTGAATTCTGAATACGACGTTTTGTCTGCTGTAGTAGGTTGTGACTACGTACATATTCCGCTGCCTGCATGAATGAGTGAGAACGTGTAGGTCCTAAACGCAACAAAACCAACCAAGTTGAATCATAATTAAACCAGCCTTCGAATCAGCATAAGCACCTTGACAAAGAGATGGACGATGTCAGCGTACGAAGGTAACGGCCATCACTCGGTTGCCTCCACTGACTAAATTGACAATGAATAAGGGAGAATAGTGCAAGACACGGCGTGAGAGGACTCACGCATCCATACTCTCCATGCGTAGACGCTGTTTGAGGGACGAATGAGAAGAGCTGGTAAGACTGGGTTCTTAGACTCACCCTTGCACCATTGCCGAGGATGTGTACTGAACATACGCAGAACATAGTGCGTGTCACATCCGCGGCCAGGAAGTAGGTTGACCCACGCACCGAAAAATATGCACTTATCTGGTCAAACATAATGAGTTCACTTCATGGAGGGTCCATCAGCTCAGGGAGGCGCACCGGCATGGTTCTGAATGCAGTATGTTCAATATTGTGATAAGAATACGAGGGTTCGTGAGCACCTACATGGCCGCGAAATAGTCCACCTCGTTGCGAAAGTACCATACTTTAATGGCATCCGTGCATGATATGGTTTGAGCACCGTCCAACAACCTGGCAGGCATCGATTAGCTTGCTAAAACACCGGAAGATATCGACGAACAGTAGAATGGCCACCTGTGAAGGCATGACGTCTCAGCACAATCATGACATACTGGAGTGAATTTGATTGAACGCACACAATACTTCAATGATGCGCGGTCATCTGGGTAATAGCGAAAGTAGAATACGCCTTGAGCGATCGCGACACCGTACAGTCTGACAATGATAAGTGGATGGCTCGATAGCCGAAGGTAGCTCTCACGGGCAAGCAAGCATGACGCCTGTCGAAAGAAGGAGGATGAGGTAAGGGAGCGCGAGAGCTGCCCAACACTCACCCAATAACATAGGGGCGAGCAGCCTGGCGAACTGTACAGGGTCCGTGGGTGCCATAGTGCAATAAACATCCGAAAGAAGACCTTCGCGCGCTGGCGTATTTAAGGAAGCTACCATGAGTACTTCATAGCCCAGCTGAGCTATTTGTCATCTTCGGCGGCGAAAACGAGGTGAAGCCACATGGAGGTCAGGATGGTATTCTCCGGGAAAACAGGAGGGGTGTAAATATTGCAAAAGCAGGAGAGGATTCGGCTCTATTGGAGCAATGACTACAATCCAAGGTGGTCAAGCGGCGTCAAGACGTCAAGGCTGCTGGCTTTACTTACACAGTACTGGGAGATCAGTGTGAAGCTGACGGTGTGAATTCACCCTGATGTGAACAGAAGACCAAGCATTGCGACTTGATCGCAGACGAGAAATATTTAGCGGCGGTCATCAAGACCATGTGAAACGATGATGAGGAGCGTTCGGCACACCAGTAGTGGCAGGGAGCCTGATGATGCCAGGGGGTCTTACACTGCGGTCGCGTCTCGTTCAACCAAAGGTCCAAAGTGCACTGGAACAAGTGCCTCCTCAATGAAAGGCATGGATCCATTGGCGCCGCCGATGAACGAATCATTGCGACCATTCGGTGAACATCCCAACTAACAGCAAAGCCTGTCAAATGGTCCAACGCAGAGTCAGAACATTGCTTAATGCTCAACAAGCAAATAGGTACGTAGGCGCATTGAGGGTATGATGGGAATCAATGTGAACATTCGAGTAATCTTTTCCTTGGTGAATCAGCCTTATGTCGTGGCTAAACCTTATGAAAATGTGAGCCCAGTTCATGCCAAAACGCAAATACTGGAGACACTAACCGTGAGACCTTGTCGTCGTCTAAATCAAGCGCTGACGGAAAAAGCAAGGCTAGTGAATGAACCACGAGACGGGGTTTGCGCTCAAGCATACACCAGATGACTGACTGACTTCTATTTTCATTATGTTGCGCTGGGTAAAGATTAGAATCGAGACTATGGGCTTAGAGTAGGCGTCTACGGTCAATGGCTGAGCATTGGCACTGAGGCCTGAGGGGCTGCTCAAATGCACGGATACACGGCGCTTAATCAAGGCGAGGGGGGAAAGCCGGAAATGAAATACTCATGCCCACTCCAATTCGCTGCGAAACGTTGAGTAGGCATATATTGATCACTGGTAGAGACGACGTGCTTACATATGTCGAGAGTGTGGCTTACGCGTCGACGTAGCTGACGACGTGAGTTCAAGCTGCGTCCAGCAACGTGTAAACAAATCAGGTTAACTCGAGGAGGGGTCGATACGAACCTGACAAGTAGCGAGTTCACGTAAACTAGAGAAAAGGGTGGTCAGGCTGAGAAACGGACTCGGACAAGATATCGTTACGCTTGCTAATGATCAAATGAAACGTAACAAAAACATAATTGTCGCGCATCAGGAGCCACTGAAGACGGCCAATAAGTATAAAGGGAATTTACGGATGGTTTCAATACGCACAAGTAGCAACGTGAGTAGTGAGAAAGCACTGATGTCGAATTAGGGTACAGCATAAGTAGTGGAAGCAAGGTCATACCTTGTGAGCGTACCCAAACCAATTACAAACAAGACCAGTCGGTCGACGAGGTTCTCCGTGCTGGATGGAAATGCAGTCGGACGTTACGGAGAAGTGTAGCCGAGAACAAGCTTACCTCTTCAACCCCGACCGGCTCCTACGTAAGAGGTAGACGAGAGACCCGGATATCAAGCAGTCACATAATAGAGCGCTGCCCGTTTCGAAGGAACCCAGGATCTAAGTCAAGGGGTATCACCAACGAAGTCACAGGACCATAGCATATATACCATGCTTATCCGCGTACGAGAAAAATCTCCAGTTACGCCGATCTGTCTATCTGAATGTCAATGACCTAACTCGAAAAGGAAGGAAACCAATGTTACTTGCTAGCCATCGCTATCACACTCTGAATGCGATGTTTTTGGTACCATAATGAGAGGACGTACCCATTCCACTGCCTGTAGGAAATAGTGAGAACATGCAGGTCCCAAAACAGCGAAACCCAGCGAAACAAACCAAAGTGAGTCATAATTAAAACGGCCTTTGAGCCAGAGTCAGTGGCTTAGGCGAGCATCTAAGGGTAATATTTAACGTACAAAAGTAGCGGCAATCGCTCGGTTGCCTCCACTGACTGAAATTGGTAATGATAAGGAACGGATGGTGAGAGACACGACCTCACAGGACTCACGCATCCATACTCTCCATGCGTAGACGCTGTCGGAGGGATGAATGAGAAGAGCTCGTAACGCTAGGATCGTAGACTCACCCCTGCACAGTTGCTGAGGCTGTGTACTGAGCATTACATAGAAAACATCGTGCGTGTCACGTCCGAAACCAGGAGGTAGGCTGGTCCACACACCGAAAAATATGCACTTATCTGGTCAAAAGTGAGCTCATTTAGTGGGTGGTTGACTGCGGAAGTCGCACTGGCATGGCTCTATGCGCAGTAGTTAACAATGTCATTAGAATATGATTTTATGATTTAAGAGTGCCTACATTGGTATGAGATAGTTTACTTCATTGCGGAGGAACCATGCTTTGATAGAGTCAGTAGCTGATATTGTATGGGCTCCATCCAACAACCTGGTAGGCATTGAGCAGCTTGTCAAGAAAGCCGTAGAAGATATCAACAAACATTAGGATGGCGACCTGTGGAGACTCAGAATCTGACCCGAAACGGGAGAATTTGAACGCACGCAATATTTCAATGGTGCGCGGTCATCCGGATATTGGCGAAAGTAGAATACGCTTTGAGCGATGGCGACACCGTACAGTCTGACGACGATAAGTGGGTGGTCCAATGGCCGAAAATGGAGCTCACGGGCAAGCAAGTATGACGCCTATTGAGATAAAGTAACGGTAGGTCAACGGAAGAGCCAAACCCCAACACTTACCCAGTAACATAGGTGCAAGAATGCTAGAGAAGTGTGCAGGATCTGTGGGTTCCATAATGCGTTAGTCAAAGAAAACTTTACGCACTCACGTATTTAAGGGATTCTTCGAAGCTGCTACGAACACTAGCCTTGTTGAGCTATTTGTCATCTTCGGTCAGTTGGCGATAGTAAGGTTAAGTCACATGGGTCAGGATGCCATTCTTGTCGGCGCGCAGGTAGCGTTTGAGAAACAGAAGGGGTGTAAACGGTAACGCGGGAGATGGGCAATGATTACGATCCAAGGCGGTCAAGTAACATCGTGGTGGCTAGCTACCCTCCACGGCACTGGGGGACGCGTCGAGGGACTGCTCTAGCGAAACTGACGGCGTGAGTTCGCCTTGATAGCAAATAGAAGACCGATCCCAGCGGCTTGATCGCAAGCCAGAAATATTGAGCGGCAGTCAGATCAAGGCAATGTGGAGCGATGGTGATATAAAGCTTTCGGCCCACCGGTACTGGCAGTGAGTCTGACGATGACTATGGTGTAGTTTCACTGGAGAGGTGACAAGATCGTCGTTGTGACCATTCGGTGCATATCACAACCAACGGCACAACCTGTTAAGCCTGCTAACGCCAAGCTCGGAAATTTACGTAGATGTAGACCCAGAACGATCTTCATCCGTCGTACGGGGAGGCTGTATGGGTTGGGATGACGGCATGTATGGCTTGAAGGGGGTCGCGGAGTAATTCGGTAATATTGGGGGCTTGCTCCTGAGCGATACGAAGGGTCATAATACGAGGTAAATCCGCAGTACAGCAGGAGGTGAGGCATGGAAACTTCGGAATCCGCGAAGCTGGTGCAGGAGACGCAGATATGGGTTTGTCCCTGATGGCTTGGCTGGTGGACGAGGATGTTTCGGATACGACCTACGAAGGGCATATATGGAGCCATTACTTTATCTAGAGTGAAATCAAGAATACCTTTCGGGCCATGACCTTGTTTAGCATGGCCCTGCGACGAGACAGATTTCGATGCTTGCATTCATGGTAGGCCAACCACATAGTAATACCTCGAGTACCGCGTCGAGGGACTGCTCTAGCGAAACTGACGGCGTGAATTCGCCTTGATGGCAAATGGAAGAGCAATCCCAGCGGCTTGATCGCCAGCAAGAATTATATACTGTAGAGGCGGTCAGATCACGGCGAGGTGGAGTGACGGCGATGTAAAGCTTTCTTCGGCCCACCAATACGAGCCTGATGATACCTGTGGGTCTATGACCCGTGCGCCGGTCATGTCCCACTCACTGTTCAGCCAAAGTTCGCATGAATACCTCCTCGTTGAACAGCGCGGCTTCACTGGCGTTACCAGCGAGAGGCGAAAAGATTACCATCATGACCATTCCGTGCATACCACAGCTAACGGCACCACCTGTTAAGCCAACGCCGAGCTCAGAACTCATTGATCAATGCTCAATCGTCAGGAGAAAAAAATGGGCACGTAAGATAGGGTACGATGGGAATCAAGTTCATATTGAATCTTTTCCTTGATGAATCAGACTCATTTCGAGGTCGAAGTCGCTGAAAATTTGAAAGGTTGAGGTTGTCACCGCGAACGGCGAATGTGGTTGATTTCTACCAAGAATTAAGCGCCCATTCATGGTTGAGGCGTGTGAAACTGCTGCAAAGTCCACGTCATTTGTCACTTGTTTGAGGAGAAATTCAAACTCTTTCCTCTTCACCACCTCCCACCTTCACTCCTTCCTCTTCTCCACCACTGGCACCATGAACGCGGGCGTGCAGAATTTGATGATCTCACTTGGGGCCATGCAGGGTACGTTCTGTGTCCGTTTTCATTGAATCATCAGCTAAAAGAATTGAACTTTCGCAAGTCGCCCGCAAAATTCCTTTCGACGACCCCGAGGTCCTGACATACGTCCGAATTGGCTATGTCGCGTCGCAAATAATCATCCTGGGCGTGTACTACTACATTACCGTTACTGTGAGTCGGTATTCGCTCTGCTGCGGCAAGGAAGCGCTCAATAGTCTTTGTCACAAGATCAAGAAAAAGAATGACCAGACGGTACTAAAATACGGTATGTTCGTGCGCATTTAGTTGCATATGCATTTACTAACGGGCGCTGTAGTTGAGGCGTCAAACCCAATGGTCAGTTTCTTACTGGATAAGAGTATTACCCTCCTGATGATGGACCGCAGTCACAAGAACCTGGTCAACTGGTAACGACGACGGTTCGGGATTACGACCTAGCAGAGACATCCAAACTAGTGGGTACCTTCTACCGTGTCCGACTGAATGAAACATTCAAACCTTTTGCAGATACGCGCCGTATACATGGGAATCGCCATGATGGCCTTCCTTCACGGCTACCTCAAGTTCACCCAGCCGCTATTCATCCAGGCTCTTATGGGCCTGAAAAACCTTTACGACGCCAAACCCCTGATGATTCATCTCCTTGGAAAGCCTGCTGAGGGTGACCTCAAGCGGCCTTTCAAGAGCCCACCGGGCATGTTTGGCAGTGAGTGTCTTGCCCTCGAGTCTTGTACGCGTTCTCAAGTGATTATTTCGTCAGTGGCTGCTCCTGGACCCCAGACCGATGCTGCTGCTATTGCCGAGGCGGAGAAGCGTGTTGGTGCGAAGAAGGAGGAGTAGACGGTCCGTTATACGTCCGTGGCTTGCTTATTGGTAGATCTATACTTGGGATTAATTTATGTTCCTTTTATGAGGGACTTCGCCGTTGCCTTGATCTGACCGCCGCTAAATATTTCTTGCCTGCGATCAAGACGCTGGAATTGGTCTTCTATTTGCCATCAAGGCATATTTACGCCGTCACTTTCGCTACAGCAGTCCCTCGACGCGTCCCCCAGTGCCGTGGAGGCGTAGCTAGCCACCATGCTATTACTTGACCGCTTTGGATCGTAATCATTGCCCATCTCCCGTGTTACCGTTTACACCCCTTCCGCTTCACAGACGCTTCCTTCGCCGATGAGAATGGCATCCTGACCCATGTGGCTTAACCTTATTATCGCCAACTGACCGAAGATGACAAATAGCTCAACAAGGCTAGTGTTCGTATCACCTTCGGATGCCTTAAATACGTAAGTGCGTGAAGTTTTCTTTCGGATGACTAGTGCATTATGGAACCCACAGATCCTGCACACTTCGCTAGCATACTTGCACCTATGTTACTGGGTAAGTGTTGGGGTTTGGCTCTTCCGTTGACCTGCCGTTACTTTATCTCAATAGGCGTCATACTTGCTTGCCCGTAAGACCCTCTTTCGGCTATCGGACCACCCACTTATCGTTATCAGGCTGTACGGTGTCGCGGTCGCTCAAGCCGTATTCTACTTTCGCCAATACCCAGATGACCGCGCACCACTGAAGTATTGTGTACGTTGAAATCCTCTTTTGTCGCCATTGCGGGTCAGATGCTAGGTCTCCACAGGTCGCCATTCTATTGTTCGTCAACATCTTCTACAGCTCTTTCCCCCTGCTTAATGCCTACCAGGTTGTTGGATGGAGCCCATACAGTTGCAGCTACGGACGCCATTAAAGCCTGGTTCTTCCGCAACGAAGTGAACTATCTCACAACAATGTAGGTACTCATAAAGCTTCATATGTGGATGAATTTATTAACAATACTACATTTAGAGCCCTGCCGGTGCGACTCCCCCAGTCAACCACCCACTAAATGAGCTCATTATCCTTGACCAGATAAGTGCATATCTTTCGGTGCGTGGTGCAACTAACTTTCTGGTTGCTGACGTGACATGCACGATATTGTGGACGTAATGTTCAGTACACAGCCTCGGCAATAGTGCAGGGGTGAGTCTGATACCCAGCCTTCCTATTCTGCTCATTCACCCCTCCAATAGCGTCTATGCATGGAGAATATGGATCCGTGAGTGCCTTCAAGTTGTATCTCGCCATCCCTAATCATTGCCAATTTCAGTCAGTGGAAGCAACCGAGCGATTGCCGCTGCTTTTGTGCGCTGAACTTTATCCTATATCAGCATATAATGCCTGATATGCTTGCTGTATCTTAAAGGCCGTTTTGATTATCACTAACTTTGGTTAGTTTCCATGCTTTTCAGACCTGCACATTCTCACTAAATACCCAGGCAGCGGGATGGGTATATAGTCGCTCCCTATTATGGTACCAAAACCATCGCACTAAGAGTTTATTAGTGATGGCTACAATAGCGGTGCTTAGCAAGTACGATTGATTTCCTCTCTTTTCAGTATGCACGATTGACATTCGGATAGACAGATCAATTCTACTGGAGATTTTTTTCGCGCGGGGATAAAGATGGTATATATGCTATGGCCCTGCGTCTTTCGTTGGTGACACCGCTTAGATCCTGGGTTCCTTTGAAACTGGCAGCGCTGCATTATGTGACTTCTTGATATCTGGCTCCCTCGTCTACCTCTTACGCAGGAGCCGATCTGGGCTGAAGAGGTATGCTCACGATCACTCTTCTCTCCGTAGAGTCTGTGTACTAAATTTCCATCCAGCACGGAGAACCTCGTGGACCGCCTCATCTTGTATGGAGTTGGTTTGGGTACGCTCACAGGGTATGACCTTGCTTCCACTATTTCTTATGCTGTGCCCTAATTTGACATAAGTGCTTTCTCATTACTAACAATGCTGCTTGTGCGTGTCGGAAGCTTCCTTATATTCCCTTTATATACTTAGTGGTGGTCGTTCAGTGGCTCTTGATGCGCGACAACTATGTGTTTGTTACGTTTCATTTCCTCATCAGCAAGCGTAACAGGATTCTGTCCTTCGCCACTTGCCAGCCTCTGACCACCGTTTTCTTTAGTTTACGTGAACTCTCTGCTTGTCAGGTGCGTCTCAACCCCTCGTGTTCCCTCGTTTGTTTACGTATTGCTGGAGTTGTAGCTTGAACTCGCGTCGACATCTACGTCGACGCGTAAGCCAAACTCTCGACCTATGTAAGCACATCGTCTCTACCAGTGATTGCTATGGTCATACTCAGATTTCGCAGCTACTTGGAGTGGACATGACTACTTCGTGACCGGCACTCACCCCTCGCCTTGATCAATGACTCGCTGTGCATTTGAGCATCCGAAGCGCCAGCGCTCAGCCCTTTACCCTAGATGCCTCTCCACGCTCATGGTCTCGACCATCGATCCTAATGTTTATGCAACGCCACATAATGAAAATGGCAGTCAGGCAATCAGTCGTCGCACATTTGAGCACAAGCCCCGTCTTGTGGCTTTTTCTGTACTTGCCCATTCTCGGGCGCTTATCTCTGGCTCCTCAGACTCGGTCCTGGGGTTTAGATGGCGCTGAGAAGAAGTTCCGCCCGGTATGTCGCAATGATGCATTCAAAATTTGAATCAGATCGATTCAATCTTAATCTTGTTACCTCACTGGCGGCGCCAATGAATCCCCGCCTATCATACTTATCCCAGCGCACTTCGGGCGGGCCTTGACTGAAGCGCCATGAGCGAGACCCATTGGCATTATCAGGCTGCTCGCCAGTGCTGATGGGCCGAAGGCTCTACCTCAACATCATTCCACATGGCCTTGATCTGACCGCCGGTAAATATTTCTTGCTTGCGATCAAGTCGCCTTTCCTTTGTCTGCTACTTGCCGTCATGATCAGGGCGCACACCGTCAACTTCGCTAGAGCAATCCCTCGACGCGTCTAAAGCCAGCCACCTTGACACTGCGTGACTGTCATCACGTCTTAGTGATGTGACTTGTTATCGAAATACACGGTTGCTGTCGAAGTACACGGCTGCTGTCTACTAGAAGGCAGTCCACACACCGTTGCCCCTCCAGGCTCCATAATTCAAAGGTATATGGCGATGTCGCCCCATCTGATATGGCATGTTGATACAGTCTGTATCCCTCACTCCGAGCTATGCAGACCGGCACCTTTTCATATTGCATCTGTTGCTTTCGAATAGTACCAGTAATTCTTTGTTCTTCCAACTCAATTGTTTATGCATTTAGGTTCATCGACTCACGCGCTAACCATACCCAGCGTCGCTACTGTTGGAATGGACACTTGCTTTGCAGCCGCCTGGTATTTTTCGGTTCGTATTTAAGACTGCTGTATTTCCCCCTCTCACGCCGCTTCATTACAAAATGCCATCAGCTCTGACAAGCCCACTATTCACTTTCTTCGCTCGCTTTGTCTCCCCATTATTGCTGGGTGTGTCTGACCATGTCTGGGACCAGTTATAGAGATTCTGATGACTATCTTCTTGTAGGAACCACTCTGACTTGTCCGTAAGGGCCACACCTCGGACCATTCCCCATTCACCGCTGGTCGCTCATTTACATCTTGCTAGATTGTTTGGTGTGACTGTAGCTCAGACGATATGGTACTTTCGTCATTACCCCCGTGACCCGCCCCTCTTAAAATGCTGGGTGAATGAAGTTAGACTTGTATCCCAATTCGTATCTACTGATTGCTCGTGATTAGGTTACAGCCTTATTGTAAGTGCCAATGAATTCTCCCCACCATCGCCAGGCATTGAATTTTGACCCCGCTTAGAATTATTGACCTTGTACAGACTATCAGTGTATGTTCGGCTACCATTGCCGTGTTCCTTCGAGCTGTTATCAGCTTAGATATTCCTATGTGAGTATCATGCTGGATCATTGCTCAGCGCTCAATTTTCGTCCTCTACTTCCATGTCAATATCCAGCGAAACATTGGTTTGTACACGCAGATACAGTTGCGGGTCACTGTGTGCTGATTCTACTGCCTAGATGGACCTATATATGAGGGTAGATATTTGTCTTCCTCAGAATCCCTCTCGGGCTCATTCATTAAGTCAATCGCGATCACGATGGTGCAATGGTGAGTCGTCTTTGAGCAATGAAATTATTTCTAACTCGTGGATGTCCAAGTGCCTACACATACAGAGTGTGGATAAGTAAGTACCGAAGCCTGCATTCTGTGGTATTTCACTCATTCGTTTAGTGAGCGACAGATCGAGAAGTGTAACTGTTGCACTCGTGAGTACGGCAACGTCATATGCGTGCTAATACCACTCATCCGCAAGCACAGGGCATTCTGACTCTGTGTCAAACCGGTACGTTGGGCATACATAAAGAAGCTTGCTATGACTGTGTTCGATTCAACCGTAGTTTCCGGAATCGGTGCGTCACGCATTTCCATCTTCCATCCACTTCTTCTTACCCACTATTTACAAGGGATGGCCGTAGCCCAGTAAGCTGTTTTGAACGTAGCGCATATATCCAAACTCATTGCTGTCTAGGCAGATCAACGGGACCGCGATTCTCACACATAATACTATCTCCACTGTACCCATCTCTACCGTCTGTCCTCTGCTGCTACTGACCCTTACAGTTAGGGTTTCGCCATATTCCAACTAATCAGCAAAGTCGCATGCGACCTCCTCATCTCTGTTTCCCTTGTTCACTCGCTGAACAAGAGACGCTCCGGAGTCCGAAGGTCTGTCCTCACTGGCCCACATCGTTCATCGAAAATACTGATAGGTTTGATTGCATGTCTGCAGGACGGAGAATATTGTCGACAGACTGGTCCTATGCGTTGTCACGGTCGGCTCGCTTACGATGTAGGTGTTATCTCGACGTCCATCGCTCTACGCTTCACTGAGACCATCCCCAAGTGTCATGACTGCGACGGTTTTCATCGTAGTGAGTCTCGTTTTCGAAGATCAAGGTGGATGCTGCAAGTTAATTCGCCGGTCGCACAGTGGCTGGCCTCGCCCAAGACTCTTTATTTTATGATCTTCCACAGCATTCTCAGCAAACGTACGGCCCGTCTCCCGTCTCTCGCTACCCATCTAATTAATACACCTGCAGTGTATGTGAATTCTCTGCTCGTCACGTAAGTGTCCAGGGGTACAACAACCTGTGTGTGCATCCATCATTACATTCCTGATACGCAATCAGGTTGAATGCTCGAGCTAGTCTTGCCACTTCCGATCATCTAGGTGATGCTTGCTCCTTATACATATCGGCCCAAAAGTTCATGTTCATCGTTAGGGTCGGAATCTGTGCCGCTTAATACGTTGAATAGTCGCCTAGACATTAGTGCGTAGAAAATCCGAAGTCGACCGAGGCCCAAAGTTCAAGCTCCAAACTGTGGCCATAACAAGCTCTGGATAATAGAAACGTAACTCAATATACGGGGTTAGTGAGTTTGATCAAACTTAGCTGGAGAGAGGTCAATGATGTGCTGGCACTAACTGACCACGGCCTCCATTGTAACAATATGGTATATAATGATAACGTGCGGCGTTCCCTGAACCGCAAGCCTCATCCAATTTGCAACCAAACCCGCTCAAGCCCTAAGGCAAAACCCGCCACCATTCGTCCCAAGTTGGCGAGGCGATCTCAACCTTAGCAGGGATGGACTGACCGGGGTGATATCGGCCATATACGTGCGTTGGTAACCTCTTGATATCTATCAGGCGTAGGGACGGATGATCATCAAAGAATGTGTCGATGACGGTGGTGTGATTGGTACCAGGTCTGAATCCAGATAGCCGGAGGTACTGGATGTGTGGGGATTGTAACACTGGGCTGTACACGGCGAATTCCTCGAGCAAGCCGACCTGGGACGCAGACTATCGTATTTGATGTGATCCAGAGACTGAGTATACGGTCTTAACTTACCTTGGCTAATGACAGCCATAGATGCCGAATCCGGCGAAGCCAAGGAGCTAGCGCAACAATTTCGCTTGCCATGCAAGACAAAGACTGTAAATTGCTAATTGCCTCTTCGATGGCAGCGTCGTGTGCAATGACCACGTCCGACGTAGTTCCCAATATCAGGTGGGAGACATCCCTTCCAGGTAAGACGCTAAGGGCGAATTTGAGGGGCGCCTCTAGAATTTGCAAGTTCGGCAGCGCTGACGGAGATAAAGAGACAGCTTCGTCGAAGAGGGAAATGACGAGATGCTCGAGGGATGGTTGCGACTCGAGGAATGAGACGAAATCTTCAGGGGGCTGGAACCGGTTGTAACTGGCGAAATGCGTGAGCGCGAAGGGATAAAATGTTGAAGAATGTGATGGGAATGAGATGGAGGGTTTCCAGTGGTATAACAGCTTGAGCCGTCTCAGGTTTCGCAGCCGAATGAGGATGTCATCTAGAGAGGGATATGCCCACCCCGTAGGGGCGATACCGCGTACTGGGACGGAGGTGGTGAGGGACTCGACACACAGCGCGAGGCGCCCTTCCTCCGCGGTGAGCCGCCTGTGAAGCCCATCCCTTCGAGGCTTGCTGGCCATGGGGACGAGGATGCTCTTGTAAAGTAAGGGCTCCACGAGGGCGCTGACCGGACGAGATACTAGGAGCAATGTAATCAGCGTTCCATTACAGTCAACGAGCTCGAATACGGCGCGCAGGACCTCGAGCGGGAGTGCTACGTGCATCGTTCGGGACAAGATAAGCAGCCCGACGGAGCGGCTCAAGTACCCGGGCGCTATTGAGCGCTTTGGCGTCAAGATAAGATAAGATTACGGTGGAATGCGGAAGATGAAACATTCCCACGGTCGAAGCTTGCCCGCTCGGCGACATCCTCAAATTTCGTGAATTCGCTCCTTTCATCCAACATGCGGACAGGTTTCTCTGCTGCGCCTCTGAGGCAGCTCGTCTCGCGTCCAGTCGCTCGTTCGTCGCGACTCACAAATGTCCACGGCGCCAGGTTCGCCTCCTCCGGCGCTGACAAGAAGGCTCAGGAAGCTCTGAGCAGTGCGCAAAAGAATGCGGAAAAGGTCTGGGAGACGACGAAGAAGGTGCTCGAACCGGTGACGGCAAAGGCTGGCCAAATGCTCGGCTGTGAGTCTGCTTCTCATTTGTTGGGCTTGCGTCGGGGGGAAATGGGTTCATGTTACCGTGTTTGCGGAACCCCTTCGTAATGGTATTCTGATTCAGCATTTCTAATGGTCTCCTTTAGCGTACAGACAACCGCTTCTATATAGATTCTCTGTTGCACGTGAACTGTTGAAGCAGGTCTACGTCGCCGAGGGCTTACAGCCTCCCACCTCCACCGCCACCATCAAAAATGCTTACTCTACGCTCTGGTCGCGTGCGTCAAGTCTGTCTTACTGGAGGACTATTATGAGCAATGGGGAGATTGCACGTGTGGGTATTTACGCGGTAGAGGCGTACACGATCTTCAAGGTGGGTCATTGCATTCTGGCCGTCCATTCAACGGAGGACCATGGTTTCTGATGCGTCATCCATGTTTCTAGATTGGAGAAATAATTGGCCGCCGCAGTCTTGTCGGCTACAACTTACATTAGAAGTATACCTTCGGCATTATAAACCCTTTAGACTCCTAAACAGCGTGATCACTGAGTCGCGGAGTCCATGTTCATGTCAATTCTCGTGAGGTTGAGGTCCTATCTCTCGGAAGCTGGACTCTGCTAATCGTACAGAACTTTCCAATGTTCTACCCGAGTGACGTCGTTCCGAGCCCACATCAGACTCGAGACTGGACCCATGACGAACGAATCCGTACAGAGGTGCAAATATGGGCTTTGGCCTGTCAATCGAAGCCTTCTCGGTATCTATCCATGCGAAAGACGTTCTCAGTCATCTACTGCTTTCCTCTCGGTGTGGGGACATCCCCTACTCTCCATCAACGTACGCATGTGCTCTTGGTCTTCTTCTCGATTATTTCTCCTTCTGTGTCATCCTCTTTCATATTGTTCTGCTCCTATGCCATGACCAGATGATGTGCTGTGTAATGCCAACTTAGTGGCGCACCCCCGCTTATTCTCTCATCTGCTGTGTTCGATCTCATTGTCCGCCGACTCGTTCTCACCTGATCTACTCCAACTGTATTCTTGATGCGTATCCCGCTATTTTTGTTAGGCGCGGACACCATTCACCATTTCTCTGGAATATTAGCCGAATTTCTTGGGTGGTGAGATGAATCCATTCAAGAATTCTCGTTGATAACATACCCATGCTCCCCGAGCGGTATTTTTATTGCTAATATTTCCTCTTTCAGCTGATCTCAGCTGAGCGGGCGGCTCTCAGGTCCCATCGATTTTACTATCCATTTAATAATCCTTTGTTTCAACAGTTGGGATTTTCTGTTTATATACGCCCAACTTATCAGCCGCAGTTTGGTACTCAAATTTCGCTTGACCAGCCATGACCTATTCTATCCGCCAGCTCACGAATCCGACCGGTGAGCCTTACGCTGCATTCTACCTGCTTCAATCACACATAACACCTTGTAGAACTCGAACTGGTAGCTGCGAGCAAGGTGCTGGCCACCGCCTTCAAAGATGGTACGTCGCGAGTTGTCCTCAGCGCAGTTTCCGAATCCGATGCCCCTGCAGATAATTTCACCCAAATGACTGTCGGCCGCGACCTTGAGCTCATCCGGCCGTTTGTTAATTCAGTCATAGTCGCCGGGTCCATGGAAGGCGAGATCTACGTCGCCGAAGACGCTGGCGGCAAGATCGTCGGTGTCGCAATATGGTTCGGGCCTGGTACAGAATACTGCCACAGGTAAGAAGATTGTGACGCCGCCGTGAATGCGTCGCAATGCAGCCTTTCTCTGCATCATGACCAGACTAACCCTCGGACCCTTGACAGCGAAGCCCAGCAGGAAAAGGTGCTGATCCCGCTGCTTGCCCACTTCGATGATGACATCCAGGCATGGTGGAACGATAAGGTATGCACTTGACTTCCGTGCGCCAGCCCCACTCTGATTTTTTCAACCGTTAGTTTCTGCCAGACTACAACGCTTTGATTGATGAGGCGCTTGGGCCGGGGAAGCTCTTGGGATCGTGGCACCTTCAGCTCATTGGCGTTTCGCCGGAGCATCAGAGGAAGCACTTGGCGACGAAGATGATTGCGCTGGTGCGCGACATGGTTGGTGGTCTACTTCTATTTCAGTCCGCGATCGATACCTCTTCGAACAAGCTAACCCGCGATTGTCGTCTAGGCTCACGCCCAGGGAGATGACTTGGTTTTAGAACCCACGACAGAGGTCAAGGCGAGTGATACCCAAGGTTGGATAGACAACGTTCTCTGACCTCCATATATTCTGCAGAAGGCCGTGTATGAGCGTATGGGCTTTGAAGCAAAGGGATTCAAGCTTATTATTGGTCCCAAGGATTGCGGCGAATCTCCCATGTGGAGTATGATCTATCCCGCACCGTCCAAGCAAGCTGCCGCTACCTCGAAGTAAGGCTCAAACGATAGGACTGTTTTTATGTACGAGACTGTCTTTTGCGCCTGTAACAACAAGTTAATCGCAATCACTCGACCTACGTTTGCCTTCAGCCATGTCGATTGAGACGTTTCCACCCGCTTCCGATGATATCAGAACAATGACGTCCAGCAACACATCTCGATACCGAATGCTTGGATTCTACAGCAGTTTCTGGAAGACATGTCCGTGACGTCGCATGCGCATGGGAGTGGATGAGTACATGGTACTCACGGGCACCCATTTCTAACATCTTGGTTGGTTCCTTGTCCATACTTCGCTACATTCTTTTGAGGACAACGAAAGACTCCTCTGGATCACCATATCCCAGTGCTTACTTTGTCAGCACCCTAATGATCCACTACTAAACACCGAGCAAGCCTGGGCTCCGGCACCTCCTTTCGGGGGTCCCGCTTACTTATCGATTCAAAATTGCGATATCATTCGTTGAACAATTACTTAATCCCAGCATAGTCACGGTGGAACCCACACTGTTCATGCAGGTGATTTAGGCGACATGTAACTTCGAACAATCCATCCTGGTCTGGCATACCGCCAGCGTGCATAGCCGATGGAAGTCATCCGCAGCTTCTCTGATGGTATTGAAGATCAGCATGGGAAGAATTCATTCATGCGTGATCCTTCTTTCGCCAGTCTGCCTTGTCATGCTTCCTTACCCTGCCAGGAGTTCCGAGTCAGGGGTACAGGGGAGAATCTCATTAGGGGCGTAGCAGTCGTTCAAATAATGCACAAGCCAATGTGTACTATTTATCGCGTCCAGAAGGGAATCTAAAGTCAGATCCTGCCCAACTGATTGGTGATGCCACATCCCTTGGTAAGCGGCCATGGCATCATCATCTGGTCGATCTACCAATCTGTAAACAGATCGCTACACAACGACTGGCAGGCAACTTGCCTACATTGATCAGATCTTGATTAAGCTGAGCTTGCTACTAAGGACCGCTGATGCATTACATCTGGAAATGCTGAACTGCACAAAGGATATAAGATATGGGACTAACGGCAAAGAACCCACGTACCGCTGAGGACGCCAAACATGATAGACAGAGTCGCGTGTCTGTGGCCAAGGCAGCAGAATCGTTCAGTCACATGTAGCTATAGCCTGAACTGACATAGGTAGTCAATACGATAGAGGTCAAGTAGGATCACGTCATTTACGTTGAGGAGTCGAAGACTCGGGAGAGTATGGGTTGAGGCAAATTTACACAAGGTTGTAACAACTAACGCACTGACATTTCAACAACAATGTAATCCTACAAGTGCTAACTAACTACAATCGTACAACAAACTAACTACAAACGGTAAGGAAGGAGCGTCCAAATATGTACAAGAGAGCTGTCCGTCGAGAAAACAAGCTATCGCGAGTAAGTAACTACGGTAAGTGAAGAGTCCGCGAGACTAAGTAGTAGTATGATGATGATGAAAACATATACAATGAAACGTCTACTGAGAATGACAACGAGGGGGTCCAAACGACTATGAAAGGTACAACAGACGATCGGACGAAAAGACAAGGTCAAGAAGAGGTCGGGAGGGAAGGCGGCCCATAAAGATGCTTCACAGTTGGGACTGAATTCGGTCCTACAAAGCGGACAAGGTAGTTGTCAGGGTGCGTGTAGGTCAATCGCAGCCCCTCAAGGTTCGAAACCCTGGGGTGGCATACATTCCGGATGGTGAAGAGGCTGACGCAAGAAAACACAACTTTCGAGAGAGGGACATTGCGGCTGCGATCCAACAAGTCTCGGATGCCCCATTCTCCATCCGCGAAGAAGCAATCTGCTTCTGGCCGCCACCAGAGACGGAGGTCGATGTAGAGTTCGCGAAGCCAAGGACTGATGACTACGGAAGAAAAGACACCGCTCGTAACCTGCGACAACGCAGATGAGTAACATGATACATTCAAGAGGGGATGTCCAAACAAACCATGTCGAGGCCAGGCTTGGGGTCATCAGTCAGAGTAATCCTCAAACTGCGCAAGCCCGGAATTAGGTCCTTGATTTCAAAGAAGACGGCGACGTCGCGACTATGAACGCGAAGGGTCAATTCCCTGAGGCCGAGTCCTAAGAGCACGGGACCCAAGAACTCAGAGACGTCGGCAAGAAGACATGCTCGATCAAAAGAACGACCGTAGAGTGATATCTTCAACAGGTCTTTTCGATAGCAGTAACCAGCGGCACAGGAGATGGGACCTTCAAAGGCTTCCAGGAGAGGGAGCTCGCTTTGTTGGATGGGCGGCAAGAATACCTCGGCTGATTGATCCTCGTCATCCCCCACAGAGATTATCTGCAGCATAGAGACGCTGTCTAGCCTTGACATAAGGGTCATCCACACGGGGATGATTTTCGTTGGAGGAACTAAAGCCAAAGCGGACACGCCCGATAAGTTCTTGGTGAAGATCAAGTCCAAGATAAGCATGTCCATCACATGCTGAGACTCCACTTCGAAGATCTGAACTGTGCCCCAGTCTACACAAGTCAACCAAGGGCTGGGGTCGTCGGCTGCATCCCAAGTATGGCCGAACGAGAGTCTTCGCGTCCGGATAGGTGCCCGCGGAGCATTGTGCGCGAAACTGGTAGTACAGTTATTCAAGTCGATACAGTCCCATATGAAGCTGGACCAAGTAGCTTGATGGAGGGCCAGGGCAGCGATCATCGTTCCCGTGATGGTGATGTTCCGGAAAATGAGCCGCCGAAGAGCTGGAAAGTGGACCAGTCGACCCATCGCGGCGTTGACGATGGCGTTACTTTGAGTGCCAGAACCATCCCCGATGACGAGGACGTCGTTGATCAAAGCAGAGGCGGAGCCTGAGGCAGATTCATCCAAGCTCTCCCTCATTTCGACTTGGTTCATAAGATCATCGACAGGGGACGAAAGCAGCCTAGGATTTGCGGCAGGGCTCGCATAAACGAGAAGGACATTTGGAGGAACATCAAGCGCCAACGAAGGGTCTCCTTCGTCTGAGGCAGGTTCTTCAGTGGGCGCAGGCTGGGAAGGGGCAAACAAATCAGGGTTTGCCTGCAGAAGTTCGGGATGTTGCTGGCAAAGGACATCACGAACTTGTTGCCCTCTAGGAACTGGGGACCCAACGTCGCGTCTAAGTCTCCTGGGATCGTCTGCTGGGTTGACGGATGCGTCGGGAACAATTAAATCCGCATCATCAACTGAAGTCTCCGAGTCCTCAAGGGCGGGAAGCACCAAAACGCTGGACGGCGGGTCCGCATCGTCAACGGGAACGTCAACCGGAGGAATCACTGGTGACTCGTAAGGAGAGGTTGGAGCGGTCTTGTACGACGAATCTGAGCGCGGAGTGGACGGTGTAGATTGAGATGCGCCAGGGGCGCGGCTAACGAGATTCATGAGAGACGCGAAGATGGATCGAGAACTGCCAGACGAAGGGGATCGCTTGGTAGGCGTACGGGGACTACCCTTTGGGCTCGATGAGCCGCGGTAAGATCCATTGTTCTTCGAACGAGCCGAGTGCGTGGAGGGAGAAGCTAAAAGGCAGGGGGTGGACACGACGAACAGCACGACAAGTTGAGATATGCTTACAATTGGAAGCAGATCCAGCGCTACGGAGGGAAAACGAGGACTTCTTAGAAATCACCCCGATTGAACGGGCCGATGTTGCAGCTGAACGCTGACTATGATCTGAAAGTTACCATGATAAGAGTAAGCCCACAGAATGAGGAAGAAGAGTGAAGATGGCACTTACGGGAGAAAGTGGGGGAAGGCGGCGGAAGGTTTTCAGAATTGGAAACCATACTGATTGAGGAAGTAGTAATAACGAGTCTGTGGAACGCCTAAGCCACATGGAACCACACAAGGAAGTAAGACTTACGGCTGACTCGGTGTCGGCGGTATAACCAGTATACGCGATAAACCGTAAGGGTGAAGGATTGATTTGATAAAGTTCGTAAGGCTTTGTCGGGCAAATACAAAGATTTCATATCAGTTCAGACAAAGACGCGATTCAAGCGTTGGCCCTACATACCGTAAGCGTCGTCCGCAGCAGCGGTATGGCAGTTCTTGGAGTGGAAGAGTAATAGAGTAGTAGAAATTCAACAGGAGCCTGCTTCACCGTCAAGGTTGAAGCCAAGGAAGACTGGAAGAGTGATTAAGAAGTGAGAGCGGCGTGATGAAAAAAATCGGGCCACTCGCGTGCTCCTTTATATACGTCTCCCAGCATGGCGAGGTAAGGATGAACACTGAGTCCTGTGGCTAATCTTTGAGCTATGATTGGCTGACTGGGCAAGCGCCTGCAGTTGACGAATATTTGGTCGAAGTGGCCTACGACAAAGGTGTGGGATGCAGGGCCGAGGAAGTAGACGTGACGCCTGAACTCCGTCCGAAGGAAGAGGGAGAACAAAGGGCAATTGCACAGGATGTGAGGCCAAATGGGGTACCCGCAAACTGAGAAGACGGGACTCGATGACTTGATTGAATACACATAGGGAAATCGGCTAGAACACTGTGATCACAAAGCAAGAGCTCTGAGCAAGTTACCACATTGATCACAAGGCATAGGACATTGCAAGACGTACTCGCAGGGGAGCACCACAGCATCCACGGAAAGACATAGCTAGCTCGAAGTGCGGCGAAGCGCGCAAGGTCAGAAACAGCGGCCAGTTCGGTCCCATACAGCCGAAGTCGCATGCCAGCATACCACGGACACATTGAGTGGAGATTGGGTGAATTGATTGCGTATGTATGTATAAATGCAATGAGACATAAGAACCAAAAAAGCGAGAGCAAAATAATTAACCGTGACCAGCTAAGGTCACCGTTCATCTCCCACCACTTGTAATTCTTTCAACAAGCGCACCCCACACAAACCATACCAAACCGACGTCATCGAACCTCGTGCCAAGTCCTCAAGAAAATCAGCGCGTTTACTCTTGAATCTTGGCGAGGATCTCCGAGTCCTTGAAGAGATGATACTCCTACACATACAGCGCGCGGTGAATTAGCCGCATTTCACAGAACCAAAGCATACGGCCGGCCTACCTCATCGCCAACTTTGATGGGGTTACCTCCCCAGCCAGGGAGCAAAACACGGTCACCAGGCTTAACAGTCGTTGGTACAACGTTGCCATCCTTGTTCGGGGCGCCGGGTCCGACAGCAATTACGGTAGCCTCAGGAAGGGGACTGCTCGTTGCTGACGTGGGCAAGAAAATGCCGGTAGCGGTTTTCTGCGCGAAAATAGGAATACGTTAGCGCGCATTCGTGATATATGCTTGTTGCCTGGCTATCCAGCACGTCGCAAAGAGTTAAAGAACTGACAGTCTCAGCCTTGAACCTCTGGACAAGGACGCGGTCGAGAAGCGGTACGACAGCCCGGATGGATTTGAAAGTTGCTTGGGAAGCCTGTACACAAAATTATGACCAACCTCAAAATTGTGAATCGCAAAAAGAGCATACCATAACGAAAGCTCAACGATGCAACGATGAAGAGAGGAAAATGGAACGACGAGGGGAGGAGACGTGAACTCGGGAAGAGAAACTTTCGGAACGACATATTTTTAATGGTCACGTGTGTATTACGCAATCAACGTTCAGGGGCTTTCGGCAGCATCCAGATGCGGGTGGAAGCAACATCACTAGTTGCTTGTGTTGCTTCGCTGCGATCTTCCGGAGCGAGGAGGCAAACAAGTCCAAGTCATAATCGTGGAATAACGTAACGATTGAGACAAAGGTAAGAGCAATCCACATGAGAAAAGGAACATTATTCATTGCTTGTAAAAACTTCTTCCATCTAAAACGCCTCCAACCAACAATCGTAACTAATCATCCACACCCCCCCAGCACCACCGTTTTTCGTACCGTCGGTAATGACAATTAGAAGCACTCTGCAAATCACGAAAGGAGGGAGTGAGTAACATAGCAAGGACTTTGAAGAGAGGGTACGCACTGCGATGAACAATACCAGGGCCAGACTCGTCGTACTCCTGCTTGGAACACCACAAGTTCTGGAAGGTACTGAGGGAAGCCAAGATAGAACCACCAATCCAGACGGAGTATTTGCGCTCTGGTGGAGCGACAATCTTGACCTTCATGCTCGAAGGCGACAGAGCAGTCAACTCCTTCTGCATACGGTCGGCGATACCGGGGAACATGGTGGTTCCGCCAGAGAGGACGACGTTACCGTAGAGATCACGACGGATATCAAGATCACACTTGAAGATAGAGTTGTAGCTTGAGGGAGGTGGAAGATGAGCACGCATCACCATGAAGCAGAGAGGGGCACACGACTCACGTAGTCTCGTGAATGCCAGCAGCTTCAAGACCAAGGAAAGCAGGTTGGAAGAGAGCCTCAGGAGCGCGGAATCTATGGATGATCCATCAGATAACAACGCAGGTACGGCATAAATCGACGTACCGCTCGTTGCCGATGGTGATGACCTGGCCATCAGGCAACTCGTAGCTCTTCTCCAATGCCGATGATTGAGCAGCTGTCTGCAGCTCCTGCTCGAAGTCCAACGCCACGTAGCAAAGCTTCTCCTTGATATCTCGGACAATTTCACGCTCAGCCGTGGTGGTGAATGGGTAACCCCGCTCCATCAAGTTCTTGATCAAGAAATCGGTCAAATCACGGCCAGCAAGGTCAAGACGGAGGATGGCGTGAGGCAGTGAGAAACCTTCGTAGATGGGTACAGTGTGGGTTACACCGTCACCCGAGTCGAGAACGATACCAGTGGTACGACCAGAAGCGTACAGGGAGAGGACGGCTTGGATGGCGACGTAGAAAGCGGGGGCGTTGAAGGTTTCGAACATGATCTGTGTCATCTTCTCTCGGTTGGCTTTGGGGTTGAGAGGAGCCTCAGTGAGCAGCACAGGGTGCTCTTCAGGGGCGACACGGAGTTCGTTGTAGAAAGTGTGATGCCAGATCTTCTCCATATCATCCCAGTTGGTGACGATACCGTGCTCAATGGGGTACTTGAGGGTAAGGATACCACGCTTCGATTGAGCCTCATCACTGCAAATACGCACGTAAATGACCCGATGAGCCTCGACATGTGGAGGATGCGCACCCGACATAGGAGTCCTTCTGACCCATACCAACCATCACACCCTGGTGACGCGGACGACCGACAATCGAGCTAGAGATACTTCAGCAAGTCGAAAGTAAAACATTCACGTAGTCACTCACGGGAAAACAGCTCTGGGAGCGTCATCACCTGCACTAAGTTAGTAACCTTATCATCTCTACAACGAAGCTCTCGATGTACCAGCAACTGGAAACGTGAAAGATCAGCACTCATACATGTATGAAGACCAGAAAACAACGTACAGCCAGCCTTGCACATGCCGGATCCATTGTCGATAACCTATTTGATCAAGGTGATCAGTTCACTCGACTGAGACACAAGTAACGACTGAAACGAGCACTCACGAGGGCAGCTACCTCATCCTCCATGGTCGTTTATTCGTGAACTTGAAAGTGAAAAAGAAAGAGAAGATGTGGTTGGGGTGGTGGTAGAGAAGAAAAGCTGCAGACGGCCCCAGGAATCGATTTCGATTTTGATATCGGCCAAGCGAGGCGGTGCAAGGAAGTCGATTCCGCAGTCACGCAGCAGGTAGACGAAACAAACGAAGGACGCGTTCGTCAGCATCGTCGACAACGGCATCGCCTGCATCAGACAGCAACTCACCTGTTTGGTTAAGGGCAAAGGGCACCAGCTGAGACGCACATTTACGTTTTCTGTTTTCTGTTTTTGGGCACATGACTTTAGGGCAGGTTCCCCTCAGGCGTGGTTAATAGGAGCGTCAGGGTCGGCTTGGCCTGGTTGAAGCTGCGAATTGACCAACTCTCATTTACGACCTCCGGGAATGACATTATTTACGACATCTGTGGACATAATATCACCCTTCACACCACGGCACGTCCTCTCTTTGATGTCAGGTCAGAATGCCGTCACAGCCTACGTCCAACCTGTTTAGTCTCGCTTGCAATTGATATTGAGCACGGACCAGTCGACTGCAGGGCTTATTGGCTCAGCATCGGGATAACGAGTTGTTTTCCTAGCGACACCGATGATTGTGGACTGTTTCTACGGTCGGCAAGTATCCTTCTAACCCTACCAGTATAATATGCTGGACTTACGACTTGGGTCCCCGTTGAACATACGCATCGCTCGCTCAAATTCTTCCTCAGACCACCAATGTTGCTCGTCCCATTTCGGACTACTCGTCTTGTCAAATCTCTCCCGGTTAGAATAGAAACGAAGTAGGTGCATTTCATCTGCTTCTTCGTTGAAGTAGTCGATAACGCGCAGCGATGGTAGCATGTCGAAGATCTCGCGCATGATGTCATCTCGCCTGCTGGAAGGTGGACCATCGCATCCGAGCTGAAGATACTGTAACTTCTCAGCCCTGACTTCGACGAGCTCGTTTAAGACGTAGTCAATGGGCACTCGCTATCAAGTTGAGCAATTGGTAAGTGCCAAACCATCCGATATTTTACAAGACATAAACCTGACTTCAGTTGCCACGATCTTCAGCCATCTGAGGTTATGCAGATGCGAGGTGATGGCGGCATATTCTTGGAGAGAGCCCTCCCTGTAAAGAAACTGAACTTTACTGATGGCTTCTTCGAGGGGGGGATTAGGTTCTAGATCTGCATGGGAATACAGAGCTAGTTCCGTGACGTTTCTGCTAGGTAGGATGGATACTGCGGCGACCAACGGAGCCGACAATCTTCGAAGGCGAGGCAACGCCTGTGACGACAATTTCAGTTCGTCTTCAACCTGTCCTAATTCTAAGTGCTCTATCCATGGCTGGCTCTCCAAGAACGCAGCGATGGCCTCTGCATCAGTGATCGGGTTGGTCCAGACCAACGTTCTGAGGGCGAACGGGCAACAAGAAGGAGATAGCGCATCGAAGAACACCGGTGGGCGGTGTAAGCAATCAAATTTCAGAGACTTCAAGTTGACGAGATGTGGAAGTATGGCGTCAACATGGGCGGTATACACCGTGGCTGGAGTGGGTGGGAACACTGGTGCTACGACCGAAAATGATTTGACGTACGCCGCCAGGCGACCATCGTCTGCAGCAATCCTCCTTCGAAATGTGTCTAGCCTACGGGCCACCGCTGCGGCGTTGGCTGTCGAAAATTTGACGTCAGCATAAAGCAGCGGCTCAACGATGGTGTGAAATAAACGCGACACGAGACACATTGAGAGTAGTGTTTGCTTGTTGTCGGGGTCGATGAGCTCGAATATGTCGCAGAGGATTTCCGGTGGCAGCGTTCGAGACATATCGTCAACCCCTATTCCTTGACTCCCCTTGGGATGGAGGCGATGCATCAGAGGACCAACCGCTCGCCACATCAAAACCAGAGTATGCCTGACTAGAGTTCTTATTATCGTCCTACTTGACGTGAGTATTTATCGCACCATTCCGTTCCGGCTTGGGTACTATACGTTCCTCTGCTGACGCTACTGCCAGCGTGGGATTCTCCTATGTCGCCCAGACAGGGGCCTCGCTGCCACAGCGGTTTCAATCTCCGGCGATGGCCAACTGTTCACTCGTCCAACCTCGAGCTCCATCGCTCATTCCTCCATGTCAGTAAACGTGGCCTACGTATTTGCTCAAATCACACCAGATCACACCCTTGAGCCAACTCCTTCAACTTCCAACTTGAGATTGTCACACGTCTATGATGTTGACCGGTACTCCACTTTCTCGAGATCCTTCAAGTTGGCACCAGAAAGCTATTGCTTCCTTGTCCGTACTAGATATTACGCTCGCGTCCATCTACTTATCCCTGCACGCTATATAGGTTCCAGAGACTCCTGTTCAATATGCCCCTGGAAATACATTTTGGAATCGTGTCGCCCAGCTCCCCCCTGTTGAGTTCTATGCTGGATTCTGGTCGCCATGGGAGAGAACGCAAGTCCCGCCCGTTGTTGCCAGTGCAGGCGGTACTTTTGTTTCTGTATTCGTTGTGCCGACTTCGCAGTACTATCACCTCAACGAGCCTCGCGATGTGGTTACCGAGCTTCGACAGGAAGCGTTCAAGTCCATCGGGTATCAGGCGCCCTCGGACGGCGCAAGGCTTTCTCAGTATATAGCGGACTTCACCTCGCACCCGTTCGTAACCAACCGATCTCCAGTCAGAGTCTACCTACCGGACCGGCCGTTGCAGACTCCCATCCCTGCTTCACTCCTTCAACGCGAATTTGGACGGTTCCTGGATCATCTCGCAGACGGTGCTTTTGACCCTTCTCTCTCACCTGTTGGATGCAGGTTTATCGCAGAGCTAGGCAAGATATTCCCGTCGGAAGAAGACCGTGAATTAAAGGTGCACGACCTCCTTGCCGAAGTACTAGGTGACCACGTCCGTATCGTTAAGAAGAGCTTCCTTGAGTACACCGTGACCACGGACGGTGTTGATGATCCAACACTCCCCGATCTGCCTGTAATGCCGTTCCTCAACAAAGTCAAGCCGGAAACTACGATCGGCACCAGTGATGGTGCAATGGAACTGTGCCTTTATTATTCGGCGGGCGTTCGAGCTGTCGTTGAAAACGACACTCAGTACGCGGGACCTTGGAAGCAGACTCGTCTTCCGTCTGTCTTAATTCTTCATAATGGTATGTGTTATCTTACCCCCCTGCGTTCCCGTCTAACCGTTACTACTTCATAGGCCCCAACATTCAAGCCTTTGGAGGCGTCTGGCTGAAGCGAGGCTACGTTGAAGTTCTCTCGCCTTCGATACCTCTCTATTTCCACTCGTCTAACTCTCAGCTAATGGAACAGTTTCTAAGGTTTTTGACAGCCCTCCGTCGGCTCTACCGGTCCCTCGGTGATATCTACCGACACCCAGAACAGCACTGCGTCGATGCCCTGCAGCTCGAATATCCTTATCCCCGTTCATTCACCATCAACATCCCCGGATTAGCCAACCAACACCGAGTGGTGAACTTTTCCTACGTCGACCGCATTGATCCTCGTCGTCTTGTCTTTACCGCGCTAACGGAGGACGACGAGATCGTCATCGTCAAGTTTGGCTCGAGAGCATATGGCATCAATGCCCATGCCGGAGCTGCTGCCGCCGGATTGTCTCCACCAGTGCTTAGCTATGAACACCTCCCTGGGAAGATGTGGATGGTTGTGATGCGTCCTTTGGACGATGACTTCCAGTCTTGTTATAACTTAGACCTTATCAGTGATGCCTGCCAGACTGCGATCCGCGAAGCTGTGCAACAATTCCATGGTTTGGGCTATGTCCACGGCGACTTGCGAGATGTCAATGTGTTTGTCCGAGAGAGCGAAGGCCATTGGGATTGCCGAATTATTGATTTTGATTGGGCAGGGAAACAGGGAGAAGCTGTGTACCCGACTGGAGTGTTCAAACACGAGGCTGTTTGGCGTCCTCGACAGTACATGGATAACTCGCCCATCACCCAGGCTGACGACATTGCGACGATGAATTATTTCTTCTCTCGCCATGAGCAGAGAGCTCCACTGCTCGGCTAGACGACCTTCTTCCCTTGTGTAATCTATCCACCTTTTCAAGCTTCACACAATTCCTTCATGCGGAGAGTAAATGACGGTACAATGAGACAGCATATTGTAGATTAGTGTACGATTATACAGTGGTCCCCAGAGTCGAGTTCCCAATACTTTGTGACATCCCAATTTCGTGTATTAGTGTTCTGAGTTCAACCAATGATCAATGATGTTGCCGGCCAGTTGGTTGTTAGTCATTAATTCATTTGTGATGATCGTTTCGACTTCGGCGGCGAGAGTGGCTTGATCGATGAGTGCGCCATGATGCATGGGCATGATGCCTCTAGCTGTCTACGTGCCGCTGCCGTAGCATTGGCTGCCGAGACTTTGACTTCAGCATAAAGCAGCGGCTCAACGACGGTGTGAAATAAACGCGACACGAGACGCATTGCGAGTATTGTTTTAGCTCAAATATTTCGCAGAGGATTTCCGGTGGCGGGTTCGAGAAGCTGGCACAGGAGGCAAGAAATTTTGAGTCCCTATTCGGTCCGTATCGAACCCCGAGTAGGCCTGGCCGGAGTTCTTCTCGTCCTACTTGACAAGGGTATCATTCTTCTACGTTTCGATATTAAATTTCACCTAGGTGCCATCACTTCGACGAATCAAGTTTTTTGAGATCCTTCTCAGCATTCTGCCACCACAAACCCCAGCGTGCCAGTGGATCCCAAATTACGACCTTCTCATGCACTGTTGCATCCCTACGGAACCGCCGCCATTCGCACAAGCCATTCTCACCTTGAATGTCCAGCATGAGCAGACTTGGAATCGCCTCAAATACGGTATGTGCGGCGCGATGTTCACCGCCTTCGTTGACTCTCTCAGTGGACAGCCGGATATACCGGATCTTGGACTGATTCAACCTACGAAAGGTACTGTCGATGGCTTGGGATTCGAGGGGCTGGTGAGTCGGTAATATGAGTACATGAAACAGGAGCAGGCGGTAACACCCTACGTTGTTTTCCACGAAAAGGTTCAGATATTCAACATTCGGAAAGTAGGTGATCTCGTCAACCATGCTTTCGAAATATTCACTTGTACCCGAAAGTGTCCATATCTTTGTAAGTTCCGCGCCCACTAAGCTTTGTAGCATCTCTGGGGAGGTCCCCATGTTGTCGAAGTGGGCATGCGCGACGCTTCGACCTCTCATCATGTCGACGAGGGAGAGGGGCCCTTCGAGGGTGTGAAGATTGGGTAGAGCAGCAGAGGGAAGAGGGATGATGCATTCTTCCAATGCGGCACCGAGGGGAAGGCCCTCCAATCTGAAGTGCTGCAAGAGCGGCTGAGATTCAAGGAACACAGCGAGCGCCTCCAGGTTCTCCATCACGCCCAATATTAAGTGGGTGAGCTTGAATGTGTGTAACGATGAGCACAAGATTGCAGCGTCGATTGTGGGGCCGAGGATATCGAAACTGACGTCGAGCCGTTTGACTTTGGTAAGGAGCGGCAGCAACGCTTTGAGGTGAGAAAATGACATGGACTCGTCGTATTCACCACTATCTGGTAGGCATATAAATGCGCTCTGAACGTATGACGCGAGACGACGGTCGTTCGCTCGAAGCTGTTGTAGACATCCTCGGGCAAGGGAGTCAAAGCGCTGAGGGGCCCCGTAAATCCCGACGGAGATGTTCTTATAAAGTATTGGTGCGATAATATAGTTGATGTCGCGTGAAACGACGAGGAGGGTGCATAGCGTGTTTATGTCTGCGACGCGCTCGAACACCATGTACAGGATGTCGATGGGCAATAAACGCGACAATAGCGGCATGATAATGTGTCAACTGGGCTCCTAATGGTAAAATTCACCTCACTCTGGCAACAGAAGTAAGACGTACTTCACTGCAATAATTCTGTGGACTGATGATCGATGATCGATGATCATGATATCAGTTCAAAACGCGGGTCAGGGGCACTGGCACACGTGAGTCGTACACACATATTGTACATGAATTGACTAATTCAATTATATGACCAGCCTGCTTGATAGCGAGCAGCCAGCAACCATGCGAAGCTCACCAAGGGGTCTCAAGGGACGGACACCCCGCACAGAGCTTCAATGAGTTTGGCGCTACCGCGCTCAGCATTCACATCTCCCACATAGGCCAAATAGCCATCTCCAACTTTACACCCAGCCGCTGCAGCGTGCGTAGTATCGGCAGGCTCGGGCGCGAACACCCAGCTTTCAGTGTAGGATTCCTCCGTTGGAGCGTAAATTCGTTCTTCGGGCTTCGTCCCTTGGGCGTATACACATTTCATGCTATAAGTTCTGGGTATGAACTGCGTGGCGATAGTGTCGGGGAGAGTGGAATGCGGGGTGAAGGAGAGAGTGGTGCGGTAGTAGCTTCCATACGTCCAAGGAACACCGAGGTTGGCGAAGAGGGCGTTGCAGTTGTCTCTTGTATTGAAAGAGGGGAAATGAAGCCCGACAATGATGATGCCTCCATTCTTCAAGTATTCTACCACCTTATTCAGCACCTGAGCGTTTTACATCTCTGCGATTTCAGCATCTGGGAGGATGACTGCGCGAGGCCGCTTTGAAATGAGATACTTACTGAATGTGCCTCGACACTGGTTTTGGTCTGCTGAAGTTGAGTGTGGTGGCTGAGGTTCGCCAGGAGTTGAGAATACAGTTTATTGAGCATCGAGTGGTAGTCATTGCTGAAGCGTACAAGGGGCGCGTTCGTAGACATATTTGTTCGGTGAGAGCAAGTGAAGAGGTTGATCAGCCTTCGGCTGAAGCACGATTTAGGGGACAGGGGCGGAATTTAGGGACTGCCGTTGCTTCCGTTACTGTTAGACTTCAACACCATGGCATCAGTGCAATTCAAACCCTCGATTGAATTGACACGTTCATACGGATCCTTTCGCGTAAGTCCCTGAGGAGGATTGGATTCTATATTAACATGGTGAGATGAGCTGATAAAACAGATAAATGACATACTGATGGTATCCTACATGCCAGAACCACTCTGTAACAATGCATCTTCAACATCCTGTTTGATACCATGCCACCATCGCCAGACATCGCAGTCAAAGTCGACTTCCTTCGGACGACTATCCAAGTCATCGAATCGATAACGGTACCATGGATTATCGTAATTGGAAGAAGGACGGACATCAAGGAGGCGGAGGCTCGGGAAAATCTTGAAGAAGACTGTCCAATTCAGATCCTGGTCGGCCATACTGCCCATACATCCAATCTGCAAATATCGGAGTTGCGTACTGGAAAGTTGGGTGAGGAATTGAAGAAGACCTAGAGGGGGCTGATAGGGGGTGTCAGTGGCTCTGGTATGACATGAAATGAGGGCGACGCACAAAATAAGCAATCTTGGCATATTCAAGGTTCTGGAATTTGGGTAATATTGTTACCTGTTGAGCATCCCAGTCGATATCTACGCATAAACTCTGTATGTTGTTGAGACCCTGTGCTATTGAAAGAGAAATCTGGTCCACATCGATGGTGTGCAAGAAGTCATCGATCTCAAGATGGGCGACACGGCGACCGGGTATTAGTGCAGCCAATATTGACCAGGGGCCCGACAAGTATACAAGATTGGGCAGAGCGTCTGGTGAGAGGGAGAACCCGCCGCCCGCTATGTGTGTGATAGATAAGCTTTCTAAGCTGTACTGGGACTCGAGAAAGGCATTGAAGGATATAGAGGATGGAATGATGCCCAAGCAAAGGTGGGTGAGGCGAAGTGAGCCACCGAGGGAGTATAAGATGGATGCGTCGAGAGGATTGCGGAGGTCAAGTTCAAAGGTGGTAGAGAGGTCGAGATACGCCAGGTTCGGGCAAAGTGTGAGGATTCTGCACCATTCGCTCTCGGTTTGCCTTGCAAATGGTACGCGAAGGTGTAACCTTTTCACGCATGCACCTAAGCGACCACCGTTGGCCGACACCGACGCGGAGAAGCAATCCATAATCGATTGAAAGCTGGGGGTTCCCTCCCGAGCATAGCTAGTTTGCGGCTCTAATGGTGCAAGGAGGCGAACGTCTTCGTATAGGAGCGGCGTGGCAATATGACGTTCCATCTGCACATTTAACGATGCGAGCGGCGTGGCTGACTGCAGCATACCGTGAGGCGGTGAATTGACTAGCGTGAAATAGAGCGCTTTGTCCTCGCGTCCTCGCTCTAAGTCTGAGGTGATGCTTAATGTTTACTCGCCGGAACATGATCTTGAACATGATGGTGGCTGTTATTCTGACATAGTTACTAGGTAGGGGGCTACTGAAAAGGGAGATAGTGGACAATGGGAGCTGAACGTTACGTCGGTAGGTATTGGGAGTCTGAGTAGCAATGAGAGTCAGTTCAAGGCGTACCACTCTGAAAAGAGACGGCTGAGAAAGGATCTCACACCTGTGTTTATTCAGTTTCTGCGACCTCCATCCAGGATTGGAGACTTGATTTGAGAGTTTGAGGTTGAGATGAAAGGGAACTAAGGGACAGCTGCGCTGAACTGATTGTCAGCAATGACGCCCAGTGAAAATTTGTTAAAGACAGATCGGGCCCTTTCAAGGTGTATCGATTCAGTCGAGGGGCATCGAGGAGACCTAGATTTCTCTCGCTCACGTTTAGTTAACGTTCGCTATTTTGCCTTGGGAACACTGTAACTAACAGTTAAACGTCAATTAGTTACTGTGTTATCCTCTCTAATCGGACTTCAAATTTGTTTGTTTCCCATCTCCAATCCAAATAAAGGGTAGCTACGCCAAGGTCTGGACTCGGACGGCGTTCGAACTCAACCACATTCTTCCATCCACATCCACATCGACGCTGGACACGACGCGCTCACCATGCTTGCCCTTGGCTCCGACCACATCCTACTCTGAGAAGATGCCTAGGTCAGCAACATTCTGGATACTGCCTTCTGGAGTTCCCTTGGCTTCAAGATTATGCGTGCGAGGCTCCTAGTAGTAAATACAGCGGGTGAGTCTCTTCTAGCATCGGTGCTTTGCATATTGCCTCCTGATCTCATGTTACAGGCCCTCTCAATCCGTGTGTATTACATATGAAGGAAAATGAGTGCATATATGCACGTTAGCGTGCGTGTTGGCATCTGTCGGGGAGGTTACTCGAGGTGAACGCGTAAGGTAAGTGCTTGTTTTTTCCCATTTCGATGGCGCACTCACCTGCTCCACTCTTATAGTATATCTCCCATCCCAACAGCCCCCCGGAGCATCGTAGGCGCGCCTATATGTGTCGGTGGCCTTGGCTGTGCTGGTAGTCTGGCATGGCGACCATAGCCATTTCTGTCATATCCAGATCAGGTAGGTTCCCGACCCCCATACCCGTTGCTCGATTCACAACCTTCCTTTTGCTCAAGCTTTCAACTTCTTTTCTCCGCAGCCAGACCCTTTGCCGCCCTCCCGAGACTTCCGACGGACGACTTGGATTCACTTCTCCGACTCCGCACCCATGAAGCCCTACCAGTGCCAGTTCGAGTACCGGGAACGGGGAAGAGGAGCCTGGAGGAGCGCGAGGGAAATACCTACTAGTAGAATACCCTGCTGCGTAGGGACTTGAATATACTTGATTTTTCTCGAATTCTGCCGTATGCCGCGTAGTATGGACATAGCAAGAACGAGACCTGTTGAGGAATTTCAAGGTAACTCGACACGACTTGAATCTCATCGATGCACCTCTATTTCGAATCGAGAAAAGGGGACAAAAATAGAGGTAAATCAAACTCGTTCGAGATGATTTCGCGGAGACGATTTCGCTTGATCAACCTCGAACCAGCTCTAACAAATTTTCACTGGGAATGACGAGACGGACTCAAGAGGCGGGTCGGCTTCCACTTTGGACATGTGACCTGATGATTACCTATGTCCGCCGAAGCTGCTGGGCAATGCTGCATACTCATGTAGTGTCTTCCTATAAGGCGGTTAGATATAGTGGTAACATTGGTTTATCTTAGCAATACATCACAAATGTCGAATAGCATACACAAATCTCATATTCCAATCAGGGTTGACAGTCCCTAGAGTACGCGCGCAACTGCGAGAATGTGTAGAGCCATTATTCATGTGTGATATAAAGTAGCAAAGTGATAAATGACGGTGGGGTGAGCAGGAAAGGCAAAAAATGAGTGAATAGTGGTGATTTACCACAATGAAGGCAAAGAGCGGAATCAAGGATGGTATAATGTGGGTCCAAGTCAATAGGACCTTGCGGTGGACAATTAGAGGTTAAGTAATCTGACCAGGCGATCAGTGGTGTCCCGAATCAAATCAATGACTTGAAGTTGGGGTCGAGAGGTGCTAATGTGGGTGAGCATCATAGCCTTACACTGCGGGTCCATTTCTCCGAAGTCCATTCCCTCTAAGGATTTGCCCGCCTCATAATATTCAACAGGGTTCCGTCCATCCAAGAGAACTCTTGCATAACAGTTCCACCAAACTGCATACCAATCATCCTCACAAGCTGCATGATCGAGACAAGAGCTTGCATGGGTGACAGTAGGCGGCTCAGCAGCAGCGATATGGCGATGGATATCAAGAGTATCCTTAACTTGCATGAGCGTAAGTAAGATACGGCTGTCGAGATTGTTGAGGTGCTCGATGGTCATCGTTGTACTGAACCGGCTCTTGACCAAGGCTTGAAAGGCGTGACTGAACAATTGCCGTCTGCGGTGCTTGATCGCGATTTCAATCAGGGTCACGGATGGTATTCGAAAGCGTTTCTCGTGGATGTGATACAATGCGAAATCAATTGTGCTGGGTGCATTGAGGTAGTCACCAAGGGCAAGTAGACGGAGAAGAACTTCTTCATCTGGTGGGGCATTAAAACTACAAGCAGCGTCAGGTTAAATTAGCCATCGTCAATTGCAATCACATACCCTCCATATGCCATATTGACACATATGTCAAACTCGGGTTCCAGAGCGAGTGGAATAGGGATAGGATCAGCCTCGGTCCCGCCCAAGGAGGACGAGGCATCTCCTTGAGGAAGCTGCAAAACATCACGGATCGTCTGGGACACTCGTTGAAGGGTATTGACATCGAGTCGGTAGAGGGTATTGTTCACCTTGGACGAAGTCAGCCATATGAAATATAGAAGAACAAGAATGAGAAAACTGACCAAGAAAACATGCGAGCCTATATCTTCATACCAGTGCTTCGGATGGCGCATCCGCTCGATGTTGGCATCAGGCATTTGCGGACAGGCTGGGGGGGTGAGGACGAAGGGGTTTGAACATGGACCCTAAGATCGAACAGAAAATTTCGGGGGTTGAACTTTACTTTGACTTGGGGAAACCGGTCAGGCCACTGCTCTCTTAATACAGTTCAATGACAAACCTTCCCGAGCACTTCCCGTCCTTACCGTCTCACAACAATGGTCAGCCATGGTCGCTAGATATTTCTCAAGCATTTTCTTCACTATTTGATATCTATTCACGAGCAACCAACCTCCTTAATCATGAAGATACCGATCCATTACAAGCTGCTCACCATATTGACTCGGTCAACTCCACAGCCATCTCAATTCTTCGGGCTATGGAATCACATCCTGCTAATATTCCAAGGGAATGGCTGTGCCAAGTCGCAGAGCTTTTCGGTGACGTCGTAGGTGCCTTGCGGCGAGTTCAAGCGGCTAGTAAAGGGCGGTGAGCAAATAACACCTAAAGATCAGTAATCAATAGTACTGACATGTCAATATAGAGAGGATGCACATATACATATTCCGAAGGTGGTCTATCCAAGGCAGGAAGGGAAGAGGGGTCGGCCGAAGTTGCTGATTAATATGGACTTCATTCGTGAAGTGGTTGCGCCCAGTCGCCAAATCAGCATGACCAAACTTGCAAAAGCGCTGGGAATTCACAGAAACACACTGCGAATCCATATGAAAAAAGACGGCATCTGGAAGAAGTATTCAACCATTAGCAACACAGACCTCGATCGACTCCTTCAGAGGTTTAAAATATACAAACCAGATTCAGGCCTCCGATACGCAATTGGATATTTACGAAGCCGCGGAATTCGTGTTCAACGTCGGCGGGTTATTGGTGCGCTTCAGCGTATTGATGGAGTGGGTTGGGCGCTTCGAAAGCGCAATGTAATCAAGCGACGCCAATACAGGGTGTCCCGCCCAAATGCACTCTGGCATCTGGATGGACACCATAAGATGATTCGTTGGGGATTCGTTGTCCATGGATTCATTGATGGGTTCTGTCGGACTGTAAGTATATCTCCTAACACGTCAAAAAGAGAAGCTTATTCTTATTCACCTGTAGATCTTGAACCTTCGTGCGAGCACAAATAACCGTTCTGAAACAGTTCTCGCCCTCTTACTGGATGCCATCAACGCCCATGGGCAGCCATCTCGGTTGAGAGGTGATCGAGGTGGAGAAAATATTGACTGTGCAACGTTTATGGTGATGACACGTGGACCTAATCGAGCATCATTTATGTGGGGATCGTATGTCTCAACCACTCACTTTCCTTGATATGTTATGAGCTGACTATATACACAGGAGCACCCGCAATACACGAATTGAACGTCTATGGGTTGAGGTTGGATCTCAATTCGTTCGACGGTGGAGGGCCTTCTTCTCACGCCTTGAACGGCTCCATCAGCTTGATGTTGAGAGGCCCGAACATCTCTGGTTACTTCATCAGCTCTTCCTGGAATCGATCAATAATGATTGCAAGGAGTTCACTGACGAATGGAACTCACATCCCATCGGCGGGAGCCTAACCCATGATAAAAGCCCGAAGGCAGGTTCATTCAGTCAACATTGTACAATTTGCTAATATCTTTCGAAAGGATCTGCGCCTCCTGGGACAGCTTCAGTATGGAGTATACCGTGATGATTGTGAGAACGTACATCCAGATATCATTGCACAATATTACGGTGTTCACGGAGTCAGGAGGGTATATGGGAAGGGCGCTGGTCATCCTCCTGACGAAACCGAGTCAGATGATGATAATCACAGCCATACGCCCTTAACGGCAGCTCAACTCACTGATGCAATCACTCACGACCTACAGGATCAGGTCCGCCATGAGCCTATCGAAGTGCCTGAGCACAGGAATCCATTCCAAGGACCATCGGGGCAAGCGGCTGAATGCATTTTCTTTCAAGTCCTTGCCGATGTTGTGCGAGATGATATTGTACCAGCTGGGTATGGTATGAGGGCGAATGAGTGGGATGGTGGTACATATCCTTCCATAGAGCACTTGAAAGTGGGGCGGAGGAGTCAGAAGGAGATCATTGTATCATTAGAAAACTCACTCTGGATGCATCGGTCGAAGTTATGGGTCCAAGGACTTAGCGTATTGGAGCAATTTAGTCATCCGTGAGAAGTATGCGGGGAACTGGATCAATATAAATTTCAGTTTTTCTCTCTTTTCTGTCACACCAAGCTAGTACTTACCTTCGTCAATCTTTTCACCCACTTCATTCGTTCCTTACAACCAATGTCATCGTCTTATTGTCGAGGAGGTACCCCAACTAGCCCGTGCGACTGCGAGGAATACACTGCTCCCGAAGATACCCATGGGCGTGCAATTTGCCAGGAATGTGGTCATGGGAAAAGCAAACACCCAAAGCCAGGGAAACCAGTAGGCGACGGGGGGCTGACTGAAGCCACACCCACCTCAGGCAAGCTGTCTGTTCTCCAGGCATTCGAGAGTCGGGTGGCATCTACAGAAGCACGAGAGGCAATTTCGAGTTCGTTCAATGCAGCGAGAGACGAGGTTTTAAAAGGGTATCGACCCGGGAAGCTAGAAACTCCATCAGCGAGCAGCTCGAACAAGAAGAAGGTGAGGGCATATATACGACGCACCAATGCAGGAGCAGCTAAGCACCTTTAGTCCAAGAAGGTAGCGAAGAGCCAACTTGCCCAATTTGTGCAAGTCTCGACTCTGGTCTGTCTTCTCTATGGCATCGACGTGAGTTCTATGGTTTCAACCTGAGCACAATGAATGGTCACGTACGAAAAAACCTAGGCTGAAGGCAACCTGAAGCAAACCCGTCCTCCATCTCGGACGGAGGAGGCAAAGCTTGAGCAACAAGGATGCGCCATTCTCCGTGATAATGAGAATCCAAACTCATCCAAGAATGCGGCTCTTGCGATCAACCCCAAGTGGACTCATGAGGAGGTAACAGCGCATCTACGTGCAACTTTCCCAAGGCCATTTCATTGGGCGGAGAAGCAGGCTGTGGGAAGAGCTCGAACCGATATGCCGGTGTGGGTTCTGATCAACAAACAGTTCAACTCACTCGATATCGCACCCCACCCACGCCCGACGGGAGGAGACCTAATTCGATATAAGGGAAATGACAAGAGTAGCATAAAGAACTCGCACATTTACATCGGTGAGTCTCCAGAAACATTGGATGATGGTCACTCTGCCTCATACAATACCGGAGTCTAGCACTGCGCTCCACAGTTCCATCCGCTGTAACGAAGCACTGGCTTAATGGTGTCGACCCTGAGGAGGACAACGATGAAGAGGAGGACGACGAGGAGGAGGGTGGTACACTGGGAGAGGGAGAGAACTCTGCCGCTCGACCAGAAGTGCCAGATGTTTTGGTCGTGTCCGACTCTGAGGATGAGCTGCTGCGAGCTCCGGCCCTAATCAGTAAGTTGTCAATCAGTCAGTGCCGCATTGCCAGAATACTGATCTCACATGTATAGGCTACAAACGGAAGCACGAAGAGGGTAAACCAATGTCGACCTCAAACAATCGGGAATCAGGCCGTATTGTTGTCCCAGAGATGGAATATGAGGGGATTTCCGATCAGAGGCCCTTGAAAAGGCGGAAGGTGTCGACCTCGTCATCGACTATTGAAGGTATGTCTAGGTTCTGATAATTCAACCACTCGTCCAGTGACATCTTGTTTTGCTGCGCAGGTACCACTCGCCGGCCTGTATCGCGACCTGTCAAGTTTGTTCGGCCAGATGATGATGGGTTCCCTCACCGCTGGGATCCCTCTACATTCAAAAGCCCATGGTCATTCGGCTACAACCTGTCTATTGAATTTTTCTAATAGCAGTTCACGCGCTCACCTTCAAGCAAATCTGACCCCAGTCGGCCTATCCCCTATACCCTATACCACACTGTCCCACCCATGAACCGTTTGGTACTCCATTCTTTATATGTTCTCTACATCGTTGATCTTTTGCCTACCGTTTCTCACAATAGTTCGTATTTACCTCAGGCTTAGTACCAATCCCGTAGTTACAACCAGATTCATACCCGCTCCACCCGCTCAAGCTCAAGGGCTCGCATCCCATCTTGTCACATTCCCTTGACCATATTATACTCGACAAATGTTAATGTTTTGCCTTGACATTGACAAGTTTGATTGTGACTGTATCCAACAAACACTTGGAGGCGTTGCCAGAACGCGAAAATCAAGGTATATGTACGCAGCTGCATTCCGAGTTCCACGCTACTCATTCACCCTCACGCGATCATCCAAGCCAGGCACGCCGCTCGCATCGTTAAATGTGCAGATGGAACGTCATATGGCAAGCTCGTTAATGGAGCGTGATACGGTGAGCAGCGTGGAAAGTGTTTCACGATCCGAAACGTGGAATATCTTGAGCAGGAGCTCTGGAGGGATGATGTGGCGATGACTTGAGAACATAGTAATCTAAAGCGCGAATCAATGCTGGAGATATGGTCTTGAAAAGTTGAAAAGAACACATACGGTGCACGGAAACACGAAATTGTGGAACAAGAGTACAAGATAAGATCAGCATGTACGTGGGTATTTGCTGACATTTATGAATCAAAGCCAGGAAAGCCGCAAGGCGCGAGATCCAGGTGGCAGCCGATGTCAACAATTATACACGATGCCATCAGTAAATTCTCGGGTTGTCTAGATTCACTTATCTTTTGGTATCATCAATACAATCTCGTACAATCGAAATAATCATGCTCCCACATAGCTGCGCGTCATACCTTGTCATATAATGGCATACGCTCACGTCGCTCTTGATATATCTCCGACAGGGAAAGCACAGTAAGCAGTAATGATTGCAGGGGCGACGCAAACTGGTGCCTATAATGTCCCTCACCGCACCTCAGATATCTTGAAGATGTTATGGTCACGACCGATACACATCCATGCCACCTGATTGTGATTCACCACCACGAAGTGCCCATCAGGTCGTAGTTGCGCAATATGTTCCCCGAACCACAGTTTGGTATCGACGTGGGTCAGGATGACATTGCGTTATCTCCATGTAGATTCGTGGCCGCTGTTGACCATTTGATACCAAGGCTTTGGACGGTGACAGTCTGGTGGCTTTTAGAAATCCTCAGGTAAGCCAATTTGTAGCCGAAGCCAATGGAAGACACGACAGCCATTTATTTCGGGCATGGTACAAGCAACGACTACCTAACCAATGATCAACCCTGCCCATCATTCAATCACGATCAACCAATTCCGCTCGTTGCCTAGCGAGGCGAGCTGAAAAGGAGGACGCCGCGGTCGATCCGCAGGAACCGGGAACATGTAACGGGAAGATTCGTCTAGAGATGAAAGAATGAGGCTAGGATACTCAAAAGCGAAGGACTGGGGGGACGTACTTGTTGTACCAAGCTAGGACTTCATGGACCCGTTTGTACTCAGGCGTGTTGGGCTTCGGCTCCTCGAAGTAGTCGACTAACGTGTTGTAGAATGCAAGGTAGTCGAATCCATTGTAGTCAATCTCCCAGGTCGTCGCATCAGTGAGGGCGGCGTGGATCTAGAAAGGATCTAGTTAGTAGCTAGCGCAACTGATTACAATCACCGCTTACCAGCACCGCGACATAGGCGATCGCACGAGGAGTAACTTCTTTCATGCCCATTAACTGAGCAACGGTTTGCTTGGTGGGCTTTCGGCCACGACGTGCCTTCTTGGCTGGTTGAACTTCACCAGGTGCCTCGTTCTCATTGTCTTCGGACATCGTCTCGCGAGTTGCTGAGGAGGGGGCGGTGAACACATGTTGTAGTCCCTAAGCGAGATTCAGTTTGAGGATCAACCATGAACAAGGCTGACGCACCATAACGAGCCAATCACTGTAAAGGAAGTTTAGCTCAACGTTCGCTGCGTTCGCCCTTCCTCTGTAGTACAGGAACCTGATAAAATAGCTGGAATTGATGTCGTACTCCAAGGATTCATGACTTCGAAGCTTCTCGCGAATGCTGTAAGCCCAAAGGTTGTCAATCATCGAGGATGCGCCACGACAAGGAAGGCAACGCACATAGGATCGTGCCAATCGAAATCAATAGGGCAAAGGAGCCTCCCACAGATATCGTTCTGGATGCCTCGCCCAGTGCGGGTGTTGGGGTCGAAGTAGCATTCAATCGGTTTAGCTTGGTCTGCGTTCAGCTTGTTGGCGACGGCCTTCCTAATGCCGCCCAGGTCATCGCCACGAGCAGATTTGGAACCGGCTTCCAACTAGGATGGGAAAAAATGAGACGCCCACACACGCAAACATCGTGATCAACAATGATCAGTTCGTTGTTCACCCCACGGTAAGGAGGTGACTTGCCTGCGAGAAATACTTATGCATATCATCCAGGGTGTCCTCACGCACCAGACGCAGATACGGTATAAATCCTGGGACAGTTTTGCAAAGCTCCTTGAAGGCGGCGTAGTCACGATCCCGGCTGCGGTCAACCGGTCACGGCATGGCAGTAAGTTTGTTATCTGTGTCCTAGAACTCAGAGCTGACCTTCGTTTGAGTGCGACCACGTCAGGACTGTCTCCTACAGATATTTCTGTGGACTGCGGATCCGGGAAGCTTCGCCTATCATGCTCAGCCAGCAGGAGGCTGATTTTCACATCCAAGCCAACCATGCGGACAATGCTGCGTCCTTCGGCTTTCATTGACCTATCCAAGGTGGTGAGTACTTGAGTACTAATCCCTCTATGCGAGAAGAGGGATGTCTAACCTTTCCTTAGTCTTTTTCTTCTCAGCGATCACATCCTCGAGCTCTTGACTTACTTCTTCCCACTGGCGTTTGTATCGCATCGCGAGAAGGGCCGGATCGATGGTGCCGTCTTCGATATCACCATTTTGCACACCATTGCCGGCCTGGTCTTGGGCGATATTGCCGTTGGGGTTCCGAGTCAGTTGGAGTGGGGCTTGGAACGGGGGAGCCATCTTTGTTGAGCAGCCGCGAGCGGACGAAGATGGGACAAAGGTAGGATGAGAAAATGTCAGGCCCTTTTTTTGGGAGGTTTTATAGGTACTAACTGGCACGCCACCGTTGTAGGCAGCCATTTCAAATAAAATTTCAAACTGTCATCCGGCCGCGTCTGCCGAGCTAAGGTCCTGCCCCACCTCACCACATGATACCGTGTTGCCCTATCACAGTGTCGACTACCCCCGGGCCCAAGGAGTGCAGCTCCGAGTCAATCTTCCATCCCGCAGTGGTCCCGCTCCCATCCCCACCAACGCCTGAGACATGCAGCTATGCAGCTGCTGAATTTCATCCTCTGGCCCCTCATATTTATCATGCCTTACGTTTGCGTTGCACCGTGCTCGAAGAGCTACAAGACATCTTCAACATTCACCAGGCACCAGAATTCTTGCACGGTATTCGCAGCTGCAAGACGTGCGGCTAACGCAGCTCGCATCCAAGTATCCGAGGCAGAGCGCATTCGGGTTGGACATGGAGTGCCTTCGATCCTCACCATTCTACAGAATAAGTCACCGTATCAGGTTGAGCCTGAAGTGAGTGTTGATTTGCCCTTCGATTCATTTGATCAGACCTTGATAACCACTCATATAGCATTTAGAAGGCGATCCTTTGCCGCATGATAGCTCCAGTATGGATTACAGCAATGATTGGGTGTCTCCAAGTCACGAAGCCCCCGGGCCTGATCCACCTTCACCACCACCAGCCCCGCCGACTCCTCCCCCAGCACCTCCACCACCTTCACCGCCACCACCACCGCCACTGTTAATGCCCTCAGGGCGTGTTCGACGCCCGAATTGTGGACGGCTGCCCACGCGGTTCCGTGATCCTTTGCCCCAAGTTGCTCCTGCAACCTTAGCACCGCCGTCGTCAAATCCATCTGAGCCCATAACCACCAGGGCTCTACCTCGCGTCGTTCTAATCGTGCGAGACCAACTCGCGACTGCGATTAATCATTTTGGAATGTGGCGGGAGTACTGGCACCGCCCGTCGTACGATCCTGACCGCACTATCGCAGATGATGAACTTTGCAATCGGCGCTGGTTTCCCAATATCACGGGGAACTCGTTGGGCCAACCCGAGTCCAGTAATCCTGCTGCTGCCGACACTGTCCCTGACGATAGCCCGCCCTGGCCTTTCGCGAATATGAGTATTTGGCGGTTCATGCGATGGATGAATAACGGATGCAGCATGAAAACTGCAGCGGAGGCTGATCGTTTGGTTCACGAAGTGCTGTTGGCTCCGGACTTCCAAGTATCAGACATGGAAGGATTTAGCACCAATCGGGAGAACTCTCGTTTAGACCAAGCCAAGCAGAGTGCGCCCGGACCCCTGGATAGTTTCAAACAAGCCTCCGTCAAGATTACTGTCCCGTCAGGGAGCAAAACCACCCCTCCCAGAGATTATCCTGTTCATGGTCTGCTTTACCGTGACCTACTCTCCGTAATCAAGGCCGCGTTTACCGATCCTTTGGCGGCGAAATACCATCTCTCACCATTCAAGCTATTCCGGCAGAAACCAGGGACAGATGAGACAGAGCGTGTCTATGGCGAGCTTTATACCTCTGATGAGTTCATCCAAGAACACGATCGTGTACAACGAGCACCCGTACCTCCCACCGATCGCAATTGCAAGCGGGAGAAAGTCATTGCAGCGTTAATGTATTGGTCGGACTCCACTCATCTTGCAGACTTTGGGACTGCAAAGCTATGGCCTATCTACATGTTTCTGGGTAATCTGTCAAAGTACATCCGCGCGCAGCCCACCTCAGGTGCATGCCACCATGTCGCCTACCTTCCCTCCGTAAGCACACTTACTGGATTGCTTTGCTGTCCGTGCGTTAATGGATCGGTCAGTTGCCTGATACGTTTGATGATTGGGTCAAGGATTTTCACGCCAAGTGGGTTACTCAGAAGAAGGACATCCTCACTCATTGCCGCCGCGAGCTTTTCCATGCGGTATGGCAACATTTACTGAATGATGACTTTCTGGCAGCCTACAAATATGGAATTGTCATTAAGTGTGCGGATGGAATTGAGCGTCGGGTATATCCTCGGATCTTTACATACTCTGCTGACTACCCAGAGAAGTGAGTTTCACCACATCCCCTGGTTTGAATGGATGTGCTAACCAGATGTAGGGTGCTCGTAGCCACAATTCGTGACAAGGGACTTTGTCCTTGCCCTCGTTGTTTAGTTCAGAAGACAAAACTCGACAAGCTTGGCCAAAAGCGTGATCGCAAAACTCGGGAGGAATCACGCCAGCTTCCCCTCAGCTTAATCCAGCAAGCCCGTGACTTCATCTACCAATCAGCCTTGCCAATTGGCGGCGCGGCAGTTGAAGCCGTGTTGAAGGCATCATCATCGATTCCGACATTGGTATGTACTACAGAGGACTCATGGTAATTCCACTCGATAACTGGCAATTGTTTTTTAGAATGCATTTCTTGTCCGGCTAAGCGATGTGATACGCCCAAGTGAAGTGTTCGAGCCCTCGCGCATTCTCGTTGTCGACCTAATGCATGAATTCGAGCTTGGTGTTTGGAAGGCTCTCTTCACCCATCTCATACGCATGCTCTACGCCAGCACAAATGGCCAGCGACGAGTTGATGAACTTAATATTCGATTACGGCAGACCCCTACTTTTAGCGGGTCAACGATACGCAAGTTTGCGAATAATGCGTCAGAGATGAAGAAACTGGCTGCACGCGACTTTGAGGACCTACTCCAGGTCAGCCGTTTCGAGATTCCTAATATAACCACCCTGACCGTTGCCCTTCTAGTGTGCGATTCCTGCCTTTTCAGGTCTTCTCGATGAACCACATAATGGACGACTGATGAAGCTGCTCTACCGAATGGCCGAGTGGCATGGTTTGGCCAAGCTGCGGATGCATACTGACGCTACGGTTACCCATCTCGACAAGCTTACAACATCGCTCGGTCAAATCATGCGCGACTTCGAGAATCTTACATGCTCTCAGTATAATACTGTCGAGTTGCCGAAGGAAGTAGCCGCTCGCGTTCGCCGTCAGAACCAGAACGCAGATGTTTCTACTGCAAATCCCCAACGACAGCGATCAGATCACCAACCCAATGGTGCGAAGAAGCAGCGCAAACTCAATCTTGCTACTTACAAGTTCCATGCCCTCGGTGACTATGTTCAAACCATCAAGCTATTTGGGACAACTGATTCATACTCCACGCAAATTGTAAGTGTCAATAAATCTTTTTGAATGGGTCGCACACTAACTCTGTGAAGGGAGAACTAGCTCATCGTGTTGTCAAGCGCCTATATGCTGTGACTAACAAACGTGAGGCGTCCAAGCAAATTGCTTCTCGATACCGCCGGGAGCGCTTGTTTCAACGTGCACAGGATGCAGTGAAGAAGAACCTCTTGCAATTGAAGATTCAACATATTGCGTCTTCAAATCATTCCCACCACGTTCCATTCAGTACGAAACAGGATGTTGAAGATGTCGATCCCGGATCACACCATGTTATGTCGGACTCGAGAGCACACCCCGTCCCCCTGCATATCTTTCTCAAGGGTGCGGCCAATGATCCAGCCAAGCAAGTTAGTGATGCCATCTCCGTTCCCTCGAATGCCATTAATCACGTTTGCGTAGAATTTCCTATCTAAGCTGCAAGACCACCTACTAGGCCGCCTCCGCAACCGTACTTTTGATGGAGACATGCAGGTCAATTTCTCAGAACAGGAGCGCAATACGGTCCGCATCGTCAACAATAAGATTTACGCTGTGAAGACATTACGCATCCATTATACGTCCTACGATGTGCGGCGAGATCAAGACCGAATAAATCCACGGACAGATAACCGCGATGTCATGGTTTACGCACCTGCTCAAGATGAAGATACCTATTGGTATGCTCGGGTCCTTGGCCTGTTTCACGCCAATGTCATACTCCATGACCGAGCCACTGGTACTTCATGCCAGCCTACTCGGATGGAGTTTTTATGGGTTCGGTGGTTTGGGAGTGTCCAAAGCTACACAGCAAGCATCCGTGTTGCCCGATTGCCAAAGATTGGGTTTATTGAGACAACAGACAGTGTTGATGAAGACTTCTCATTCGGATTCCTTGATCCGGCCCTTGTCCTCCGCGCTTGCCACCTCATACCCGATTTTGCGACTGGCCGAACCAATGATAGGCTGCCGCCATGCCCTGGCTCTGCTGCCAGACGCCCTCTTGAGCTCGATGACTGGGCAGAATACTATGTCAACATGTATGTCCTCCCCTGTCTGGTATATCTCATGATGCTTATCATGTTATCAGCTTTGCAGACCGTGATATGCTAATGCGCTACTTCCCAGGTGGCGGCGTAGGACATAGCATGCCAGTATTACGGAGTACGAGTGACCAAAATGAGATCGTGGATGAAGAGAATCATCAGGACGAAAATGGGGGAGCAGCTCCAAATGAAGCTGGGCAAGCCTCAGATGTGGAGATGAGCGATGATGAAGAATCAGACCCGGAAGAGTCTTCTGATGAGGAAGATGGTGACTCCGAAGAAGCTGGTAGTGATGCTGAGGGAGACATTGAGGCTGACCATGGCTTCGATAGTCTCTAGTGCCGCAGTACTTGTTGGTAGATAATCTTATATACACATGAGGCTTGGGTGAGGAAGCAATGAGCCCTCCGACTCTGCGGCCAGTTTACAGGGGACCCCTGTCATCATGTTTGTTTGTTTGTCCGAGTCACTGCGCCGTCGAACCTCTCTTTTTTTCACGACATCCCCCACCCCGTCTCCAGAGAGCTATCCCCATTCTCTCACGAACGCCCTCATCCGTATGCACTGGCAAAGGAAGCCGCTAATTGCATTCACCACTGCCAGTCTTGTATATACTCCGTCAGCAGATATAATGGATACGCCAGTTCCCCCTACGCCCACAGCCAGTGGGGCCTCCTCACCTGGTAGCGGTATGTACTATTCACCTTTGACGTGTGTCAGCAATACTGATATGTTCTCCCATCTAAAAGCTCGGTCAGATTCTGAGATTGAACGGTTCGCGGTGACGCTCAACATGTCTCTCTTGAGCCTTCAGAACGAGACACTTCAACATCAGAATGAAGTTCTGTCAGCGCAATGCTCTTCGCTACGTCGTGATCTCACGGAAGTGAGAAACCTCCTTCGGGAGGTTCAAGACTGGATCGGGGAATTGATGGAATAAGATGGTGCGCTAGTTCTCTTCGCTCGCGCCTGACTTAATAACTGATGATTGATTACAGCTTAGACTGGACAGTCACTGGATATATGTGTTTCATTATGGGTGTTTGAACGATCCTCAGCCTGAGGCGGTCGGAAAGGATTTCGGATTCATACATTTTGTCTATATTTACCCACATGTTGCATGGCTGCGATCAATGACGCATTTACCTCATCGAGATCAGCAATTGAAAGCAATAAGGATCCCATTAGACCAGCGCGGACGGAAACCAAATGACTTCCCCAGTCTGTGAATGCCAGTGCGGCAGCGGCCACTGCAGATGACCGGTTTACGCAACATACATTCACATATATAGCCATACATTATGCATACCATCTTGTGCTGGTCCCACAATCGCTTCACCATCACGACGTGGGGATATCGGTGCGCGACGGAGTTATTCCTCCGTGATAATGACATTATAATGAGTTGCAATGTTGACAGCAGCATTGGGATGTCTCGGTCACATCAATGTCTCAAAGGAGGCTCGTGGGATGTAAGTATCCTCAAACTATAACATTCCTGCTAACCATAATGTTATGCCGCACTTTTGCATCGCGCCATTGGCTTGCCTCAACTCAACTTTATTACTCCAGCTCGACAATCTAATGTGGGCCCATATCTACATTACCCAAATCGGAAATTGGTATCGTGAGATATCAGGAGCCTTCAGATTTCGTGATGGCTTTGCCTAATTCGAGATTTGTTCAGGCTCTGAAATATTTTATGCACCACAGCTCAATATATAGTGTCAAGCGGTACTCTTGTGGCGCTTCAATCGGGGCAAGGGCCCTGTTGTCTTTCGGGTATATACACTTGCGTAAAACTATGTCAATTTCAGGTCTAGCGATGAAGATCCTTAGAGCCAGCATCTTCAACATTCTGTTCGATGACATGCCACCACTGCTGCCACACATCGTAATCAAGGTCGACTTCCTTCGGATGACTCTCCAAGTCATCGAACCGATAACGGTACCATGGATCATCGTAGTCAAAGGTAGGATGAACATCGAGGATGCAGAGGCTCGGGATCATCTTGAACAAGACTGTCCAATTCAGATCCGGGACAGCATAACTGTCCGTAGCCATACATGCAACCCGCAGATACCGGAGCTTAGTACTCGAAAGTTGGGTGAGCTGGGATTGAAGAGGATCTGAAGGGGGCTGGTAGGAGGGCGTCGGTGGTTCTGGTACGACATGAAATGAGATTGACGCACAGAATACACAATGGTGACGTATTTGAGGTTCCGGAGGTGGGGTAATATTGTTACCTCTTGAGCATCCCCGTCGATATATATGTATAAACTCTGCACGTTGTCGAGAGCCTGTGCCATTGAAAGAGCAATCTGGTTCTCATCAATCGAGGGCGAGAACTCGTCGATCTCAAGATGAGCGACATTGCGCCCGGGTATTACTGCAGCCAAGAACGACCAGGGGCCCGACAAGTGGATAAGATTCGGTAAAGCATCCGGTGAGAGGGAGAACCCAACATCTACCATTTGTCTGATAGATAAGCTTCCTAATGCGTACTGAGACTCGAGAAAAGACTTGAAGGATGTAGGGGATGGAATGGATTCTAATGAAAGGCGAGTGAGGCTAACTGAGACAAGTTGGGAGTATAAGGCGGATGATTCGAGAGGACCGTATGGGTCGAGGCAGGTAGAGAGGTCGAGATACCTCAAGTTTGGGCAAAATGGGAGGATTCTACACCATTCACTACCGGTTTGCCTGGCAAATGGTACGCGAAGGTGTAATCTTTTCACCCATGCACCCGGGCCTGAGCGACCACTGTTGGCCGACACGGATGCGGAGAAGCAATCGATAGCCGATTGAAAGCTGGGGGTTCGCTTTCGACCCATTTGTGGTGCAATTAGGCGAACATCTTCGTATAGAAGCGGCACGGCAAGCTCGTTAATGGAGCGTGATACGGTGAGCAGTGTGGAGAGCGTTTTACAATCTGAATGGTGGAATATCTTGAGCAAGAGCTCTGGAGGGATGGTTGGGCAATGAGTCGAGCACATAGTAGTCTAAAGAGCGAATTAGTAGTGGAGATATCATGATGGTCTCGAAAAGAACGCATACGGTGCACGGAGACACGAAATTGTAGGAGAAGAGCTGCTATAAGATAAGATCAGCATGTACGTGAGAGTGTTTGCTGGCGTGTACGAATCGTCATCCAAGACTTGCATATATAGGAGGGACTCCTGTCCCGACTATAAAGAACTTCTCCATCGATGTAGTCTTGTGCAATGGTGTTTCGGAATCCGTCCTGATTGGTAGGCTGAGTTACAAGTGTCAAAGTGTACGTTGACCCCATCATAGGGTCATAACGAGCGATATCACTGATCACCTCCACCTGCCTACTACTCGAGGGCTTTAGTAGAGAGGTAGAATATAACCAACAGTGCCATTCTCTGGTAGCCACGTCTGCGCACGAATTCCCTAGCCTCCTTCTCAGAGGCCGTATAGAAGTGATCCGACTTTTCTAGGCTCTTGAGCCGATAGAAAGGGATACTGCAACAGATCGGATCCTGATAAATGTACCCTTCAATTTTGTCATCCCAAATATATCCAGTCTGCTTCATACTACTCCTCTCCACTTCGGATGCGGTGTAGTAGTGGTCCTTCAGATGGTCGTTGAACAAGCGATAGAGCGGCAGCGTTCCGTTTTCCTGCACTTTATACACCCTCCCGGCGTAAGGCTCCTGCTGGAAAGCCTCATTAGACAATTTGCCTTTCATGTCGTTCTCGTCAGTGGTATAGAAGTGGTCTGTCCAATCGGCGTTGTAGGCGCGGTACAGGAGCACTGATCTTGGCACCGCAGCGCACTGGTCGTCGAGTGCGTTACGGCCATCGGGATCCCAGTGGCAGCTCGCTTTACAGGTGGGCTGAGTCGGCTGACTAGGGGAGTTGGATGGTCTCGTGCGATCAGCGTCGCGCTACAATATCTCTAGGCATAAGCTAATGGCGGCGGTCCTCGCAAAACAAGGCACTTACCTCAACGATATGGTGGCGGTAACCAACAGAGGAGCTGTTGATAGCTTGGATAAAGCACGCAAATGCGAGGGCAAGGGTGGCTAATGAGACCATGACTGCCACAAAACAGCTGTTGGGAAGGGGCGGCTTTAAATATGATATTCTCCAAATGATATGTGCAGCTATACCAAACTAGAACCTCAAGCGATCACGCCGACAGAGTTCCTGTGACACGGCCGAACCCTGAGGCAGTGGGCAATCCAATGCCTGAGCCAAATGGTTTTAGCTATTTGCGAGAAAGCAGCCGACGACACCGCTAGAACTTTTGTTCAAGACCCACTAGGTGGCAGGTCGTCAGTTCTAGGTGAACAGCGAGGAACCGGTGAAAGGAGCTCCCGAATCAGATGACGAGATGACCGACATCCAAAGTGGAAGGGGACGTCGTACCTACTGTGGGACCAGCACCCTTAGGCTCGGAGGAGACGCAGTTCTCTGAACATATGTATTAGCTGCTGCTTCAAATACACACGAAATGATAGACACGAAGATGCCGTAGCCTAGCATCTACGCCGCTAGACTTGAGACAGATGGGTGTCATCAACGGCTAATCTTGCTTTGGATGGGGGGACCTCAAACCCAGTGAAAACTTCGTACGGGGGGACAGTGTGAGACTGTGCGCCTTCCATCGCTCTGGCACTAGTTGACTGTTCTCACAGGCTTCAGAAAGAGGGAATGTCGCAGTTCCCTAAGCTAGAAGGGACGGATAGGCTGAGAATTGCTCTATGACGATTTCGTGTAGGACATCTGGCAGTGAACTGTGGAGCGAGAGAGCGAGGCGCCGAAGAGCGGATAGACGGAATGGTAGCTAAGTAACGGATTATATACTGGATGACCAGCAAGACCGGAGAGAGCTGCAACAGACATATAAGCTCCTGGAAAGGTGGGGAAATTTCGTGCTTACAGTAGGAAGAAATTCATTTCCGTTGCCTTCACAGATGAAGTTGGTGCTCAGCCTCGTCTTCGCCCTTATTTGCGCGTCCCAGGCTATCGCGCTTTCAGATAACGACGATGCTGAAGTGATTTAAACCCCAGCTCCTGCGCCGCAAGGATTGCAAGCTGATGTATGTGGCGTTGCAGGACCATGGTCGAAGGCATCACAGGCATCGGTGGTGTCATCACAAGTACAAGTATAGATGCCACGAGCACGGTCCGCGCCCAGATGAAACGACGACGACGACGACATCTGGATCTACCCCGACCCCCTCACCGCCAGCACCATCTGGCCCACCTGCGCCGCCAGATCAATGCGCCTCGATCGCAAGCGCGGTGCCTTTCCAGCGGGCCTATAATCCAGGATTAAGAGACCACTTCTACACCGCAGACGCGAACGAAATGGCCAACGCCGTCGGCCGTCTTGGTTACCAGCAAGAAGGTCCTCCGGGGAGGATATTCACTTCTCAGCAACCGGGAACGATTCCGGTTTACCGCTTATACAACCTCGGACTCGCCGATCATTTCTACACCAATTCAGCTGCAGAGAAGGACCACGCTGCGCAAGCGCTTGGCTATGCCTTCGAGAACATAGCGGGGTATATTTTCAAGGATCAGATTTGCGGAAGTGTACCCTTGATTAGGATGTATAGCCTTGGCTCTGCGGACCACTTCTACACCAGCTCGGAGGCGGAGGCCAACAACGCTGCCGCTAATCTTGGATACACCAGGGAAAGCGACGTTGGATATCTTCCGCCATGAGCGATGCGCCGTTATTTCTTTATGATCAGACGGTACTGTGGGTCAAGCTGCGGGCCAAGCGGTCAATAAGTAGCACATCAAATAGCATAATACTCACTTCAGAGGCCGCAAGTGCGCTGGAGGCGTCGTGCAAGTTAACACAAAACGATGGCACGCGAAATGAGGGGGAAACAATAATCCCATCGGTTGGTCATGGTCATGACTTTGGAATGAGGATCCTTCCCGTGGTGTCCAGCAGGTATGACGCTGGATTGATCTAAGAACATCAGCTCATCTGCACGTCTTACAATATTTCGAGGCGATACGAAACTCACCACAACTTTTACCGCAGAATTTGCACCGGGTCAGATATGAGGCCGGTGCCAACCAACAAATATTGATCTGCACTCCGAGCGACAAGGCATAGAAGCGAGCAAAGTATTGAACAGCACGGTATGTCTGCGTTCCGGAAGAGTGGAAGTTGACTAGATAAGCACCGGGATATGGAGGGCAGGAGCACCTTGTGTCGGCCGACTGTTGTGGTAAGACTCTGGGCGCTTCCTGCCGATTCAGAGTTGCCACATTATTGACCGTGGGAACATACGCATCCCCAGCGCCTCCTGTGTTCCTTTGGTCTTTCGGCTCTTTCCTTCCTCGCTGGTGACTGTCTCAGGAAAGATCCAGCACGGAAATACTGTACGAGCACCTGGACAACTGACGCTGCGCTCAAGTGGACCCAGTCACGGCGAGCGGTCGATACTTTGTCCGACCGCCTATTGGAGTCGTTATCGCTGGACACTCACCGTATCGAGCGATGTATTTTCTTTCATCTAACGTGAAGCGCAAGGATGCCTCTCGCTGTCAGGTCTTCAGCATGCGCTTTCCGGTCTGGACGGACATTGACACAAATTTTCCGAACTTCCAAGCTTCAAGCTTCAAGGAGGAAGTACCTTTGACTGTTTGATGTAGCATGGCAATCTTAAGCTTCTCGGTCGTTCATTTTTCTGGATACGCATGGCGCTGGAGAACTCATGTGCCACCCGTGCTTCCATAACAGTCTGTTCACTATTGAACGATATCAACGCCACTCGGACCCCCACCATCATGATTGATACTGCGCAGCTACATATAAGACCAGTTGCGCTGGCTTTCTCTGCTCATGCACCATGGACGGACTACTACTGCCAGCGGGGAAGCCCGACCGCTCTGACATGCATGACCTACAGATGGCCATTATCGTACCTATCTTAATGGAAGGGACCATGTACGGTGCGTGTATTAAAATATCACGGAATGATAATGTCTAACGTGCGACAGGACTCTATGTTCCATTGTTTCTTGTGAGTACTCGTATTCTCACCTCCCGCTATTCAACGAAGGATGTCCCCAACATGCGTCCTCTCATGTGGATATCGATCGCGATATTTCTTCTCGTTACTTCGGTGAGTTGCATAAATGATCGGGGTACTCGCTCATACGGGCTAACTGGCTCTCAATCATAGCAATGGACTCTCGCCGTTACGCAGACACTTGTTTACCTACCTGCTTGGAGTCCTCGTCCACTGCCCTTCACAGTTTTGCGGGCTACGAGCTATGCCATCTCTGCCCATTTAATCGTCATTGCTCTCTTGGCGGATGTTGTTTTGGTGAGTGACTGCCAGTGTTCCTTCTCGTGACTCCATTACTCACCCAATCCTTCGACAGACTTACCGTGTATTTGTCGTTTGGGGGAGAAAGTGGCTGGTGACTATCATACCTGCAATATCTATGCTGGCTGCTCCAAGTATGCGCCCCAATGTTACTTCCTCCTGACCCGACCACTGATGTTACGCACAATAGCTTCATTCATAGCCCTGGCAATTCTTGAGGGCCCTGGGACTACGCCTTTTGTGGTAAAAGCACAATATATCGCTACCGCTTGGTAAGTCTTATGCCGTTCGCAATACTGCGACTGCTGACGAAGCGTTCGGCCAAAGCACAAATATATATATCACAGGTATTTATCTCTTTGATTCCTCCAACCTTCCACGCAATAATCCACATCCAGCTATGATATCATTTAAAATTTGGAGGAACAGGTGCAACATCTCTGTCTTCGGTCCCTCAAGGCTGACGGTGTGCTATGACACGCTATCATGGTGAACCCAATACTCACTGATGTCACGTATATAGTCGGTGATCGTAGTCATGCTCGAAAGTACAGCTATGATTCCGTGAGCTCAGTATCGCTCAAGCCGTCTTCTGAGCTTACTAACGCTCCCTCGACAAGGATCTGTGTCATAGCGGCCATGATCTTGCTGCTTTCCGGCTCAAGCACTGGTGGTCTGATTGGTAGTGGTATTCAGGCAATGGTTCGTTCCCGCATCTATCAAACAGCGATGCAATACAATGCCCTGATGTGTGTTTTCTGATTAGATGAGCCCAGTAATTGTACGTCTCTACCTCCTGTTGTGGCCGTCTCACACCATATCGTTCCATAGGGCATATCGTACTCACTTTTAATTATCCTCGTCGCAAACGGGAGAACCCATGACACCGAGTGCACCCCGATATCTACTCTGGCCTTTTACTATGAGCCTCCGGTACCGTTGCAAGATGATGGAGACGGAGAGGTCTAATAGCAACGAGAAATCTAACAACAATGAAGACGCTCACACGGAGGTTTGTCAACTCCTTCTCCCGTTATGACTCGGGTGCTGTTTCTGATTCGTGTGTTCTCAAGCCTGCATTGTATATCGAATCCGCCCTTCGCTTCAATTAGTATCTGTCTACGGAGGAAGAGTGTCTTCGCTGGTGATGGGAGTAGTGCTCACACTGCTCTTCCATGTCGATTCTTGATCCCAATTTACTCACCCCCAAATAGCGCTGCCAGGGCATGGTAATGAGGCCGATGAAATAAGAGGGTTTCATCAAACGCAGACCCGGAAGGCATCTTGATCCAAGGGGGTCCATCTTCAAGCTTCAAAAGCTTCCACACTTGAGCCTGGCCGACTAAGAGCCTCCATGATCTGTTTACGAAAGGAGGCCGATTCATGTTCTGACCAGCCAACTCCACAAGCTAACAATACACTACACATATTATTACGCGATCCAAACCTAAGGACATATTATACATCAAAAGAATACGATACAAACCATCCACATCAACATTAAGGAAGAAACGACGAATGTCCAGAAGGGTACCGATTTTGATTACTATCTTCCGAGAGTGAAATAAAATCAGCCAGCTTGCTGCATGGGTCCTGTTTTGGTAAGAATTATTAGAGACGCTCCTGGAACTTGGATTCTACAGGTGCGGGACCAGCATCACTCGCAACCGCATCGTGATGCTCATCAAAGCCGCCTTCAGTGGGCTCCGGTAATGCCTCAGCGGCGGGCGGCGCCGCAGCTACATCTATACAATAGATATGATGAGTCCCTTTGCACACGCAAGGAGAATGGCCAGGCTTCAGAGTCGAGGCGACGACGTGCCTTTGGTAGCAATACCAGCGGGCTGCCCGTTGGGGCGATCGTGCCCATTCACATGAGCAGGACGACCTTCTGGGGCCTTCTCTTGTTGTCGCTTGCTTGGCCGCCTCGAAACATCAGCACCCTCGTCTCCATCGTCAACTTCAGCATCACGAGGCGGTCGAGCCTTCTTCTCAGCCTAAATTGCGATTCCATTAGCAAAATATTCCAGACGAGCAAAGCTACCAACTCACGGCATATCCGTGGGGCCCAAGTTCGACGCCCGAGTTCTTCGTGGGATGAGAGTAAGATGGAGGCATGTCATGAGCGTCCGCGTAGATGTCATGATCGTCAACTTGTTCCCCTCCTCCTTCTTCCTCCTCTTCGACGCTGCTACCCTCCTCCGACAGCTCCTCCTCTTCACTGACATATCCAGCGGCTCTAACAGCAGCAGCAATGGGCCCACTCCTCTCGATCATCTCGCTGGCAACCAAGTATCTCGCACACAGCATACGAACGTCGTTCCACCATTCCATCATATCCTCGCGACTCCTAGCCCTAAAGCTCCAAGCATACGAACTCCGGCCGAATTTTATCTTCTCCCTGAAGGACCCCGTCTTCGTAGTGCCCATCCCATCCTTCCGGCCTTCAATATGGAACTTGTGCGACTTGGCATGCGAGCCCGAAGGCGGGCCAAGCGTGCATGCAGGTAGGAATAGGGAGAATATGGGTGTCTGACCACCTGGAGCTGCTGGATCGGATGATTCATACTCGTGAAGGAAACCAGCAGCAGTGAGCACGAAATACGATTCTCTGTATGTTCGGGTAAACCGCTTTTTGCGCTCCAGCATGCCAGAGTGTACGGGGATGATGCTGGGATCATCTTTACACGGATAAACAATCGTTGACGGATTGCGCAGAGGAGTATCGGGGTCGAGCAAGTGATCCGAACGAGCGCTAAAGCTGATCCACTCCCGATCGGGAGCAAGGGAGGCAAAGTTATCCGCTAGTTTGGAATGGGTCTCCGCGATCTGTGATGTCATGCGGGTCTGCCACTCGTCATAAGTCTGCCAAGCGGATTGTAGAGCGCGAACGATGCCCTCCTCGAAGTGGGCTGAATTTTGCTGCATGATGATGATGGATTTTTGGAGAAGGTTCTCCTCGTGAACTTGCTTGTTCAGTTGACGAACGACGGCCTGATTGGCCACGTAGCTATACATGCAAAGTCAGTATGTCGGCAAGGGCGGGCGTCGTCAGACTCACGGGTCTGTCTTGCTGGTGACGCTGAGGGGACTGTTTTTGAAAGATGAGATAGTGTTGGACAAATCTGCCACAAGGCGCGTAGACAGCTCCCTCTCCTTGGCTACGTTTGTAGCCAACTTGCCGGTATCGTTTTGAACGTTCTGCAATGGGTTGTCAACGAGGATATACGCAAGAGAAGTGCGCAGCTTGCCTTGATGTGTGCCTTGATTTCGACTCGCAACTTTTGGAGGTGTTGGACAATGGAGCTATCGACGGTCCGTCCCAAGTTTGCATGTTGGTCAGCAATGGAGCGCGTCTTGTCTCGAATGTTGTAGTAGACATCCTGCGAGCGGTGAGGCGCGTCAAACATAACCATTACGCCGCACGACATACCTGCAGCCCGCCCTCGCCCAAGAACTGATTTCCTGCTCTGAAAGGCACCTGTATAACAGCTCCGAGCTTTGTCAACTCCCGCGCAGTGTTATTATGAATGTCAGCAATTCCCTGGCGCTTCGTGTCAGAGAATATCTCCAGCCGTGACAATCACAAACTTGCCTCAAAGTATACAATGAGTTGCTTCACAATTGCCTTCCATGCTATGAACCTCTCTATGAGGACGTCGGAGGGGCGCAGGTCATGCGGCGCAACATTCTTCTTGATGAGCGACTGGTTTCTGGATACCGTGGAGCCTTGTTTCGACGCACGAGAGATTGAGGTGGCACGAGAAAGTGACACTGTGTCGTGGTTCATGATTCGTAAAAAAACGACAGGAATGTGGTAGTCGTGTGTTGAAGGTCGGTGAAACCGAATTATAAGCTGCGGCCGTACTCCCGCTGACGTCCTTCCTTTGGCTCTGTCTTTCTCGGAATTTGCTGCACAACAATGCACAACCTCTTGAGCCCCGGAGACGGCGGAGGAGCAACTCCGCTCCAACCTTCGTAGCTAATGTCTCGAAAACAAGCCTCTATGTCGACATCGAGAGTACGATAGTCGATTTTCTTTGAATTGTGGAGCCAAAAAATCAGCACATAAACACTGGCGACAATGCGGGCGCCAACCCTCGAGGAGACATATCACCCAGGAGCAGCCCTCGAGCTCTACGCTTGGCCACTGCCATCCCCGCCTACCTGCACAGAACCTAGGTATGACGCTCCGCCCATCCCCACCCAGCGCAGCGAGCGCTACAATAAATCGATTGCCGAGCGCGTCACTCTTCCCTCCACTTCGCCGCCAGCCGTGCGCATCACCCTTGAAGAGAGACTTCAATCCAGCATACGGCGTGTCCCCCACGTCTGGACTGCCAGTGTCTCGGGTACCAGCTCGCGAGAAGCACCGGAGACGACGACAACGGCCACGACAACACACGCTCCATACCCACCACGGCTGGTGGCGAAAATATACGACCCTGTGTTCTTTGACGACGACGAGACCGAGTGTGATGATCCCTTTTACCTGCGCGATCTCACCCTTCCATGCGAGGTGGAAGCATATCAGCGACTCAAGCCCCTCCAGGGAAAAGAGGTGCCGCGGTTCTACGGCTACTTCGTCGCGGCGCTTCCCGCCCAGCATTGCAGGACGATCTACATTATTCTTCTCGAGGAAGTGCCGGGCACGGACCTGCGCGTCATCGTGCCTCCAGATGCTACAGAGAACATATGTGCCAAACACAAGGAGGCTATCGTCGACGCCGCGCTCCGACTTTATTTTGACGTCATGGCGTGTGGTGTCTGGCAGTTAGACATGCAGTCCCGGAATGTTATCTTGCGCCCACAAAAGCATGCGTCGCTATCGGTATCAGATATGCGATTCTGCGACGGAAAGGAATGCATGCTAGCTCGTGAGGTGGACTGCGATGACTTGCATATGGTTATGGTTGACTTTGAGATGGTGGATTTCGAAGAGCCCGATACCACCTTAAGTGATCCAGCCGTGCAAAGGACATATATAGAGGCGAAAAGATCAATGTATCTCAGGAGGTGGCTAAAAAATGGGTTGTAAAAGCGTGTTCTACTCCAGTCCACTGAAACTAACACGTTTGATAGAGTCTAGCGGGACGTCTCTTGACCTCCTTCACATTTGGCTATGCTCTCTGAATCAGTGTTCACCCAGAAGCTTGAAGTTCTACCAGCTCAGTTTGCCCTTCCCCAGTCTGCGTGCTGTATCTGCTTGGTTGACTCTGCCATCTCATTTTTTGCATATCCGGGCTCCTACTAACTTTCCATGAAGGAGATGAAGTGTGTCAAGGCGAAACGACTGTTGAATGGAAGTGATCATTGGAGCGGGAATGTATGCTTCATTCAAGATAAGATTCTCCTCATTATCTTAATGAACTGACATTGGAACAAACGAAGAGCTTGAGTATACTCTAGAAGAAATTTGACGTACACACCTACGTGCTTAATGCGATGGCGCCGATGCTTATGGTCCTTTGCAAGCCCCCACCGCCGGACGTGAAATCGGTCGCATCATCGCGCCGTGAAGGCTGATTTGCTTTGTTCCCTTGATTTGTCTCAGTAGGGGCATCTTGTGAGCTACAAGGTGACGGCTCCGTCAGGCTCACAGTATGTAATTTGGCGCAAGGTTGCTCGAAGTGACAAGCATCACCGGAACCCACGATCTGCGGGTACGCTTGGAAATCTAGTAAGAGTTTCAACGAATGGAGATTCGCTGGGAGACGGTGACGACGCAGTTAGCAGGCAACATCTCGATGTTGGGACACGATTAAGGGGTTCCCTGACCCGTGACCCTGACGCGTATGCGGCGTATCCCGTCAAGCGCCCATCAAAGGCGCTCTTTGGTTCACTCGTCTTTCGAACTCTGGCTCACTTGGACTCCCGGAGTGTGCCCGATTTCTGATTTCACATCCCCGACCGCGGAATATGATTGACCTTACAGTCTGGAGTCTGGACGCAGCCTCCGAGTCGAATGTGCCAAAATGACCCACAATCTACACATGCATTCCACATCCACACTGACTTTGACAAGCAACTTCGTAGGTCACCGGTTACGCACTCAGCACTCAGCGCTATGACGCCAACTTGTCACTTCAGGCCTTTCCATCTCTTTAAATTTACTGGCTTAATCAAACGTGACCTCCTCCGGCGTTCCAAATCTCATTGAATGATTCGCTGCCTTCACTTCCCTCATCGCCAGCTCTCAGGCTATTGCTTTACAATCATCCGTCGAGTCTCGGGCAGCGTAAGTTCACATTTCTTACTCCATAGCGAAGTGAACGGTTGCTAACTATCGTCGATGCGTTGTTTACATGTACATGAGGCCAGCCTTCCCTGACCGGCGCCGTAAGGTTTTCTTCTACTCATTAACCTTTGGCGTCGAATCTCCGAGTCATCAACAGCAATACAGGTGGCAATCCGTCCCCTTCTACCGACCGCTCCGTCAACCCACCATTGTAGACCACCTCTACACCATTCAATAGCGAAACCAAAGTCAAAAAAATCGGCCACCATGGTCCATCGCCTACAGACTCGGAAGGCCCCGCACCAAAAGTATGTATATATACTCCCCTTCTCAAATCTTCGCTCGTGGAGCCCCGTCCTCGTAGACCATCGGCTTCCAAGAACGGATATATATTTACACGCTCTAGGGACCCGCGGCGTTGATCATCCAATCCCCGGTCTGTGGAAGCGTGTCGGTTGAATCTAATGGGATGGAAGACCACAAAAACTCAAGTAGCTTCTACACTGTCATGGCAATGATTCGGAGCGTGCGTAGAAATTCGCTTGATAGTCTTGGGTATCAAGATAAGGGGGTCGCGAGGTATGTTAAATAATTCTTACACCCTAAAACGTGTCGTTCTTCATGAGCTGACATTTAGACTAATGCGCTCTAATGATAATGCTAGGAGTTCTACATATTTGACTTTCGAATGATGAAAAAGTTTTGCTACACCTCCTGGCGATCGAACGTTGACCTTCGGTCTCAACTTCAGACTATGTAGCTAAGTTTCATGAATCACAACAGCAAGTTTGATAAACCACGAACGATGCCCATTTCTAACGACAAAAACGCATGAGGTGGTATACATGGGGCACAGGGTACGTATCTGAAAAGCATATGTAGGTTATTTTGAAAATTGGATCAAGGTATTGATCGACACACCGCACCATACAATAAATATACGCATAATAAAGAGGGGGAGAGTGTTTGTTTCCGCAGGAGGTCAGAATAAATATGCAATGAATGCTTCAAGAACGGCAGTGATGACTCGTGAGGTGGGCCGTACAACGGAGGGGGAGAAGCAAAAGTAGTGGACAGTCAGACAAGGACAAGACGCACGAATTCCGTTCCAGAATGATCGAGTGGAAGATTCAGACGCAAAAAACCGTGACCGAGCAGAGCAGCATTGGCGTGTATATATAACAATGGTATGGCCAAGTGCGAATTCAGTGCGAATGACAATTGGGGAGAGGGGGCGGGAAATTCGAGCAAAGTATGCGTGAGATCGAGGAAGGGAGGAATGGGGGGGCTGAGGCAGGCAAGCGAGTCAAAAGTTAAGAAAATCCCAAAAAAACAACATTAAGGGGAATAATAGTTAACGTTCAAGCTAAAGTAGGTCCATTGGGCGAAAGGGGTAAAAGCTAGAGCTAAAGCATTGCAGTAGGAGGAGCATATTCGTAATTAATTCGTTAACATCCTTCAATGTTGAGGATGTGTGTGATTGTAAAGTTCCCAAAGAAAGAAAAGAAAGAAAGAAAGCACACAAGCGATGGATGCATGGATGGAGTTAGAAAAAGCAGCGTGGAGCCGACTCTGATGGAAGTCGCTACTGAGGTTGATGCAGGGAATGGATGTGGGGAGCCAGCGAGACCTCGAGGACGCGATTTCATGATGTCGCAGCCACGCTGTGACGCTGCATGGACATCAACGCTTCCAATCGCTCTTCCAATCCTCGCCCCATACCTTCACGTTCCCACTCGCCTCCAACATCATCAATCAACGCGATGCTGTCCCGATCTCTGGTATTTCCATTCCCAGGACCAAGCATGTAGTCCCTCAAGCTAGCCGCGGCGCTCTGTGATTGTGTGTATCCAGACACGGATGGGATATGAGGTGGCTCGACAGCAGACGCAGACGACGTCAGAGCCGAAAGCGGTAACGCGAGCGCCGGAGTAGACGAGAGGAGATCAGAATACGACATAAAGGATAAGCGCTTGTTAGCCTTGTGCGTTGGTGATGGAGGGTGTGAAGAGGTGAGAGAGGTGGGAGAACCGGCTACGTTATGGGGAGGAAGAATGGAGTTGGTAGATGGGGAGCGTCGTTGGGGTGATTGTGTGTTTGGATGGGTGAGAGGTGATCCGGAGGGCGACTGAGTCGGCAAGGGATGTGGAGGGTGATCACGGGTAGTCGTTGTCGGAGAGGACTCGGTGGTAGATGACGACGTCGAAAAGTACGCCGAAGTCGGCGTAACTATCGCTGGGGCCGTACCTTGCGTGGCCGGCAACTCTGTTTGTATAATCGGTCTCGGAGAGGTGGCTTGCTGGGGTGACACTATCGGAGAAACGGGGCTCGCGTGAGCGGCAGCCGATAGCGGGACGACAGACGGACAGTGTGGGTTGACTTGCGGGAGACTGAGGAGCAGACTTGCGCGGTTGCCGGGACTGCCCATCGGGCTCGGACTCCTGGATCTGAAGCTTCCGATTGGGCTCGCAAATCCGCTGCTCCGGCTTCGTATGGTTTCAACGTTTGTCGCGGGTGTGACGATCGAAATTTGATCTTCATCTTCCGGTGAAGTCGAGGCAAGAATGGACGCAGCAGCATCAAGCACGGAAGGCACGGATTGCTCAATGGTCTCGGTGGTTTTTGACCGCGGAATCCTGTGAGGGTTTGGGGGGTGGTGTGGGTGAGGTGGTGAAGGGCAAGGAATGGGTTCGATGTCTCTTTCAAAAATTGCCGACGAAGATGAATGTCTGCGAAGCGGATGTGAAAACCATTATCAAAGGCCACAGGAGATGGCACGTACACAGAAGTGGGCGAGGAAGGTATCGAGGCTGGTGACTTCGAGCCCAGCCGACCAGAAGAAGCTTGTAGAAGTTGGGAATGACGATTCAAGGCTTTATGTTCGCCTCTGTGAACATTTGGGTTCGAGGTCATATGTCGAAGTTCCATGGGTGACGCCGAACCAGATACAGGTGAGGTCGCTGTTGAAAAAGAATCAGTGGACGGCGTCGTCGCCGGGGAAGATGAGGACTCACAAAGTGGCGAGGACGATGGGGTGGACATGGTGGTGGTAGTGGATGAAGGAGAGGTGTGGTGGAGATTTGAACCCAAACCACCAGTGCCTCTCACATGTTGCTGACTAATCATTTCTGACCACTGGGCCATGACGATGATCGACGTCTCACTCAAACGTCGAGACATGTTACGGAACACGACCACCCTATTTTCACCTGGCTTGTTCTCCCGCTGAAAGCGAGGCTAGCCTGTGCGAACAGATTGCCTTCGAGGCCGCAGCGCAAAACTTTCAGAATCGTATTCCTGTACCTAGGCACAGCTCCGAAGTCTGGAAATGGAAACAAAACGCCTGGAACCTTCGACTTTTGCGGGCAATGCACGGGCGTGATAAACGGATGTCGTGATACGGAGGCAGGTCAGCAGATTTCAATCATCTGCTGCTTGTTGGCGACCAACAGTTGTGTTGTTAAGATCCTTTGTTCACCAGCGCCGTGGTTGTCTCGACTGAGGTCCCCACAAATGGCGAAACTGCAGCGCCGTATCTCATCATTCTCAGAGAAGATCCGCAACAATACCTTCTTCTGCTGTGCAGTGATCAGATGTTCACGTACGCTTCGACGTCTTTCTGTTTTCATGCCCAGCCTGATCCTGATACATATCAGAAGGCGGCGCGATAGGCATGCCCAAACTCTCTGATCACGTCAGAAACCTTTGTTCTAATACTCAAAGGCATAATCGTAGCTCCCGCCGATTCCGATGGACAGGCTTGCTGTGCCTCTCTGCATTCTCTCGTCCTCCCGATGGGGTGTCTTGGGAGTTCTATCTCCGGGAGCAAATTCATAAAAGCCCAGCATTCCGCCGTCTAAGATTATCCGTGTACGGTTTCACCTGAAGGGGTTTTTGTTCCACTGACCGTACAATGCCAAGTGTTGCTACTACCACCGAGGTGGGTGGGTTAATCCACCTATTCGATATCATGTTCCGCCGCATCGCCCACGACAACATTCTTCAGACCATTTTGAGACAATTGTCCACGATGCTAGTACCCGGGCTTGGGTAGGATTACTCTCATGCTATCCACCGCTACCCCCGGCGGATGTGGGAGGTCATATGGCCATTGAATCCCGCTATCATTTCCCAGCAGGACCACCGTACGCCTGGCCACGTACGTTGATATCGCAGCCGCTGGCTGTCATGAACCCCCCATTCCACGGAAGCAGAAAGAGGTTTTCCTTCTCTTTTGTGGGGTAAAAGTTCTAGACTTCAAGCTTCAACCCCCGAGTCAGTTCTCGTAACCGCTGTCCTCGTGAGTTACCTTCCCACAGGCTGAGCGCTGATTGGTGATCTGATGCCTAAGTTTCGCCACATAGGTCATCCATCCCACAAGTCTTCTACCGATGCCCCGTATACCCCATATATACATTGCTTGTGTCTGGAACGCCCACTTGTTCGCGTTATCTACTTATCTATCATGATCACGTTTGATCATCATCCAATCTCTAGTCGTCGCCCCAGGGCTCCTATTCGCTGTTCGGATATGTTGCTAATTTCGTGTCGTTTTTTACCTTCGGAAGCACGAGTATGAGACCTCCTCTTTGGACTCTAAAAACAAACGGCCTGATTCTAAGTCGGATCATAGTAATTGGTTGACAGATAGCCTCCGAAGACCGAAGATATCAACCACTGGCAATCCCCATTTACTGGGTGACAATGAAGCAGAGGCATGAACGCCTGTCGTACAACTGCTGCTGTAATAGGTACGTTCTAATCTCCTACCGATCCTATTCTAATGATTTCCTCGCATCTGCAGCGCGCCACCGCCTGCACGTTCGAACAAAGGCCATGTCAACGCCCGAGGCAGCTGTCTGCTGCGGACCAGCGAAACACTGGCATTTGGTACCGTCGCCCAACTTGCCTGTCCGTCGAAGTGTGCACTACACTAGCCAGGCCTGATCGGAGCCCTGGCAGGCTGCGTTTTCAATTATCATTTCATTATTGAGCGGCCCTCGGCTGACTCCTTTCATTGTACAGTAACTTGACACCTTCGCCCCCTTCATGAATTCAAGCTGGAATGCTCATGTCTTTGAAGTGAAGGTTCGATTGATGCTTCACCTTGACCAACGCAACGCGAAGACACTCCGTATCACTGACGGTATGTCGTTACCGTCTTGGATATGTTGCCTTTCATTAATCGAGTGCGACTGTAAGTTCTCTCTTTCAGCTGCGGATGGTTTTCAATTCGCCATTGCCCTCGTTGATTCCCCCTGAACGCCCCTGTTGGTCACAGGGGTGATTTAATTCAAGCGGTCACCGCACTGCTGCCTTGTTTCTATCGATCGGCATCCACCGTTTAGACTCGGTGCTGATGCTGAAGCGCTGATGTTTTACCAACATTCTCCTGCTACATCGGAGGCCCAGCGCCAAATCCACATTCAAATCACCACCCGACAGGAGGAAATCCTTGCATTGAAAGCGCGGAGAAACTCCTTCAGCGCAGTTTCTCGTTTGCCTGCCGAAATCCTCTCTTACATCTTTTGCTTGGTGAGAGACAAGTCATGGGAATGGTATCCCGACGCCTGGGATCCTAAATCAGACGACGCTGACGATTGGATCCGTCCCTCCTTCGTATGCCTGAGTTGGCGAAAAATCGCGCTCAGCTCGCCGTTTCTTTGGAGTTTTGTTGAGACGTCCCCCACACTAGGACCGAGCGAAGTCATCAGGCGTTCCAGCAAGCCCCGCTGCGAATATACTCCGATGACTCCAAGCACTCGTCCCAGCCACTGTTTCAATGTGTCATGGAGCACATCTCGCGAATTCACAGCATGTTCATGGGCAACCTTTCATCATCTGAACCACTGGGGTAACTCGCAGTCAATTCCACCGAGCCCGCTCCAAATCTGTGGGACTTGTACATCGAATGCGATGAGACTCGGGATGCATTTACACTCCACCCATCATTTCTCAGCAGATCAATGCCCTCATCAACTCACCTCGCTCTCCACAATATTGATCTATCTCGGGACCCTCTTCCGCAGCTTCCTGCCCAACTCATCAGTTTCGACTTGAGCTCGCCCACAGTCTCCCCCCTTCCCATATCAATTCCTCGAATCTTATCAGCTCTTGCACACTGCGCCCCCAACCTTGAGGAACTGATCCTGCAGCGAACCTTCGCATCTCCCCCATCTGCAGGTGAAGTATCCAGCATCACGCCGGTGGAGTCTCCCAAGTTGATTCACCTTGGTATCGATGCATTCGACTGCAAGCAGCCTTCCTAACGGCCCTCTCGAAGTCGAAGCTCCCACAATTAATAGCCGAATATCTGCAATTGGATAACTTGACGACTACGATTCAATATTCACTCACGGCCGAGGCTCGGATCGGGTCTTCAATGGAGCATCATACCCCGTATTCGGTTCAATCATAATAATCCTCTCAATGGAGGGGAACCACGAAGCGGGCGACCAGAGAGTGCGTTACATAAATACACTATACAGTCGTGGCGCACTTCTTGATGCCCGCACTTCGTCGCAGTGCGTCGAGAATCACGAAATCATGTTCGATGGGCGGCCGAAGCCCCAAAATGCCTGCAATACACCTCAGCTTGCATAAAAGAGGGCTTGCTCAAGCCATGCACCCACAGACCGACCGGTTCCTCTGAAAAGTCTTCCCGGTGAGTTGGTACTTTCAACGTATCGCCTGATCTCATCCGACGCCACGAACGCACCAGCTGCCCCGACCAGAACAATGCTGAGCAAGGTATTCCTCGCAGCCGCCCTCCTCGGCATCACACTCGCCCAAGATTCCACCGACAGCCACTTCACTCCTCGAGCCACTTGCATCCCGGCATGCTTCCCCCAAGGCCACCAATGCGCCACAGGCCAATACCTTGTTCCGCCTTCCGGTGGTGGTATTGGCTGCTACGTTTGTTGCTTCCCCCCGACCCCGCAGCCTGAAGTTTGCTCGAAGGCGTGCTTCGATGCGCATCATGTTTGTGCTGATGGACAGTATTTGAAGCCACCGGCGCATAAGGGTGGATGCTACTCCTGCTGCACGAAGCACGTAGCTGCTGCTTGAGCATCTCCACCCGTCGTGGACGATGGTAGCTACTAGTTACCTAAGGGCAGTGGGGCTTTGGTTTCCTTTCAGTCAGAAAATATCGTAATCGCGGAGGTTTGCGTACTCGAAGTGGTCGATGCTCATATGAAGTGCAACGGTATACACATTCGATTATACTGGCGAAAGCCAAGCATGCTTGACCACAAGACAGGGGTGGCCCGGACATACTAAGGGGCAGACAGGGGACACGCCGAACAGGGTGAAACTAAAGATTCTAAGTATGGACGGAGTTAAGAGTAACCAGCTATAACTGAGCACCAACAAGCACCAAATTCCTTGAACCTGCAGTATCCGAGTCCGATCTTCAAGCGCAAGCTCCTCAAGTAGGCACCCGTACGTTAACTTCTCTGAATAGCCGAAGGCCTTGGATAAATGGGTCCGAGTCCAGCTCAGTGTTCTCAAGTCCAGAAAGCGACACAGTGAAAGTGAAAGGGTGCTCTTGGTAACTAGTAGCCATGGAATCCGGGATTAATCGTTGCGCTGAGATTGTAAGAAATTTCATATGTCCAAGTGCATTTAAAACACGTTCGCCGCCGTATACGTTGATCCGACTAAGTAACTAAGCACGACTTGGGGCGAAGATTTCGAGGCACCGAAGAACCGTAGGGTGCATACAGAAAAGTCGAGCTGGATACTACGCTGGACATGGGCGCTTGATTCGGTTGATGTCCACGTCAGCGCCGCCGCGATGGCGCCAAACGTCAACTTGAAATCTCTATTAATACCAAGACCCCGCATCACAGACTCGGACATTTGAGTGTTAGCTGAATCGTGCCATTTCCTCTGAAGTGCACCAGTGAAGGTTTGTCACAGAATGTCTAAAGGTGGATTATGGGTTCCTCTAGAGTCCAATCCTGAGGTAAGATCCCGAAACCGACCTCGTTCATCGAGAGTACTGAAGAGCTTCCTATGATCAACCTAGGTGTTCAATTCGGTAGGCATGTTAATATCTGGACGTGGATAGAGATGGATGACTGGCCAAGTGGGCGAAACAAGCAGGCCTTGTGTTGTCTCAAGCCTGCTTTCACGACGTTCTTGGGCTCGATGACGAGGTACATCATCTCGTACCTTTTTATACAATATGTAGCTACTTACCTCGTTCAGATACTGTCCCTTGTGCCGCAACCTGTTAAAGCGTTGATCCTTATCTTTCCGAACATAGGAGAAATTGCAGCCAAGCATGACGCTGAAGACGAGAAGATCAAGAGCGAAGGCGCTTTTCCTGTTGACCCTACTGTCTTGTGGTTTAGGCAAACGGTAGTATTATTTTGCTAAGATTTGTCGAACAAGCTCATGGAATTTCTACCATCACCTCAGATCGGCAACGCATGCGGTTCAATGGCAATACTTCATTCCCTTGCTAACGTGGGTATCAACCTCGATCACCCTTCTCTGCATTATTTAGATACCTTCTTCAGAGCGACGTCACTCTAGCTCCTCATGGCCCACTTGCCAAGATCATCGAGGAGTGTAAAGGTGCGCATCAAGGGTTACTCGTCTTCTTAATCCTCACATGTTACATCAGACAAGACTCCCGAGGAGCGTGTCCACTTCCTTGAGACAAGTCCCTTATTCACCAGCATCCACACGGACTCAGCGAACCAAGGACAGTCAATAGTGACAGAGGATATCATGAACACGCCACTCCACTACTCTGCGTTTGTAATGGCTCCCGAGCCCGACTTGCGAAAGAAAGCTAGTGAAGGTGGCGGGGCGGGGCATCCAGATGACTCTGTTGGCAATAAAAGCACTGGTATGCGCTTGGTTGAGCTTGACGGAGATCGCGTGGGGCCTCTTGATCGAGGCGAATGCAATAACTTCTTATTGGTCAGGCGATTTACTTGTATGAGCAGTATTCTGACGACTCCATTCTAGGACGCAGTCAGATACATCAAAGAGAACTATATCGCAACGGCATCGACCGATGTGCGATTTACCATTATCGCCCTAGGATCTCCTGGATGAAACCGAATACTAGCACCAGTATCTACTCAGCGGCTATGATGAATTGTACTATTACTCAAACACGTTTCGTTCCACGTTTTCGCGCTCCTCCGCGTGTCGATAATTCCCGTCGTTCTTGGAGGTAGATTGAATTAGGAGCCATCACGTGAAGTAAGCGCTCCTCCTAACTGTCCCTTTTTTTATTATTGTGTCTGACCCAACAATAGCCGCAACGCGTCGCTCGACATCGAAACGCGAGGAACTACGAGCCTAAAATACGAACTACTCTCATATTCCATCGTTCTTCTTCTCATAAGCCGCGTAGAATATCTGGTCAATAATGAAGATCGAACGAAGCCGCGGCCGAGCTCCTAGAGAGGTGTGCCTACTTGTGGCATTGACACTCCGTTGCTTTGCACAGCTTCATCTCCCATTGTGCTCCAAACAAAGCTTTTCGGCAACGGCCTGTCTCTTTCTGGCCCATTGACCGGCACCCTCTCCGCTCTATTTTCCCAATCATGGTATTTCTACTTGGTCACCGAAACTTACCATAATTGTCAATACTTCAAAACCGTGCGCCACTACCAATCCGACCCATCAGTATTTCCTTATTTCGACATCCTCGACGAAAACCAATCCATCGAACAATGCTTCGTCCGCTGCGCACATGCCATTTTCTGTTCACTTTGGCCGCCTCGAGGCGTCTCTTTGACCTTCACTCGATTTATATATAAGGGCGCGAACAGCGATCTAGCTACTCAGTTTCTCCCCTCACCTACCCGCCCCCTTCCACAATGCCCTATCAGCCACAGCCCCGCCCCATCGAACCCGAGTGGGATTTCAGCTATTACGACGGAGGCTTGCCTCTTCAGGACTACGACCCCGCTCTCAATAAAATCGACGTCTACATACCACCCCTTCTGGATACAAACGAGCGTAGCCTCACCCCCACCCCGGAGGTCGATATTTTCGCGCTGCCACCTGCCCCGCAAAATCTGCTTGGATTCTCAGGCCAGCAGGTTGATGAGGATATCCAACGAGTTCCTACCTCGGTGCTACCTCTGTTACCCGCCTTCGAGCTGGCGCCTCCCCCTTCACTAGGAACCCCCTTGATGGACCATGGATACCTGGACCCAACCCCGGGCGTTTTCCTTCCGATGCCAACCCTCGGCTTGGATGACCCGTACTTTCCCAACACGCTTCTTGCGGCAGGCTCTACACCCAAGCCACTCGCACCCCAGGCATGGGACGAATCTGTCCTCACCTATACTTGGTCCCCCACTGGCCTCACCAACGTTCCTGGTCCTTCATCTTCCTCGACGCAACTGGCTGATATAGTCAATGCTCCACCTGCCTTGGGGACTCCGCACTCGGCGACGAAATATCCAAGTCAGGTTATCATCATCCCACCGGCACCTGAAGTACACAAGCTACCGCAGGGGCCTGAAGTTAGAATGAAGGAAGAACCGACCGAACCAGAGCCTACGTATACAAAGGTAATGTCTTAGCCTTGATGCACTCATCCATACCCGTTCGCTGACGCGCAATCCAGGTGGCCGGAGGCCTAAAGATCTGCCAGTGCGGCTTTCAAACGACCGTAAGACGTCAGTGGCACAGACACTACTGTTCTTATAAAGACAAGCACTCTTTTCCCTGCCCTTTGAATTGCGGAATGAGGTGGGTTGTTATTCTCTTGTTGACAATCTCTCCAAGCTGACAGTATCCATGCCGTAGACTCTCAAGGCCCGATGCCGTAACGCGCCACCGAAACAACTTTTGTCCTAATAGGGAACTTGCGAAGTCCAAATCTCGAGGATCCAAGCGCAAAGGTCGAAAGCACCGATCCTGAGTTCTCTTGACATCGAGCCCTGGCGTATGAGGGGACTCTTTGGACAAAATTATCCCGCTATCGTGTTCTCAACCTCGCAGATCGGTCCCTGCAATTTGTAATCAGTACTCGATGGATTTAGAACACTGAAATCACCACTTTGGCGCTTTGCAACTTCGAATCACCACTTTGCGAGTTTAGAATTGTGGCTTTAGTGCAACCTTGACACTGAGTAAGTGTTTGGCGTTTGGTGACTGCGGTCTAGTGAATTGAGTCAACGGTTTTGAGCCCCTCATTGCAGCTTTAGGAGACGAACCGTGTGATTGTCACTCGACGCGTCGCGTCGCGTGTAACGCGTTAGATCAACGTAACATCACTCTGCCACTTCTCACACCGCACTTCTCTTTCCCCTCCCACCTTCACGTTCTGACTATGCCAGAACGAAATGAATGTTTGGCTTCGTACCTCGTCGCTTACCACTGGTTCACCACGGCCATTTGCTCGTTCGCCCTCTGCAACATTTTCGTTGACGCCACTAAAGCCGAGGCCACACACTCTCGAGTTGGCTCGCTTCAGCACAAAGGGCTACCATACCCCCTGGACTGTAAATCCAAGATCAAGCGCGGGTCAAAAGGTGACCAAGGATATGTATACCCACCCATCAAATGCAGCATTGCAGACGCACAGTTCAAGCTGCTCGGCGTGCACTTCCATCCGCGGAACCTAATTCTACAGCTGAACTCGGCCCATCGAGACACCTCGATTGCAGGAGAATGGTGGTTTCAGGTGAGTCGTTCATTGATATTGGTGGGACTTCGCTCACTACCTGCATCGTAATATATAGATTCAGTTACTGACGCATACCGTTGTCCAAATATACGAGACCTCTCAGTGGTGCGACAGAATATGCCAGGTGCATAAAGCAGTGCGTGTTTCATTCAGTTGTCGAGCTCTCCTCCCCTCATTCCCTGGATATAGGAACGTGGATTTTACGTCGGCATGGCGCTCGATTTCGGCGAGTATGTCATGGCGTTTCTAACGCTTGACAATTTGTTCAAGGTGAGTACTCATCGTCCATTTAGTATTCCCTCTGCTCATGTAGCTGGTAGGTAACTTATGGGCGGGCTCGAAATGCCTTGGAAGCACCACTCCATGACATCTACTTCGACTATCTCCTCACTGTTAACATCATTGTGGAGTGGGCAAAGTCTCGCGTCCGACTGGATCGATCTGGGCTTGCCATTCATGCCATCCGCAAGGCGAATAAAGCGTTTCTTGGCATTGGTGTGTATACTGTGGTTGAGATTTTCTTTCTTGCCGGTGAGTTGAGCGGATTTGATGACATGTATAATCTGCTGATGACTACCACAGGGCTTTTACCTATTCTTACGGAGGAGGAAGTCTTTGATAACCCCTCCCGTTTTGCACGCCTTCTGGAGGCATTCTTTGCATATGCATCTGGCGCTCATGCTAAAATGGGGTTCGTCACCTTTGAGGCTTTGTCTGGGCATATTGTATTGAATATCTGTTCACAGGGCTTTCCTGAAGCCGTTTCTGCGGTCGAATTACTTTCTTGCTATTCGCAACGATGACCGCCTTGAGTACAAACAGTGGCTAATGGTCTATGGCAAGGATCGGACATTCGTTTCACTACGCTGGGTTCAGCAACATAAGAAGTTAATGGTATGCAGCTTCCTATTTCATATGGGACAATGTTGTACTCACCGTAAAATATGCTAGGACTATTTCTCCAAGGCTCTTGACTCACCAGTTGGTGTTGTTCGCAGTGCAGAGTCTGGATTCTTGGATCTCTTCGAACCCACATATCTCCAAGCCGCTTTGGAGAAGGAAACTAATTTGGGTGGACTCATATTTGGTACTGAGATGTGGCAGGCCATGGGTGGACGCGTTTGGAAGGATGATCCCCTGTGTCAGTACTTTCGTCAGCGTGGTGCGTAGCATTACGCCCCTTCTTGCCTATCTCTCACTTGAGGCTGCAGGTATCTCTCATGCCCCAACCTTTCTCGATTCTTCGATTCTAGCCTTGCAGCCGCTATACCTTACTCCCAAGGATCTTCAACAGTCCTGGAGGACATCGTATCTATACTATACAGGAGGAAAGCCATTCTGGGCTGCGGTTGAGAACCTTCCATCCAATACCCTTCCATATTCTTCAAAGTGAGTCGTTTTCACTAATATTTACTAGAACGATTGTTGATGTCATCCAGGCTTAACATGTTACAGCCATATGTTGAGATGGCTTCCCACTCTGACCGCCGTGAGCATCTGTTCGAGAACCTGGTGAAATTTAGCAAGGAGTATGTGGTCGGTCCCTTAGATTACTGTGGCATCGCTCGCATCCATCACAAACGGTATGTCCTTTATAGGGGCAATCGTTGATCAACTACTTATTGCTATCCAGGACCATTCTATGCCGACAGGATCCAATTCTTCCTGACTACTACTCCATCTCTCTTGAGGCCAACTTTGACCGCCGCCGGCATCTGAAGATTGGAAAGCAGAAAGTGGCCAACCCAAATGCTGCTAAGCGAAAGCGTCTGCTACAGGAGAGTCGGCAGCAGAAGGAGGCAGCAGAAAAAGAGAATGCAGGTGAATGTCACCCTCCCAAACGTCGGCGGCTTTCTGCAGACAAGCGCATGGCACTTACTAGCAGACAGTGTACTGAGTAGCACCTACGCTTACTTTAGCTTACTTTACATGTATACTACTACTGCATTCTCTCTATATACTCCTGCTGCAGTGAATAACCAGGCTGAGGCACGGCGCTATCAATACCAGGAAATATTGCTATTAGGTGTAGAGGCTTGTCCATGTAAGCAAAGTCATTAGGCTGATCATGGATATATACCATGAGGCTATTGATATTGTGAAGCTCATATGGGTCTGAGGTGGACTGCTACTTCAGAGCAAGGTCGTGCACCCGATGCACGACTTATCCCTTGCACAAATAGAATCAAATAGCCAGGGGACATTAGGGGAGACCAGATCATCGCCTCAAATGAACCCCAGGCTCGTCCAGCTAAGACCAACTGATATGCTGAGATGATATAGAATGATATAGAGATGCTATATCCCAGAGATTATATGGGTCTGCTTACTGGTTGGAAAGATACAGTAGAATAAGTATGGCATCTCAGAGCGGCATACAGTGCATGAAGGCATTGCCAAACATGAACAAACAAACACGTAGAATACTGTGGTATGGCCTCTAGAATGGGAGGCTCCTTCACCTAAGCTAAACCAATGTTATCAGATGATGGATAACATATATAGAATGCCAGAAATCCAGTAGTGTATGGGTCTGACAAGCACTTCAGAAGTTACAAGACCGTTTGGCTGTGAGCGGTCAAGCATGAAGGCTTTGGTTAAAAATTTCACTAAAGAGCGTCGTGTTGGGATTAGTCTGGTAGAGTATATACACAGCATGAAGTACACTATGCAGTAAGTAGGTATAATATGTGATGTTAGTACGATGTAGGCTAGGATGTGATCAGGTGGAGAGTTATATGACACGATGGTATGGTGGCATCAGAGGTTATTAAAAGCTCCCCCGAACATGGAATCTAGTTCCATGACTTCAGCATGAATGGCGCGGTCGAACGATGTACTTGTGACATCCTCATCGGGAGTGGGCTCATCCAGGAGTTCACGGAGCCTTGCACAGTCGTAGACATGGATGTCGAGGCTGCACGAATGAAACGACAGTAGGGGAGTCTAGCAAAGCACCTCAACATAATCAAACAGATATCAAAGAAGAGAGCGTACTAATGATGGTTCATCAGAGCCAGAGCGGATTCTCTGGGGTAAAGTATGGACGAAGCGGATCTAAGAACTCATCAGACGATGCTGTGCTGGAATAAGTGGAACCTACCTCAACCTTCCATCCTGGATCACTGGGTAGAATATCGGAACCAGAGGATGCGATGAGGAAGCACTGAGAACGATACATGACATTATCCTCAGCTGCCTGACGAATAGAAGATGAGATATAGTCATCGGTGCCTTCTGGTGGTGCTGGATGGCCTTTTCCCCGAAGGTAACGAGCGAGCTTGGCCATGAAGACACCAGCCATATTAGGATCCTGGGGGTTATCGATGGTGTTGAGATGTGTAATGATATCGCTGGGTTCGGACACCTGCCGGGAGTCCATCCGACGAAGCAAAGCCTTTGTGGAGGGCGCAGAGCCAAAGGTCTAATGAGCAGTGGCTGAATATAAGCAATTCGATAGAAGGAGAGGTGTAAACAGCGCACCTTGGTCAACCTTTGACCATTACCCAACATCAGATCAAAGCCAGTAATCAGAGACTGAATCTCTGGATACGCTTTGACATAAGCATCCTTTCCACCCAGCAGACTATTTGCGAAGATCATAAAGGTGTCAGAATTGTGTTCGTCCGAGTCTGGCGTTTCACTAAGCTCATTGCACTAGACGCGATTAGGCTTCGTTTAGACAGGGCAATAAAGAAGCACTTACTGACGCCATGGACAAGTAAGACGAGATGATCGGAAGTATTCTTGCCCGTATATCTACATCATTCAAGTTAAGTCGGCATCGGTCCTCCCAGGTAAGGGGCCAGTGCATGAGACAGGAAGCTAGCCCATCATGGATATGTCTAATAAAGGTAAGATCTAAAAGCGAAGAGAAATTATGAATGATTAAAAAAATAAGGAAGGGTGAGACAGGAAAAGGAAGAGAAGCAAGCCATAGCACGTGTAGAGCACACAGCGTGCCATGGGTTTTGGCCCAGGTGAGCCTGTCAGTAGGGACACGGTGGGGATTTGGCCGAATTGCCCAAATAGCAAATCCGTCTTGGAGACGCCAGAATCTGGAGTCGCTTGTGGCTGTATGGATTGCTGCTCGTATCACAGCTCGTTCAACACCAGCTCCCACTGCCTGATTCCTGGAGTCCGAAATGCCATGATGAATCACAAGTCGGTTGAATAGTAGAGATGTAACGTACACTTTAAATAAGCGTCTCCCTGAAGCGAGGGTATTGAAGTCAAAGAGATTCACCTCAGCGCCCCCTTCATACTCAAGATCCATTAGGTTTTGACCCTCGTAGTGAGCATGCAAGCACTTAATCAATGCAGATGCAGCAGCGTCCACAGTAGGTGCCTTGATGGAAAGGCAGTCGGTTGATGCACGAGGTAAAGTTTGCCGCCAAGCAGCCGGTGTCGTACATGAAGTAGGAGTGGAGCTGGTGTCTTGAATGCGGATGGGCCCAGATCCAGCGAGTCGGGTTGAATGTCTGGTGGATGGAGAAGTGGTGAAAGGGAATTCTGGAAGCGGCTCTGATGAAGAAGAGGGGGATTCTAAAGCAGGAGTTGCTGAACGACTCATAGGTTGGTCGTCTTGATGATTAACAGGGCCTGGGGAATCAGAACGCTGCTAAGTGATTAGCTACCTGCATATGATGAAGAAGCATCATGCTCACCGCAACCATGGAGCTATTAGTGGGTTCCTGAGTATTATTGGCATCGTCAGCTTGCTCTTCTGACATGCCACGTAAATAGGCGTTGAAGGAATTTGAAGATACGAGGGGATATGAGGGAGTCGAAGAAGGGGAAGCTGAGTGAAAAACTGGAGAAAAACCTGGACAAAGGGAGTTGCAGGCTGGATGGGACGACTCTTCCTGGGTATTGGACGTAAGCAAACCTTCCTTGAGATGTTCAGAAAGGCAAGCATGGGGAGTGGGATCATCTGATGCAAGGGGCCCGTGGATTAAGTTACGTCCAGCTAGAGGGCAGGAAACTAAGGTTAGTATGGTTGAAATAACCTCAATAAACAGCAGACACGTTACCATAGAATAGGATCTTCATGCCATTATCGGGGTGCATTAGCTTTGAAGCGATCTTGTCAACTTTTTCTAATGTCAGTGCTCGCCCAACTACATCGCATTGATTGAGCTTGCGCCCATATCCACTCTGGTTTTTATAGCCAGGTTCTAGAAGGAAGACAGGGGACTGGTCATATCGAGATGAAACGGGGTCGAGGTGAAGGGGTGGAATGATAAAATGATGTTGGGACAGATGGTTAATGAGGGTCGTGTGGAAAACTTGCCAGACTTCGTCTTGGGGCTTAGCAGTAATGGTCACCTCCAAGGCCAAATGGTGCGATGTGAGCCGTTCAACCAAGTTAATGAACTTGTTAGGGTAAACACGAAAGGCCACACGCGATGATCCGAGGGGATCAGTAGGTTGATAAACTGTCGTTCCAGGAGGCTAAGACAATGCAGACATTAACTCCTGATGAATAGAATGCTGGATGAAGAAAATAACACGTACCCCATGTGGTAAGATAAGCACCAAATACTGCTTGGAGACAGCCCCTCCATTACTCAAGGTTGTGGTCCGTTGTCCAGACTGGAATAATCGGATCGTATTTGCTTGAGCAGATTGACCAGGAGGATAGGTTCGGTGTGAAGGGCCTGCCCGTTGAACGGACACACGGGAAGATGAAGGGGCACTAAATGCTGGGGCAGTGGCTCTGGTTTGGCTGGCACGTTCGAGACGACGTTGGTTTGTGGTGGTTGCTGTTGTTGTGGATGTTGAAGCTGATGCGGAGGACGGGGGCTCCCACGCTGTCAGAGGAGCTCTTGTAGCTGCAGCGTTAACTGCCGTTGTACCGCTACACACATAACAATAGAGATCATCAATATTGACCTGGCTGAGCGTAAGAAACTCACTTGGAAGCAGGTGTAGGAACTCCGTGACGGAGCCAGGAGTTTAAGCAGCCTGCTCTTGCGCATTGACTGCTGGGATTATACGATGGTCCAGGAGGTATGTAACCTATGCAAACTCCTGGAATGCCTCCTTTCGGTGGAGGATTACGATTTGGGATGCAATGGCTTGTACGGGAATGGTCACACCAACAAATATCCTAAGAAAATCTCCGCATCACCCAGGCCGCTGACTCAGACATGGATATAAAGCCTACCTGACCGTTATCACGCTCAATGTATACAGAGCATCCTTGACATTCGGCATCGGTGCAAGGTCCAAGATCCATCGGAGTGGTTAACAACAGAAGACAAAGACAGTGAGATGGTGGAAAAAGACGAAGAAGGGCCAAACTTTTTGGGGGACCCAAACGTTCATGGGGTAGTCGACCAGTGGCATCATCATTGTCGTCATCAATGGCAAGGGTTTTGATATACATGAAAGACGATTCGCTTGCGTTGACAGCTTCGAAGATGGACATGATAGGGGTTAATAGGAGTCAGCAGAACTTCGTGCCATTTAAAATCCTACAAACATTCTGGTACATATATCTAAAGCATGCACCCAAACAACTCTTTGGCTATCCATATCATGCTGAGTGTACGCAGGAAGGAGTTCTAGTTCATCATCCAGCCATTGAACTGCCTCATCTGAGGGCAAAGGATATTCCGGTGCAGTCACTGGAACATGCGAGAAGTGATGTGGAGAATGAGTAAGAAATGGATTTTGACCTAGCTCATCTTCTTGGTTGTGAGCTTGATGATGTGTACGTATGATGGTATCATCATATTCCGTCCAATCGATCCCATATTCTCGAATTTGTTCCTCAGAGAGCTCTGCATCTGGTGCATCATACGTAGAGCTGTCCTCTGGTCGTCCAAGTCCACGCATCCCATTCTCCATCATCCCAAATACAAACATATCACGAGGACTGCGTTGCCGTTGACCACGTATAGTGAGAACATGTGAGTTCCATGCTTCCGCCCACTCCAACGCATCCTGATTGAGTCGTCCACTGTATAAATGATGGAGTAGCCAGAGATGTGCATTTAGATTTGAATTGAGGCCATTGTGCACTTCAAGTAGCTCGAAGAAAGCCTTCCATTTCTGACCAAAGCCAAGGGTGACGTCGCGCCAAAGCCGTTCAATCCGTACATTGTGCACACTTCTAGATTGATGCACATTATTAGTGAAGAACTGGAGGTAGTGGTCATGCATACATACCTCCCCCAAATGTATGAGCCCCGTTCAATACCCTTTAGTTCCTCCATCAATGCTGCAACAGTAACATTCTCAGTCCCATAGTCACCGCGCACTCGGCTAGGAATGCCATGGACCTCGATCGCTTGGATGAAGACATCGAGAACCGTTGCTGAGGCATTATTACTGCTCACTTGGATGCCTGTTACCAAACGGGAGTATCCATCGATAAAGGCATGAATAACAAATTTCCATGCAATGAGGCCTAGTCATAGAGTTAGATAATTTGGGTCCTGGATGTGAACAAACGTACGGTGCTGTCCATCATGATGCCAGAGAGCATTAGGGCCAGCCACATTATAGACCCTGCGCTCAATTCGTCGAGGACCAAAGCCTTGAACAGGTGCACCATGGACACGATGATAAGAGTCTTGTATACGAGCCCGTGAAATTCTATGCCCCATATGCTTGAGGTGGCCATCAATCATACGACGGCCAAATCCAGGAAATGCCTCCAAGATATACAGAACAATGGAATCCAGCTCATTGTCCGATATATCTGACAAACCACCAGAAGAAGAGCGATAAATGCGAGTGACTGTTCCATCAGGCTGCTCAAAGTCGATGTACACAGGTTCACCTGGCTCTGCAAGGCCATGCTCCAGTAACCGGCGACGAACTGTACGAGGATGAATGGCTAGCGACCGGCCAAGATGGGTTGGTCCACGGAGATCATAGGCAACGCTGAGAAACTCTGTATCGATGTGGATGCGAGGCCGCCCAGGGCGCCCAGTGCGATTGGTGTAAACAACTGGAATGAATGTGCTATCAGGAGGATCATCCGATGCGTGTTCGGCGCTGTCAAGATGCAGTATCATGGCATTCAAGCTTGTCTCCAGCAAGGCAAGCTCATCACCACTGAACAATGCAGAGTGCTAATAGTGAGGGATACACATTAGTTAATCGTAGTAGAGCTGTAATAACCTGCAAAATACCTGGTGTACTCGTTGTAAGAGCCGAATGCAATCATCTTTCCGGGCATTGAGTCGAGCTAAATCACCTCGCTGCATGCGTAAGTCAAGAGTAACTATCCGCTTGAGCTCATCAAATGCAGCTTGAATAGTATCACGAGGCAACGGAATCAACAAGGGATCCATCCAATGCAATCAGAGAGCTGATAGCCACAAGTAACGGGTCTGGCCTGGTTCCCACAGCACAGACAGCGAGATGGCTGGAGAGATGAACGGAGTAGATAGCAGGATACACAGAGAGTGGGAGACACTATGCCAGCTCAGCAGTTAGACTCAAGCTCAATAGAACGATAGCCAGACTCGGACAGTGCTCCGCTGGTAGTATCAGTAATTAGCTCAGAATACTCCAGAGGGGGTGCTTCTTGAATCCAGGGCCTCTCCATACGAATAGCTACCACGAGGTAGGTAGCCAAAACCGAGTTTCAAAGGCAGAGTTGCGAAGTCATACAGTCAATTGCAAAGTTGAAGTGCCGAGGTTGTAGAGCCAGAGTCGCAATCTCAATGACGAAGCTTCAGAGTTTCAAAGTCAGAGTTACGAAGTTTCAAAGTCAGAGTTATGAAGTTTCAAAGCCAGAGTTACAAAGTTTCAAAGTCAGAGTTACGAGTTTCAAGTCGAGGTCACTAAGTTTCAAAGTCAGAGTTACGAAGTTGTGAAGTCGGAGTTATCAAGTTTCAAAGTCAGATTGATGAAGTCGCAAACTTGCGTTTCTAGAGCTTTGAAGTTGGAGCACCAGTGTGAACACTTAAAGGTGCGACATTCCCAATGTTGATCTCATCATATTGCTGACATTGGGGAGTCAAACAGGTCAACTTGCCAAGTTGAACCATTTAGTCCAACTGCGCCCGCTATACTGGCGAGCACTCTGTGGTTTTAAGTCCTTATCACCCTTTCTCTTCTCCTCGTGCATACACTTCTTCGCATCTCATTGTACACTATTGCACATATTCTAGAGCTACTCTCGCGTAGACGACATTACTGTATTTATTTGTGATTCATTACTCGGTCGTCAGTATCATTATCTATATCCGCTCGTAAGATACGAGCGGACGTCTACGAAACGGATGGTCTGACTTCAGGGACCTCGGCTTTGGCATTAGGATCACCCTCGTATCCTTCGACCTTCATATCATTGAGCCCAAGGTCTTCGTTCTGCTCCCACGATCTATCGTAGTGCTCTATCGTCATATTCGGATCTGGGTCAGGCGCGAACAGATTTTGGACGTATGAGTTAGCGAGAGGGTCGTCAAGAATGAGTGTGAATTGTCGTTCGACGTTCTTAACCTGTGGACATGGTTATGAGGGCTGCAAGGTGTGCGTTAGAAAAGTGGTTGTACCTCTTTCAGATTTTTCAAAAATAGCTCGAAAGAATCGCGATCTTGGGGATCCTTTGAGTCCCCTGAAGCGAAGACCTTCTCTGAGAGCTCCTCGTATACTTGGTCTAAGATCCCTTCTAACGTTGTAAATCTACCACCCAGAGTACCATGAGAGAGAACCAAGTCAATTTCCGGGATAGTGAGTCCCGCAGTTTCGCTCTGAATGCAACGAGGAATTAATTAAGTAGAATATGGGGGGTGGGGTTATTACAACGTACCTTTAGAATATCTCGGCTGAGATCTTCTTTGTCTTCGACCTTGAGCGTTATTCGCTTGCCTTTCTCAGATATGGCGGCACCAGACTTGACTTCGTTATCTCGGTAGCCGCATCGGTCGCAATTGGTAGACATGATTAAGATGTCCTGCGGCGGCGGCACGGCTCAGTGATTGCCTGGTGACATCAAGTAGCGACTTACCTTAAAGTATGGTATGCTAACTCTCTTCATCATTGTATCGAGCTTATGACCACAGCTTGAGCATACACCGGGGAAGACGTAGATCTCTTCATTCGTGCCTTCCGCCCCACCGCCAAGTTCTTCGTTCTCAGGTTTATCAGTTGGCCCCTCCTTCGATGGCCCCTCCTCTGCATCATCTGCGACGAGACCCAAAGCTACGTTCTGCTCGTACGAGCGTTGATAATTCTTCATTTGCCACTTCGGGTCCGCCATACTCCCAACGAACTCGATGAATGAGTTCCCCGCAGGATCGTCGAGCTTTATAGTGAAGGGTGGCATCGAAACGCCCTCCTTATCAGCAGCAGAGTGTACTGCGACCTGACCGTCTTCATTTTCCTCTGCCTCATCGTCCGCCAGGATTTCCTTCAGGTTATCGATAAGGATCTGGATCTTGTCGTAGTTCTCTGGGTCCTGATATTTACGGAGAGGCTGGTCGAGACTGAGGTCTGCTACAATGTCGCGAATAAGGCCTTCAATGGTGGTCAGTTGCCCTCGAAGTGAAGCCGGAAGGGTGAGCTGGAACTCGGGAATAATGATGGTACATGACTCGGATCGGACTATTTGTCGATTTAGATCGGACCGAGCAAGTGCTCTGACGGTATACGAAATCCCCTCCGCTGTAAGGATCGCTTAGCTGAAATTCTCATTGTACGATGGAGTCGACCACATACGCCTGATCGTTCCAGCCGACTGAATTTCGTTGTTGGTTGTTCCGCAATGCTCGCATCTAAACGACATCACAATAACTTCCCGGAAGTATGGTATTGATGTCAGCAGCATACGGGTAATTCCCTACTAAAAGTAATAAAATGGTAAGTGATAAACGACCGTTAAGATAGGTGGCAGCAAGCGCACCTGCTCTCCACATTTCATGCAGAGTGACTCGACGGCCTGAGTAGGGACGTCGTCACCATCATCGGGGTTGAGCTGCTCTGATTCTGGAAGATTGTCTGCCTTCTCAGCGACAGTGCCAATGGATGGAAACAGTTCTTCCTTATGTTGCGACATGGTAGGATGAAATGTCGAGACTGGAACAAATTTTAGAATATCGATCACCGTTTATCTAATCTAATCTATGGTCCAATTCGCTCACGTGGCGCCCCTTTACTTCCGTGCCGAGCACCTGGTTGGCTTTATCCGCGTAACTGACAGCAGCCGATCGCATGTTGATGTTCCTCCCTCACCATGAGCGTCTTCAGGCGGTTCTCTGCAGCTTATTACCGAAATTCTCCTGAAGCCACCGCCGCCACTAACCCACCAACTTCCAATTCATCGACGACGGCAGCGCCTGGTACCCCTGCGGCCCATGCGCCACAGCAACGCCACCACCACAGGCGTAGGGAACCTATTTTCCGCTTCTCGCCATTCTCGGTCGGTGCGCCGTCAGACGGTGCATGGTATGGTCAAATACTACTCGTGTTCGAACCGGTTCATTAAGCGTGAGCGTAGGTGTGCAACTGACTTCATGTTAGGAGTAGGAATGATTATCATCCAACCGTCCACGGGGAAGATTGTGGTACGTTTTGAGGATGCAGTACTTGACCAAGGACTATGATATGAGCCGTGTGCCCGTATGTTTAGGTGTGCCACGATAAAGAGACCAAAGATTGGTTCTTTCCTAAGGGACGGAAGGATGTCGATGAGAAATCCGAGACAGCAGCTCTGAGGGAAGCCTACGAAGAGGTAAAGTAGTCGCTTCATTTGCAACCATCAAGCTCCTCACAATCTTCGATAGTCGGGCTATCGGGCTGAACTACTCCCTCTATATATTCCCTCTAATGCTCCTGCCTCGCCCGACGATCCTAGAAGAAACTTACCTTATAGAAAGACCACTGAACCCATTTTTGTGTACAATCACACCTACAACCCAACCCCTCGACCAAATTTCTTCACACGCGCGCTCATCAAAACAAGTCGGGTGTATATTGTCCAATGGTATGTTGGGCAAATCCCCGCGGATGCTGTACGTGATATCGGGCTCCTTCGGTGTCACTATTACTCACCCACCGATTAGGTTCGTGAAGAGAACACAGGGATGCCGGACGAGGTTTCCTATACTTCGTATCTATTGTCGTATCAAGACGCCATGCAGCGTGTAGATGGCACCTCGCGTTACATCCTACGATACGCCTTCACTCTCTTTTGCCAAACTCGCGAGTTCGATGCCCAGGTACTCGAGCGCGAGAGGTCGCAAAGGCGCGACACTGCGCAGTCCTCTACAAATCCTAGATCAGCTCGTACCGCATCTGCCTGATTCCTTGCTACGGACTTGTAATTCTAATTCTTTACTACGTCGCAGGTGTACAAATATATTGTATCCGTATCTGTGAAACCGTCCACCCATCTACGCAAATGAGATTCATTGAAGTCATTGCAACCACTCCTCAGGCACAGTCTGAGGTAGATAGGAGGGCGGCAGGAGGAACGTTGATGCAATGGCTAAGTGTCGTCCATGCTGATCGCCTCCGCTGGCCAGTTCGTGCCAGACCTGAAATATATCAAAAGAACTGAGCGTACCGCATGATGTGTAACGCTGGTCGTCATCCCCTCGCATGAACGGCGAGAACTTACGCAGGACATAGTGAGGCTCAAAAAAGCGAGCAGCATATAAGAACTGTATGATGCAATGCAAAATATGGACATGAATGACGGTGCCGAACTACACTTGGGAACAAACCAAGATGAAGTACGAAACAAACTATGTACATACCCGAAAATGCGTAAAGTTAAGATCAAGATGATTCTAGCACAAAAAAAAAGTAGATCGGCACAAGCGAAGTCGTAAACAAAAAAAAGTGCCATCGTAAAAAGCGTAACAAAAGTTCCCAGTCCGTTGCAAGGCGTAATCCGGTTTGAGGAGCGAAGTCGTGAATATAAAGTCGAAGAATTAAAAAAGGTCGTAAGAAATCTATGTAAGCAAAAATTCGTCTCAATCGTTCGTCTAGAGACAAATTGGATCAGCGGCATACTTATGAAGAGCTGAAGAGAGGGGGCAAAGTCTCCACTCGGAACACCTTAGTGAGGGGGGAGAACGTATCCAGCAACACCTTCCCTCGAGTATCCAAGCTTGTAGGCAGCGTTGGAAGCCTCCTGCTCCGAAACGGTGTAGAAGTGGTCCTTTCCGTGGGGGTTGTAGAGCCTGTGCAAAGGAACGCTTCCACAGACCTGAGTCTGGAAGATGTGCGCAGCAACGCCCTCATCCTTGTACCCAAGCTTGTGTACAGCGTTATCGCGTTCGTAAGACGAGGTGGTGTAGAAGTGATCCTTAGCATAAGCGCTGTACATGCGGAAGAGGGGGATGGTGTTCTTCTGAGCTTGGGTGTACACCTTGGCAGCGTGGGACTCCTTCTGGTAGCCGTGGGCCATCGACATTTCTTGCGCGTTGGTGGTGTAGAAATGATCAATGGCGGCGCCGTTGTACCCGCGAAGAAGGAAGACTGCCTGTTCAGGGGGAGGACATCCGTTGTTGGCAGGGGGTGGTGCGGGGGTGTAAGGAGGAGGAGTGGCCTTAGTGGTGACTGGAGGAGGAGGTGCCTGAGTGTAGACAGGAGGGGGAGCCTTGGTTGTCGGAGGAGGAGGGGCTTGGGTGTAGACAGGAGGGGGTGCCTTGGTGGTTGCTGGAGGAGGAGGTACTTGATTGTAGACGGGAGGGGGGCGCTGAGAGTAGACGGGCGCAGGCGAGGACGACGGGGGACAAGCGTAAACAGTGACAGTCTGAGGCTTGGGCAGGGTACGCTGTGTGTGTGACGGGTTAGCGCTGACATGTAGCAAAGCGAAGCGAGCACGTACCTTATGCATTTGCCCTTCGTAGCCGGTAGGAAGGGCTAAGGCCTCAGAGGCACACAGCACAGCTGCGAGGAAGGCGAATGTGAACTTCATGATAATAGGTATCGTTAAGCGGGAGAAGTCGTAAGAAAGGTCGCGTAACGGATTAAGCTCGTAAAACCGGAGTCGTAAAAGGACTGGGAAACTAGAAGTTGAAAGTCGTGTTGTGAGGAAAGCTGAGAAGATGGGTACTCCTTATATACGGGAAGATAGTCTTCACATGGGGAGGATCTGTCAGACTGTTCCACCGGCTGATTACAGAGCTAACATCCGTCGAAAGGGACCTGGACAGGCAGCGGAGCCAGCCCTTGACCGCCAGGAGACTGAGTGCCAGGACCGTTGATCTGAAGAAACGTTGGACTACAAGTCGTCAGGCTAGCAGAAACGGCCAAAACACGAGACACTCGAGGACCTGTCTTCCGAGAACATTGACAGGCATCGTTCCTGGGGGAGGCGGTGCGTAACGTACCGATCGCGACACGACGTCGGGCCTTTCGTGGCCCCAACTCACCTTCATACAATGACCCGGAATATAATAGTGCGGTGAGCAGAATATCAAGCGTGAAGGGTGTGAGCTCTTGAGAATGCTCTCGCAAGAAGCGTCCTGCTAGATGGACGGGCCACGACGGACCAAACGAGAATCAAGCAACGGGGGGGTGACATCTCAGAGTCGCCCCATATGATTTGTCGGCCACATCATGAGTGTCGACGTCGCCTCAACAAGTTCCTGGTCTCTTGACAGGAAGGCGTCCTGTCTCAGTTGGCTAGAGATGACCATGTGTGCCGACGACGGGTTTGATGAGTTAACGCGTGTGCAGTCAGAATCCTCCAGGTCAGCGTCTTGCAAATGCAATGCAAGTTGGCGACGGCCACGTAGCGGAGTTTGACTCGGCGGACTTCGGCTCTGTTAATGTCCGATGAGGTTCCCCTGCTGCCATTAGGAGCTTTACCAGGGGTACAAAGGGTCTGTACAATGGGTATCAGATGCTCTTCGCTTACCATCGACGAATTGTAAACTACAACCTTTCATAACTAGTTATATTAATAAACAAAATCAACGACCGCTCAACGCTGGGTATCCTAATCTATGCTACAGGAGGAGAATGGCGGTGACTACAATAAACAAGTTCTTGGAGTGTCACGAATAACATGAACGACAAAAATCTATGTACAACTGAAGTAAAATCATAACAGGATCAAATTTTAGTGGTGGAGGCAATGAGATGGTCCCGTTGGCGGCAACCATCCATGACAAGTCGAGCAAGGGCGGATCGGAACCCTTCGTCGGCCCAACTCCCGGAGGAGCTCGCCCTGAAAAGTCCGTATTTCGTACACTTGGACATTCTGATGAGCGTCAAGCTCTTCTAGTCTGCTTGAAACGCGCAGTTGTCGGCCGAGATTGAGGGAGCTAATCGTCGCTTCCAGGACAAAGTCTGCATTCCACGCGAGGAGTGGGTTAGGGTCGAAGAATAGCCGAGCATCAAGCTCGACGTGGCTGAGGATGATCTCGCCTGTAAGGAAATGTGAGCACAGATCAACTTACATTCGAGATACAGTATCACTCAACCAGAATAAACGTGCCAGATGAATGGCGCCCAGCCTGTTCCGTTGGTCACATTGGGCAGTCCACGGAAAACGAACTGGGTAGGGTAGCTGTGTCGAACGACATCTTGGCCGTCATCGTCCTGCCAGCGAACCTCTTCGCAAATATTGAATAGACCGAACGGGAACGTGGCAGGGAGCGGGAAGTTTGGGTGCGGGGCACCGCCGACGTTGGCATAGGTAAGCCTTTCATGTCTCAAGCCCGCCACCCATCTTGCTGCTCTATGCCTGAGCACAGTAACTCGATAAATAAAGCCAGGATTCGTGTCATCCCGCATATCTTGCATGGGAGGGCTCTAAACTTGATGGGAGGATCTTGTGGCGTGCTGAGGGAGGGATTGGAGGGATTGGAGCTAGCAGAGACATGCAGCGCGGGTTTTTACTGGCTTGACTAGCGGTCAATGCAATCTAGGTGGCAGCAAGAGCAGTTGAAAGACGAGTCGCCTGAGCATATATGTAGCCACATTGGGATTGATGAGATTCCTCTCACCGTAGAGGGTGGCACACCATACGCGCCATATTCGAAAGCTAGGTGAATGAGAGGGGCCGAAGGCGTACGCAAGCCTCCCGGGGGGTGTTATGTGGGGGCCAGGAATGCGACCTACAGCTACATGAGCGTGTTCTTTTGTTCGTCCAATCCATCTTTGATGCAATGCTTGAGTTGGTTGGCCTGCCTCAACGATGACTAGGTCGCACACGTGGAAATGTATCCTGAAAAGGTCTGTCGCGCCGAAATACACTCTGATTGGAAGTACAAGGTGTCCGACGACAATCCGAAAGCAGTAACTTTGGCATGTCCTCCTGGCAGGCGCTAAATGGATAGGGGCAAGCTGTAGATGCGGCGAAGTTTGCGGATTTAGCCTTGCCGAGGAGATGAGTGATTGGTAGGGAAGAACCCGAGTTACATTGTGGTATTGCGAGTCACCGGTCAGAGTTTCAAGGTGGGAACGGCATAGCGTAGAATGATATCACCCACAATCTTTTGCAATGTCTGCTGCGCCCGGTGATCAACAGTGAGTTTTGATTACGATATTGATTTATAGGCGGTTAAGTAGCGGCCACACATCAATTAGTATCGACGAAGCCGGTACATAAAGGAGTCCTCACAGGTCCTGATATAATCAATTGATCACTCCAGACATTTGATGGCAACTTTCTTTCTTCGGAGTACGTATCAGGCGACATTGAAAAGCGGTACGGATGAGGCTAGCGTAGCGTCGGTGATGTTGGCGATCTTGCGCTGTCCAATTGTCAATCACCCGTTGGGAGAAATGGAGTAACGGCGGGCAGCAGCGACTCCCACGCGTCGAAACTGAATACACCGGTAAGCACTTTTACTCGATGACGTTACGCCGTATGTAGGTGTAGATTTTGGTGCGGGCGGTAGCCGCAGTAGTCGCTTGTAATAGGGGCCCCGAGTGACGGCATAGTAACGAGCTAGAGCCAAAAATCGTTCCTGTGAAAGAAAGCAATAGATCATTCTGGTCCACCGAAATCCGAAGCAGACGTTTGGATACTTCTCCAGACGTCCCTGACCGAATCAAGCCGACATGAGACGAAAATCAGTAGGAATACATTCCACATCCATTGATAGAAATACAAGTTATGAGGCGGTGCCTAGGACCTCCTTGACGGCTTCTCTGAATATAGTACAGCCTTTGTCCATGTCTTCTTCGGTGATATTTAAAGGGGGGATGAACCGAACGGTTTCATAGATGCTGGTCGTGAGAAGCAGCATATTCTTCTCAATACATTTAGCCGCAACCTTGCTGGCGATCTTCTCTGGCGCGTCGTCCTTGCGCGCGACGTCATACCGAGACGCGGTGGGAGAGGCGAACTCCACGGCAACCATGAGGCCACGCCCGCGAACATCCAAAATAAGGGATGGGTATTCGGCCTTCAGGGTGTTTAGGAAAGCAAACAATTGTTGAGAGCTGTGAACGCCGAAGTGAGATGATATGTAATAGCGATTCACGCGAAGCGCGTACCGAACTTTAACATTGTCTAGAACATTTTCCTCGTGCATGGCATCGGCAACGGCACATGCGGCCGCACACGAGACCGCATTGCCGGCGTATGTGCCACCCTATACTCATATACCCGTCAGCAATTACCACATGGATCGGCGGAGGTCATACCATCGAGCCAGGAAGTAACTTGTCCGTCAGCTCCTTTCGGCTGATCACGCCGCTGAGAGGGAATCCATTTGCCAAGCCCTAATCAGGGAGGTCAATTTCAAAATACTTGCCACAGGCCACACGCACCGTCGCACCTTTGCGATGATGAGTATATCTGGCCGTACGGCCGACTCTTGAATAGCGAAGAAGCCGCTATCCTTGCCATTACCCGCAGTTCGGCCGAAACCGCTTTGAACCTCGTCAATAATCAGAAGAATATCATGCCTGTCGCAAATGGCCCGGAGTCCCTGGAGGAATTCGACGGGAGCGGGGACGTAACCTCCCTCGCCGATGACCGGTTCAATCAGAATCGCGGCGGTGTCCTTGGGCGTTGTTTGTTGGGCAAGGAGAATGTCGAGTTGGTAAAGGGCATCGTGAGTCAGTTGGGATGAGGGCGTGGAAGGAGGGACATTATATTGATGCCAGTATGGGAACGGTGTTGTATATACGCCAGGCTACGGAAAGGTTTCAGTGTGTGGGCGTAGGAAGAATGGACCCACGAACCATCAATGGCATGACGCCCTGAGAGTAGATAGTCTTACTCTTGGTAACTGCCATTGCACCGAATGTTCGACCATGATACGCGCCTACAAGAATGTCAGGCACATTAATGGAATCTGCGAGCATGGTCGACCTTGCATCGTGATGATATTCTGGCGGCCCGTGAGGGTTCTAGCCATCTTGAGCGCCGCTTCGACCGCTTCTGACCCCGAGTTCCAGAAAAAGAACGAATCCAAGGACTTGTGGGGCATCATTGGGAGTAGTTTCTGGATCAGGCGAAGATACGGTTCATGGAAAGCGATACTGCACTATGCAAAAACGCTCAAACCACCATTACAATTCACGGGTAGCGGCCGAAGCGTAATTACCTGGCCGTGAACTATGTTCATGCACTGTTCGGCTGCTGCTTGACTGACCTTGGGATGACAATGCCCTTGACGTGCGCTCGTTAGCAAAGGTAAGAAGTCGAATAAAGGACCGAACTGTACACACCAAGATTTGTTACCCCAATACCACAAGTGAAGTCGAGCATTCGGCGCCCATCGTCCATCAACACATACGAACCCTCCCCCTTCGACATGATGCCCTTAACGACTCTACCAAGACCTTTGGTAACATGTCTATCACCAATCTCCAAAAGCTCCTTGGAAGTCGACATCCCACGACGGGTTGCTGGGGAAAGGCGTTGAGAGATCGCAACGGTGCGAGAGGAAGAGCACAGAGAACGAGCACAGCTTCTTCCAGCACGGTACATCGATGAGACGCACGCGTCGTAGCGGCGAACGTTGGCGCTTTGAAAGGCACAGCGGTTCAATATTGGTGCGGGGAGGAGTAGTACGTAAAACCAAGGCCGCACGCTCTCAGTATCCTGCGCCCCTATCTTGCATCACATGCTTCGCTATCACCAGACTCAGGGTCATCGCGCGTGAGACGCAGTTGAGTCAGTTCCGTGGCTTGCTCTGCTGGGGCTTCTCTCTGACTCTCATGCCTGGGGAGCTCGCCGCAGCGGGATATCCACCATTGCGCGGAAATGGAGAAGGCATCTACAGGATTCAAATTTTCGGTAACAGTGGTACAGTTTCTATCTTGTAATTCCTTCACCAAGAGCTCATTCAATTCACCCAGGAGCTGGAAAGGTTAGACACAGAACCCGATTTCATGTCACTCTTTCTAGATTCTATGTTGCGGATAGAGTACCCTAGGCTCTGCATTAGCGAAGGTCCTCGGTGTACCCTTCATCTCGCTCGACACGTTGCACTGGAATCCAGGCTGGAAGAAAACTCCCAGAGACGACCTCCGTCAGAGGCTTCGTCTCGCGTTAGATAGGTCTCCACAGGGGTGGGTTGTAGATGGAAATTATTCCAAAGTTACCGGGTCCATCAAGGACGAAGTGACCGATATCATCTGTACGTGATTCAGCAGTAACACCTAACCGCACTCACCTGGCTGCCATGATAGGGCTAGATCCGCCATTATTACTGTACTTCCCTCGGGTAGTATGGCGAACTTTCCTTCGTCTACTCCGATTGCGCGAGCCCTGTAGTCCAGGGTGTGGCGAGCGCTTCACCGAGGTTTTCTTTTCCAAGGACAGCATTCTTTGGTGGTGCCTCACGTTAGTCGTCATCGCTTTCGTTTTCACGGTGTATGAACTTACCACCTTTGACTAGGCAACACTCTCCCGTCAGGAAGAGAATGCAAGAAATGTCCATGGATCCCACCTTAGCGCCGAAGATCCGCCGCCTGGGTGGTTGGGGTTCAGAGTTGCGAACATGGTGGGCCAACGTAGTGGAGATGGTGAACACTATGAAGGGTGCTAGTTGAGTGGATACCATATTCTAGATGTATTAGGTACCTGAATAATGACCATCTTTTGTCTCCGAATCCGAAGCGCGCGCGAAACAAAGCATTGGGCGCTTCCTGTTCTATTGTTGAGCTCGTCTGTCACTTCGTCGGTGATGATTGGTATCTGATCTTGTGCTCCAACAATAGACCTTGAACTCCTCACAATAGCTTGCCGTCCGTCGCTGAGCTGATAGGCATGAAAGCTCGAACACTAAAGGTACCCCATCCCCGGCCTCCTCAAGTCGCAACGGTCTCCGGCTTATGTACTTCTCGTCGTCAACAAGACAGTCTGTGGGCGTCATTGACAATTACCCGCGCTCCTGATCGCGAGGAAAGGACATCAATTGTACTGGCTGGTCAATACTTAAAGCATGCCGTCGATCGATAATGGACACAAGCAACGACCTCCTCTAATCGCCTCACGACTATCTAGACTCTTTGATTTGCTGGTCAAAATCTTCTTAATTCTTGATACTCAAAGTTCCGCATATCTTACACTCTATTATAGTCACTTACTTTACGGTATGTCGTTCGCCTGCCTCTTTGCTGGCGATCGCTTGATTGATACGCCTGCTGCAGACAAACGTTATGATCTCCAACATCACCAACCCATCACGAATCAAAAACAGGGCACCCCTCCTCAGCAGGATTCGAGCCAAAATTCATCAAACGACATCCAAGCTTCGTCGTACAAAACGCCGAGTCTCCGCATCCGACTCTCCCGCTTCAAGTTCGGTACCCACCATCAATGTTGCCCCAGCCCCCAGCACCAGTGTTGCTGGGCCGAGTTATATATTCCCTGACGCCGCGGTCACAATGAATCCTATGCTTGCTACGGTTGCTGAAGCATGGTGGCTCGGAAACCCACACTCACAACCGACCTACTCCTCAGCCTCTACTACCATTCCCGCCTCATTAATATCGGAAGACGTAGGAGGTGTGCTCTCACCCCTCGGTGGCTTCCCCGCCCTCCGGTACTTGGACGGCGCTGAACTCTCGTCGCCGACACTAAACACACCATCCTTCCAGGAGCGCCCATCTGCCTTTACTACATTTCCTCCAGCACTTGACGCCGTCTACCCCACGCAATCTAATGACGCTGTGTTATCACCCCTCTCGATTACGACCGATGTCGCTGACGTACCCGATGATAATGACTATTTGCCCTATTATGGCTCCATCTTAATCCCGCTTCCTTCATCCAATCAAACTTCCTCCGGCGAGGAAACCGTAACTTCCAGCCTTGTTCCAATAAAGCTGTTGTCTTGTGCTTCACTTCCAGAGAACGTAGGTCTCTTTTGTGCCCATGCTGCGTATACAGATCTTCATTAATAATCGATTATAGTCCTCCTTGCGTCATGCCATCGAAGGGCGAAACCTCTACGTCTCAATATATAATCCTTCATCCTCGGACTCCCGTATGGATGCACGCGCTCACGATGATATCGCCGTTGACAGCATCTTCAAAGATATGGCTTACAAATCTCCCCGACTCGCGCACATCGAGGTAGAGGTAGCCCCTCCGTGTGGAGACGTTGCGTATGGCGGTAAATTAATCAACGATACTCTCTTCGTCCTCCAAGGATGCTTGCTTTTCCCTCATACGATAACGATACGCCTGCCATTGGAGACCGACACGTCGCCTGATACCGTTGCTCCACTCATCTTCCCAATCCCTACGGAGCAAGATCGTCCAACGCCAAGAGCGGTCTCTCGAGAATATGTCCCACTAAAGGCCTTCGACAGGATTCCGCCGCTCGCGCCGTGGTGGCGATTGGGTCGGATGAGCACCTCCCAGCTTAGGTGTCTCAATCTATCTTACCCTCTTCCTTTGGACGATTTTCTCGAGATACTATCATGTGCGCCAGCCCTTGAGGAGGTGGCCGTGGACCGTCTGATTCGATCACAGGCGACTCCAAAATGCGCTTTCCCTGTGTTGGAAAACTTAACTTCGCTTTCGGTGGTCTCCGACGTAGGCCTGAAATCAATCTTTGGCTCAGTTACCATGTTCAATCTCAAGCATCTCAAACTGGTTATCACCGGTGATGCTACACCAAATACCTACCAGATTCAGTGGAATTCATTAGAACAAGTTGAGATCACATGCCGAATGACTAGCCAGGTCGAGAACAGACTTCGTGACCTCTGTGCGGAGATCATATGGGCGGGTAGGACCGTCAAGATATCCAATATCTGTTAGAACACAGTCAGTTACATTGGTATATTACTCGTTGTCATAAAATTCAACATAAATGTTCTCTCGTCTGAGCTGGGTCAAGTATTTAATGTCCTGATCGTGAACTCCACTAAGCCCCACCTCGAGACACTGCAGTGGTTTGAGTCCACCTTGGACACTACAAAGCAAACCATTTCCAACTAAACCGTCAGACGACTGGCAGTTGGTTAGCCTTAGGATCTCAAGGGCAGGGAAAGCGGGGTTGCCGTCAGAATTGAGCAAGAGAGCTTGAGCAACTGTATCTGTAATGGGGGCATCACGGAGATGGAGTTCCCTGAGGTGCGCCAAGCTGGAAAGACGAAGGCACTGAACAAGATCTGATTCTCCAGCGCTAGCATCAGAGACGACCAGGCTTTCCAACTTACAGCTGGAGTGAAGAAGGGATTCACCGATAGCCTTCCAATCCCTCGGGAAACCCGGGGACATACGGTAACGAAGGTTCATCTTGCGAAGAGCAGGAACATGCAGGTGGCGAAATATGCTGGTCAGGTTGACCAGTGTATGAAACGTGATGGAGAGTAGTTTGGGAAGGGAGATTTCACAGTTGGTGGGGGAAGGGTCGCTGCCCGAAATGGCGTCAACACTGACGACACGCAATTCTCGACATTGATGAAGGATACCAAAAATGGTGCCGGGAGAGTAAACACCGCTGAGCTTCAAAACAGTTAATTGACGCCAGGTTACGGAGGTTGGGGGGGTACTTCCCCGCCATGCAAACGAAGAGATATGGGAGGTATGGTGCAAGAGGGAGATCAATGTGTCCGTCATGGCCGCAGGGGAGGCACGGAGTCGGAGGTCCAGGTCATCGAGAGCCGGGAATGGGCATCCTACGATGTGCTGGATTAGGCTCTGGATAGATCCCCGAAGCTCCAGATGCAAAGACTTGAGACGCTTCGAATATGACCGAATAACCTGCCAGACAGCGTCCATTTCTGGTGGTAGGCTGAGGGATAGGTCGCCATCGCTGATGACAGAGATCGACAGCGGACAGGACCCGGATCGTCTCAAATACGTCGAAATCCTATCGATCGTGGTCGAAACGGGGTTCCTCGCGTAGATGTACGTCCAAAGCAAAGGCATGCACAAGATAATGCTTCGCCAACGTCGACATACATGGCTGATCGTGACTTTTGGGCCACATATCTTGTTCGAAGACTGCGAATCGCAATGCGAAAAGATGTTGCACAGAATTTCCACCGGTAGCCGGTGCACAGCGGAAATCCCCCGAGGCGCTGGGGCTATGCTATGCGAGTCGCGAAGGGACGCGGGGACGAAATATGGCGGTGAAGGGAGTAGTCCAGGCGATAGAGGTACAGATGGGCGTCTAGATGGGATGAAGAGCGACGATTGAGTTTGGCCCACCGTGAATCGGGTATTCGAGATCAAGGAGCTGTGAGGAGAGGGGTATCCGAGGGTTGAGATCATCTCGAACCAGCGAGAAAATACTGTCACCTGTATCACGTTGAGAATACCATGAATGCTAGTCAAAGATGGTCACTTACCAGGGTGTGGGGTGGCGGGTGGTGGAGGCTAAGAGACTCGTTAGGCCCATTCTTTTAAGACCTTGAATCGACCTCAGAGGAAAATACAACGTATCCAAGGCGTTCTGAATGGCGACGCCACGACGAATGCCAGGATGAGGCGAAGCAACCAATTTCGGATTGGTTTGTATCGGAACCCCTGGAACTTGCCACTGTACTATTTCGATCAAGTGTTCACAACTTCGGAAAATTTTGGTCATTTTGAAGACCAAAAAAATCGGAAAAATCGAGAAAAAATTGAATCTGATGTCAGAATTTTTCGGCCGTTACAGTGTTTCTGTAGTCCTTGTAACACCCGATGAGATAAGGAAATTAGGCTTGATCACCTACTTTTATCTACTGATCAATAACACCACATTAATACCTCGTATCTTGAGTACCTGCAGAAATATTTGGGTGAATTTAAGAGGAGGTTCAGGTCCTGATCTGAGGAGTGTTTTGCATACCTAGGTTTTTGGCCATTCACCGTTCCTTGAAACACCGTGACTTTGCGTGACCGATCAGTTCCCATACGCTCCGGAAGTCACACGCGAGTCACACGCATCGCCAGAAACGATCGTGAGAATCAACAAAGATCGCCACTTTGACCGACTGAGACCTTGTACCATTTTTCCTGCATGCAACTGAGGTTGAGCCATCATGAACAGTAGAGAAAAGTTATAGCCCAAACATGTCTCTATTGCATCCAATTTTTTTCAGGACTTCCTTCCAAGTCTTTGTGATGTAAATCCCTTCCCATCATAGCCCTCGTGCCCTTCACTGCTCATTCAGATGAGTATCCGATTTTTTGCTCTCGCACATCTCCCTCTCAGCTGCTGTAAATATTTTCATAGCTAGATACAAGGTAGATACACCTATCACAATTGTGTCCAGGTGAGATTTCTAGTTCTGATCCGACAAATGTCAACTGTTTCAAGGAATAGTAGTGTTACAAGGACTACAGAAACACTGTACCCGTTACTGAACACTTGATCGAAATAGTACAGCATACTGATGCCGCGTAGAGGGAGCACAAGGGCTATTTGAAGAAGCGGAATCTCTCGGTGTCCTAGCAACGGACAAAGATTGGGGACTGGTGACGGAATACAAGGCATTTGAAGCTGGAAGCGAGAACTTGAACGGGAACAAGGGCCCGAGAGGTTCGAGGCACTGACGCCGCCTTACGTAATTGTAGTTCTGCGTGGAGACTAGAATATTCATGTGCTCGTTCATAAGGCAGAGAGGCGCGTTTGTATGCGCAAGTGCGTATCAGAGGCCTAAGCACAGAATGTACAATGGAGGACGCGGAATGAATGACAAAAACAACGATAAAACAATCGCGATGACTGACTAGGGAGGTACACAGGGGCTAAGGGGCGTCAAGAATAAGAGGAAGCTAAAGAGCGGATTAGATACGAGCTATGGTACGTGCAGAAGGAGAGACTGTGGTACACTAGGTGGGAGTACATACTATATACAAAGGGTTCATAAGGAGCGTCGATTCTAATTCTACGATTATCCGGTTGTGCAATAGTCCACTAGAAATGAAAAAGTCCAGGACTATGATGGTGAGGGGAATCCGAATCCTCAAAAGGAGTGTTAAGCGGTAATATAGAATCCAGCTCCTCTACAACATCCTCATACCTAATCTCAACACTCACACCCATCTTCCGCAAGCCCTTAAAATCAGCCCTACGGCCCCCCACATTCACCCCACTATCCAGCGTAGCTTTGACGCTCCTCAACTGGCTCCGAGTCCCATCAGCATCAATCGCACTACCACGCGGGCTGAACACATCCCCGGGCCCTCTCCGCTGGTACACTCGCGACTGTATCAAATCCAAGAGCACATCATCCCGCGCGACGCACTTCGCCAGCTCGATCTCCTCCAAACTCAACAGCGGCGGGGGCGGGTTCCATTCGACGAGACACAAGGCTTCGAGGACCGTACTGGATACGGGGGGATTTTGGATGTTGAGGTGGCGGAGGGACTGAAGGCTGGGTAGGCGAAGCCACTGGATCACTTCGCCGTCGGTAATGGATGGATCTGCAAGCGTGAATGATAAGAGAGTACACCCCGAGCGCCGAAGGAAGGCATCGATGACGCGTGGGTCAAGCTGCGCGCTGAAGAACGAACTAGTGGCAAGTGAAAGGGTCTGCAATGCAGGGAGGCTGATCCTCTCATAAAGCTCGTTGGGCGTGTCGTCAGTGGAGAATGACAGCGTCTTGAGGTCCTTGAGGATGATGACAGCGTTGTCAGACTCAGAGCCCGAGTCCGAGTTGTCCGGGATGGGAGCCAAGGTAGCCCCCGTAATCTTCTGCAGGCTCAAATACTCCAGCTTGGGGCATCGCCTCGCCAATTCTAGTACGGAATCACCGGACATAGGACAATCCAAGGACAAGTATGCGAGCTGATGCCAGGGAATGTATTCCAGAGGCTCCCAAACAACCGGGGAAAGTTCAAGCCTTCGGAGGATAGGTAGCTCGGCTGGGGATAGCCTCGAGAAGAGCTCCTGCAGACCGGCCGAGGTCACAAGACGGAAGGATTCCCAACGATGGCTTCGTTTCAACAACAGCGAGAGCAGACCTTCAGCTATACGCAGTTCGGAAGAAGTACTAGGGAAGTGGTCTGGGTAAAGCAGCTCAATCGATAGTGGCTGGCTATTCCCTACACGGCTGAGGTAGGTTCGCGTACGGAGCAGAGTCTGTTCATCCATCCTCGTAGCAGATATATGGGACCAAAACAAGGGAACGTTCAAGGCGACTTCCCGCCATCTTCGACAGACTTGACTCAAGGTGAGAGCCACGTGCAAAGCTTCTCTAGACCGAGGTACGTCTGGCGTTTCGGAGTAAAGGAGCATGAAAACGGTATACAGCAGCTCGCTGGGTAACCGCGCGATTGGCGTTTTCCCAGGCGGAGGTGGACCATGTACCACGGGACGCGGGAAATGGATGTATGGACAGGGACAGGGCTCTTCTGGTGGAGGCCATATGAAATGCACGAAGGGGAGTTTTTCATTCTGGGGTTCAACACCTTCTTCTTCATCCCAGGAGGGGGGTTTGAGCTTGGGAGCAGCAGCAGCAGCAGGGGCAGGCCGGCGTCGACGCGAAGACCCTTCGGCTGCAGCCGTTCGCGAGCTCAGCTGAGGAACTGGCATTGGCAATGGCGGAGGCGGAGGGGGCGGAGCGCGGCCTCGGTCAAGTGGTGGGCGGAGTAGTGGCGGCGATTCGGTTGGCCATCCCGGAATGGCTGGCGGACCAGGCTTCGGAGGCGGCCACCTTATTGGCACTGGAGCCCGTGGAGGCGGATCTGGTTGCAACAAATACGGGAGCTCGTCCTGCGGAGGGGTTGGGCTTAGGCTTAGGGATAGTGCACTTAGGGGACGTTCAGGCAGAGTTTCTTCCAGCGATTCGACGGGTTTAGAGATGGGCGATTTTGAACTGAACGAACTACGGAGCTTCGAGGCCAAGCGACCCAGCTTGAGCCTAGCGAGCAGAGACTCCTTGCGCATGCAGGCGATTTAGTTTGCTTCTGGTGGTCCACTGCAAGAGCATCGTCGGTGTCAGCTGTCTCGGGCTACCGGCGAAGGCGACAGTGAAGACCTACCGTAAGGAGCGAAACAATGGGGGGCGTATAGCTTGTATAATGAGTCTCGAAATGGCGGACAATGGTAGATATGCAGTCTGACTCAATCAACTGACCAGCCTGAGGTGAACGAGGCTTCCCAAAGGCAGCACGGCGCGAAGGTTGCTTCCCAGCGATTTCCTTGCGACGTGGACAGTTGCCAGGATTACAAAGAGTTGACTTTGTCCCTAAAGCGGGCAGTGGTGACAATGTCATGCCTTGTATTCTCGCTTGTAAGTTGTATCGGAGGGACGGGCTTGGTTGGGCGCTTGTATTCTGGAGAACAAGGTCAGAGGAGTGATGGACCGATTAGAAGCACCTACCGCCTCAAAAGCGAGGATAAGGACGAGTCCAATTTTCATCACGACGGAGATGGGGAGGGTGTGGCATCTCACGATTGAGGAATCCAGAATACGCGCATGGATAACACAAACGACAGTCAAATTACAATGTGTCGTACAGTACATGCATCACACACTGATGATTGCTTGGATCTTGAGGCCAATAACGCCTCCGCCTTTGCCGTCCCAACCTGGGATGGGTGCCCGGCAAACAGGACACCTGTATCAGGAGTTGCAATCAGAGCCTAGCAAACAGCTAACACGGCTATATAGACGTACATCGGCTGTCCAACGCCCAGCGTCAAAACAGCATTCCGCTGTAATCCTGCTTTCACAGCCGCGAACAAACACGATCCGCATAAAACATGGCCACATGGGGTGATGGTTGCGTTAGTCGGTGGCGAGAAGCACACGGGGCACGTATAGGCGGAGAGGAGGCTGGATTCGTCCAGCTTCGATGGTTTGTTTTCAGAGGAGGAGGATTGGGATCCTCGAGACGAGGATGCTGAACCAGACACCTGAGATGTAGATGATCCTGCTGCCGAGCGCGAAGGGGAGCCTTGGGGCGGGGAAGAGGAGTAGTTGGTCGGGTGCAGCAGCTTCGCCAAACTTGGGCTAGACACAATTGGACTCGTCTCCGGTGAGAGTAAGTCAATGACCGCGGTCGACGAGCTCGCTATAGGCTCTGGAACTGTCGGGGACATTTCGTAGGGTTGTCGCTCAGACTCGCTCTCCTCCATAGCTAGCTGATCCACTTCATTCTCTGACGCAAAGTCCGTCTCCACATCCTCTGCCCTCATCTTTCCCTTGCCTTTACTCTTGATATCAACGTCAGGGTCCAGCTTAATTCGTTTGGTCTGACGCCGGCGGCCAAGAGGCTCAGAGGCAACACTGGAAGACCGTGTAGAAGATTCCACGCTGACGTCGCGCATCTTTCCCTTGCCTTTGTCTATGGGACGAGATGGAGTGCTGGTACCGCTGCGTGGATGCGCACTCGGAGACCGAGAAGCAGTTGTACTACCAGCGTTAGAGCGGGCTTGCAGGCGAGTTCGGAGGACTCTGGTCGTCGTTGGCGCAGGAAGTAGATCAATGGCATCGTCGGCGGTGGGAGGTGCTCGTCTCTTAGCCATCGCCGTCGGGTTGAGCGAATGATGTTGCAATGACCTGGCGTGTGGCAAAGTTCAAAGAAGTGGGGGAATCTTCGTTTGGTGTCATCATCGCCAAACAAGAATTCCACACGCGGGTGGCATGCTGTTCAATGCGCGTATGTTTTTCTTTGTTTTCGACTTTCACTGCTGCATCATCCGGTCTGTTACTGTCAACTCCAATGCGGTGGACGCGTCGGCACCAGAAGTCATGGTAACATTGTCCCGGTGGGCGCTGCCAGCGTTTTGTCTTACGCGATGAATAGGAAGACTTGCGCGATGGTCACTATCTTCTAAGAAGGATATATACGCCTGCTGAAGGTGTATGTATGTACCTGAAAACATATTGTTTTGGCCGACGCCCGCCTCTATGACTCATGCATGCATGAGGTCTCAAGTTATCCATTGAGCATTGTCATGACTATACAGCGGTTCGTCATGATTTTGTCTCCGTTGAATCCGTCCGCTGGTTCCTACCATCCCAGATATGTTTAGCCACACTGTATGTTGCGAAGAGATGTAGAGTTCTTCGGTTCATCCCTCATCCAGGCTTTCTGAAGGTTATTGGAAGCACTCGAGGTAAATTTGAGTGGGTCATAAGCTTGTCGTCATAACTCGTTACAGCTAATTCGTATGTACAAAGTACCAGATAGAAACTAAAGATATATATAATAAATGAGTGAGCGACAAGATAATACTATATCATGATATCGGAATCGTAGAGGCGTAGAATGAGTGTGGTATGCGACATGGAATAATACGCGCAGAAGAGGAAGAATAGAAATAGTAAGTATGCAATGCAATGAATGTCTCAAAAGTCCGAAGCAGAAGATGATATACTGGGGGGAAAAGGTATATAGCTCCGCCTTTCGACGAAGTCTTCCAAGACTTCCAAGGTAAGCAAGATACAACGCATCTGTCCGATCCGGCCATTCCATACTCATACTAGCACCCATACTCACGTAGCACAACCCCCAGTGTCAATCAATGGTTAATGGATCTCAACATGCGGCTGAGCCTCTGCATGTGTCCAACCTTGCGCACGAAATTGAACTTCCTCCACCAGGGCGGCCTCGACGGTTTCTTTTCAGAGTATCGGGACACCGCGCTAGTTGTCGATTCGACAGAGAGCCGGCTGTGCCGACTCTGTCGACTGGCCTGACTCTGACTCGCTTGGGACGGAGGACGCGAGGCACAGGGTGTCGGCGGAGCAGTGGAGTACACAGAAGGGGATATTGCACGCCCGGATTCATCATGATAGTCCGGAACCTGGAAAGGATTGAAGCCCGGCCCAACACTCAAGCTCAAGTCAAGCGCAGTATCAGAGCCTAAATCAACCTTGATATCGTGCTCCTCTTCTGATTGCCGGGCAGTTTGGGTTTCCGGCGTGTCGTTGGGAGAGTTCTGATCGACTTCGACGATGGTTTCTTCACCTTCTGGACTCGATGGCGTGGACGAGGAGTCGACGTCCATTGGAAGTGCTGAGGTAGACGCCTCTGGGGCGGATGAATCAGCAGGCTTGGAAGCCAGCTCCTTGACTGTCGATTCCAATAGACCCTGCATAAAGTCGGACCATTCCTTGGGCGACGCCTGAAGGCGGTCGGTGATGCCTAGATGGTCGGTTACGGGTCCATCGAACTTATTCTCTCCCATAGTCAGCTGCAAGGGCTGCGGAGAGCCCTTGGAGACTAGGTTCCAGTCCGGCGATATTGAGCGAGGGTACGACTGGGAGTCGAGGGAGGCCGAGCGGACAGTGGTAGAGTACAGTACGCCATCTTCACCGACTTCTTCGGAGGCCAGGAAACCTCCCCATTGGCTGCGTCGTGTTGGATCGATTGGTGTCCCTCGGCCAACATATTTGACAAGTGGCCATGATCCTCGGAGTAGGGTGGCGCTCCTCGCCGGCGTGAGTCGTGGAGGTGAGGTGTCTCTGGACTTTCTCTCTGGGGAGACTGTAGAAGCGCTAGCTGGGGGCTCGGCGCTTGCGACGGACGAAGGGGAGTCAGCACGAATAGGCTCAGATGAGAGTGAGGGCGTGGCGGAGGATGTAGGAGACAGAGTTAGGTCTTCATTGAATTCAGAAAATTCGAAAAATGGTATCTCGATGGCTGGTTCATCAGTCTCGACGGCGTCGGTGCTTGTTGGTGCGATGCCAGGCATCTCGACTACCGACGACGGTTTGAAGGGCATGATGTCGACGGCAGAGTCATGATCGCTAGGTCCAAAGCCAAGTAGACGGCTATTGACGGTGACTGTATCGTAGTTGTCGAGCGGAATGGTCGCTGCTTTGTCTTGTGCTGCAACGATAGCGGTGCGAATTTCTACAGAGTTATAAGGACGGGGACTTTTCAAAAACACCACGGGGACGATGAACGCCTAAGCGTCAGAATTTCCGGCTCCAATGACAAGAAATACTTACGTGACATCCGCCATATTCAAAAACTTACCCCGGAGCGCTTTGGATTATGTAGAAAGATACAAGGAGGAGGGAGAGAGCAAAGGAGGAGAGCCCGCTTGGGGTTTCTCAAGGGGGTCGAGAATTTGGGGGCCAAAGCTAGAATTATTGAAGCAGCAAAGTCCCTGTCCGCTCCACGGAGGCTCGGGGTTGTGCTTACGTCCTCCGTACGACTGTATCAGAATGAGAAGGTTGCATGGAGGCGGAAGAAGCTAATACGGTGGCGGTGGGTCCTTTATGGAGTGTTAATTAGATACTATGAGGTGACAGCAAAACATACCCGAGACTTGTATCACTGTGGTGAATGGTTCGAACTTTGCATTCAACATGAATAATTGCGGTGGCAAATAAAACTGATGGAGCTAGGGCAGTAATAACTTGAAATCGAGCCGTTGAGCTTAGACTCGGAGAGGGTCTGGCCAATGAATGGCTTCTGGAATGGAATTTAGCTTGCGCACGTATGCAACGGAATTCCTTACGGGAGCGGCATCGTGGCCAATAAGGACGTAAAATGTCCATAGAAACACACGTTACCATCAAAGTTTAAGCAGATTCCGCCATTACACTATAGTCCACGAGTACGACGTCGGGCTTCAGCGCAAGGCGAGTTCCTGAAGGCGACCTAGCCTCGCTTAAGGCAAGTCGTGCATTGGAGTTGACATTGTACGAAACTATTAACGGTCTTCAAAACACCAGATTACAGTATTTGAGGCGGAAGTCTAAAGCGAAAGATCAGCATTGCAAACACCGATGCTATCGCAGGTCAATGAACGCACGGTCGAGGCCTGGTATTGTGTAGAGGTAATCGGAGGCAGAATCTCCGTTCACCCATGGAAGCCTGAAGGTTGAAGTGATTTCTGAGAATCAGTATAACGGGTCCCCAATTAGCTGGTTTCCTACTTAGCATGTAACCTCGGTCGGTAGCAGGTCGGTAGAGGGGATTGCGACACATACACAGTTGACGTTGAAATGGTCACTGATCCTCGGCCGGCATGGGAAGATTCAGATATAGGTTCCCACGCTCAGTATTGTGGCGGCGGACTTTCAATTGCTGCTCTGCGAGTTGAACTGCGCGAAGAGCCCGCCACTGAGCTAGCTCAGGATTATTTGAATGCAAGCTTGAAGTGTGTCTCTCTGATACAGCGTCCTCAATATGTTTTCGACTGTATAGCAATCTCACGGTTCAGCAGCTTCTCGTTGGTCGCTTGGTCACTAAACTCTGTTGTCGCTCAGAATGTAGGGTCAACAGAGTTGGTTGACAACGTATTGCGTCGCTTTCACGACACGCCCATCGCACTTCCGGCGCCTGTAGTGAGTAATCTACTCTTTCACAAATTGACATCCTTCACAAGTACTACTACTTATATTTTCCTCGCAGCTTGATCCGCGATACTGTCTGCCCACCAAGAAATACCGCCTCATCGTTTAGGGCGGAAGATATCCGACGACACTTTCCCTAGTGTATCCAAGATTAGCGGCAGCGTTGTTGGCCTCCGCCTCCGAGCTGGTGTAAAAGTGGTCCGCAGAGCCAAGGCTATACATCCTAATCAATGGGATGCTTCCGCAAATCTGATCCTCGAAAATATATCCCGCTATGTTTTCGAAAGCATAACCAAGCGCTTGCGCAGCGTGGTCCTTCTCTGCAGCTGAATTGGTGTAGAAATGGTCGGCCAGTCCGAGGTTGTATAAGCGGTAGAGTGGAATCGTGCCCGGTTGCTGAGAAGTGAATATCCTCCCCGGAGGACCTTCTTGTTGATAACCAAGATGGCCGACGGCGTTGGCCATCTCGTTCGCGTCTGCGGTGTAGACGTGGTCTCTTAATCCTGGATTATAGGCCCGCTGGAAGGGCACTGCGCTTGCGATCGAGGCGCATTGATCTGGCGGTGCTGGCGGTGAGGGGGTCGGGGTGGGTCCAGATGTGGTCGTCGTCATTTCATCTGGGTGCGGACCGTGCTCGTGGCATCTGTCCTTGTACTTGTGATGGCACCATCGGTGCCTGTGATGCATTCGACCGTGATCCTGCGATGCCAGGTCCGTTAGTTCGGAACCGTAGGAGCCGGGGAGCTTTGAATCACCTCAACATCGTCGTCATTTGAAAGCGCAATGACATGGGACGCGCAAATAAGGGCGAAGCTAGATGAGGCCAAGCAACCACTTCATCTATGATGGTGAAGGCGGTGAATTTCCTACGGTAAGCACGAAATTTCCCCACGTTTCCAGAAGCTTATATGCTTGTTGCAGCTCTCTTCGGTTTTGCTGGTCAACCGATATATAATCCGTTACTTGGCTATCATTCCGTCCATCTGCTCTTCGGCGCCTCGCTCTCGCCCCACAGTTCACTGCCAGATGTCCTGCACGAAATTGTGATAGAGCAATTCTCAGCCTATCCGTCCCTTCTAGCTTAGGGAACTGCAACATTCCCTCTCTCGGAAGCCTGTGAGAACAATCAACTAGTGCCAGAGCGATGGGGGGCCCACAATCTCACACTGTCCCCCCGTACGAACTTTTCACTGGGTTTGAGGGACGGAGATCGCTAGTTCCTCCATCCAAAGAAAGATTAGCCGTCATGACACCCACCTCTGTCTCAAGTCTAGCGGCGCAGATGCTAGGCTATGGCATCTTCGTGTGTATCATCTCGTGTGTGTCGGAAGCAGCAGCTAATACATTTTTTCAGAGAACTGCGTCTCCTCCGAGCCTAAGGATGCCGGTCCCACAGTAGGTAAGACGTCCCCTTCCACTTTGGATGTTGGTCGTCTCGTCATCTGATTCGGGAGCGCCTTTCACCGGTTCCTTGCTGTTTGCCTAGAATTTGCGACCTGCCACCTAGTGGCTCTTGAACAAAAGTTCTAGCGGAGTCGTTGGCTGTTTCCTCGGAAATAGCAACAACCATTTGGCTCAGGCATTGGAATGCCCTTTGCCTCAGGGTTCGGCCATGCCACAGGAACTCTGTCGGCATGATTGCTGGAGGTTCTAGTTTGGTATGGCTGGACATATCATTTGGAGAATATCATATTTAAAGCCGCCCCTTCCCAACAGCTGTTTCCCGGTGACGATTTGTGGCAGTCATGGTCTCATTAGCCACCCTTGCCCTCGCATTTGCGTGCTTTATCCAAGCTATCAACAGCTCCTCTGTTGGTTACCGCCACCATATCGTTGAGGTAAGTGGCTTGTTTTACGAGGACCGCCGCCATTAGCTTATGCCTAGAGATATTGTAGCGCGACTCTGATCGCACGAGACCATCCAGCTCCCCTAGTCAGCCGACTCAACCCACCTGTAAAGCGAGCTGCCACTGGGATCCGGATGCCCGTAACGCACTCGACGACCAGTGCGCTGCGGTGCCAAGATCAGTGCTCCTATATCGCGCCTACAACGCCGATTGGACAGACCACTTCTATACCACCGACGAGAACGACATGAAAGGCAAATTGTCTAATGAGGCTTTCCAGCAGGAGCCTTACGCCGGGAGGGTGTATAAAGTGCAGGAAAACGGAACATTGCCACTCTATCGCTTGTTCAACGACCATCTGAAGGACCACTACTACACAGCATCCGAAGCGGAGAGGAGTAGTATGAAGCAGACTGGATATATTTGGGATGACAAAATTGAAGGGTACATTTATAAGGATCCGATGTGTTGCAGTATCCCTTTCTATCGGCTCAAGAGCCTAGAAAAGTCGGATCACTTCTATACGGCCTCTGAGAAGGAGGCCAAGGAGTTCGTGCGCAGACGTGGCTACCGGAGAGATGGCACTGTCGGTTATGTTCTACCTCTCTACTAAAGCCCGCGAGTAGTAGGTGATCAGTGGTATTCAGTATATCGCTCGTTGTGACCCTATGACGAGATCAACGTATCCTTTGACACTTGTAACTCAGCCTGCCAATCAGGACGGATTCCGAAACACTATTGCACAAGACTAGATACTTACGCATCGATAGAGATCTTCTAGTCGGGACAGGAGTGACTCCTATATATGCAAGTCTTGGATGACGATTTGTAAATGCCAGCAAACACTCTCACGTAGCTGATCTTATAGATCTTGTAGCAGCTCTTATCTTACAATCTTGTGTTTCCGTGCACCGTATGTGTTCTTTTTGGGACCATATCTCCCCTACTAATTCGCTCGTTAGATTAACATGTACTCGACTCATCGCCCTATCATCCCTCTAGAGCTCCTGCTCGAGATATTCCACCATTCAGATCGTAAAACACTCTCCACGCTGCTCACCGTATCACGCTCCATTAACGAGCTTGCCGCGCCCCTTCTATATGAAGATGTTCGCCTTCTTGCATCGCAAACGTCACGACCTAATTTTGGTCGAAAGCGAACCCCCAGCTTTCAATCGGCTATAGATGGCTTCTCCGCATCCGTGTCAGCCAACAGTGGTCGCTCAGGCCCGGGTGCATGGGTGAAAAGGTTACACCTTCGCGTACCATTTGCCAGGCAAACCAATAGTGAATGGTGCAGGATCCTCCCATTTTGCCCAAACTTGAGGTATCTCGACCTCTCTACCTGCCTCGACCCATACGGTCCTCTCGAATCATCCGTCTTATACTCCCTTCTTGGCTCAGTTAGCCTCACTCACCTTTCATTAGAATCCATTCCGTCCCCTACATCCTTCAAGTCCTTTCTCGAGTCTCAGTACGCCTTAGAAAGCTTATCTATCAGACATATGGCAGATGCTGGCTTCTCCCTCTCACCGGATGCTTTACTGAATCTTATCCACTTGTCGGGCCCCTGGTCATTCTTGGCTGCAATAATACCCGGGCGCAATGTCACTCATCTTGAGATCGGCGAGTTCTCACCCTCCATTGGTGAAGATTCCGACCAGATTGCTCTTTCAATGGCACAGGCTCTCGACAACGTACAGAGTTTATACGCATATATCGACGGGGATACTCAAGAGGTAACAATATTACCCCACCTCCGGAACCTCAAATACGTCACCATTGTTTATTCTGTGCGTCAATCTCATTTCATGTCGTACCAGAGCCACCGACACCCTCCTACCAGCCCCCTTCAGATCCTCTTCAATCCCAGCTCACCCAACTCTCCAGTACTAAGCTCCGATACCCAACGAGCCAGGCGAAGTCGAGGTGGTCGAGCAAAACTCCGGTCTGCCAAAGCAATCCATCAAGAAAGCATCATTCATCAAACCAATCGGAAACCGGAAACTGAACCAGGACAAGGCCTACGTACTACTCGCTTTCGATGACAAGAAAGTAGCCAACAAGGTGATGAAGGACGGCTTATTCATATGCGGCGAACATCGACACGCATGGAAGGACATCAAGGAGCCAGCGCGATGCTTCAAGTGCCACAAAATGGAGGACGGCCACTTCGCTTACAACTGCCCGAAGGAGCACGACACTTGCGGATACTGCGGCGAGAAACACAGATCCAGTCAGTGCCCCGACCAGGGTAATACCTTCTGCGCCAACTGCCAGGTGGAGGGACATGGAGCAGGGGACCGCCGCTGCCCGTACCGGACGAAGAAAATGGAGGAGTGGCGGATGTCCGACGCCGGTGCGAGATACATCTATTTCCCAGACCCAGAGGAGACGTGGACATGGGAGGAGACGACCACAGCAGCGAGCCGACCGACACCACCGACGAGGCCAACGTACGGCCAACCTCTGCCACCAACGAACGACTACCCACGCCGACCGGGAGGGGCGCAAACGCAGATGGACGGATGGCTAACGCGGAGAAAAGGAAGATGGGTAGACGACTACAACTTCGACCGAGACCACCCCCCACCATTCATCTAATGAACGGACAACCGCAACAGCAACCACAACCACAACCGCCAGCGAACAAAACCCTAAATATACTACAAGCCAACCTAAACAAATCAAGACCCGCGCAACAGGAGCTACTCAACGACCTCAAACCCTACGACATCGTGCTAATTCAGGAACCCTGGATCAACCGAAGGACGAAATACACTACAGCATCAAAATGATTCCAGGCGATATACCCAGCGACGCACGCACAAAACCCCGAGGCAACCAGAACCGTTATACTAATCTCTACCGATCTCTCCTCCGGGGGCTTTATCGACCTCAGGATTAATTCGCCAGACGTAATCGGAATCGACCTCGACTGCGGAGAAGCGGGATGGATCAGAATCTTCAACATTTACAATGACTGCCAGCACGACCGAAGTATGGAGGCAGTCGACGAGTTCTTGACCAAGGAACGACAGACTCGGGGAGAAGAACGGCAGAACCAAATGATCTGGGCGGGAGACTTCAATCGACACCACCCAATGTGGGACGAGGCTCGCAACTTCCACCTATTTCGACGACAACAACTAGACGATGCGGAACGGCTGATAGAACTAGCAGACAAGTACGGGATGGTAATGGCGCTACCCAAGGACATCCCCACGCTAGAAGCCTGCAACACCAAGAACCTTACGCGAGTCGACAACGTATGGTGTACAGACGAGTTAACAACCTTAATGATCAAATGCGACACAGAGGTAGGAATCCGGCCATCCAAAACCGACCACTTCCCAATCTGCACCCTACTGGACATCGAACCGACACGAACTCGACCAAGCATACGCAAGAACTTCAGGGCAACAGACTGGGAGGCCTTCCGAGAAGTACTAGAACAACGATTGGAGGAAATACCACGACCAGGTGCGATAACGAATAGAAACCAGATACTGACCCGTATTCAACAGGTGGAGAACGCAGTTCTCAGCGTCATCGGGAATGACAAGATTGTTCCCAACACTGCACTGTCCCCCTTCAGCAAGAGATGGTATACTCAGGAGCTAACGCAGCAACGAAAGGAGAAGAACCGACTCCAGCGTCGGGCGTACAGACATCGACATGAACCCAACCACCCCGCCCACCAAGAATGCAGAAGGGCCCGCGCGAACTATGCGAGGAGTCAGGAACTCGCGAAGAAGCAGGGTTGGGAGGAAGCACTCGAAACGGCAGACAACGCATCGATATTCAAGATCGCGAAGTACGCCTCAGGAGCCTACACAGACGGAGGAGCGACCCGGATGCCAGCACTACGGATCAATGAGGGAGGCCGGGAAAGGATCCTAACTCAGAACACGGAGAAGGCTGAGGACTTTTATCCCAGATTTTACCCACCACCGCCGGCAACGTCATCAGTCCCAGTCAACCCGAGATATCCGCCAGAGAAATTTAACCACGAGCCGATGTCGAACTCGTTCATCAATCTAACGATGAGAAGAATGGCTCCGTACAAAGCGACGAAGCCGGGAACGATACCTAATAGTGTGTTCACGAACTGTGCAGACCTTCTAACCCCATACCTAGGACCGATATTCCGCGCAACATTCGACCTCGAATTCTACCCCCCAGATTGGGCAGCGACGGACTCAGTCGTCATACAAAAACCAGGAAAGCCGGACTACACACTACCGAACAACTGGAGACCGGTAACACTCACGAACGGGCTGGGCCGCCTCCTCAACACCTGCGTAGCCGCCGACCTTGTAGCCTCGATCGAAAAGCATAACATATTGCCAAGCACCCACTTCGGGGGAAGGCCAGGAAGAACGACGACAGACTCCATTCATTTGCTAACGAAAACAGTCATGGACACATGGAGACGCAAGGAGGTGGCCACAGCGCTCTTCCTGGATGTCAAGGGAGCTTTTCCAAGCGTAGCCCTCGACAGGCTGGTACATAACATGCGCATGGCGGGAATCCCGAAAGAATACTCGGACTGGGTCATGAGACGGCTAGGGAACCGAGTCACGACACTAACCTTTGACGACTACAGATCCCAGGCGTTCAATGTCATAAGCGGGCTGGACCAAGGAGACCCCTTATCAGTAATCCTCTATATCGTCTATAACTCAGGAATCCTACGGCCGATCAAACAAGGGAAGTCAGAATTAGGGCTACTCTTTATTGATGACGCTGCCATAGTTGTAACAGGAAAAACCTTCGAGGAAACACACGAACGAATCGAGGAGATCATGAACGGGCGGAATGGCATCTTCAAGTGGGCGACACGACACAATTGCGGATTCGGAGTCGACAAATTCCAACTGCTGGACCTAACAAGACGCAAGGGACCTGACCCAGAAAACCCAGGCAAGCGGATCACGAAGAGGGGCATGGACTTAATTCTGGGGGATGTGGTAATCCCATCCAGCGACCAGGTAAAGTTTCTCGGCCTGATTCTAGACAGAGAACTGCGGTGGAATCAACAGGGTGCAGCGGCGCTAGGAAAAGCCAGGGATTGGATCTCCAGGTTCACGAGACTAGCACGACCATCGATGGGGATATCGGCCAAGTATGCGGGACAGCTGTACAAGGCCATCGCGCTACCCAGGATATTGTATGGAGCGGAGATCTATCTTAACCCCCCACGACGACAGCCAACACCACGACAAAAGAAGCTGGGCATGCGAGCACAGAAGGCAATCGTCAGCAAGCTAGCCAGTGCGCAGCGCAAGGCGATGATGATGGTATCGGGAGCACTACAGTCAGCTCCAACGGATACCCTACTAACCTTGACAGGGTACATGCCGTTCCACCTAGTAGTTGAGCGTCATCGACACAAGGCAGCGCTAAGGTTAGCGACGCTCCCGGAGGGACACCCGCTACACATACACGTAAAAAGGGCGGCAGCGCAGGACGTGAGGTTCCACCGGACACCGCTACACGCCTTGCTGAACGACTTCAGCATACGACCGGACTCTATCGAAACTGTACGGGCGACACGATGGGACACGAGATGGGTACCAAAGCTAACGTACGACATTGCAGCCTCGAAGGAAGCAGCGATCGAAAGCGAGCGCAACGACGCGACAAGCATCAAGGTATTCACGGATGGCTCCGGCCACGGGGGAGGGATCGGAGCAGGTGCGGTGCTGATGGAGAATGGGGTCATCAAGACGAAGATGCGAAAATACCTGGGGAAGGAGACCAGATTCACGGTGTACAACGGCGAGTGCACGGCATTGGTATTGGGAATGGAACTGATCCGGAAACTAACAGGGCGAGTCCTCAACGCAACTATATATGTTGACAACCAGGCGGCGATCATGGCAATGAGCTCGAGGAAGCCGAACCCGGGGCACTACATTCTAGACTATGGCCACAGCGTATTCGAAGGGGTACGAAGAAACCACCCGAACATCAAAGTATGCATCAGGTGGATCCCAGGACACAAGGGAGTGGTGGGGAACGAGGAGGCGGACAAGACAGCGAAGAAGGCAGCGGAGGGGAAGAGCAGCAAGGACGCGTGGCTGCCGAAGGTGCTGGTAGGTGAAAACGTATTCAGAACGAGCAAGGCAGCGGCGCTACGAGAATTTGCAACGAAGCTCAAGAAACGAGCGCAGCGCGGATGGGAGGCCTCACCGAGGCATGAGCGGATGAAGAACTTAGGATGGGGAAGACCCTCGGAGAAGGCGACGAAGAAGCTGACGCGGCTCGACAGGAAAGGAACGAGCATCATTACCCAGCTACTGACGGGGCACTTCCCAGTCAACAAGTACTTGCACAGAATCAAGAAGAGCGACTCACCGATCTGCCCAAGCTGCGCCAGTTACGACGAATCTATCATCCACCTGCTTATAAACTGCACGGCACACGATGCAGCGCGGATGCGGCTACGTACCAAGATCGGCCGAGATGCAACGAGCATAGACCGGATGCTGGGGAACCCGAAGCATTACAAGACCATCGTGAAGTTCATACAAGAAACCGGCCGACTGAAGTGGGACAGAGAGGAGGAGGCGGGCAGAGAAAGGGACCGGGAGGAGGAGGAGGAGTAGGAGAACACGGGAAACTGGCTAACTCATTTATTCTAGCACCAGCTAACTACACTACATCACTTCCACTATAGACTAATAACCTGCGGAGCTCATCCGCCTAGGTCGTCGCCAAGTGACGCCTAGACTGGTGCACAGACAACCGGTAGATACAGTTACTTACAGGCAGTTATAGTACGTACAGCCGCGCTCCGACATATGGCACAGCCGTGATGGAGGTATATATTGGATTCCAAAAAAAAAAAAAAAAAAAAAAAAGCTCCGATATCTGCGAGTTGCGTGTATGGGTTCGGACAGTTATGCTGTCCCGGATTTGAATTGGACGGTCTTGTTCAGGATGATCCCAAGCCTCTGCCTCCTCGATGTTCATCCTACCTTTGACTACGATGATCCATGGTACCGTTATCGGTTCGATGACTTGGAGAGTCGTCCGAAGGAAGTTGACCTTGATTACGATGTGTGGCAGCAGTGGTGGCATGTCATCGAACAGGATGTTGAAGATGTGGTGTTGCAGAGCAGTTCCGGCATGTAGGATGTAATCAGTATTTCATCCATCGGGTTTCGTAGGATAGCTCACTGTGTCACTATTCCGCTCGCTGGACTTGCTTGTCACACATGTAGATTGTGTTCCCATCGGACAGGAATACACGCTGTCCTTTCACCCCCTGCGAGCATCCACATACCCTTGTGGACTTACAAAGGATATATGTGCGACTCCCACAAAACACCTGTTCGAGTTGTCTGATACCATCGCTTCGAGTTCTAAAACCGGTTCCCTGCATAGCATTACGCACCTAGCCCTATCCCCTGTCCCCTGAATCGCGCTTTCGGGTGATGTCACGTGTGCCCCTGACTCGCGTTTTGAAATGAAATCGTGACGCATCAGTCCCACACAGAATTATTCCAGTGAAGTACGTCCTCTTACTTTCTATTGCCAGAGTGAGGTCAATATCACCATTAGGAGCCCAGTTGACACGCTATCATGCCGCTATGGTCGCGTCTATTGCCCATCGACATCCTGTACATGGTGTTCGAGCGCATCGCAGACATAAACACGCTATGCACCCTCCTCGTCGTTTCACGCGACATCAACTATATTATCGCACCAATGCTTTATAAGAACCTCTCCGTCGGGATTTACGAGGCCCCTGAGCGCTTTGACTCCCTTGCCCGAGGGTGTCTGCAACAGCTTCGAGCGAATGACCATCGTCTCGCGTCATACGTTCGGAGCGCAGTTATATGCCTACCAAATAGCGGTGAATACGACGAGTCCATGTCATTTGCTCACCTCAAAGCGTTGCTGCCGCTCCTTACCAAAGTCAAACGGCTCGACGTCAGTTTCGATATCTACGGCCCCACAATCGACGCTACAATCCTGTGCTCATCGTTGCACACGTTCAAACTGACCCACTTGATATTGGGCGTGATGGAGAACCTGGAGGCGCTCGCTGTGTTCCTTGAATCCCAGCCGCTCTTGCAGCACTTTAGAATGGAGGGCATTCCCCTCGGTGCCGCATTGGAAGAATGCATCATCCCTCTTCCCTCTGCTGCTTTACCCAATCTTCACAGCCTCGAAGGGCCCCCCTCCCTCGTCGACATGATGAGAGGTCGAAGCGTCGCACATGTCCACTTCGACGACTTGGGGACCTTCCCAGAGATACTACAAAGTCTAACGGGCGAGGAAAGTGCAAAGATACGGACACTTTCGGGTACAAGTGAATATTTCGAAAGCATGGTTCAAGAGGTCACCTACTTTCCGAATGTTGAATATCTGAACCTTTTCGTGGAAGACAATGTAAGGTGTTACCGCCTGCCCCTGTTTCATGTACTCATATTACCAACTCCCAGCCCCTCGATTCCGAAGCCATCGACAGTGCCTTTGGTAGGTTGAATCTGTCCAAGATCCGGTATATCCGGTTGTCCGCTGAGAGAGTCATCGAAGGCGGTGAACGTCGCGCCGCACACACCATATTTGAGGCGATTCCAAGTCTGCTCATGCTGGACATTCAAAGCAAGACTGTAGCCAATGGCTTGGACATATGGCAGCGGTTCCGTAGGGATGCAAAAGTGCGTGAGAAGGTAGTAATTTGGGAGCCACGCTGGGGTTTGTGGTGGCAGAGCGTTGAGAAGGATCTCAAAAAACTTGATTCGTCGAAGTGATGGCACCTAGATTCATTTCAGGTGAAGTTTCATATCGGAATGTAAGAGAACGATATTACCCACGTCAAGTAGGACGATAATAAGAACTAGCCAGGTCTACACTGGTTTCGATGTGGCGAGCGGGTTGGCTCCTCCCCATCCAGGGCTGGGGCTGGCGGTATGTCTCAAACGCTGCCACCGGACATGTGCTGCGACAAATTCGAGCTCATTGATCCCGACAACAGGCAAACACTACTGTCAATGTGTCTCGCGTCGCGTTTATTTCACACCATCGTTGAGTCGCTGCTTTATGCTCACGTCAAGTTCTCGGCAGCCAACGCCGCAGCAGTGGCACGTAGGCTAGAGGCATTTCTAGGGAGGATTGCTGACTGTACACTAACTACAATATGCTGTCTCCTCATTGTACTAGTACCATCACTTTGCTCTCCACATGAAGGAATCGTGTGAAGCTTGAAAAGGTGGATAGATTACACAAGGGAAGAAGGGAGTCTAGTCGAGCAGTAGAGCTTTCTTTGCATGGCGAGAGAAGAAGTGGTTCATCGTCGCGATGTCGTCAGCCTGGGTGATAAGCGAGTTATCCATGTACTGTCGAGGACGCCAAACAGAATCGTGTTTGAGCACTCCGAGCGGGTACACAACTTCTCCCTGTTTCCCTGCCCAGTCAAAATCGATAATTCGGCAATCCCAGTGATCCTGGCGCTCTCGGACGAACACATTAACATCTCGGAAGTCGCCGTGTACGTAGTCCAAACCATGGAATCGTTGCACAGTTTCGCGGATCGCAGTCTGGCAGGCATCGCTGATAAGGTCTAAGTCATAACAAGACTGGAAGTCAGTGTCCAAAGGGCGCATCACAACCATCCACATCTTCCCAGGGAGGCGTTCATAGCTAAGCACTGGTGGAGCGAATCCGGCGGCGGCAGCACCGGCATGGGCATTGATGCCGTATGTCCTGGAGCCAAACTTGATGATAACCGTCTCATGGTCCTCCGTGACCGCAGTAAAGACAAGACGATGAGGATCAATGCGGTTGACGTAGGAAAAGTTCACCACTCGGTGTTGGTTGGCTAATCCGGGGACGTTGATAGTGAATGAACGGGGATAAGGATATTCGAGCTGCAGGGCATCGACGGAGTGCTGTTCTGGGTTTCGGTAAATGTCTCCGAGGGATCGGTAGAGTCGGCGGAGGGCTGACAAAAACCTTAGAAATTGTTCCATTAGCTGAGAGTTAGACGAGTGGAAATAGAGAGGTATCGAAGGCGAGAGAACTTCAACGTAGCCTCGCTTCAGCCAGACGCCTCCAAAGGCTTGAATGTTGGGGCCTATGAAGGAGCTACGGTCAGAAGGGAACGCAAGCGGTAAGATAGCGCGTACCATTATGAAGAATTAAGACAGACGGAAGACGAGTCTGCCTCCAAGGTCCCACATACTGAGTGTTGTTTTCAACGACGGCTCGAACGCCCACCGAATAATAAAGGCACAGTTCCATTGCACCATCGCTGGTGCCGATCGTAGTTTCCGGCTTGACTTTCTGGAGGAACGGCATTACAGGCAGATCAGGGAGTGTTGGATCATCAACACCGTCCGTGGTGTACTCAAGGAAGCTCTTCTTAACGATACGGACATTGTCACCAAGTACTTCGGCAAGGAGGTCCTGCACCTTCAATTCCCGGTCTTCTTCCGACGGGAATATCTTGCCTAGCTCTGCGATGAACCTGCATCCAAGAAGTGAGAGAGACGAGTCGAGAGCACCATCTGCGAGGTGATCCAGGAACCGTCCGAATTCGCGTTGAAGGAGTGAAGCAGGAATGGGCGTCTCCACCGGCCGGTCCGGTAGGTAGACTCCGACTGGAGGGTGGGAGGAGAAGTCCGCAATATACTGAGAAAGTCTTGCGCCGTCCGAGGGCGCCTGATACCCGAGGGACTTGAACGTGTCCTGCCGAAGCTCGGTAACCAGATCGCGAGACTCGTCGAGGTTGATGTACTGCGATTTTGGCACAGCGAATACGGAAACAAAAGCATCATCTGCACTGGCAACAACGGGTGGGACTTGCTTGCCCTCCCATGGTGTCCAGAATCCAGCATAGAACTCAACAGGGGGGAGCTGAGCGACACGATTCCAAAATGTATTCCCAGGGGCATATTCGACAGGTGTCTCTGGAACCTATATATAGTGTGCAGAGATAAGTAGATGGACGCGAGCGTGATATATAGTACAGACAAGGAAGATATAGCCGGCGTGTGTCTTGATGGATCCCGCGAAAGTGGAGAATTTGTGGACATCAAAGACAAAAGACACTCCTTCAAGTATAGCGGCAGAAGTTGGCTCAACGGTGCGGTCTGGCGTGATTTGAGCAAATACGTAGGCCACGGTTACTGACATGGAGGAATGAGCAACGGAGCCGTGTGGGAGCCCGGAGAATGTCGGAAGATCACAGTGGCGCATGCCGAACCCCTGAGGTAACCCTTTTACCTCTCCTATAACCTGCCATCTTCACGATGGTCATCTTTACACCTACCGTGAAGACAATACCTCGCTTGTCAGAGGTAAATTAAATCCGCTGTACCAACACCCCTTGAAAGCCGACGAGTCAGTGATCGATGAACACCCCTTTGCTACACTTTCGTTGATTTCATACCACCATCTCGAACATGGACGATGCACCACCTGCACCGCCGTCCTTCGCTGAGCCCTACGCTGATGCCTCCACCTTGTCCCAGGCTCCCGCCGACTTTCATCAAGTCCAAGCGCGATCTGGTGTGTCTACCCCTTTCTCGTATCTGTCTCAGTACTAAGTTGCACCATGCAAGAAATTCCGGTTGGAGAACCTGGACACGCGACAGCGGTAGAAGTAGAGCGAGCACAGACCCAATCCATCCAATTGGCAGACGTTGTTGGCCCACCAAGTGAGTAGATGCCTTCGTCGTTGACCAGGATCACTGAAATTGACTCCTAACCCTTGATTTAGAGTCAGACGATGATGCCTCCGGAGACGTCTTGCAACACTCTGATGCCATTGATACCTTCATTCAACACTTGGATCGAGTATTCAATCAACTAATTACAGGACTCACTCAAATAAGTGCACAATTGAATGAAATAAACGAAGAGCTCGGTCGAATCAATGCACAGTTCAAGCCAGTCGCACGTGTTGAAGAGAAAGTTGGGAACCTTGCAGATGAGGTTGACCTGCTTTCTATCGACGCATCCAAGGTATGGCATTTGCGCTCTCCTCGGCGTGGTGGGATGCTTACTTGCATAGGCTGTCAATACTAGGCGTGGTACTGGTGTCCTCCATGCCTTCCAACTAGTTCGTTTTCCGGATGGCACTTCTCCGACAGAAGCCAGGGACGAAGTATGTCCACCGTACAAGCATCCGGTGGATACCTACTGACGCCTCCTATTCTCTCTAGGCAGACCAACCTTTGCCTTGCCTGTATAATGTCCGCAACGTGGACGCATTATCTGAAGCGCAGCTCAATCTCTATCTTCAGTTATACGCTGTCAACGTCGGTGAGAATGATACTTTGTTAGTCAAGCGCAGGAAACTTGGTCAAGCTATCGGAGTTGAGGCAACGGTCCTTGAGTATCGTTATGCTTCCTTGTATGTTATAACTCCTCTTCCTTACTACCTGGCTCTCATCTCCGTTCACCTAGGCCGAATTCCAGAGCCCCACAAGCTTCTCCACCGCTGGTCAATTGCTCCTGAGACTTCTCCGTCTCCATCGTTCAGTCCACCCCTGTGCTGGCTATCTTGCGGCGGTGCTGTGAAAGTTTAGGGTAGATATTGTGGTAGGCGTAGTATCGCAGTTTTTCTGATTTGCAACGAGAACAATCAACAAGGAGTACGATATTCCCTGAGGAGCGAAATGATGTGAGGCGGCCATGCAGCGAGGAAGGGCACTCGTAAACACGCACGATTACTGGACTCAGCTAATCAAAAAGCAACTAAGCATTACACCACGAGTCGAAAAAAGGGGAACGAACCATTGCCTGAATGCCGCTGCCGACAATTCTGCCAGTACTTGACCCGGAGAGCCACAAGATGATGCCCACAACGACGCAGATTCTTATGGCCCATAAATCGTCAGAGTCAGCGCTGGGGGATGGTGCAAGCGATACTGGTCTTACGGAATTATGGCTGTACTTTCAATCACGACTACGATCGCCGACTACGTCGCGTAAGTACTAGGCTCATCATGATGTGGATGTCATGACAGTCATGACGCACCGTCAGCCTAGAGGGACCGAACGCGAACGCTGACATGTTGGACCTGTCCTTCCAAATTTTGAACGATATCATGGCTGGATGTGGAAAACTGCTGTGAGTATTTGTAACGGGCGGATAGTCAAAGATATACCTGTGATATAAATGTTTGTACTTCAACAGAAAGTTCGTCAGCGGCCCCACTATCGAGGACGACGGCGGAAGACTTACCACGCGGTCGCGATATACTGTGCTTTTACCGTACGATCCAAATTCGTGGTGTGGTATAGGACCGTCAAAAGTATGAGGACAGCTGTTGCGTGTATCGTAAGCAGAGGAGTCAGGGGAGATAACCTTGGGGTACATGCTTGGAGCAGCCAGCATTGATATTGCAGGTACGATGGTTACTAGCCAGTTTCTCCCCCAAACCACAAATACACGGTAAGTCTATCGAAGAATTAAGTGAGCAATAGCGGCTGGGAGTCACGACAAGAGATCATCGCTCACCAATACCATATCTGCCAAGAGAGGGATCACGATCGAATGGGCAGAGATGGTGTAGCTCAGGGCGAAGGGAAAAATGACTGGATCGCGACTCCGCGCGGTTAGGTTAATAAGCGTCTGCGAGATGACGAGACCCCAGTGCTATAATCGAGGACTAGTTAACTCATACGAACGAATACTCAGATGCAGGAGCTTACCGAAGTAACGAGAAGGAATATTGCGACTGATATCCATATCAGAGGACGCCTGTTGGAAGAATCCTTCATTGAATAGCGGAAAGCTTGGATACTTGCAATGAACAATGGAACATAAAGACCTGGCACAAGCAGACGTTAGCGTTGGATGATATTGCCATATGGACCGTATGCCGCACCGTAAGCCGTCCCTTCCATTATGACAGACGTGACGGCGACCACCTGGGCATCATGTATGGAAGTGTAGTCGGACGTCGCCTTCATTGATAGTTCAAAGAAAGCCCTTCTAGCTGCGCATTGCGCGTCCTATGTAACTGCTTAATGTCAGTGAGAAATATCAGTGGCGGAAAGGGATTGTGGTAACCTGGTGTGATGGTTGATGCCAACAGCGGATTGGCACAAAGGCATGGGGATATCATAGACGGCAATCAAGTCGGCGACAGCTTCAGAAAAGTCAGGACAGCGTAACGTGCAGGTTCCTAATTGATAGAGGTAGGCTGCTAGGCGACCGAGAACTTGAAGGAATCGGAAGGATGGTGGTACTCAGAGTCTCAAGATCTCATCCCCAGAGTCAACCATTTTCCTCCACTGCGAGATACGTATCGAGTCCGGCGTATCATAAGTCGTGTCCGCTGGTAGAAAGTCATCTTTAGTGGAAGGCCAATGCGTTCCAGTTGAAGCTGACGAATGATGGGCGTCGCGTCCGATGCTGCTGAAAATAATGGTAAATAAAGCATGCCGCCACGCTCGACCATATGTGATGTCCATCGCTTTCTGACGACTGACGGCTCCCATATTCATCTCCAGCTTCAAGTTCTGAGTTCGCCACAACATACTCTTTGGATACGCATTCCCTCTGGCTGACGATACCTTTTCTGACTGGAGGTGGCTGTTGCCCTAGTACAGGAGAGCTCTTGAGCTCCGGTGAGTCGTGACCTTGCTCGTCCGCTATAAAACTATCCACGCCCACAGTACTCCTTACAATCTGTTCGTGATTCTCCTTGAGCAACGAATTTCACACTCTCAACCGTCAGAAGCCTTAGAAATCGTATCAGCGCGAACTCCTCTCCAGACGTCTTATGCAGTGTGCCGATGATCGCACTATCAGGAAGCAAACTCAGACAATCCTATCACATCGCCATAGCGAGCGCCTCGCTGGCCTATTTGTGGCTTTGCTTCTGCCTTGCGGCGCGCTCTATAGGCCTCTAATCTTGAGTCGAAGAACACTCCAACACGGACATCTCAGTCCGTTCGCCGTGTCTGGCTCTCATTCAACGAGTATCACTGATATACTACTCTCCTTTGACCGGCGAACAGCGACGTCACGACACTTCGTCGTGACTACGAGCTTGACACATGCTCCATGCCGCCTCATCAGCCATCACAGACTTTTCGATTGTGATTCGACATGAATCCTCTACGGGTCGCTGGGAAAGCCTCATTGCGTCAGTTCGTCATCCGTCCATCACTCTGCGGATATCTGACATGAATCACTGTTCCTTTACAGCGTCGTAAGTGCCGTAAAATTGCTTCGCGAACTCATGCGGTGCAAGCGGCGATAAAACTTCCCATTCTCACTCTGCATCGTATATATGCGTGTTTCGGGCCGTCTCATCACGTTCATACTCCTGCTTAATGGAACTGGTTGCTGGTGGAGCTTGATGTAAGCTTATCCACTTCAAGCCATCATGTCACATTGTCATCAAGATGGCAAGAAGCAATTGCGCATGAGGCAGCTTCTGCTAATTTGTTTTCGGCATGGCTAGCGTTCTGGACTACAAAGCCTCGCACCCCCGTCTTCATCTCACCATCACTAGCACCCCATCTACACCGTCCGCAGAATGGCCAGCAAGGCTGCAACACAGTCCGTCGTATCTCTCTGTCTTCTTGCTGTTCGGACAACTAAATTCATTCCCATATAGCTATCTCCAGTTTGACATCCAATGGTCAAGCCTCGGTACCGACCCACACATTTTCGCCCTCTAGGTGATGCGCTCATAATCCATTTCTACTTCTACATAGCACTTCTCTATTATGACTATGCCCTGACATTCCCCATGGAAGTTCGTTACGTCTGGGGGAAGAAATTCCGCCTATCCACTATCTTGTACATATTTTGCCGCTACGCCCTTCTCGCAAATCTTTTGTACCTGCTCGCCATCGCGAAGAAGCTTCAACAAGGGGTGAGTTTAATTCAGGTGAATCCGGTTCCATTCGTTTCATATCTGTTCCCATAGTCAGCCTTTTTGCGACGAACTCGTCCGGTCTCTGCTTGAGTTGATTATGGGTTTCTAGATGCGACACTTGGTACAGAATCATTGGCGCTCTGAGTGTACTCGGTCGCGCTGCCGTGATAAGTACGTTAGTTTTCTTCTTTTGGTCTACCGACCACTCATGCGCCACAGTTGCTTTCACTGGCCGAACATACGCAATATTCTCAGGCAACAAATACATCCTGATCTACCTCAGCAGTATCGGTGCCACAGCGATTGGTTTGGATATTGTGAGCCCCTACACCCGCCCTCAATCGAAAGCAGTGCTTGATTATCGGCCAGGCTCACGTTCCCGGAGTTCGCTGTGTCGGCTCCTCCAAAAACCCTACGTACGTAAACTTTCCTCCTCAAGTCATGGGAGCTAACAGAGAGGTCTTAGTGGTACGATATTTTATTTTCGAACCCGTCATCTTCTCAGAATCTCTTGCATCAAGCCGACCTGCTCCTTTCTATCCTAATGGTCGTCTTTGAATACTCGTCTGCTATTCTGACTATCGTTCGAAGTGTCCAAGCCTTTAGAGCAGGCGGCATGAAGAGACAACGAGGTGGCTTAATCCATATGATATTCGAACAAGGTACGTTTCCTTGATCCTCTACTTGTTAGCAATTCAATCTGAAATTACCTAGGTGTCCTGTATTTTAGGTGCGCTTCAGAGAATTGGGCGGTGAATCTCCGTTCATCACGGTGACCCAACATCAGCGTCATCTCCCTTTTCACTACGGCGGCTGTCATCCTCAATGTGGTGAGTATCATTCTCCATTCTTTATCCGTCATTCAAGCATCTCACTGCCTTCGTTGTATAACAGAAAGCACCTGTAAGGGAATTACCAACCATCCCCTCGTTTAGAGTATCTAACTCGTGTCTCCAGGCTGGATTCTTCCAGCGCTTACTCAATGCGTTCACACTTCCGTACGTGGCTACTACTAACATATTCGCTCACTAATTCATTTCGTCCCAGGCTTTCCGGCCTACTAACGGCACGCTTCCTGCTTCATGTACGAGCTTGGGAAGACAAACACAGGTCAGGAGTCCTCTCTGGCGGGAGAAAAGATGGCGAACAGTCGAAAACATTGGAGAGCTTCCGGGCTGTAGCGGGGGGCTTGATCGGGACTATGGATCAGTTTGGTGAAGACCCCGTTGAAGTTGCCCATCGACAGAGCGTGACATCATCGAGTGATCAAATGGATACTGTCGCAGCACCCTCGGAAGATGATCTCCATGGTTCCATTATGTTGGTTCAGCGTAAGGCGAAAGATGCAGCAGGTCAATCGCCGTCAGCGTCGGTGTAGCTCCGTGTTGTATCATCAGCCGTTGCGGTTTTATACGAAACCCTTAGTCGGTTATTTTCGGTCCCTCATATATATCAGGTGTCGTCATTCGCCAATCTGTTCTTATGTCTGATTCTCCTGTATTTCATTGACCTTACGGTTTAGGCGCTATAGTATTTATCTGCCGCATGCAGACTTCCTCTTCGTGAAACGGGCGAGCTCGAGGCTGCCTGGATTTTAAGACAGTATTAGAGCATACTCTAATCACATCGACCCAGGGACAAATGATATTTCCGACACAAGATGCATCCAGGCCTTCTGCGACTGGGAACCAGTTGCAAGGGAGCTATTTCGCTTGCCCCTTTCCTGCTTTGTATGTGACTAAGATATCCGTAACGATATCCTTCATCTGGTTGAATCCTTCCTGCGACAATATGTCCAAGTTCCATTCCCCAGCTAGGTAGTCCAATGGAAGGACACACGCCGATGGCTCTGGGCGCGGGATCGCTCGGGGAGCCACCTGGCGCGCCGCTGGAAAGCCACAGTAGACGCGTAGGGAAGTGCCGAGGAGGCTAAGTCCCCAAAGGTGGGGAATACGAGTATCATCTAACATCAACGCAAACCGATCGCGCATCTGTCTGTCTGCCTGATACCGCCGCTCAGGTCTCCCAACCCAACTGTCATCCTTTACTTCGGCGAAAAGAACGGGTTGGCCGTTGTCATCAAAAACAACGAGGAAGACGATGAAATCGGCGGTTTCATGCGCGTCAGGGTTCTGCGGAGCGACGCAGAAAGTGAAGTCGCCGAAGCAATAATTCAAGAGCTTATCGTAGGGACCATAATAACGATTATCGAAGGTTGTGCGTTTGGCTCGGAAGTGCTCGAAGATGGTAAGAAGACCAGCAGGCCAAGCGAGGTCACTTTCGAATGGCATCCTTGTCAAGTTGAAGTTGCAGTTTCGAGCGAAGAGCGGTTCGGGCGGAGCCTGAAAAGACTCGGTGGCTTGTAAGTCGCGGTATCTGCTCTCGCATCCCACATACCATGAATGCATACTGAATTGATCATCAGAGGGTATCATTTCAACGAGTATGTCAGGAAGTTGCACCCGTAAGTGAATCAGGAGCCATCCTCGCACACGTCAATATCGATTCTTGCTCACAACGTATAAGGCATTTCGTTCAATTCAAGCGTCCTGGCCCGCTATCTGTGCGCTTCCTGCTGCAAATGCGAACCTAGGGGAAGAAGGAAGGCGAAAAGGTAGGAACTCTCAGAGCCTCCGGACTGCCGCATCAGGACCATGGCTGATCTTCGTTTGCCTCGGCCAAGCGGTCAAGTGTGGTTGCAACACCTTGAGGGTTCCATTATGTTGGTACATGGTAAGCCGAAGATTCAAGTCAATCATCGTCCCCATGTATAGCTTCCCCGGTTTCCGTGACCTGTTTTAAGTCTAGTAACGCAATTGGTCGTGTTCAGTCGCTCAGTATCCAAGTCAGGTATGTCATTCGCTGCTTCGTCTTGTATTATTTCACCTATGCTTTATGTAGGAGATATATTGTTTATCTACCTTACGGGTCGCACATGCAAACTACCCGTAGCGACATGGAATGGACAATCCTCATGTTTTTCGCTTACATCATAATATTTTTAGAACAATCGCATCGCAGAACGGAGAGCAAGTGATGTTAACTATCAAGATGCTCGCTTCTGATCCTCTAGAACTGATATTGATGGCCTCGCGCACCGCCTGTCGACACGGTAAACGATCACCTCGAATCAGGGACAGCGTTCACTTCCGCCATCGTTGGCTTACATTCTACGAATGTAGTGCGTTCTTGCTTTATCATACGATGATGAGCATGTTCAACGATGCTCACGGCCGTCAACCTGCAACTCGACCATTCATCATCCTCAAGCTTCTTTCGTAGGTCGTCCTGGCTATGATCGACGCTGCAAGGAGAGAATGGAAGATTCGTAGAACTCCTACTCGACCATCACGTCAATGAACTCAACGACGAACTTGTCGACCGACTGAAGCACCTGCTTTTGTATAGATCCTCTCGCTATAAAAGGTCTTGCAGACCTCGAGAATCAAAACATCACTCACTTCCTCTTCTACTTTTCCACTTCCTATATCTTAAGACATTACACTTTCCAACGACATTTTCTATAATCATGAAGTTTTCTGCAGCATCCCTCTTTGCGGTCATCTGCTCTACGCCATCTCTAGCTCTCCCTACTTACCAGCATTCCAAGGTTAGTATTTAATCCCACCTAAGCTCACTCTCCAACACTAATGAACAATCTCAGAATTACGGTCATCCTGCCAAGGGATATCACACAAAGCCCGCCCATCATTTCAGCCACCCTTATCAGCCCTCGCATAATACCTACGTCCCACCGGTCCACACTTACGCCCCACCAGCCCATCCTTACGTCCCTCCCGCTAATACCCACACCTCTCCTTCGCAAGCTTATACTCCCCCCGCTAATACCTATGCACCGCCTGCGCAGACCTACGTCCCACCCGCGAATGTGTACACGCCCCCGTCAAACACTTACGCTCCTCCTGTGGATATCTATGTTCCGCCTGCAAACACATACCAGCCACCCGCTGCAACCTATGTTCCTCCAAAGAACACCTACGTTCCTCCAAAGAACACCTATGTTTCCCCTCCATCCAAGAACACCTACGTTCCTCCCGCGAGTACCTACGTTCCCCCGAAGAATACTTACGCTCCCCCAATGAACACGTATGCTCCACCTTCGAGCAGCGCACCTCCTGCCACGAACACATACGTTCCACCGCCTGCGAATACCTATGTTCCACCTCCTGCAAATACGTATGCTCCTCCTGCGAATACCTACGTTCCCCCTTCGAGCACACATGCGCCTCCGCCAAGCACATACACCCAACCCGCTGATCAGTGCGCGTCAGTCTCGAAGGCTGTCTTCTTGCAACGTGCTTATAACGGTATCTCGCCGGACCACTTCTACACCACCAACGGCGACGAGATGTCCAACGCCGTTTCCCATCTATCTTACGGCAAAGAACCTCACGCTGCCAAAGTGTACACCTCGGAGGAGAAAGGCACCATCCCTCTCTACCGCCTATTCAGCAGCTACGCCAGCGATCACTTTTACACCACATCAGCAAACGAACGGGACAACGCTGTGCAGAAATTGGGATACAAGAGCGAAGGCGTCGCTGGGTATATCTACAAGGATCAGATCTGCGGCAGCGTCCCTTTGTACAGGCTCTACAGCGCCGCGGCCACGGATCACTTCTACACAACATCCGAGAGCGAGGCTAACAACGCAGCGGCGGCGCTTGGGTATGCCAAGGAGGGTATTGCAGGCTATGTTCTTCCCGCGCATTAATTCCTTTACATAGATTTTCAAATTTCCACTTTGCTTTTCTTTACGATACAATTTCGTTTTATTCGAGGCTTGCTTTCCGTTTGATGTCCTTTTGATGACTTCGTTCGTCGTACTTACGTGTTTTGATTTCATGCTTACGATTTATCGGTTCGCTTTCTTGTCCATAGACATGTTTCTTTCTTTCCGACGTTGGCAATTTGAGTGTCATCGCTTTTGTTCTACTGCCCCTGAGCGCCCTTGCGCTCCTATATGCCCCTACGTACAGAAATGAACTAGGGTGAGGTGTCTTCTGAGCGGTAAAAGTACTCTCTTGAGTCGTGAAATATTGTATGCAAGTGAGGAGTCATATGCCGGTCATGAATTTATGCACGAATACAACGTTGCAAAAAGTGCAACAGTAAAATACACATCGGAGAGCGAGGGGACGTGGTGGAGGAGGTCGACAGGCATTCCAGGAGGGACAAACGCGCCAGAATAGCTTCCACTAAATCCTACACACGATATTCAACGAGCCCGTCCAAATCTTCTCCAAATTATCCTTTAGTCCTTTCTGAACGACCAAGGGTACGTGAGCCTTGAGGTATCCCGATGTGCGCCGCGCGGGTTGGCGATCGCCATATCGATGGGACTAAGTCCTTCTTCGAAGGATGGGTGGAGGGGTTGCGGTTTGGGGTTCGAAGCCTGGGGAGCCTGCTTCTTGGTGCTCGAAGACGCGTTGTTACCGTTTGAAGGGGTCGGGGCCTTCGCGGTACTCGAGGACGCGTTGGTAGCGTTAGAAGAAGAGGTCGGAGCCTTCGTGGTGCCCGAAGACGCGTTTTTAGCGTTGGGAGAAGGGGTAGGTGCCTTCGTGGTGTTGGGAGCGTTATTGGGCATATTCAAGTTCGTGCAAGAGACGAGCGGATGCGTCGGTTGCGAGAGAGTAATGTTACCGTGGGTTGGGAGCTGGGGTGATGAAGTCCATCCCAGAGGCTGACCGTTTTATACGCACGGAGGAAGCCACACGTCGGACTAAGATAAGTGACAGACTCTCCGGACGACTGAGGCGATATGTCCGTGCCAAAGGGCTCGGGTCATAGCGATTGTGACGACGACGGGGGGTATGTCAGAAAAAGGCAATCGCTCGGTGGCTGGATTGGTTGAATGGCGCGAAGGTTTATACCACGGGGAACTATACGCATTCGGTTGCTTGCGGGGGGACTAGAAAAGCGTGTTGCCAGATGTGGTATTACCAGACAAGCAGCTTGCCCGATTATTGTGATCGGAAATCACGCGGCGGTGGGACAAAAGCGCAGTGATGAAAGACGATGCTGCTATTTATCAGAAATGTCGGGAAGAGGGGTAATTGAACGGTAGCAAGTGTCGGGACATCGACAGACCGCGAGTAACACCGCAAACATTTGGACAGGGCGAATAAACTTGAAGGTAGTGTATAAAACGCGCGAACGGCGAATGATGATCTGTTGTTATATTGCAAGTGAGACATGCAAATAGTTACGGACGATAGGGACAGCGCCGTTGGTCCCAGCCTCCGCAGAAAGTTCGCTTTGACCCGTGGGACATGGTTTGTGGAAGTTTGTACGTCGATCTCGGCACAAAGCATAGCTATCCCAAAATATCAGCGTCCCGGTCACTCAAGGCACTGAAGGCGGTGGAGATACCCTTTGGCAAGCCGCGGCCGACGCAATGTGGCAAGCAATTGAGTAGCTCACATTGTCCTACGCGCCATTGACAAACGAGAGTACAAAGACTGGGCAAAAAACCGATGCCTCGGTCGCTTCCCCCTTACCTACAATTTCTAGCAGAGTCATCAATCTTGGAGGCCTGAGCAGCCAATGAAAAGTGACAAGCAACGGTCGCGTCGTTCTCACGAGCGGGAGGGGGCTAGTCAAGCAAACAAAGCGTTAGAAAAATGTCGCATTGGAAACGCCGCCTCACCTAGTAGGATGAAAGGACCATATCTGACTTGGAAGGGGGTCGTCGTTGAAGTTGACGTTGAGCCTTCATGGGCGCTTGTTCGACAACTCAGACTTGGCGCTCGTCACTCGCTTGTCACTCTACCCCTAATCCATGGGGCACTCAACAGCATTTGTCGATTGCTCTATCATCGCAATCCTCGACTTCGTATCGTAGTGAAATATGTCTGGAACCAAGTGGATCCCCCTTGAATGTAATCCTGAGGTATGAGCTCCTTGGGTTTGCGGTGGCCTGATGATAGCCATGTATTGACTCCTGGGCTAGGTTTTCAACTCTGTGAGTGCTGAGACAATCGGTCGTCGGGCTGATTTGTTGATGGGCTGATGTATGATGTATGATTGGAATAGTGGGCGAAGAAAGCTGGCCTTCTGACCTCTCAGGCCTGCTTTGGAGACGTCTTCGGTCTCGATGAGGAGGTAAGCATTCGTACGACCTTTCTGCCTGTGCACACTGCTACTACTGTTCATCAGCTTCTCTCGATGGTCCCCCAACCAACCAAAGCACTCATTCTGATCTTCCCTTTGACGGGAGAAATCAAAGCCAAGCACAAAGAGGAGGACGAAAAGCTCAAGAAGGAGCCAGGCTTCCCCGTCGATCCGACTGTTTTGTGGATCAAGCAAACCGTGAGTAGTATTACCATCATTTTCACGTTGCGTTTACTGAGAGGAACGGTAGATTCGCAATGCCTGTGGAACGATGTCATTGATCCACTCATTGGCGAACGTATGTTGAAGCCAGTCGTTGAAGATTGTTGTCGTATAACTGAATGCTCCTGGTTAGAGCAACGTGGCGTTTGCTCCCCAGAGTCCGCTGGCAAAGTTCATCGATCAGTGTATCGGTTCGTCAGCTCCTTTGCTCCGCCTAACCAGATCGACCTAACGTTAAGTTCATCAGACAAGACGCCTGAGGAGCGAGCCCACCTCCTCGAAACAACGTCTCTCTTCTCTAACATCCACGCCGACACTGCCAATCAAGGACAGTCTGAAATAAACGAGGCAGTCATGAACACCGATTTGCACTTCACCGCCTTTGTGATCGCCCCCGAACCTGATTTACGGGAGAAGGCTAGCACGGGGCAGGGCGCTGGGCCACCTAAGGCGGATACAGAGAACGCACCGACTACTGGTGCGTCCGCTTCCGGGAAAAAGGAGAGTACGGGAATGCGGCTTGTCGAGCTTGATGGGACGAGGATTGGACCTCTGGATCGGGGAGAGTGCAATGACTTCCTCAAGGTGACTTTGCCGATTCATCAGAACGTGTGCGACATGGCTGATAAGGAATTAAACATAGGATGCTTCACGATACATCCGAGAGAACTATATTGCGTCCTCATCGAGTGTGCAATTCAGCATCCTTGCTCTTGGGCCGCCTGCGTGATCTGTCAGATGTTTCTCTACAAACGCGAGGAGCTGTTCATTTCATTCGTCGCCTTGAACTCTGTATTAGTGATAGTTTTGGAAAACAAGTTACACTGCTCTCTAGCACCTTTGGTGGTGGCTCGAATTGGGTTCGAACAAGTTTGAGTGGTGGGCGCTTGGGCGCTTGCTGGACGCGCTTATCCAATTTAGCAGTCTCAGGGTTTCGAACCATTCTAGCCGACAGCAACTTCGCCACCTAGCACATCCTCGAGGGCTGCGCCCAACCCACGGTGCACGATGGCGACGCCATTGAAAGACAAAGATATCCTGAAGCCCAATCCCCACCCATATGCCATCAAAACAACCTCCACTGCGCTCCTCACTCGTTCCAACTCAACCTCTCAAAGCGCCAAACCCGTTCACAATTATATCCCCAGCCCCAGCCCGAGTCCCACCCGGAGTAGAATCGGTCACAGGCACTATGGATATGCCCATGGTAATGGGCATCGATATTCGAGGAGTCTGACGTCTGAGTCGCCGAGGCCGTTGCCAGTTCCACCTTCGGTATCGCCGACGAAGCAACTCTACGGCCACGGTCACTCCCCTTCGTTCGATGTTGATTTACCAGCGAATCCAAAGTTATGGACGCCATCTCAACTAGCAACATATCTGGCCACAGCCCTTCGCGTTCGCTCGGGAGAGTCGTTGCAACTGCCAAGCCCTGTTGCGAGAGATATCGCGGCGTTTGTGAAGACCTCCAAGATAACTGGGAAGGAATTTCTACGGTTTAATGAGCAGGACTTGAGTAGGTGGGTATATGCTATGCAACTTATGACTTTAGTTGATTGCTTACGGTTCGTTCAATGTCTGAAGCTATGGCATCAACAAGTTGTGGTCTTCTGCTCTTCTAACTGCCTCGCGCACTCTCCGTCAAAACGTTCTCAAAGGTCGCATCTGGGGCTTCGGGAACAGCGATTTTGATGGTCCCTCGGGAGAGGATAACCCTTTCATCGAACACATTCAATACGACTCAGCTTCCTCCACGTCTTCCCTAGACATCGACCGGTCTTACTCGGATAACGAGTTTTTCGATGTTCCTTTCCAATCGAACGCACATACTAAGGGTGATGATAATACCCCAGTTAAACGGACGCGTAGAGGACGCGTCAGTCTTGGGAAGATTAGGAATGGCCGTGTTAAGGGAATGGTGGAATCCTTGGAGAAGAGTACTAGCGTTGATGAATCGTTAAGTGAGTTCGTGCCTTTGGATTTATCCTCATTTTCTCATTGTTTTCGGCGGTTGGTCAGCCCACAGCCGCAGAGGCAGCCAAAGCAGCCTAAGCGAATCCGATGTCTATGCGCCCCATCCGACCATCCGACCACACCAAACTGGTACAGCAACCTTTCACACTCACCCTCCGGCTCAATACCTGCCCGTTTCATACCAAACTTCTGAACCGGCGCGGTCCGAGGTGGATAGTACTGCCGATGTCTACGATACCGCCACTGAGGGCGAGGCTGGGATTTACGATACTGCTACGGAAGGTGGTGATGAACGAGAGGATTCTGTTCCTCCTGACGCTGAAGCTCAAGGCGTTAGTAAAGACCAAGCGGATGAGGAGCTCTCGATGGAAGAGCTCTTAGCTCAGATCGATGCAGAGAAACCTAGCGGTGCGCATGCTTGGGAACGTGAAGTCAACAGTCAGGGAACGGCCATCGTAACCATGAAGCATCTCCCTACCTCTGATTCCCTTCTCGAGTCTGTACCCACCGGAACCAGCAATGGCAATGGGAGTGTTAAAGGCAGGCCTCTTCCGCACCCCCCTGCGTCCGGGTCACCCGTCGTCCTTCTCCCTGCTGCACAGGTCCTATCATCTCACTCCACTGGCTCACAGCGACCACTCCCTACTCCTGGCTCAGCGGGCTCCCTGTCGCCGCGTATACACGCGCCTACACCTAGACACGGTTCCCTTCGTGGCTTGGGCGCGTCGTGGAACGCAATTGACGCGGATGGCGTAGTTGCTCAGTTGAGTGGTAGCGTGGAGTCCCTGGCCAGCTCTTCGCCAGACGTCGCTCCCGATGGCCATAGCGCTAGTTTGGAGAACAGTGAGGGATGGGTGAAGCCACCCGTCGAAGGTAGTCCTCGTGGTAGTGGGAACTACACCAAGGCGAAACTTTCGAGTGGAAGGAGGACGAAGAGCAGGAAGAGTAGTGGGCAGACGAAGCGGCCTGCTATTGTCGAGATTTTTGGCGCACCGGACGAGAGTCGTATGGCTGAGGAAGGGGCTGAGATGAGTAGCTCCCTTCCTACCATGGACCAGGACGCTTCGTTGAGCGAACGTCACCCCCCTGCCATTGATTTGGACAAGCGGATAGAAGAGATCCGTCTGCAGGCTCTAGAGCTTGAGGAGAAAGAACGAGTCCTCGCAGAGCGGGGCAACCTTCTTGAGGGATACGAAGCCGACAAGGCTGCTTGGTTAGCGAGGGAGAAAGAACTGGAGCAGGAACTGAAGGATGCCCGTGCTTTGGTTGAGGCGTATAAGACCCGTTTAGAGGAGTCTGAGAAGGCGGTGGAAGCTTTGCAAGCGGCCGAAGTGAAGAGGCAGGAGGAGGACGAAGCCGCTGCGCGTCGAAGAGCGAACGTTCAATCAAAGAAGGCTCAAGGTCCCTTGGGCGCGAGTGTTGGCCTGGGTCTGCTCATACATTTGCTGCCACGTTCTATTTTGGGGAGAGTCTTTGCCCAGCAGAGGGTGTCATTAGAGTCCCAATCCCTTTCATCATCCTCCGAATCTCAAGATGCTGCTAAGGATGATATTGAATTAGGCGAATCCGTCAAAGCATCTCCATCTGCGTCTTCGTCTCAGAGACCCCCGACGTCATCTGCCAGGCAGTGGACAGATTGGCTCTCTCCAGCGGCGATGTTCAACCGATTCGTGGACGAGCCAGAAGACTCCCGGCGCTCCGAGGGTCAAGAGCGTGACTGGGGGACTCCGTCGACTATTCGAGCGTTACCGCCGTATGTGATTTTGGTCGGGTTGGGTGTTGCTGCGGTGGTGCTGAGAGTCGTGATGAGAAGGATTGGGTATAAGCTTGGCTTGGGTGTTGGCATGAGGAGGTGACCGCTGGCCACTACGAGTATGCCTCGTTCTTGATTTCGCTTAGTGGCGGTCGTCCCGGTCGTCGACCCCCGCTTTGTCTTTACTAACTTTAGCCGTCATCCAACTTGAACCTACCCTAGAACAACCCTCCCTCAACAGAATCTAGTCCGCTTGCCCAACTACCTTTTTGCCTTTGTCCCCCTTCCTCCACCACTTATTCATTCCCTCGTACATCCTTTCTCATGATCACCTCACTCTCTTCACGACCTCTCACGATTCACGATTCTTCACGGCCAATCTAACGTTATGACTGCGTACTTATCTTTTTTTATTTCAATTGCATTAATCTTTGTATTTGATCTTGGTGTTGCGCGTTAGCCTTGTAACCATATTCATCCGCTCGTTGACAAGTTGAATTCTGTATATCGTATCCGTCTATGCTTTCGTCAAGATATCCCGTTGGCTTTCCAATACTAGACCCGAGCCTTTACTGTCCTGTTCCATGTATTGACGTATGGTTGTTTGATTCGAAGCTTCAAGCCTCGACTGCATGCAAGACTTCCCTGATGTTTTACAGGACCTCACATGTACACTTTCGCCAGCAGGAAGCTCTACCTGTGCTCAGCCAGCTCTCCTTGCAGGAAGGAGAGAAGCTCATGAAATCGGGCGGCATCGTCATCCGGCATCATATTTCTCCTTCTTGACCACTCGGACGTATATATACCCGTCTATTCTATCAATCTACTTGTCCAAATTCAGCCATACATGAAAGCGCTCTACCCAGCAAATGGAGCGGTATTGGCTTGTTCTCCTCGACGCACTGACTTGCGAGTCGCTGGATCGAAAAAGATGTTGGGATCGTTGGCGGGGTCTTGGGCCTGCACCAAGCCCTTGAGCTCGGCATTCCTCGGTGCCTTCTGACAAAAGACCGAATTTCTCAAGGTCGGAGGATTGGTTGTAAAGTCCTGCATGCAACAACATTGTTGGTCAGTAAGATAAATATGTTTGATTTCCAGATGCGTTGACTCACAGGAGGGGTGTTCTTCTCAGCCTGGCGATATTCGATAGCGATGGCAATCATGTTTGCCTGAGTGGCTTGGTCGAATTGCTTGCTGGCGTCTATGGTGTGTAAGTAAATGTTCCCTTCCTTGAGCATCGTTTGGCGTACCGATGATATCGTCTGCCAGGTCTTGCTGTGAGCACTCAGGCTGAGCGGCCAAAAGTGGAGTGACAGCAGCGCCAGCCAGTGCGCCGCAAATCTGGCCGGGGCAAGCGTTCCGTAGCTTGTTCAGCACCGCCGGCTGCTCTTGGCCTAGTGTAAACACCGTGCTTGCGATTCAGTAACGAGCTACACTGAAGTGAGGGAGGGAAAGCGTACCGAAACGGCGTCGGTGAAGGTAAATGGCACGGTTGGAGCGCCGCTCCAGTATGACTTCGCGGGCGTTGACAATCTCCGTCAGAGATATCGCAAGCAAAACCAAGAGGAACGATGCCGGTTTGAAGTGGAACATCTTGTCGACACAAAGGAATGATAATAATTTACGGTGTCAGAGAAACGAATAGACAAGGAAGGCGACTGCTAAGGGGTCAATGAAGAGAATGAAATACGCCGCCCAGCGACCAGAAACGAAACAGAAATATGTGCTTGTTGGGTAGAGACCTTCGTCGGAGGATGGCTCGCCTTTATATGCGGGAAAGCATCGAAATCGAAGGAAGTTGTTGCTAGCTTTCCAGTCCGAAACTTCACCGAGTCGTCGTCGCTTGAAGCGTCGATGATACTGCCCAGTGAACTTGACTCCACGGACGCTATATCCGTAGACACGGACGTCGCCCCGCTCTTTGACGTTGGTAAGTCAATCCTTCCCACGTGGGATAAGTTGTATATCCCTCGAGAGTAAATGGGCCGGAGGGGGTATCATGTGGCCATCGTAGGCACATAGAGTTCCTACCTCGCCTCTCCGTCGCACCAAGTCGGAGTCTTCGGACAGTTACCGAGCAACAACACGTACCGCGATACTACTAAGGATGCAACTGGGTACACGTCGCTTTTAACGCTACCTTGGCTGATCACCTGGGATGTAGATTCAAAAACCGCAGATACCCAGACCCTTAGCATGTTCCACCTAATGATACAGGCAGAAAGTCTTCCTTCTATAGCAGCTGAAGCGAGACATAGTACATGCTAGAATGAGATATTGAAGGGATTGGAAATGATCAACATCATTCTAACGAGTCGCCAAGATCCGTGCGTAGGTGACCGGGAGGCGGAGGAGGGAAGCATGAAGGAAGTGAGTGCCACCTTTAATAGAAACCGCTACTGAACGACATTGCCACTGTTTTCGAGACGGCTTTTGTAGGTCAGGTCCATTGCCCCAGCTGGAGCCAAAATTTCACAAGCGCGACAAATTGACTACACGAAGTTGGGGTATTTCTTATATTCTTCGGAGCCCTCTATCCGATGGAGTTAGCCAATACTAATGATGTCATGGACAGATACGCACTAGGAATGTATTTGAAAGCGTTGACATGATGAGACATCATGTTGTGCAAATCCAAATCCGACTCCGGGGGACCCAAAACGGCGAGGTTAATGTTTGGGGCGCCGCCAGCTTTCCTCTGCTCTAGCATCGTTTGGAGAGCCTGGAACGCGCCTTCATAGGCGGAGACGCCTTCGTCTCCAATGAAGAGGCTAATATGCCTCAATGCTGGGTAAGGCATTGGCGCCGAAACCTTCCACCGCATCCCAGGAATGATTGCATTTAACGCATTAATGTCTCCGAGGTAAACCTCTTCAACTCGCGTTAAAAGGGGGAGAATAACCTCCCTGAGTGGCATGGTTGAGCTAGCGATAGAGAGAACCGTGGGCTGCCCGAAGGGAAGGGACTGGGGAATCTCAAAGAGCATGCTTAATTCGCTCTTAAACTCGATTTGGAAATGGGTAAGGTGGCACGTATCTGTGGTAGAGTTGGTTGGAGATGGGGAGAAAAATGCCTGGAAGACACTACAACGGGATTCGCCATTGAGATCCAAACTGAATTGCAGTGGAGGCACTGAGGGGAGTCGTGGGCAGAGGGGGACCAAAGCGGTGTATGGGACTGGTGTTGCATTGAGGTATGGGGAACAGCGGAGTCGCAATGACTCTAGGTTTGGCGCAATAATATGCTGGATCAAGAGAAGGTGAGTCCATCGGACCACAGCAAAGAAGAAATGAGTCAAGTGAGGCAGTTGCACAGTAATCAAGTCAGTGGCGGGTGGTTCAAGATCACTGTCGTGGCTCTTCAGGACGTAACGAAGATCGAGGGATCGAAGGGATGGCAGCTTGGAAAGCGACCTGAGTAGATTGGCCGCGGAAACAGAGTGAGAGTCGGGTGTAATAACACCTTGCAGGTCGACTTGCAGGTCTACAAAGAGTTCTTGTAACGTGGATGAAACCAGGCAACTGAGGTCGACCGTGCATCCAATCAAACGGAGAACCCGAAGTCGAGGCATTGTGTCTGGGGTCATAATAATATCGATGCCGAGGAGCAAATTCAAATCCCACAAGGGATCCCCGCGAACCTCAAGAACTTCAAGCATGGGCGCGTTCCCGACAATGATGTCCTGCACTCTCCAACCGGAGCGATACCGTGACAGAGTACGAGATTCGAGGTGTAACTCTTTGAACCTGCCCAAACCAGGATCGCCGAATTCCTCCGTCAGCGGTGCGACTCCTACACCCTTTCGGAGAATTAGAAGAGTGTTCATAGCGCGCTTGTTGATGAACTCAAACCAACGGCGAGAGCAGTTGGCGTAGAGTATTCCCCAAAGATGGGGGCAACTCAGCGCAACTTGCCTCCAATACTGGCATACGTGTGAGAGAGGAAGACAAGGGTGGTGATTCCGGAGGTCCCAAAACCAGCCCGCACCCGGAGGGGGCCCGGGATAAGTGACGATATTTGTGTCGTCGAAGACGAGCTCTTCAAATATCATAATCAAGATTTCTGGAAAAAGTTTGAGGGCCGCGCTGTCGCACCGCATATTTTTTGCACTTCACGAAGAGGTGGCAACCGTCCTGATGAGCTCGTATCGTAGGGCTTCGGCCTCAAAGCGAGTCTTCTGTGGAACCCAATGGCAAGTGGAACCGAGGCCTTGCTGTAGCTCCCAGTTGCTGACTGACGTGGCAAGTTTTCCCCTTTCCCACAGTCACAAAGCATAGACTGCATAGTCAAACCAACCAGCGAGCGCCCATGGCGCTTGAAATTTCCTCGCTTGCAGAGTCAACATCCCGTCGTCAGTGCTCGTCAGAGCTGTAGTTTCGGAGAGTGCTGAGCGCTGTAGATGCAGGCGGTGTAGTTGAGTACCTGAAACCGAAATATTCATGTACCACATTCAAAGGTTTGTACATACTGCTATTAAGTACGCTCAGACACCGAATATCAGAACCGAGGACGCTGATGAGACGCCGGGATCCCTAAGGGATGAGGCCTTGAGGGATGTCGATGAGGGGCAGATAGTTTAGTTACACATGGTAAACTGGTCACGAGCGCCCGTTCAATGCTCTTCGCTTGAGGGAGAGTACAGTATTTTTGAGATAGATCGAGACGAAGAACTTGAACGGGAACGAGAAGGGACGACGGCGGGCCATGGTGGGGGCAAGAAGAGAACATGATCTTGGATCTCAGAGCATAGACCGATACTTCAGGAAGAATATGCACGACTAATGACCGGTTACCGATAGCACCAAGACCTGTGCGTGGGTCGGGGCGGCGGAAGCATGAAAGAAGAGCGAGTTGCATGCTTGGGAGCAAAAGCGACCCTCAGAGCGTCAAGCTCGGACTAGGCGAAGTTGGGGTATCTCTTATACTCTTCGGAGCCCACTACCCGATGAATTTAGACAACACTGAGGATGACTTAGACAGATACGCACTAGGAATGTAATTGAAAGCATTGACATGACGAAACATCATGCTGCGCAAATCCAAGTCGGTCTCCGGGGGACCAAAAACGGTGAAGTCAATATTTGTGGCGCCACCAGCTTTCCTTTGCTCTAGCATCGTTCGGAGAGCCTGGAACGTGCCTGCTTAGGTGGAGACGCCTTCGTCCTCAATGAAGAGGCTAAGATGCCTTAATGCTGGGAAAGGCATGGGCCCTGAAACGTCCCGGATCCCAGCAATGAATGAAATTGTATTTAACGCATTAGTGTCTCCGAGGTAAACCTCTTCAACTCGCGTTAAAAAGGGGTGAATATCTATGCTGAGTGGCGTGAGGCTCACGAGGGCTTCGCTGGGTAACGCTGCAACAGAGAGAAGGGTGGGCTGTACAAATGGGAGGGACTGGCAAATGTCACGCTCAAAGGGCATGCCATCATCAGAGCTAAATTTGATCTGGAAATCGGTAAGGTGGTACGCATCCGTGGTGGAGTTGGCTGCGGAGAAAACGGCTCGGAAAACACTACGAGGGAACAAGCGATTGAGATCCAAACTGACTTGCAGCGGTGGCGCTGAGGGGAGTCGTGGGCAGAGGGGGACCAAGGCAGTGGATGGGACTGATGTTCTATTGAAATCTTGGGAACAGCGCAGTTGCAATGACTCTAGCTTCGGTGCGACAATATACTGGATCAAGAGTAGCTGAGTCCACCAGCCCACGGCGAAGTAGAAATGAGTCAAGTGAGGCAAATGCACAGCAATCAAGTCAGTGGAAGGGGGATCAAGATCGTTGTCGCGGCTCTTCAGGACGAAACGAAGGTCAAGGGATCGAAGGGATGGCAGCTTGGAAAGTGACCTGAGTAGATTGCCTGCGGGAACAGAGTGAAAACTGGGGCCATCTTCGAGGTCGACGAAGAGCTCTTGTAACGTAGATGAAAACAGACAACTGAGGTCGACGGCGCATCCAATCAAACGGAGGGAGCGAAGTCGGGGCTTTGTGTCTGGGGTCATAATAATATTGATGCCGAGGGGCAAATCCAAATCCCACTCGGGATCCACGCGAACTTCAAGGACTTCAAGCAAGGGTGCGTCCCGGTCAATGAGGTCCCGCACTCTCCAACTAGCGCGATATAGGGTATTAGATTCGAGGTGAATCTCTTTGAACCTCTTCAAACAATCTTCCAGAGGCAAATCAGACTCGTCGAGTTCCTCGAATTCATCATTGGTTTCTACATTCATTCGGAGGATTAGGGGGGTGTTCATAGCGCGCTCGCTGATGAACTCGAACCAACGGCGAGAGCAATTGCCATAGAGTATTCCCCAAAGATGGGAGCTGCTCAGCGCAACTTGCCTCCAGTACTGGCATACGTGTGAGAGCGGAAGACAAGGATGGTGATTCCGGGGGAACAAAATCCAGTCCTCACTAGGAGGAGGATAAGGGACGATATTTGTGTCGTCGAAGACGAGCTCCTCGAAAATCAATGTCAAGATTTCTGGCAAAACATTGAAAGTTGTGTTGCCACACGGCATATTTTGCACTTCACGACGACGTCGCAACCATGCCTTGGGCTTGATGAGCTCGTATCGTTGTTTTTTGGGCCTCACCGACTCTGATTGCGGTGGCATGCGGGGTAAGCTTCCGAGTTTCCCACAGTCACAAAGTAATCGCACGGTCAATATTCCTTGTTACGAACGCCTTCAAGTTCAATTCTCCATATGATGCCCTTATTCAATTCTCTCTGGCGGACGGGCCTCAGGCAGCACTGCCCCGTCGATTTCATGCAATTCCTTTTCGTGCAATCAGGTATGCTTACCCGAGACTCCTTTATATTCAATATCGGCCAGAACTTTGGCACTCTTTCTGGCGGTCTCTACTATCTAGTCACCGAACGTCTGACTTCTTGGGCGCAGAGCCATGATGTCACGGCTCACAACGAATTACTTACGCTAGGAGCAGTCCGTTGTGAGTAGGTTCAGCTCATAGAGATGTGTGGCCGTGTGCCAGTCTTTACTTGACTCAATTTCGCTCAGCAAATAGAGGCTTACGGCTGGATCCGATTTGCTGCAGCATCCCTTTCCATCGCTTGAAGAAATCAGTTCATTTATATAAGCTTCCGACTAGGGACGAGTATATCCGGATGCTAGGCCGCTATGAGGTCTCGCTTCTCGAGGAGATGGATGGCGAAGGCAAATGACTCCACTGCCGAAGGTGTCCATGGCCACGCGCTACTAAGATAATGGTGCGACTCTGATTTCATACCTATCTACTAGGCGCCACCCGGGCACCATCGACATTTCGCCCGCTTGTATAACCGATTTATAACCATTGAGTGAAGTCCCTGTCATTCTACTCTTGATGCAAGGCTGACCGACTCACATAGATACGTCGGAGACGTACTTTGAAATCCATGGCGTGCCTTCATCAGCGCTGCCGACAGCTTAATTGACTCCCGCTCTCGCACGGCGTGAACAAGTATAAGAGAGTACAGACAGACAGAGAGGTGGTTCCCAAGTCCCTGCTCCCTTCTACCATGGCCACCGTCTCATCTACCTCCAAAACAAACATCCGTGCACTCCTTGCTCTTATCAAGGAGACCGCAGAAGAAGCCATCTCCGAGTACGATAGACAAGGTTTCGATCTCCCATCTATCCACGCTACCGAGAAGCACCCCATCGATGAACTAGTCCCGACGTTGAAACTGAAGCAAAGCCTCAAGACGCTGGAGGGCGCGTGTGGCCAGCTGGGTACAGTGTTGTCACCCGCCATCCACACCATGTATAATGCGGGTCCAATCGGGTTATACGATAGGCGATTCGCTGATATTCCCCGTACAGCTCAGTCTGACCGCCTTTGTGCCCGCGTGTATTAACATTGCCATCAAATCTGACGTCGCTAGTCACCTAGCCAACCATCCGCTGGGTCTCCACCTTGATGAACTCGCCAAAATGACGTCTATCCATCCGCAGAAGCTCGGGACCATCTTGCGGCTGCTGGTCTCCCATCATTGCTTCCGTGAAGGTACGACGAGACTGCCATTTCTCCATTTCGTTCATCGCATCACTGATCTAAGTGCTGCATGACAGTCCAACCTAACGTGTTTGCCAATAATCGCCTGTCTCTCATGCTCATCCGCAACACTCGAGTTGCGAATATGATGGAGCTTAAGACAGGAGATATGCACCAGAAGGCCACCCTTTGGTTATATGAGTCGCTGATGGACCCGGTGTATGGGCCGACCTACGATCCAAGCTTGTCGCCATTGCTGTTTGCAGCTGGGAAGGAAGGTTACGAAGGTGGAGCGGTATACTACGACTACGTGCATTCTCGAGTACGTTTTTGTATGGTAAAATTTTGTTGATGGTTTTGTGCTCATGCCTTTTGTGTTCAGCCAGGCGGTGTGGAGGTATGGGATCTGTCTATTCATCGGCGACTTGGAAGACTTATATCTTTGTAGTGGTTCGCTGGAGCTATGGCCGGTTTTCGTACGATCACGGGCCATGAAATCATTCTCGAAGGTACGTCAGCAGGACAAGGCAGAGCTGTAAAGTCACCCTCTGACCGGACGTCCAGTGTACCCCTGGAAAGACCTACCTTCGGGCGCGAACATATGCGATCTTGGCGGGGGTAATGGAAGTATATCGATGGTCATAACGAGGAAGTTTCCCCACATCAATGTCACTCTGCAAGATCGCCCAGATACGCTAGAAGAAGCCAAAACGGTGCACATACATTGTCATTGTCCGGCGCATGGTGGATACGCTGATCTGGCGACACATTATAGTTTTGGGAAGCAGAGTATCCGGACGCACTGAGTCAAAATCGCGTGTCGTTCGTCGCTGTCGATTTCTTCAAAGAGTCGCCTGTTCCAGGGATGGACATATACTATGTGCGTCCAGCTGTGTTGAATCGCCACCCAAGCCTAGTACTGAAATTCACATCTGCGCCGTCCTCTAGCTTCGCCAAATCATCCACAATTGGTCGGACGAAGATTGCTTAGTCTTGCTCAAGAACATCCGTCGAGTGATGACTCCAAATAGCCGAGTACTGATAGGTGTGTAATATTCTCCTTCAGAAGTCCATACACAAGCTTTACTAACAACTGTTTCCCAGACGACTACATCGCTTCGCACTTGGACGAATCATCCATCGCGAATCAGCACCACTCTCTCCCACGGGTCTGTCCATCCCACTCTCTTGTCTTCGTACAATCAATCCCATACATATATTCAGGCGCCGCATCCCCTGACCCCAGGGTTTGGAGTCGGAGGACGAAGGCCTTACACGTCCGACTTTGCTATGCTCATCTTGTGTAATGCTCGCGAACGCTCACTCCAGGACTTGATCGACCTCTGGTAAGTATACCATCCCTATACATTATCCTCTTAATGCCTCACGTAACTCCCTTATATTGAAACCGTATCAGCGCATCAGCAGGCTTGAGGTTCGTAACTGTATGGGACCTTGGCGAGTCGAGTATCATCGAGTTCGCCATGGTTTGATTGAATATTGAGATGGATCCGTGTACAACATTGAGTACCGTCGCGCTTTGGTTAATTAATCTAAATCAATTTCGTTGAAGAGGATCTATGACATCCGTGCCGTGCCCTCCATAGCTTACCGAGAGGGTTCGCAATCTTGGCAATTTGTACTCTACACACGTCGGCATCAGAATATTGGATTTTCATCATTGATTCTTCTTGGGTTCTACCACTAGTTTCGATTAGGGGGCCCCTATCTCAGGAGCTGCAACAGGGGTACTTAGGGGGAACCAATCGCGTGAGCGGTTGAGCACCTGAACCCGACCCGTAACACATCGAAGGTCCGTATTCATAAGAGATAAGGGGAGATAGTTGCACAGGGTAGAAAGAACGCGGGCGCCCATCGCTCGCCACTTGACAGAGATTGGAAAAAGTGCAGTACCTTCGACTCTCGAGTTGGATTGAGTGCGAACTGGAATATTAGAGCATACCGCATGGGACGTCGCTCAGTCGCACGGAGTCAGAGTCTTCGGATATTCAATATTCTTTGATCAAAAACAATACCAATGGAACCTAATTTGCGTACAATGGCCACATGATACCACACCAGGTCCATTTGGTCTCTACGGCGATATTACAACTTGTCTCATGTGTTTGAATGTCGAATACCAGTTCGGCCGTTCATATACACTTACAAGATACAACGCCTATCGGTAACCGGTATATAGTCGTGCATATTCTTCGCCCGATATTGGACACATCTCTTTCAATGTCATCGTGGCAGATCACCTGGTAGATTCAGAAACGATAGATACCTAAATCCTTCGCAGATTGCGTCCAATGATACGGAGGTAGCTGGAGCGAGGCATGCACGCTAGCCTGAGAGAGAGGAACTGAAGGAATATTAATTCATCAACATCGTCGTCACACCAAAGTCCGTGCGTGGGTGAAGGGACAGCGGAGGGGAAGCACGAGGGGAGTTCCATGGTTGCATAGAAGAACTTGAAAAGGTTACTGATCGAAGTTGCCGAGACAGTTTTCATATGTCCATAGAGCAGAATTGCTTGCGGTCAGAGCCAAAAGTCCTTAAACGCGTCAAGCGCGGACTAGGCGAAGTTGGAGTATCTCTCATACTCTTCGGATTCCACTATCCAATGCAGTTAGCCAACACCAACAATGGCCTGTACGGATACGCACTCGGAATGTATTTGAATGCGTTGACATGACAAGACATCATGCTGCGCAAATCCAAGTCTGTCTCTGGTGGTCCAACAACGGTGAGGTCAATGTTCGGGGCGCCACCAGCCGTCCTCTGCTCTAGCATCGTCCGGAGACACCGGAACTGGTGAATGTAGACAAGGGGGTCTTTGTCTCCACTGAAGAGGGTAAGATGTCTTAATGCTGGTAAAGGCATCGGCGCGGGGATGTGTTGGGTCCCAAGAATAAATGTGCTTAAAGCATTGATATCTCCAAGGTGAACCTCTTCAACTCGTGTTAAAAGGGAGAGAACGTCTCTGTTGAGTCGCGTGGGAGTCTGGAAGGTTGAACCAGGTGATGTTGCGACGGAGAGCATGTTGGGCTGCCCAAAGGGGAGCGATAGGCAGATATCACGCTCAAAGAACATGGCTGAATCGTCTCTAAACTCGATCTGGAAATCGGTAAGGTGGCCCAGAGCGGTGGTAGAGTTGATGGGAGATGGGGAGAAAAAGGCCCGGAAGACACTACGACGGGATATGCGATTGAGATCCAAACTAACTCGCAGTGGTGGCGCTGAGGGGAGTCGTGGGGAGAGGGTGACCAAGGCAGTGGACGGGACCGATTCTGTATCCAAAAATTGGGAACAGTGGAGTCGCAATGACTCTAGCTTCGGTGCGACAATATACTGGATCAACCGTAAGTGAGTCCATCGGCTCACACCAAAGAAGAAATGAGTCAAGTGAGGCAACTGCACAGCAATCAAGTCACTGGTGGGCGATTCAAGATCACTGTCGTGGCTCTTCAGGACGAAACGAAGATGGAGGGATCGAAGCGATGGCAGCTTGGAAAGTGACCTGAGTAGATTGGCCGCGGAAACAGAGTGAGAATCGGGTTCGACATCTTTGAGGTCGACGAAGAGTTCTTGTAACGTGGATGAAAACAGACAACTGAGGTCGACGGTGCATCCGATCAAACGGAGAACCCGAAGCCGGGGCTTTGTGTCTGGGGTCATCATAATATTGATGTCAAAGAGCAATTCAGAATCCCAGGTGGGATTCATGCGAATTTCAAGGACTTCAAGCATGGGTGCGTCTCCGTCAATGATGTCCTGCACTCCCCAACTGGTGTGATAGAGAGTAACAGCATGAAGGTGCATCTCTTTGAACCTGCCCAGACACTCTTCCATTGGTAGACCAGGACGATAGATTCTCTCGAATTCTGCGTCAATTCGGAGAATTAGGGGAACGTTCATAGCTCGCTTGCTAATGAAGTCGAACCAGCGGCGTGAGCAACTGGCGTAGAGTATTCCCCAAAGACGGGGGGAAGCAAGCGCAACCTGCCTCCAATACCGGCATACGTGTGACGGAGGTAGACAAGGGTGGCGATTCCGCAGCTGGGTCCGCGAATTCCTCGGAGGAGGATAGTAGGTTTCGTCGAAGACAAGCTCCTCGAAAATCGATGTCAAGATTTCTGGAAAAATTTTGAGAGCTGCGCTGCCACGCCGCATATTTTCTGCAATTTACGATGACGTCGAAATCGTGCTATTATCTTGATGAGCTCGTCTCGTAGTTCTTCGGCCTCAAACGAGTAACTGAGCTTCAAGAGTCTTCCGTCACTGCAACCTGCGAAGTGGCCCGGGATTGTCCGCCTCATTGGAGGTTCACCTGGTTTGCCTAGAGTAGTATAAGTTTCCCACAGTCACAAAGTATTGTAGTCGCGCGACCAGGCTTGTTACATCTTCGTTCTGACTATCGTACCCTTGTTCTCGTACCCTTGTTTAAACTAGCGAGCGCCCTTGGCGCTTGATATTACCTTGCATGCAAGGCCCATTCGCCCAGCTGCTTGATCAATTTATTGTGCTGTTATAATGATGTGACTTTCTCTATGGCAAACTGCTACATTCCTCCATTTCAGCCGCTTCCATCATTTCCTTGCTGACCTTGTTCAACCTTTTCAGTCTCTTATCTTCCTCCCGAAGATGACGAGAGCTGCTGCCCACAATAATTCTCAACAAACTGGCCCGAGAAGTTGATAATCGGGCGGCTTCACGCGCATTCTTTTCAAAAGCTTGGTAGCATGGCCATTATATGTAAGGACGTTCTTCCCGCATTTTTATTATACTAGGCGTTACACCAAATAAACGTGAATAATCAAAGACACATTGACCCCTTCGGCTCACAAAAGGGCGCATCCCAGTCTGAGTTGTGTTTCACCCACGCGATGTGGCGGGTTTGAGTGCCTCCGGCCCTGGTCGACCGGTCAAACACCGTCATATTTAAGGTAGGGGATTAGTGCACACGACAACGCGAAAGGAATATACTGTCATGGCAAAGCAATTCATGAGTACGATGAGCCAATAACATATGCGTCAGTAGGAGGGATCCGTGTCGACTTAAGTACAAATTAGCGCGCAAAAAGTTAGCGCTCTTTCGGTTCCTTCCTTTTAAGGAAATTTCTTTACGGTGGTGACCTTGCATGCAAGGTAATCTCTCGGGGACGTGGCAGCCCAAGTTCCTCGCTCTTCGAATTATGAGGTAACTGAGGGGAAGCTTCACTTCGACCTGCCTATAATTTCCAAGTGCAGACGATTCTCGACCACTGCCTAAGCAGCTTTACAACAGCTGAAAACCACCGGGGTGGAGGAGGAGGCGACGCTATTGCTTGGTTCCTTCAATTCCTTCACATATTCCAAAGAATCTCAGGGTGAGGCACCGCCAGACTCCGCGACAACGTTCATTCGCTGATACGACGTTTGTTGCAGGCCATCTAGGCAGTGTGTCGCTCTTTCTTTGTTGAAGTTTGCTCAGAAAATTGAGGCATAAATTTGTTTGCTGCAGCACCCGTCGGCTGAAGAGCTTGGAGACATCGGCTGACTGGTATCGCTTCCGGCTATGAGGTCTCCCTTCTCGAGGAGACCAATGATAGAGGCAATTAGCTCCGTTTCTCGATTGCCGAAGGTGACTGTTCTCCTGCGTGTCGAGACAATCTGCGCTCTCCTAAGATGATGGGAACGGCTATGCCTTTCACCTCGAGGTTTCGCTGAATATTGATATCTGCGAGAAGAAGGTTCATCAACTGTGTATTTAAGGCCGGAGATCTAACCCACTGGCACCAACCGGCGCATGGTGGTACATACCGATGCTAGTGAATGACCGCCCTGTCTGCAAGCGACACCCATTCGATTCCCCGCTCGAATCCATGCCACCACCAATCACTCATCCATCTTCTGTTCGCCCGATTCATCTTTATCCCAACTTGGACTCATCCACTGATGGCCTGTCGGCGAGCTTTATCCGCTGCTCTTTGTCTCGAGACAGACTTCCATACCCTAGCACTTGGTGTAGTATGATGGAGTTGTACCTGATCATCAGCATCGAAACCTAGCTGTGACGGATACTCGGGAACTGGATCCAGCTATTTGAAGCTGCTGGTAGGTGGTTTTATAGCAATAGTCTTTTCAGTTTGATGTCACGAAGCGAAAATAGCTCCTTCACACATCGTGGAAGCGAACACCAGCTTTCTGCCAGAGTTGGAAAGTTGAAGCCAGGTACTGGTTACGCGGGTAGAGTATACTTCGGTGCCTATCTGCTAGGCTTCAGCCGACCAGCCATGGTCATTTCTCTCGGTGTCATCTGACCAGAGTTGTATGCCGATTAATCATTGAGTCAGGTCCATTTAAACTTACTCTTGACGCAGAGCTGACCTGCAGCCAGGCCTAAATAAGGTGCCTGCCACCTGTGTACTATCTCGGCATTGATCTATCGCCTAACGAGCGGAGTGTTCCATCTGCAGTATCAACATCATATCAACCCCGAGGCGCAGTTAGTCATACATAATTAAATTTGCGACAAGGCCTCACATAGCAAAAATAGCGTCCCCCACTGAATGCTCGCTTCGCAGCCAAACCGGGACCGCAGTGAGAACTAATGGTAAGCCCATATGATCTTTGCATCCCGCTAATTCTTTAAGCCACTCAATAATAGCTCTGAGGTCTCCACAGTTACACAATGACATGACTTGCGGCCAATCCGGGATAAGGAGAGAAAATCCATATAGCTACATTGGGGACGTAGTTTGAAACCCGTGGCGTGGCTTCATCAGGGCTGCTAACGGCTGAGGTGACTGTTATCTCACTGCGCGAACAAGTATAAGAGTACAGACAGACGGAGCAATGGTTGCCCAACTCGCTGTTCCCCTCGAATCTGCCATGGCTGCCGTCTCATCTACCTCGAAAACGAACATCCGTGCACTCCTTACTCTCATCAAGGAGACCGCAGAAGAGGCCATTTCCGAGTACGATAGACAAGGCTTCGATCTCCCATCTATCCACGATACCGAGAAGCATCCCATCGATGAAGTGGTCCCGACGCTGAAACTGAAGCAAAGCCTCAAGACGCTGGAGGGCGCGTGCGGCCAGCTGGGTACAGTGTTGTCACCCGCCATCCACACAATGTATAATGTAGGTCCAATCAGGTTATCTGGTAGATGAGTCGCTGATATTCCCCGTACAGCTAAGTCTGAACGCCTTTGTGCCTGCGTGTATTAACATTGCTATCAAATCTGACGTCGCTAGTCACCTGGCCAACCATCCGCTGGGTCTCCACCTTGATACGCTCGCCAAACAGACTTCCATCCATCCCCAAAAGCTCGGCACTATCATGCGGCTGCTGGTCTCCCATCATTGCTTCCGCGAAGGTGCGATGAGAATACAATTTCCCCGTTTCGTGGCATTGCTAATCAATGAACGGTACGACAGTCCAATCAAACGTGTTTGCCAATAATCGCCTCTCTCTCATGCTCGTCCGTAACACTCCAGTTGCGAATATGATGGAGCTCAGGACAGGGGATTTGCATCAGAAGGCCACGCTTTGGCTTTACGAGTCATTGATGGATCCGGTGTATGGGCCGACTTACAATCCAAGCTTGTCGCCAGTGCTGTTTGCGGCAGGGAAAGAGGGGTACAAAGGTGGAGCGTTGTACGACTATCTGAAGTCTCGGGTACGTGTCCTTTTGGGTCAAGTTTGGATGGATTTGCGCTCACACACATTTTTGTGCAGCCGGGCGGCGTGGAGGTATGAGATCCGTCTATTCATAGGCGACTGGGGAAGTCTTACGTCTCATTAGTGGTTCGCTGGAGCTATGGCCGGTCTGAGGACGATCAAGGGCCATGAAATCATTCTCGACGGTACGTCAGCTGGACATGGCACAATTGTAAAGTCTCCTGCTGAATGTCTGTCTAGTGTACCCATGGAAAGACTTGCCGTCTGGCGCGAACGTATGCGATCTTGGCGGAGGTAATGGAAGCATATCGATGGGGATAGCGAGGAAGTTTCCCCACATCAATGTCACACTGCAAGACCGCCCAGAAACACTAGAAGAAGCCAAAAAGGTACACATGCATCATCATAGGTCTGGCGCATGACGGATATACTGATTTGGATTTACGTTACAGTTCTGGGAAAGAGAGTATCCTGACGCGCTGAGTCAGGATCGTGTATCATTCGTTGCGGTCGACTTCTTCAAAGAGTCACCTGCTCCAGGGATGGACATATACTACGTGCGTGCTGGTATTTCAATCATCACCCGGGCCTAATACTGAAACTCGCGCCTGCGCCGTCCTCTAATAGCTTAGCCAGATCGTCCACAATTGGTCGGATGAAGATTGTGTGGTCTTGCTTAAGAATATCCGTCGCGTGATGACTCCAAATAGCCGTGTCTTGATAGGTGTGTAATATCAGTCCAATAAAAGCTCAATAACAACTGTTTCCCAGACGACTACATCGCTTCACATTTGGACGAATCATCCATCGCAAATCAGCATCACTCTCTCCCACGGGTGCGTCCATCCCCACTTTCCCTTCTTCGCTCAATGAATAATGACTCGTGCATGTGCAGGCGCCGTATCCCCTAACCCCCGGATTTGGAGCTGGAGGGGGAAGACCTTACACGTCCGACTTTACCATGCTCATCATGTGCAACGCTCGCGAACGGTCACTCGAGGATTTTATTGACCTTTGGTAAGCATACCATTCCTTCCATTACCACGCAACTCACATAAATACCCCGATATCACCCAGCGCTGCAGCAGACTTGAAGTTCGTGACTGTATGGGACCTCGGCGAGACCAGCATCACCGAGTTCTCTATGGCTTGAATAGTGTTTCAATTTCCATTTCGTGGTTCCTCTCCCTGGGTTTAGCTGTAAATGTGGATCTACGCGTATTTGTTTTGTATAACACCAGTATATATTCCCACCGCGTTTGAGTGGTCATGTAAAGCAATGTGACACTATAAATATCACATTCCGAGTATCCTTGCCACCTAAGACATAAGTACATGCATAAGTAGCTACAAGTAGGATCCTTATGCTTCGAGAGGGTACCCCTTCCTAATAGATAGGGGTAGTTAGGAGCGGCAGGAGGGTCATATCCTTTACATGCCTCTGTTTGACGAGTTTATACATTCTGCTCCGGCCTTTCGACACCAAACTACAACTTGAACGCATAACAAACTCTATATGCACATACTGATCAGTACTTTGAGTCTAGAGTACAACACCGAGTGTGCGGAGGATGAGATCTTGAGAGCTGGAGAGACAAATACATAAATAAATAATATATGGAGGAGGGGTGTGGGATGGACGGATAGCCGTCAAGTACAGGTACGGGTACAAAATACATACACACATGCATACGAGTAGCAGTAGGAGTAGCAGCGATATCTACAGTAAAGCAATGAATACATGATACATTCGGAATCATTGATCGATGTGGGTGTAGGTGTAGGTGTAGGTTGGTAGAGAGATGAGATGATTGGATCTAATATCACACACACAGCATTGGAGAGAGAGATGAGAGCAGATAAAAGACAAACAAGGGACACCGAGACCGAGACAGATAAAAGACAAAAGAATGTGAGTGCACAACCGAAGGGGATCGACAGTCGAGCTTCAGCCCATTTATAAGCTAGGCTAGAACGGCTAGAACGGCTAGAACACAGGACAATCAGTAAATATCGCGGAGTGTATGGCGAAAAGGAGACGCTCACCTACGAAATTGATCCCAACGCCCAAGAAAAGGAATAATGACCAGTCGGAGGGAGGTAGAGAGGTTGGTGTCGATGTCGATGTCGATGTCGATGAGGGTGGCACGCCACACACAGGACACGACGAGTTCACCCAAGCGCAAAACTGAGGGCACTACTGCTCGTCGTCTCGCCGCCGTTAATGTTAGCACCATCCTGAATAGGTTGTTGAAGCTGCTGTAGCTGCTGCTGTTCTTGTCCGCAAGCTCCACCACCCACACCAACACCAACACCACTAGCACTAACGCCTCCTCCTCCAACCCCGCCAACACCACCGCCAACCCCACCGACACCCCCCATCCCATTAACACCCATATGCATAGCCCCAACAGCCATCCCCATCCCAATCCCCATCCCAACACCAACACCCAACCCCATCCCAAACATCCCCATCCCCATCCCCACACCGACACCCATCCCGACACCGACGCCCATGCCCATGCCAACACCCACGCCCATAGGGTTGGCATTATTTATATTATTCATGGCGTTTATGGTGTTCATGGAGGTGATCGAGTTGAGGTGAGCTGGAGACGGTGACGGGGATGGTGACAACGACGGTGCCGGTGCCGGTAAGGAGGGCGTGAATGCGTTGCCAGAACCCGGAGACGCACAAGAAATAGGCGAAGAGGCGAATGCAGCAGAAGAAGGATTATTGACGATGGAGTTCGAGTTCGCGTTCGAGTTGCCGCCCATCCCAATCCCAAAAGGAATATTCATATTCATCCCAAGGTTAACACCTCCCAGATGATGATGCGGCTGATGGTGAGGATGAAGATTCGCGCCACCCATGGTATGATCCCCGACACCAAAGCCCATACCCATACCCATCCCGAGATTCATATTCATACCCACGTTCATCCCATTCATCCCAGACATGTTCACCCCCTCCCCAGCCGATCCGAACGTCATCTCGGAGCCAGAGGTAGAGGTAGGCAAAACAGGCGAAACGCCAACGCCAACGCCATACACCTGCGGGTGCTGACGATACGGATGAAACCCATTCACGTTCACGTTCAAGTTCACAGGAGACGTGCACGTAGACATAGTCGGTGACGGGGACGGAGAAGGTGACGGGGACAACGACGAAGGTTGGGATGGTGGGAGTAACTGTGGCTGCGGGGATGGGGAGGAAGCGTTTACAGGCCCGGGAAACCTCTGAATTTGAGGCGTCGACGAAGGTCCACTACCATCCAAACTCCTCAAAAACTCACCCCATCCACCACCTGCACCACCACCTCCACCTCCTCCTCCTCCAAGTAAACTCCCATCACCACCACCACCGCCAAACACACCAAAATTCGAGTTCGAGCCCGAACTCGAGCCAATGCCAAAGCCTATGCCCATCCCATCAACCCGATCCATCTCCTCTCCCAACCTCAACTTTCCTTTCCCCACACCACCCATGCCCCACAAACTCCCCCACTCATCCCTCCTCCTCCTATCAACAGGCGTCCCCTTCCCAATCCACCCATTACCACCCCTCCCCCGACCGCGGCATTTTGCTCTGGGTCTGGGTCTGCTCCGGGTATCGCTGCTGCTACTGCTATCATTCGATGGCGCGCAAGTCGACGTTGACGTGGTGGTGGTGGTGGTGGTGTTAGTGGTGGTGTTGGTGGTAGAGACAGAGCTCCGCGTTACACCGTCATCGCCATGACCACTCGATGGAGACGAAGACGCGGAGGCGGCGGAGGGAGCGACGGTGGAGGACTCGGTGACGGGGCCGGGAGTAGTAGCATTCAACGTACTACCAGCCCCATTCGCCCTGATCTTTGCATCCACGTCCACATCCACATCACCATCCACGTCCACATCTACACCACTCCCATCTACACTCTGGCCTTCTCCCTCTCCCTCTCCCTCCCCACAACCCTCCTCCCCTTCTCCATCCCCCTCTCCATCCCCCTCACCACCCCCACCGCCCTCCCCATCCCACCCCCAAAAATCATCAATATCCATACTCCTCAACACCCCCACCCTTATGGTACTAAGCCTCGGCGGGGGAAAGGGTAGGTGCAGCGCGGTAGGCGAGGACGGGAACGAGGTGAAGGAGGATGTGAGGAGGGGTTCGGCGGGGGAGGGGGCGGTGGTGTGGAAGGAGAGTTCGGATGAGGTTGAGGTTGAGGGTAAGGATGATGATGATGGGGAGGAAGGGGAGGAGAGCGGTTGTTGGTGTGGTTGGGAGGTTTGAGGGGGTTGGAGAGGTTGCGTTTGCGTCTGCGTTCGCGGTTGAACAGGCGCGGTGGAAGCAAGCTTCATCACATCCCCACGTTCCCCATCTTGATTCAGATCCATCTCCTCATCGTCATCACTCTCCTCATCCTCCTCCTCATCTTCATCATCATCATACTCATCATACCCAAGCATATACGCCAACCCATCATCCCCATACACCCCATTCCCTCCCCACTTCCCACCGCTGATCGTGTTATTGTTATGACTATCAACACGCGACTTGCCTCCATCGTCATTGTCGTCGTGGCTTGCCTTGACAGGATCGCCCCCGTCCACGACCATCCGCTTACTCTCTTCCTCCCCCTCCTCCTCGCCAAGGAACATAACCCCCTCCCTAGACCTCTTCCTCCCAAACGCCCCTCCCAACAACCCCTTCTCCTCTTCCTCTTCCTCTTCCATCTCCCTCTCTTTCCCCTTCTCACTCGCCCGACCCCTCCTCCGCTTCACCATCCTCATCTTCCCTGCACCACCACCACCACCACCACCACCCTCTGCTGCGACTCCGGCAACCAAACCACACCCATGCCCATGTCGTGGGTGGCTATGCGAAAGAACGAGCCCAGACCCGTCAATCCCGTGCGTAGCATAGTAATCATTCGCTTGCTGAGCGACGACCGCGCGGATCGTGTCGGGGGTGTACCGGCGTAGTCTATCGATGCGCACGAATAAATGAGAATGAGTGAGTGAGAGCGAGTGAATGAATGAATGAAAAGGAAGGGAAATGAAAATGAATGGAAAGAAATTTTTTATAATAAAAAAAAGCAGGACTTACATCTCCCAAACCCTCCACGAACACGCAACCTTCCACACCCCATCCCCCTTCTCAATCCTCGGCTGCTGCAAATTATACATCGACATCGGCCCTCCTCCACCTCCATCCGTCCCACCAAATCCATTTCCATTAGTCGTCGCATCATTGCCGGTGGTGGCCGTGGCGGCGGCGGTGTACGCATCGTACCCGCCATAACAATACTCCGGAGACGTAGAAACAGAAGCAGAAGCAGCAGCAGAGGAGGAAGAGGAGGAAGAGGAAAGCGATTGTGAGCCGCTGTCGTTCTTGTCGCCACCATACAACGCATACTCCACACCACCGTCTCCGTCTCCGTTCGTCGTATTATTCCCCGAAGGAGCCTGAAGAGGGCCAGCGACACCGACACCAACATCGACACCGACGGGGAGAGAGACAGGCACATATTCACCCGTACAATCATCATAATACCCTCCTCCTCCTCCATCACCACCTCCCGAGTAGGATATCGTAGATGTAGAAGAGAGAGAGGCTTGGGCGCCAGATGCCAAAGAGCTCGGAGAGGAAGGAGTGGCAATCGTAGTTGTAGTTGAAGTTGTAGTTGGAGTTGTAGTTGAAGTTGAAGTGGTCGACGGGGAGATCGGGGTGCTTGACATAGCGGACGATAGACGTACGCTAGACCTCGATCCCGATCCCGATTCTGAATCCGATACTCGTTGAGCATCAACAAACACCTCTGCTCCACCCTCCGCCATCTCAACATCCGCATCCACATCCGCATCCACATCCCCCTCCCCATCTACATCCCCCTCTCCATCCGCATCATCATCATCATCAACCCTCTCCTCCAACACAATAACCCTCAACCCCTCCCTCACGCACTCATCTTCACCTCCATGTTCACCCTCATCTAAGTCATCATCCTCATCCTCGAACCGCAGTTCCTGGAATCTCAGAGGCGGAGACGGAGATGCTCGGCGAGGTCTCGGTCTCAGCGCGGGCGGTAACACAATGCTAGACGAAGGAATCGAGGCGGTATGAGGTGGTGGTGGAGAGGGCATCGATAGAGTTGTGGAGGAGGAAGATGGCGCGCTGCCAGTCGCTGTCGAAGAAGTGGTGGTGGTGGTGGGAATGGAGAGTGGTAGTATACGAGCCATAGTAACGTCACCAACACCAACACCACTCTCCAAATCGGCGGGAGACTCGCGTCCATAATTCGGATCAACGTCAACATCAACATCAGTGTGAACGTCAACGGCCTTCTCTCCCTCTCCCTCCTCCGCCTTCGGTTTGAGCACGGGAGCAGCGGCAGGGACAGACGGTGACGCAGACGACATCTTCTCTTCAGCTGTCATCGGCACCGAAACCGAGGCGGGAATGGTATCCACATCCATTTCAACATCCCCATCTCCATCTCCAGTCATCTTAACATCCCCATCCCCATCCTCCTTCCCTCGCTCCTCCTCCCTGCCGTCATCAACTTGAGCAACACCAACACCAACACCATCAGACCCATCCACCCCAACACGCGCATCAACAGGCGACGTAGGCGGAGTCGACAACGGCGACATCGAGTCGATCGTGATCGCAAGTGGCGTAGACGTGGACGTGGAAGTAGAGGCGGCGGAGGAGGCGGAGCCGGCGAGACGAGAAGAAAATCGCGTTGCAACTCTCATTCGGATTTTCGCTTTGGTAGGGAGCGGAGTGGGTGGACTAGGGGGGATGCTAACGTTGTTGTTGTTGTTATTGGAGGAGGAGGAGGAGGAAGGGGAAGCGGAGTCAGAGTGTCGTGGGGATCTTCGTTTCCTTGCGCTCTGAGATGGCGTCGGCGTCGGTGTTGGTTTTAGTACAGGCGGTGTAGGTGGTATTGATACGCGGGGAGTAGGCAATGTAGTGGTAGACGAGGCCATAAGACTGGCCAATTTGGCGGCCGCTACGCCCGGAGGGGCTCTAGCTAATATTCATTCATTCGTCAATAACACATACTGAGCAAAGAGGGAGGGAAGGAGGCTCACCAATACCATCGCCCACATCCATCATCATTTCCATGAGCTGCTTCCGTCGACGCGAAGCACTTCGTGTACACGTCGCCATCCCCCCTTCTTCTGCATCCCTTGTCATTCCTCCAAGGATACCAGAAGAAGAGAGGGCTTGTAGCGCGAGAATGCCGTTGGTGTTGGTGTTGTTGGTCCGTGTGGAAGTTGCTAGAGGATGAGGGAGGGGCGGAGGGGCAGAAGCAACAACAACAACATCATCACCACCATCATCATCATCCATGGAGGTCAAATGGACGACGTCATCGTCATCATCATTGTTGACGGCCTTTTGCTTCCCAGTCGCCCGGGGACTCAAAGCTACGACATCGACATGGACTTTGCGTTTAGTGGATTTGGAGATATGGTGGCCCTTCTTCCCCCCTCCCCCTCCTCCTGCTCCGCTTCCTTTACGAACGCTAGAACGAAGGGGTGATGGTGAGGACGGTGTTGTCGATGTTGTTGTTGTTGCGCGAGTTTGCGGAGGGGTGTACGAAGGAGTCGAATGACGCAGACGAAGACGGGAGCGGAGGAACGGGGACGGCGTCGACGGTGACGCAGATGACGAGGAGGTTGAGGGGGGAGAAGGGAATGAAGGAGAGTGGACGAGGCGCTGGCGCTTTAGAGCTCTGAGCGAGCGAGGAGTGTCATCGGCGTCGGCAGAGGAGGGGTCGGTGGGTCTGCGTTTGCGTGAGGGGGAGGGAGTGACGAGGAGCAGGGGATGGTGGTGGTGGCGGGGGGACCTCCTGAGAGGCGTATGCGCTGGAGAGACCATGCCGACTGCCATTCGAGTAAAGTCGAAGCCTAATAAGGGAGAGCTGAGAGATGAGGGGCACCAATTTTTGTTCCCACGCCCATCCGACTCAACAGCTTCTTATGACACGACTCACGTGTGTAAATACACGTATACACCGGGCACTGCTCTGCACACGCGAGGCGACAACGTCGGTTTGTTTTCCAGTCTCGAGGATGGCGAGGAAAGAGAGAGAGAAGACTGAAAAGTATGCGGCGATGATGTCCTTGTCATCGAGCACTATCTATATTCATGGTGTGGGACCCTTCCTGGCCATTCTCTCGCAATCACATTCGCTTCCCCAATCTGATCCCATTTTCACTGTCGATCACCCTTCTGCCTTTACACCTGGCGTCTCGGGTCCCCTCGCTTCGCACTCGCCTACCTCTTCACCTCGCTTCCCTCTGTTAATACTTCTTTCTTTAGATTCGAGTCCTGGGCATGCTCAATGTTCCTCTTCCTCCTCCTCGCCACATCTCTCTGACTACTCGGCATAGTCGACGACGTTGCAACTCTAAACCACTGTCATGCGGCGATCATTCTCAACGTACGTCCGTACGTATCCCCTTCTCATCCATCCGTCTATATTCGTCGTGTGGGACCTTCTCACTCTCCCAATCACAATCGAACCCAGCCACACCAGAATCAGATCCTTTTTACGTAAAAGTAAATCATCCGTCTGCGTTTACATCCAAGTTCGGAGCTGCCTCCCGCGGCCGGTATATAACCAGAATAGTCTCCATGATGGCTCGCCGCTCCGTCTTCTTCTTCTTGAGAATACGCAGGCCACGGCACCACAGCTACCTGTCATGCCAGTGAGGCCTGCTTCTCCTTCTCCAGTGCCTCCCGCTTCGCTTTCCGCCACTGCTTGCGTACTTCTTTAAACTCTATCAATTACTTAAATAAAATGGAGATGATATGGGGAGGGGGAGAGCGCACCAGCTGGGGTACGCTTCAGACCATGGTTCGTCATACTAATATGGGCGTTGAGGTGGTTGACTGTGCAATATACCCTTGCAGTTTGGGAAAGAGCAGTGGTAGATACGGTCAATTTCATCATACGATTCATACCGCCTTCTTGGACGCTTTCTTACAGGAAGCCGGGCGCGAACAGACACTAAGCGGAACTTGGTCCTCTGAGATGACAGAGTTGCGACCTTGGTAAGCTCCACTGTATCCGATGGTACCATGGATGGTCGAATGGAGCTCATCGAGGGAGCAAGTGGCCTAATAGCTGACGCGGCAGCGTGATCCTGATCTGGTCTAGATGGATGCAGCGCCGACCGGGGTATGTAATCAACATGAAATGTGTTGTCACATTTGGAACTGCAGTTGATGAGTGAGTGCGTGAGGAGTCAATAATACACCCAACCATCATGAGCAAGCTCACCAAATGATCCAGTCACTCAGGCTAGTTCGAGTCTCCGAATTGTCAAAATCGCACTGGGGACAAATAGTTGACGATGCCCCCATGGCTTGCAAGATAATACTGATAGCGAGCTCCAGCCCGGGTTTCAGCACACTCCAAACCGGTGAGCTCCTGTCCACCCTTGAGTGATTTTCCGCAGGCTGTAGCATTTCCCATTCATTGTGCAAGATATGGTCGCCACCGTCAATAGATCGACACATACGCTGCACAATGATATCGAGATCCTGACATAAGTTAGAGTCTGGTCCACAAGAAGTGAGGATCGGGCCACTATGCACCTTCCAATCCGTGCAAAATTCTATCGGGATCGCAATAGGATGACCTAACTGATCCCGCAATAAGAACTGATCAAGTCGGAGATGATTGATATTCTGAACACAAGAAGATTCTACTTGTTGTCTGAGAACTGCAAGCCGAGAAACCTCAGCGCCTTCACCGGCGAGACGTTCACACCATCCACTAAGCATGCATGTCGTGTTGAGAGTACAGATGCTGGCTGAAACCGCGAATACATACCTCAAAATAATGCGTAAGAAACCGTACACAACAGGGCGCGTTTGGGCGAGGAAGTGGTTGGTTCTCTCGAGTACGGTGTGGAACCGAATATGAAGGCTTTGAAGTATCTCGAGGCCCGACGAGAAATCCGCTTGTAAATATTCGGCTTGACGAGTATCATACTCAAGCACTTCACATCGGATCCCTTGCAGCTCAGAGGTGCTGTCTCGAATAAATTCTTTAAGTCGGAGGAAATACTGTAGCGTCCGCAGTGGGTGAGGCAAGTCGTCGACGATGTCAAAGGCACGTCCGACATCAGCTAGATGAGCAGTGAGCAATCTTAGCTCCGCGAGCAATTTGTCGACAGGTCCACTTTCCGTCCGATTCAGAGGCGAAGTCACGGTGCCGAGTTTGTTTTGTAGGAATGTACAGATTTGGGCCAGGTGGGCGATAGCATCCGCATAATGTCGAATGCTTACGCTCATAGAGCTCGAGTCCTTGATAGCATCCAAGCCAGAAGGAATCTGTCCTAATTCTAGGGTGACGCTGCTGTTGAAGTGGGTGTGCTGGTCGCGAGTGACATTGCAGTTGCTGTATAGATCACCAGCAACATTGTTGAATGTGCCTGACCCGTTGTTGTTATTCACGTCATGGCCAGTATGCGGTACAGAGAGGGCTACTCGGACAGTGAATCCAATCATTGACCGTTGGCGACGTTGAAAGTGAAGCAAGGCAGGAGCAAAATGGCGTCGTGAGCAGCTGAAAGGAAGCAACAACGAGATGAGACGCACAGAGAAGACGGTTGCCAGCTTCTTCCAAGGTTCTCAGCGTGGATATGGATAGTGGTATGCGAGAGGCCGGGCGAACCAAAGGGGTGAAGCGACGATGGCTGCGGGATGTGCGATGGGACGTATCCTTCATCGTGGTTGAAGACAAAGCGGTGTACAGCCATCAGATGCTGTAGGACGCGTGTAAGCAGCGAGGTTTCAGCGCTACCCAATTCTGTTCCCATGGAAATGACGATGCTGGGTCGCCAGGCTTGTCATCATGTCTTCCTAGCTAGCATTGAACGTTGAACGCTTGAGCAACCACGGCTTGACGTATGTCGGTCTGCATCGTCCGCTGTCCTAAAGAGTTTCGTACCTTTCCAAGAGTGTCAGTTGGTATTCAATATCTAGGACTCGAATATAACTCCACCGAGTCTCGAGGCAGAGCCATGAACACCTCAAGACGAAACACGCATTCGATACGCAGACTCAAAAGTCGTAGAACTGGCGCACTGAAGTTGGCAGAGAAGTTTGAAACCAGACTGGAAGTCCGACAACACAGGTATAACGTACTTTGTGACTGTGGGAAACGGATCGGCCCCTGCTCTTCACCATGTCGTCGACGATTCCCAGCTGGATGCGTTTGCGACTGAAGAACCACAATGCAAGCTCGTCGATCCCAAGGCCCAGTCGTCTTTCTGAAGCTCAGCCAAGTACGCCGTGTACCAGCGCAGCCCTCAAAATCTTTCCCGAACTCTTGACGTTGATATTCGAGGAGCTCGTTTTCGACATCGTCTATTCTCACTGGTCGCGGAATCGCCACCCTTGTCTACCTCTCTCACACGTATGCCGGTATTGGAGGCAGGTTGCACTTGCTTCACCACGTCTTTGGGGAATACTTCATCCCGACTGCTCACGTCGCTGGTTCGACCTCGTTATCGAGCGTTCTATGAACGCTCCCCTGATCCTCCAACTTCCTGTCCACACTTACAGTGGCGATGACCTCGGCGACTTTGCCTTCCCGCTGGAAGATTACCTGAATAGGTTCAAAGAGATCCGCTTCAATGCGATTAGCCTGAGTCTGGCTCGCATCCTTTGGAACGCACAGAAAATCATCGACGGCGACACACCCTTGCTTGAAGTCCTTGAAATTCGCATGGATCCTAGGGAGGATTTTGATCTGCTTCGCAATCACGTTACTATGACTGCAGACACAAAGCCCCGACTTCGGGTTCTCCGTTTGATTGGATGCACCCTCGACCTCAGTTGTCTGTTTTCATCCACGTTACAAGAACTCTTCGTCAACCTCGAAGTTCCCGGGGGGCATTCCCACTCTGTTCGTGTGGCCAATCTACTCAGGTCACTTTCCAATCTGTCATCCCTTCGCTCCCTCGATCTTCGTTCCGTCCTGACCACGGACGATAACATACTAGATACGCCCACCACTGACTTGATTACTGTGCGGCTGTCTTACTTGACTCGTTTCTCCTTTGCTGTTGCCCGATGGACTCAACTACTCTTGATCCGGCATATCGTTGCACCAAAGCTAGAGTCATTGCGACTCCAGTGTTCTCAACATATTGGATGGTGTAGTTCGCCGGTCCCATCCACCGCCTTGATCCCCCTCAGCGCACATCTCCCCTCAGCGCCCCCGCTGCGGGTGAGCTTGAATCTTCATCGCGAAACCCATCATGGTGTCCTCCGGGCCTGTTTCTCCCCATCTCCATCCAACTCCACCACAGATCCATGCCACCTTACCGATTTCCAGATCCAGTTTGACTCAGACCATTCAGACATGATCTTTGACCGCGACGTCTGCCAATCCCTCCCCTTTGGGCGGCCCACCGTTCTCACCATAACTACATTCCCTGGCTCAACATACCCGCTCATGCCACTCAACAGAGACTTTCTCCCCCTTTTATCGCAAGTCAACGAGGTTTACCTTGGAGATATTGGTGCTGTGCATGTGTTTACTGTCACCGTGCACAATTCGGTGTCTATGCCGGGCGTTTCGCAAGACATACCTTTCCCAGTGTTAAAGCATCTTACCCTCTTCATCGGAGACCACGACCACTTCACCTCTACCTACCAGTGCCGCAATCTTCGAATCATACTAGAGGAGAGGAAAGCTTGCGGTGCCCCAATCGTTAACCTCACTGTTGCTGGATCACGAAAACCAGCATTGGATTTGTGTAGTATGATGTCCCGTCATGTCGAGACATTCAAACATATTCTGAGTGAGTATCTATATAACGTTACTATATGTTGGCTAAAATTCATTGGATAGTGGGCCCCGAGGAGTATAAGAAATACTCCAACTTTGCGTGGTCTGCGCTTGACGTGGCTTAGGGTTTTGTTAGGGTTTTCAGCTCAAGCTGAAAGTAGTTCTGTTCTATGGATGGACTCGCTTGAAGACAGTCACAGTTCTGAAGCCATTCAGTAGCTTTTCCTCTCATACATGCAACTCGGTTCGCTTATGCTTCCTGTCCCTGCTGTTAGAAACTTGCTGTTATCGGATTCAAATATGTTCTTTTGGTGCCTCAGAAACTCTCTGGTGTGCATGTCTTGATCCAGCAACCAGCTGCGTAGCTGAAGCCCGCGCATGACGCAACTCTAAACCCAGATGCGGTGATCATATTCAAAACACGTATTCCCCTTCTCTACTCATCAGGTGGGCCGCTTCACACTCTTGCAAACCCATTCGAATTCGCTTCCTCAGCCTAGCCACCTCGACTCTTCTGATCCATTTTCCATTTAAATCACCCATCTCAAGTTCGGCCGCTCATACGCACCCACAAGATACATCACCTATCGCCTATCGGTAGCGGGGAATTAGTCTGCCTTTCCGTCCTAAAATAGCTCGGACGATGTGTCCATGTCACGCATTACATCGCCGCCATCGTTTCCATTCTTCGTACTCAATCTAACACGAAGATATTGCACTTTTTTGAAAATCTACTTCGAACGACGAGCCACGGGCACCCTTGTTTCGTCTACCCTGTGCAACTCTCTGCCCCTTATTCATCCCTTAGGGATCCCTGGATTCTCATCGACCTCCTCAGTACTGGTACTCACTCTCCGATAGTACTTATCACTATGTGGACATGCGAACAGAACTTTGAATGTGGTATATATTGATTGGTCCCGTGTCGGGTTTTAGGCACTCAAATACCCGGTACTCCACTCCGATTGATCACCCCTGAACTCCTTACGAGGTCCCCCTAATAGGATGAGTTGCATCGGTAGAAGAATCAACGAAGAAAATGGGATTTTCCAACGATTGGATGCCAGCGTGTGTACAGTACATAATATCGAGGGCTCGGGATTGCGAGGGAGGCTCTTTCACTTCCCGTTGATCGAACATCATGGTGTATCCTAGCTACACCAACTTTCTGCAATGAAATATAGCCAAAGCGCGACGGGTACATAGAATATTGTACATGGATCATTGCTTACATCTGAACCCAAGGGAAGGAACCAGAATATCCAAACCATAGCGAACTCGATGATACTCATCTCGCCAAGGTCATGTGGCAAGTGAGGCATGCCGCTCCAATGCCTCCCTCTTCGCTTTCCGCCACTGCTTTAGTTGCTCTTTGAATTCTGCAGACGGCACACGCCAAAATACAATTCAATCAGTCAAAAGCAAACCAAGAAGAAAAAAATGAGACAATAGAAACGCACCATATGGGGTACGCCTCGGACCGTGTTTCATCATAGTAATATGGGCGTTGAGGTGGTTTAGGGTACCATATGCCTTCGTGCAGTTTGGCCAAGAGCACTGGTAGAGACGCAGTATTTCGTCATACCGCCTTCTGGGACGCTTCATCACAGGAAGGGGGGGTAATGGTAAGGCAGGTTTGTGGGCGCGAACAGACACCAAGCGGAACTTGGTCCTCCAACGCATCGCGACATTGGTAAGCTCCATTGTACAAAATGTGGTAGCTGCCATGGATGGTCGCATGGGGCTCATTGAGGGGACAGGGACAGGGGGACAAATATGATCATTACGGTGCTGCCGCGCCACCAATTGATCTGGTCTACTTGTAGGCGGCCGGAGAAAGTAATCGATACGAAATGCGTTGTCACATTTGGAACTGTGGTTGACAAGGGAGTAAGGTCAATCATAATGAGGGTGCTACATCCATCTATTATGAGGACAGTAAGCTCACCAAGTGATCCAGTCACTCAGGCTGGTTCTCGTGGTCTCCGAATTGTCAAAATGGCACTGGGGACAGAAGGTTGACGATACCTCCATGGCCTGCAAGATAATAATACTGATAGCGAGTTCCAGCCCAGGCTTTAGCACCAGTGGTGAGGTCCTATCCACTCTGACATGCACATTATCCGTAGACTGAAGCATTTCCCATTCATTGCGCAGGATACGGTCACCGCCCTCGATTGTTCGACACATACGCCGCACGATGATATCGAGATCCTGGGGTTAATAGATTCTTGTCAGCAATAATATCCAAGTACCCCAATACATCGCAACCCTCGCACCTTCCAACTCGTGCAAAAGTCTATGGGGATCGCAATGGGACGACCTAATTGATCCCGCAACAAGAACTGATCGAGTGGGAGATGAGTTATCATCGGGATACACGAAGATTCTATTTGTTGTCTGAGAAACGCTAGCCGAGAAACCTCCACGTCTTCTCCGGCGAGACGTTCACACCATCCACTAAGTATGCATGTTGTGTTGAGAGTACAGATGTGGCTGAAACCGCGAAAACATACCTCAAAATAATGCGTAAGAAACCATACACAACAGGGCGCGTTTGGGCGAGAAAGTGGTTCGTCCTCTCAAGCACCATGTGGAATCGAGTATGGAGACTTTGGAGGATCTCGAGACCCGCCGAGAAATCCGCTTGTATATATTCAGCCTGACGAGTATCACACTCGTGCACTTCACGTCGGATCCCTTGCAGCTCAGAGGTGCTGTCTCGAATAAATTCTTCAGTTCGGAGGAAATACTGTAGCGTCCGCAGTGGGTGAGGCAAGTCGTTGACCACATCGAAGGCACGTCCAGCGTCGGCTAGATGAGCAGTGAGCTGTCTTAGCTCAGCCAGCAGTTTGTCAACAGGCCCATCTCCTGTTCGATTCAGAGGCGAACTTGTCACAGTGCCGAGTTTACTTTGCAAAAATGCGCAGATGTGGGCGAGGTTGACGACAGCATCCGCATAATGTCGAATGCTTACGCTCACAGAACTCGATTCCTTGATAGCATCCAAGCCAGAAGGAATCTGTCCAAATTCAAGGGTGACCTTGCTGTTGTAGTGGGTGTGATGGTCGTGGGAGACACTGCAGTTGCTGTATAGATCACGAGCGACATTGTTGAATGTGCCTGACCCGTTGTTGTTGTTCACAGTATGGCCAGTATGCGGTACAGAGAGGGCTGTTTGGACAGTGAATCCAATTATTGACCGTTGGCGACGTTGAAGGTCAAGCAAGGCAGGAGCAAAATGGCGTCGTGAGCGCTCAAAGGACGGGGAATGACGAGATGAGACGCACAGCGAAGATGGTTGCCAGCTTCTTCCAAGGTTCTCAGGGTGGATGTGGATAGTGGTGTGTGGGGACTGAGGCCTGAGAAAGGGGTGAGGCGACGATAGCTACGGGATATTCGATGGGACGTATCCTTCATCGTAGTTGAAAACAAAGGAGTGTAGTAGCATGGATTTCCGAAGAAGGAATGCTGTAACAGGACGCGTAAGCGGCGAGGTTTCAGCACCACCCAAATTCAAGCAAGTCTCTTCGGATGGCTATGCTTGGTTGTCGAAATTGACGCTTGTCAATCGAGTCTACCAGCTATGGTCAGTAACGGTTTGACGTCCCTGTGCAACGTGCGTCGTCCGAAATATGATTTTGATCATCTAAGTATAGCAAAAAAGAATATGTTTGGCAAGCTGCCGTGAATCAGCTATGTCGATGGCGGTTCCTGAAGGCCTGAAGCTTGAAGGTTGTGATGTGACACGACAGAAAGAGTACAGCTCGAAGATGAGAGGAGAAGAACCAGCTCTGTGACTCTGGTCGATGTCCCTGACCGCCCCTGTTGCTGCTCCTGTATTGAACCCTATTGCGGCGTTTTCAACTTGTATCAGCAGAACCAGGAAAAATTGGGACCGTACAGCGATTTGGCGAAGGCCGCATATCGCGGGCAGGGCTCGGAGTTCATAGACCTGAATTCCATTTTCTCAAACAACACAGGTTGTTCGTGCACGGACCCATATTTGCACCCAGATAGTGGAACAACGATTAATACAGTGTTCAAACCATAGAGAAATCGATGACACTCGTCTCGCCAAGGTCCCATACGGTCACGAACCTCAAGTCCGCGGCAGCGCTGATTAATATCCATGTGAGTTTTGAGGCAAAAGAACGCGTCAAGAGGATAATAGTGAATATGACACGCTTACCAAAGGTCGATAAGGTCCTCGAGTGAACGTTCGCGAGCGTTGCACAGGATGAGCATAGAAAAGTCAGCCGTGTAGGGCCTGCCTCCTCCGACTCCGAATCCTGGGGTTAGGGGATACGGGGCCTGTTTGTGTACGAGTCACAATTGACCGTTATGTCGCATTAGCTGCAGGAAACCAAACGAAGAGAATGGGTGGAATTGACCCACCCGTGGGAGAGAGGGATGCTGATTTGCGATGGATGTTTCGTCCAAGTGCGAAACGATGTAGTCGTCTGGGAAACAGTTGTCACACGTTGCCTTGTCTTGTATGGACTTGGGAAGGAAAAATGTCACATACCTACCAGCACACGGCTATTTGGAGTCATCACTCGGCGGATATTCTTAAGCAAAACCAAGCAATCTTCGTCCGACCAATTATGGATGATCTGGCTAAGCTATTAGAGGATGGCGCAGGCGTGAGTATTAGGCCCAGGTGATGATTCAAATAATAGCACGCACATAGTATATGTCCATCCCTGGAACAGGCGACCCTTTGAAGAAATCGACCGCAACGAACGACACGCGATTTTGACTCAGCGCGTCAGGATACTCTCTTTTCCAGAACTGGAACGGAAATCCAAATCAGTATATCCGTCACGCGCCAGACCTATGATGATGCATGCGTACCTTTTTGGCTTCTTCTAGTGTTTCCGGGCGGTCTTGCAGAGTGACAGTGATGTGGGGAAACTTCCTCGCTATCCCCATCGATATGCTCCCATTACCTCCGCCAAGATCGCATATGTTCGCGCCAGACGGTAAGTCTTTCCATGGGTACACTAGACGAACATTCAGAGGGAGATTTCCCAGCTGTGCCATTTTCGGCTGACGTACCTTCAAGAAGGATTTCATGGCCCTTGATCGTCCTGATACCGGCCATAGCTGCGGCGAGCCACTAGGATGGAGGTATAGTAAGACTTCCCCAGCTACGTACGAATGAACGGAGCACATACCTCCACGCCTCCTGGCTAAAATACAAAAGTGTGAGCCGAAACCATCAATGGTTGCTGCGTCAAGAGAATACGTACTCGAGAGTGCAGATAGTCGTAAATCGTGCCGCCCTCGTACCCCTCTTTCCTAGCTGCAAACAACACAGGCGACAACCTCGGATTGTAGGTCGGCCCATACACAGGATCCATCAGCGACTCATATAACCAAAGGGTCGCCTTCTGATGAATATCTCCTGTCTTAAGCTCCATCGTATTCGCAACTGGAGTGTTACGGACGAGCATGAGAGAGAGGCGATTATTGGCGAACACGTTTGATTGGACTGTCGTACAACACTTTGATTAGCAAAGCGATGAACGAAATGGAATGATAATAATCTCGTCGCACCTTCGCGGAAGCAGTGATGAGAGACAAGAAGCCGCAAGATGGTGCCGAGCTTGTGGGGGTGGATAGACGCCTTTTTGGCGAGCTCGTCGAGATGAAGACCCAGCGGATGGTTGGCCAGGTGACTAGCGACGTCAGATTTGATTGCAATGTTAATACACGTGGGCACAAAGGCGTTCAGACTGAGCTGTACGGGGGATATCAGCGAATCGTTTATCATACAATCCGATCGGGCCCACATTATACATTGTGTGGATGGCTGGTGACAACACTGTACCCAGCTGACCACACGCGCCTTCTAGCGTCTTGAGACTCTGCTTCAGTTTCAGCGTTGGGACAACTTCATCGATGGGGTGCTTCTCGGTATCGTGGATAGATGGGAGGTCGAAACCTTGCCTATCGTACTCGGATATGGCGTCTTCTGCGGTCTCCTTGATAAGAGTAAGGAGTTCACGGATGGTCGTTTTGGAGGCAGATGAGGCAGCAGCCATGGCAGATTCGAGGGGAACGGCGTTGAGCAACTACCACCCCGTCTGTACTCTTATACTGGTTCAAGCAGACCGAGTGCGGTAACGAAGTCAGCTAAGCTGTTGGCAGCGCTGTACGCCACGGACTTCCAAGTATCTCCCCAATGCAATTATACGGATTTTGCTTCCTTAGCAAGTCATGTCATTCTGGGACTGGCGACCTCATAGCTATTCTTGAGTGGCTACAAGCATTAGTGGCGTAAAAGAATCTCTAGAATTATACGGGCATACCATTGTTCTCATTGTATTTCCTCTTTGATCAGATAGCTTCGAAGCGAGCATGTAGTGATGGAAGCTATTCTTGCCATGCGCTCTTGTCGCAAACTTAACTATGAATGACATTAGTTGTGCTTGGAGTCGATATGGCGTTCATACTATTCGTCAGGCGATAGATCGATAGCGCTATGGAATAATATAACAAGGGGAGGTCAGCTAGCTCCGCGTCCAGAGTAGATTGAAAGGACCAGTTGCTCGACGACACAATGATGCCTGGCAGATAGGTACCGAAGCAAGTTGCCCCTGCGAAACTGGCACGTCGCTTCACATTTCCGACTTTGGCAGAAAGGTGCGGTCGTTTGCTTCCGTGGGGTACGACGCTATGTTTGCTGAGTGGGATCAAACCATAAGAAGGACTGCGAGGGCGATATAAAAGACGTTTCAGTGCGAAGGATTACTTAGGTGAATCCCAAGCACGGCGGTTACGTCACTTCGGTAATCGAGAAACCAGACAGACCCATCTCCGTTACAATGCAGGAAGTTCAGTTTCAGTCGACCATTGAGAAGGTCGGTCACGGCATGGACCTTCTTCAACTCTCACTAGTCTCCTTGAGAAGCGAGGCCTCCGAGTCGCAGCGCTCTAAAGTGCATTGGCATTGGTTGTCTTCACCGACCTACTACTCAAGCAACTTCAGTAAAGTGGCAGAACATATCCAGCGATGCCCTCTCTTTGGTAACCAAGCCTTCGCACGGCATTCCTAGCCTCCTTCTCCGAAGCCGTATACAAGTGAGCCGATTTCTCCAAGCTCTTCAGCCGATAGAAAGGGATGCTGCAGCAAATCGGATCCTTGTAAAGATACGCCTCGATTCGTTGAAGAGTATATCCAAGGGTTTGCATCGCTTCATCCCTCTCCTGGACAGAAGTGGTGTAGATGTGGTTCCGCTGAGCGATATTGAACAAGCGAAAGAGTGGGACCGTTCCGTTCTCCTGTGTTTTATAGACCCTCCCTGCATAAGGTTCCTTCTGAAAACCGGAGCTATTCATTGCGTTGTTCATATCGGCCTCGTCGATCGTATAGACGTGGTCTCCCCATTCAGCGTTGTACCCCCGGTAAAGCAGAACTGCTCTAGGGACCGCAGCGCACTGGTCGTCGGATCTGGCAGGGGCGTCTGGATCCCAGTGGCAACTTGCTGCTCCGTTAGCAGAGTTGGACGGTCGCCTGTGATCATAGTCACGCTATAACGTATGGAATTGTAAGCCAATATCAGCAGTTTCGAGGAGATAGCCAAGCACCTTAACGATAGAGGTCCCGAGAGTAGCTCGGGCAATGAAAGAAAATGTGAAGGCGATGATGATGAGAGAGATCATGACTACCAGAAGCGATCACTGAGACACGGCCGTTGGAAAAGCCAGCTGTAGTACAACTTTTCAGAGCCATATATCCAACCGCCACAAAGCTAGAACCTACAGGGGATTCGTATCACCGGAATTCGAAGTCACAAGCTTGGCGGCTGTCAATCCTACTGGCAAAACGGTCTAGAATGTGTTATGCAACGAGTTAGCGATGGGTTGTATATTCTACACTATGCAGAGAGACTTACATCGAAGGGCTCTTGGATCAAATGATGAGACAGCTGGGATCCCAAAGCGTCGGTGGTATTTTCGTACAACGGGACCGGTACTATTCTTACACTGTAAGTTCAGAGGACCTTGACAAATAGGGTTAGTCGGTGGCTTCGAGCGTAAGTCGTTCTGTGGCGTGGCATTCCTTAAGTCACTCGTTGAGAGAGAGCGCATAGAGGAGAGCTTGAGAAGCGGCACCTGCAAATAGCTAATGACCTTCGGATTGGAGGAAGGTAGCAAAATCAAAGCTTCACAGTAATGGCTTGTTCTCACGAGACTCAGAACGCGAAACCCGGTATGCCAAAATCTCCTGAGCTAGAAAGGAAGGGAATGGATAGGCTGAGAAGGGCCGTTGGTCTTTCATGATTTCGTTCAACACAATTGAATTGCGAGGCGAAAGTACGGCGCAGAGGGACAGACAAATGGAATGGTGATCGCCTGAGGTATATATAGCAGCCAACAACTGAGGGCACTGTAGAGGAGCTGCAACGGCCGTATAAGCTCTCAGCAAAGGTAGGGGAAAGTTCATACTCACAGCCGTCAATTCATTTCTCCTCTCATCACAGACGATGAAGCTCCTGAAAAGTCTCGTCTTCGCACTTCTCTGTGCGTCCCAGGGTATCGCGTTTTCAGACGATAAAGATGGGACGGACGTTAAGGTGATTAGTTCTCTCCACTTCAGAGTCAAGGATTATGTGCTCACGAAGTTGGATATGGCGTTTCAGGATCATCGCAGATGCGATCAAAGAAGCAAGCATTGCCACGACCATGGTCCGGGCGATGGAGCGGATAAGCCACCGCCAGGACCGCCAGGTCAATGCTCCTCGGTCGCAAGCGCAGTACCGTTCCTGCGGGCATATAACCCGAAATCAAAGCACCACTTCTATACCGCAGACGCGAACGAGATGACCAACTACACAAGCCAGCTCGGCTTCCAACAAGAAGGCCCTCCTGGAAAGATATTCAATACCCAGCAGCCAGGAACGATCCCGCTCTACCGCATGTGGAACCTCGGACTTGGCGACCACTTGTATACCACTTCGTACGAAGAGAGGACCAATCGGTTGCAAATTGGCTATGCCCCCGAGAAAATAGCGGGATACATTTTCAAGGATAATATCTGCGGCAGCGTCCCTTTGATTAGGATGTTTAGCATTACCGCTCAAGACCACTTCTTCACCAGCTCAGAGGCTGAGGCTATCAATGCGGGTGCTACCCTTGGATACACCAGAGAGGGCGTCATCGGATATCTGCCGCACTAAGCTGGCGTTAGCGTCAGGATATTGCTTGTAGGGTATCAGTGTCATACGATGCTACTGCATTAGCAAGATGCTCAATGCAGACTTTGGAGATGGGTGAAGGTGACAATGATGGCAAACAAGTCAGCGAATAATGACAGAATACGAGCAAAACATTCGACGCGTACCTTGTCACGTCATCTTAGCGCGATGACAAGTCGGTTTCAAGGACATCCAACGGGTCGAGAGTAACATTCAGACTTCATGAAGCTTCAAGCTTCGGACATTGGGTGACGAGAAGCTACCAAAGAGAGCACCAGAGTCAGTCAAATTCATAATTCGGACGTTGCATAGAACACACTTGAAGCCGATGCTTATTGAATATGAAGCAAACGTGTTCGACGTTCGACCGTTCCGGGAGTGTCAGCATCAGACTTAAGCGCTCGAGCGCTTGAGTATAATTGTGGGAAACTATATACTTTTGTGAACACGCGTGCCGATTCTCCGAACGGAAACTCCGAGTCGTTGTCTCCTCATGCCACCACAGGTCGACACCGAAGATTTTCAGCTAGACTCTTTTGAGACGGAAGAAGACTTACAATGCGAGCTCACCAAGATCAAGGCACGGTTTCAACGTCTTTGCGAAGTGCGAAACATGCGGTTTGGCGGCCCAGGGGCCAAAATTATTCCAGAAATTTTGACACTTATATTCGAGGAACTTGTGTTGGACGACACTAATATCGTTCTTTACCCCCCTCCGAGCGAGGACTGGATTTCAGGCCCCCGGAATTACCACCCTTGTCTGCCTCTGTCACATGTATGCCGGCATTGGAGGGGCGTTGCGCTCAGCTCCCCCCATCTTTGGGGGATACTCTATGCCAACTGCTCTCGTCCCTGGTTCGACTTCATTACCGACCGAGCTATGAACGCTCTCCTGCACCTTCGAGATATTGAAACAACCAAACACCCCGGTGATTTTGGTTTGCCACTGGATGATTGTCTGGGCAGATTTAAGCAGATACACCTCGACGCTACTACCTCAGAACAGACGAATTGGGCGCAGGTAGTCATTGACGGAGACGCACCAATGCTTGAAGTGCTAGAAATCCGCATGGATCGCTATCACTCGTACTATGATCTACCCCGACACTACTCCATACCTGCAGATACGAAACCCCGGCTTCGGGTTCTCCGCACGATTGGATGCACCGTCAACATTAGTTGTTTGTCGGGCCTGCAAGAACTTTTCGTTGATCTCGAAGAGGTCACGCACTCGATCCCCCCAGCCGATCTGCTTGAGTCACTTTGCAATTTGCAGTCTCTTCATTCACTTGATCTTCATTACTTCCTGAACGACGACGATGAAGTCTCCACCAACTTGACTGTGCGACTGCCCCATCTGATTCATTTATTCATTTCTGTACACCGGTGGATTCAACTATCGTTGATCCGGCATATCATTGCTCCCAACCTAGAGTCATTGCGACTCCGCTGTTCCCAATCCTTCCAAACATCATCCCTTCCGTCCACCATCTTGGTCCCCATCTGCCAACACATCTTCCCGTCACCACCACAGCCACAACGAGTCGCTTTGGATCACAATCGTGAGTCTTATCAAAGCATCTTCCGGGCCGTTTTGTCTCCTTCTCCATCCATGAGTTTAAGCACGAATTCATGTCGCCTTGCCCTTACCTCTCTCGAGATCGAGTTTAACTCGCATGATGACATGCTCGCGGAGCGTGACATTTCTCAGTGCCTCTCCGTCCCCCTTGGGAAGCCCACAGTTCTGTCAATCGCAACAAGACCAGACTCACGCTATCGGTCCTTCCCGGCACTCAGCAGGGATTTTCTCTCTCTTTTAACTCAAGTTCAAGAAGTCTATCTTGGAGACATTGACGCTGCCAGTCTATTCGCTTCTGCCACCCGATCTTATCCTTATCCCTCTCCATCTCCATCTACCACATCCATGGACATGCCTCTACCAGCATTAAAAAATCTAAGCCTTTTCGTCAGTGAGAGCTCGGACTGGCTGATAGACTTGGAATACATGCTACAGGAGAGGAAAGCATGCGGTGTCCCGGTCATCAATCTGATGATTTATGCTTGTCGGTTGGATGATTACTGGCATCGTTCTCTTGGTATCCATGTCGAAACATTCAAAGCCATTCCGAGTGCGTCCTTTTTGATCTACACGTTCTTTTCCCACCAGGTTAAATTCTTTGCATAGTGGAGTCCGAAGAGTATAAGAGATATCCAAACTTCGTATAAGAGGTACTGCGGAGGGCTAAGTCGGCCGGTGACCGCCTGTTTATGCAGCCTTCCAATACCCAGCCTCTGTTCGTGAACGCGTGAACAAGATTGCTGAACATTGATACCCTTACCACTCCACTCTATCTATCGGGCTTGATCGTCTGCCACAGGAAGCTTCCGGGCACGCACCCATGCCTGAAGTTGAAGCTATGCCTTGCTTCTCGACATCGACATGGATATTAGTATAACTCCGTACACAAGGCCCCAGCTTCGGGTTCTTGTGCACAACGCCCTCAGCGAAACGGCAAGCTCGCTTGAAGGACATTCAGCTGATCAAGCGTAAACACACTAATAGCGGCGCTTCATTGATCATCGGTGGTCGGTGGCTCTTGAGCGTGAGCTTGGACTGCGTGAAGGATATGAAGAATGGTGTTGGCTTCGCGTCCGTGGTCTTCACTGCTGGCTGTGGTAGGTCAAGACAGATATTGGACGACGATACATCAAGCAGATATGGATGATACCACGCTCAACAATCGTACGTCTGACCTTCAAGAACTGTCTGTATTGAATAGAGATATGATTGACCGACGTGGGTACGCCCTCTCTGTGACTGTGGGAATCTACGGCCCCGGCCGACAAGAAACTCAAGCTCAAAGGCTCATTGTCGTTCCCTCATGCCACCACAGGCTGACACCGATTTTCAGTTGGACTCAATTTGGACTCAGGAAGAACTACAATGCGAGATCATCAAGGCCAAGTCACGGCTTAGCCATCTTCATGGACTGCAAAACCTGCGATTTGGCGGCCCAGCGGCCAGAATTATGCCAGAACTTTTGACGCTTATATTCGAGGAACTTGTGTTGGATGACACAAACATCGTTCCTTACCCCCCTTCGAGAAAGGCTCGGATTTCAGGCCCCCGGAATCACCACCCTTGTCTGCCTCTCTCGCACGTATGTCGGTATTGGAGGCGCGTTGCGCTTGATTCCCCCCGTCTTTGGGGAATACTGTATACCAACTGCTCTCTCCGCTGGTTCGACTTCGTTAGCGAGCGAGCTATGAACGCTCACCTATACCTCCGACGTAGTGTCGATGTTGAAGCCATCGACGACGTCGGTGATTTTGGTTTGCCTTTGGAAGATTGCCTGGGCAGGTTCAAAGAGATACACCTCGACGATGCCACTACGGACCAGACCAGTTGGGCGCAAGTCATCATTAACGGGAACACACCCATGCTTGAAGTCCTTGAAATTTGCATGGGTCCGAACTCGTACTATCATGTACCCCGATACTACTCTATAGCTGCAGTTATGAAACCCCACCTTCGGGTTCTCCGCACGATCAATTGCACCGTCAACGTTGGGGCCGGATGCTTGTCGAGCCTGCAAGAACTTTTCGTTGATCTCGAAGATATCGCGCCCTCTCTCTCCGCAGCTGACGTGCTGGAGTCACTTCACAGTCTGCAATCCCTTCGTTCGCTTGATCTTCGTTACGTCCTAATCGACGACGATGATGTCTCCATCAACTTGACCTTGCGATTGCCTCATCTGAGCCATTTATCCATTTCTGTACGCCGATGGATTCAACTATCATTGATCCAGCATATCGTTGCTCCAAAGCTAGAGTCATTGCAACTCTGCTGTTCCCAATACTTCCATGAATCATCAACTCCTTCCACCATCTTGGACCCTATCTGCCGATATCTCTTCCCAGCACCACCACAGCCGCAACGAGTCACTTTGGATCACAATCGTGAATCTTGCTATAGCATCTTCAGGGCCTTTCTCTCCCCTTCTCCATCCATAAGTTCAACCTCAGAGTCATGCCACCGTACACTTACCTCTCTCGCGCTCGAGTTTACTTCGGATGAGGACATGCGCTCGGAGCGTGACATTTCCCAGTGCCCTTCCCTTCCCTTTAGGAACCCCACGGTTCTGTCGGTCTCAACAAGACCATACTCACCCGATCGGTCCTTCCCGGCCCTCAGCAGAGATTTCCTCTGTTTTTTAACGCAAGTCGAAGATGTCTACCTTGGAGATGCTGATGCCGTCAATCTATTCGCTGCTGCCGCCCGGTCCTATTTCAATTCATCTGCAACAACCACGCACATGGTCATGCCTTTACCAGCCTTGAAGAATCTTACCCTTTTCATCGGCGAGGAGGAGGAGCTTGACATGCCGGACTTCGGAGCCTTGCTACACCAGAGGAGCGCTCGCGGCGCTCCTATCGTCAATCTGACTATTTTCGGTTCTCACTTGGATTATTCTCTTGCTGTTTACGTCGAGACATTCAGAGCCATTTCAAGTGCGTCGATCCACGCGTTCTCTGCTTACCAGCCTAATGTCTTTGAATAGCGGACTCCGAGGAGTATAAGGAATATCCAAATTTCCTTGTTAACTAAGAGGTGTTGCGACGTACCTCTAGCGCACCGTGATGTACGATGGTACACGTCTGAGTACTTATATTGGCGTGAAAGATGAGAAATTAAATCGACATCATGACGGACGCTGTGCGGCTGGATTTTATACGTGTCGGCTAGTCTAACAAACCGGAGCCACTCTTGCCAAACGTCAAATGAAAACCGCGAGGAGAGCAGACCAGGTTGAATATCTGTGTACAGGGGTCAGGAGCAAGAGTCAGGAGCAAATGACGAAAGGTTATCCACGGCTAGAGCGCGCGATTCTGCGTTGGAACCTCAGACATGGGTAATGAAGGGGTCCGGGAGTATTGCATGGAAGTACTGCATACCTCTCAGCGACTCTGCGTATTGGATCAGCGTAAATTTCTATTACTTCGGATCGCCCAACCCAAGGTAAATAAATAAAGTTGCGAAGGAAGACAGCCTACAAATCAAGAGTTTCTTAGCGACTCAACATATACAAATGTGGCGACAATGGTGTCCGCGAGATGCTCCCACTCCGGAAAAATGATGAGAACGCTCAGCTGGGAGGCTGGGCCCCGACGACCTAGTGTAGAAGGGTGAAACGTAGCGACCAGTATGCTATGATCGTCATTTGGGTACAGCTATCATATGAAGTGGGAGGTTATCATCGCACCAGGAAGTCTTCCTCAGAGGAGGTACTCACTTCGAGAACAGGTCCCTTGAATTTCCAGACATATTCCCGATCGTCCGGAGCCAAAAATACACGATCTCTATTCGTTCGCCTGATCAGTCCAAAGGAAGATAAGTTGGAGTGAAACTGCCGGTGACGGACCTTCTACCCCACCGTGGTCCAGCCTTGCGAAAATACTTATCAACGCCGATATCTCTACCCACAAACTTCAATCTACACGGCTTGATCATCTGCCACTCGATTTCGGCAATTTTAACATCGTGGTTCGCGTGTTTTTGGTCCCCTCCGGAATGCGCTCCATTTTTCTTTGCCAACCGATGAATAGTTGATATCCGGTCCGTGACCTTGAAGGGTGTAGTCACTTTGTAAACAGGATCGCCTTGACAGAGCGAGAGAGCAACATTGCGCGGACTGTGGCTCCCAGAGAAGTGGAGCTGCATCGTGGGCGGTGAGGGGAGAGGGAGAGAAATAATGAAAAAAATAAAGGCCGCGCACCTTAACAATAACAAGGCAGGCTTCATTCCAGGCAGGACTTCCCCTTCGCCACATGATTTGAATCTCGCACGCGGTGACAAGGCGTGGGTGCCATCACACTCAATGCCGGCACAAAGTCCAGGAACAATTTGGGACAAAATATGACCGTGTTTGCGGGCGGGCGTATACGACACCATCGACGATTGAAGCCTTGGGATATCGAGTTGCCCGACGGACGGACGTGTACCTGAGGCGTGACAACTCGGTGAGTGATCAGGAGTACAATGCACATGCTGCCTCGGACTCGCGCACTCATGGCATGTACCAGGTGGTCAGTGTGCAAGCTGGAGATAAAAAGTGAGTATTACAATAAATGGGTAGCTGCAACAGTCAACAGTTATCGGAAGTAGTGGGAATATGCACCAATGTTCAACAAATTCCCCAGCTTACCTCTGCGTACATCATTCCGAAAGAAAGCAAGGTCGGATGTATGTGGCATAGCAATAAACGAGACCTAGCTTTCACCGTAGGTGGGCGCGGAGATACGTGCCCTCGACGAAATCCGATATGAACCAGGTGGGATAAATCGAAGAGCCGTTCGTTGGCACACTGAATGAAGAGAAGATCAGAGGTTGAGACGGGGGACAACCTCAGTCCCTCCGTAAGCGACAAAACAGCACGTAAGCGTCCCCGTTAGGAGCTGAGGAGTTGCGGAGGGTGGGCAGCGCCATGGTTCGGGCGCCGAACAAGGGTACTATGCTGTACATACTACACACAATAATTTGTAACGAGTGCAAAGCCAGAGTTGTATTGTCAATATTCAGACATACCTACAAACTCCGTCCAAAAGCCGACTCGAGTCCAATTAATCATCTTTCTTTGGGCCGGCTTTGGGAGGAGGCGGCGGCGATGGACCTCCGTTATGATGAGGGAAGCCATTCCCGTTTATGGGGTTAGGCGTAGGTGGGAATATCCCATACGGGTTAACAGGCGTGCTTGGCACCGCCGATCCATTGCTAGGAGAACGTGATGATGGAGGGGCACCAAACGCGGCAGAGGACGAAGGAGTTCGTAACGGATTAGAGACCGTCTGACGCATGGGGGAGGCTGGCGGCGGGCCAAAAGAACTTGAAGGGAAACCAAGGCCAACGCTACTATGAGGAGCAGGCGACATCGGAGGACCCGCCATAGCGGGGGAGTTAAGGTAAGGAGAGCCTGCGGGACTGAATCCAGCTGACATCGGTGTGCCGGCATAAGATGAGTAAGGTGACCCTTCGACGGTCCAGCCATTGCCTTGTCTCACAACCTTTCCCATGGCCGAGTTGCGAGCACGTAATTGGCCTCCACCCCATTTGTTGCGAAGGCCGACCTTGGCTCCAGATGCTTCGGCAGCGACAAGGCCGGGTGATTGATCAGCTCCAGAAACCACCTCGACTGCGCGCGTAGTGATACGAATCGCGTAGCCCATACAAACGAAGACTCCGCCGATGACCCCGACGCATCTAAAAACAGATGATTAGATGGCGGAAATCCGCGGCCTAAAAACTGATCGGACAAACCTGATGATGAGTTGGAGGAAAGTTGTAGTCTTCTGGTGAATGGTAATGGCAAGCGGGTCAAGGTCAAACTTGAAGAAAATGCCGGGGGTTCCAACATTGTGCTGTAGTATGCGAGTGTAGTGAGTGACACTGTATTGGTTGGTGTAGAGGGGGATGTCCCTCGGCGCGATGTACGTTGTTGGAACAACATGGAGGAAGTACTGGTAAGCGACAAACGCTGAACGCGGCAATCAACTGGTGAGAAATGCTACGATCGCCAGGCGGTAGGTATTGACTCACGATCATGGGTAACCTCGTAGGTCATGTCCAAGGGTTGGGTGATATCCGGGAAGAAGGGTCCAAAGGAGAACTCCGTAATGATATGCGAGAGGTTCATTACTGAGAATGGATTAGCATCGACTCACAGGCGAAGCCACGTAGTTCTGCGCTCACAGCTGTGATCGACATGCTCGTAGCTAGCGTAACCGTGTCCGAGAGTAGTGATATGAAGGTTGGCTGGTAAGGAAGTGAATAGTCGAACGAGCACGACAGGAAAGGTGAACGTACCAGTGACCTTCTTGACCATCAATGAGCCGTACACTCGGCACGCGGTATCAGCACCCTGGTGGGTGTACGTTGGTCGGAACCCGTTCGGCTTTCTTCGTAGAATAGTATCGAAAAGCCCGCGCGATGCCCGCGACTGAGAAACCGCTTGCTGAGCGGATAGGGCGGTCGTATGCTCTCTGTCCAAAGGTGAAGACGAGCTCACACGCTACATTCAAAGCGACGTACTGAAGCGTGGTGGCTTGACCCAAATCGAACAGTGTCTAATGGCGCACTGTTAACAGGATGGAAAGACAGGATGAATATCACCCACTCCGTCCCTGCGGAATGCACCACTGAGGAAAAGTCTGTCCCCTACGGCGTCCCTCAAGTCTACGCTGAGGACTGAACACGCATTAACCACTAGACCTGCAATAGCCATCTAATCCAGCACTCACATTTACATGGCATATTCACCACCAAGTCCACATTCACCGACATGAAGCTGTTCTTGTCCGTATCGACAGTAAAGCGATATTCAGGCCAGCCCCAGATATATTCCCCAATATCATTCAGCATAAGAATCCATGTCAGCAGGCCGATCAGGATGGTCATGATACCCCGAGACTCAGAGCGAGCCTTGTAGGTCGAAGGCAATTTTGGAAAGGCATCGAATTTCGCGATGGGAGCAGGCACAGCAGAGTCCAGTTTGTCGAGAATTGAGGTTTCTTGCTCCATTGTCATCGACATGGGCAGACCTAGTAGGCGGGGCAGACGCCAGCAAGGACGGAAGAGAGGGTGGAAGGAAAGGAGCAAGAAGAGTGAATGGTGTGTATGGTTGCTGCCAGCTCAGACGACTGATACACTTCCAAATCCGGTAAAAAGTTGACGTGTTCCTGCTAAATTAAAATTCCGAGGATTTCGCCGTTTCACGTGATGGTCAGGATATTTGGTCCGCGATTTCACTCCCCGTCATTGGCCAACTGCACGCGACGCGAGGCAAGGAAGCCCGGAGATGAAACATACCATGATGACGCTGACCCGACGATGTTGCGAGAGACGAATGCACGCTCGGCAATCGGTCGAATGATTTATTAAGTACAATAAAGCCTATAATATGGAATGCTGGAATGTCTGTGGTGCTACATAGAGTCGTTCGAGGTCATTCACTAAGCACTACTCGAGTACTGACAGCGGAACCGCTACCAAGAACGGAGAGATGAAATGACGACTCTGTTGAGCAAATAAGCGACAGTTATCTGCATTGAGGGACGCGAATGATTACCGATTTCATTCCTCGGCGATCTCGAGGAGCTTCTTGCATTCAGCCTATGAGTGTCCTTATCAACGAGCAATTTGTTGAACAAAACCGAATATAACTCACGTTACGAGTAATGAATTGACATAAACTGTGCCTATATTAGCCCAGCAAAAAGGACAGCGAACATGATTTACGTTTACTTAGGATGCTATGAAACGTCATGAAGATGACCTTGTCGGGCATCGCGATGAACTGCATGAATTGAGGCATTAGGCAGCAGCACAAAATGTACGAAATAAGATGAAACTCGCCGTCACGAAGATGGTGATTGCAAAGACGCTAGACAGGGGGCGCCCCTAGCTCAGCAAAGGGAATCGTAAATGAGAGTCTTCACGTACTTGGTGAGCAGTCCAATTCCAATGACATACACAAGGAGTTTATCTAGAAGGTTCTCTGTGCTACGTATCGCAAGTCAGCATTCATTGCTCAACACTATTTATTCCTCACGAGTTGCCAACATACCTTCGAATGCCCGATCGACATCGATTTAGATAGTACGTCAAGGAGGCCGAAGTCAGCAAGTCACAGAGAACTGCGCTGCCCAATTCAAAGGTCCCAATGGCCTGTATCAATTTGATGAGACATAGCATAAAATGGAACAGAAAATAGACGCACGTTGCTGACGGGAGAGTGTAGCTGGAAGCCATTACCACTTATTTGTCTATTCGTCCTTGATGAATGCATGCCCGTGATTGGCGATGAATCACGTACTGTAGTACTGCCATACCTAGACAAGGTCACTGGATGAATGGCGCATTCCGAAGGACTGCACTCACATATCCCGGATGCTACGGCGTAGAAAATGTCAGTTCGGACAGCGCACAAAATCGTGTGGAACTCACCGAATCGACATAGTGTCAAGAATGACTGCAGTATGATAGATGAGCATGGCCTATCTAAATATGATTCAAGGAGCACATACCAAAACGGAAGTCACGAGCCGGTTCTTGTTGCTTACTGAACCAGAGGAGAAGGGGTCAGGAGATGTAAACGAAGCAGAGAGAACATACATATCCACACTCGGAATGCTACTGCGCTACAGAGGGAATAGTCAGCGGAAGCATGGCAACACTTCTGGTAGACAGACCTCTGAACCATGGTAACCGTGATACACTACACGACACACATGCTCAGTCCACCCATATGCATAAAATTTAAAATTAAAACTAGGCGTACGCACCGCGACGTAGAGATCTAGCTTGATACCATGGATGAGCCATGAAGCCTTACTATTCGTGCGAGCAGCTCACCACCAAGCCACTGAACGATAGCCATCAGACAGAATTCAAAAGCAGAGGGCGAGGCTTCATCACACCTAGGATAAGCTAGTGATGGAGTTGCACGAAGGTATATGAGCTTCGATGACTCGGCGATGCCAATCGTCTGCATACTGTCCATAATTCTGGTACAATGTGAACTCTTACTGCCAACATTCGAAACAAGAAACTTACAAGAGAATAGCTATCTGACGCGTCAAGTTAGACCATGCTTTAAACTAAGAAGTTCAAAGTGGCTCACCCAAGCCTTGTGGAGATAAGGATCACCAGGATAGTGGCGGAAGTACCAAATCGTCTGAGCAACCGTCATTCCGAATAGTCTGTCACATCCTCAGCAAATCCGAACGTAAAACTAATGAGAACACAGGGTTTCACGAACGGGCAATTGATCATGACGCCTACGCCGATCAGCAATTCAGGATTAGTTTCTGCAGAGCGAGAACGGCGACTGACCAAACAAGATCGGAGAAACAGCCCGTGAAAAGAGTGAGATGGGAGGTACAGGTAAATCAGACATGGTGGGAGGGGTCGGTCGCGCTGCACCATTGCAATTATTAGATGTATATATGGCGTCCAAGCGACAGGCAAAGGTAGCGAATTCCAACCGGTTCGCATAATGCAACCAGAAGGTGGCGCCTCCATTCTGTTGCAAGTCAAAACTGCAAACTGCATTGGTGAGGTGATGATGGGTGGTCAAAAACGACGGCTAGAACGCTTGTGATACCTCCGAAGCCGTGATATCGCTGAAGGGCTGCCTTCGCCGGAAGAAGTTTGCATGGTGCGCGAGTGCCAGGTGACGCACCACATGAAGAAAGTCCAAGTGATTAGAAGGGTACACCCCGCCGCTTCGCTAGCAATACACAGAGACGCTGACGAACGCCGCTACGTTGCCACTTCGAAGTTCTAGGTTGTCGAGTCAGTCAAGTAAACTGCGCCGATGCAACATTGACAAACGGCGAATGCATATGAACAGAATAGGAAGGAGCAACATGGGGAAGTCCGGAGATTATTTTATTACAACAGCGCTCACCCTAGAGCTCTAGCGCGGATTGTCTATCTTACACAGCGTCCTTCGTGGTACCTCACTAAGCGCTACTGATAGTGGAACCGCTACCGAGAACGGAGAGATGCAGTGACGACTCTGTTCAGCACAAATAAGTGACAGTTAACTGCATTGAGGGACGCGAATGATTACCGATTTCATTCTTCGGCGCTCTCAAGGAGCTTCTTGCATTCAGCCTGCGAGGGTCCTTATCAACCCGCAAATATTAGAAGAAAATCAAAAGCAACGAACGTGACGAGTAGTGAGTTGACATAAACTATCCCGCAATTAGCTCCAGTGAAAACAAAAATAAAACAGAGACAGTGACGCACGTTTGCTTATAATGCTATGGAACGTCATGAAAATGATCTTGTCGGGCATCGCGAGGAACTGCATGAATTGGGGCATTAGACGATAGCAGGAAACAAGATCAAACTCGCCGTCACGAAGATAGTGATTGCGAAGACACTAGACAGGGGGCGCCCCTAGCTCAGCAAAGGGAATCGTAAATGAGAGTCTTCACGTACTTGGTGAGCAGTCCAATTCCAATGACATACACAAGGAGTTTGTCTAGAAGGTTCTCCGTGCTAAGTATGGTGAGTCCGCATTCATTGTTCAACTCGATTTATTCCACACGAGTTAACAACATACCTTCGGATGCCCGATCGACACCGGTTTAAATAGTACGCCAAGGAGGCCGACGTCAGCAAGTCACAGAGTACTGCACTGCCCAATTCAAAGGTCCCAATGGCCTGTAGCAATTTGATGAGACATACCATAGAATGGAACCGAAAATAGAGACGCACGTTGCTGATAGGAGAGTGTAGCTGGAGGATATTGCCGCTTATTTGTCTATCCATCCGCGATGAATGCATGCCTATGGCTGACAATGAATGACCTACTGTAGTGCTGCCATGCCTATTCGAGGTCGCTGAATGATGGCGAATTCACAAGAAAGGACCTCACTTACATATCCCGGATGCTAAGGCATGGAAATCGTCAGTTCGGACAGCTTACAACATCGCTTGACACTCACCGAATTGGCATAGTGTCAGAAAGGCCTGAAGTAAGGTGAGCATGGCCTATCTCTATATAATTCGACGGGTGCCTACCAGAACGGAAGTCACGAGCCAGTTCTTGTTGCTTACTGAAGAAGAGGAGAAGGGGTCCGACGATGGGATGGAAGCAGAGAGTACATACATATCCACACTCTGAATGCGAATGCACTAAAGAAGAAAAGGTCAGCGGCAGCGTCGGAGCAATTCTGGTAGACAGACGCCTGAACCATAGTAACCGTGATACACTACGGACGCGCATCGTCAATCAACACATAATATTGGAGCCTAACAAACCCACCGCGACGTAGAGGTCTAACTTGATACCCAGCATGAATGAGTTGCGAAGCCTTGTTATTTGCTCGAGTAACTCACCACTAAACCGCTAAATGATAGCTATCAGACAGATTTCAAAAGGAGACAGCGAAGCTTCATCATACCTAGGATAAACCAGTGATGGAGTCGCACGAAGGTATACGAGCTTCGATGCCTCGGCGATGCTAATCGTCTGCATACCGTCCATAATTCTGGTACATTGTGAACTCTTACTGTCAACATTCACCGAAACAAGAAACTTACAAAAGAATAGCTATCTGAGGCGTTAAATTAGACAATGGCTTTCACACAAGAGGTTCGGAGTGCTCACCCAAGCTTTGTGGAACTTAGCATCGCCAGGGTAATGGCGGAAGTACCAGATAGTTTGAGCCACCGTCACCCCAAATAGCCTGTGTCATTCCGATAAACCCGAGCTAATCCTAACGAGAAAACAGCAAGTTCCACGAACGGGCAGTTGATCATGGTACCTGCTCTACACCGATCAGCACTGCAGGATTAGGTTGATGTAGAGTGAGAACGGCGACTTACCAAGCAAGACTGGAAATGCAATCTGTGAAAAGAGTGCGATGAGGGGTAGAGGTAAATCAGACATAGTGGGAGGGGTGGTTTGCACTTCCCCATGGCGAGCATTAGTTGTATAAATGGCGTCCGAGGGATAGGCGATGATGGCGAATTTTAATCAATTTGCATAATACAACAGAGGGTGTGTGGGAGCATCGAGTGGCATGGCATCTTCCATTCTATCATACGTCAAAATTTGCACCGCTGCGAATGGTGACCGGTCAAAAATCGAGGATCGGCGTGGCATGTGGATAACACAGCTTCGTAACGGGCCAAATGCTATCGTACAAAGGACGGAGCGTAACCAACTAAGGAGCGATTGAGCAGAAAGCATATGCCGACTCGGAGGAGATGGACGTGCGATTCTGATGCCACTACGTTGCCGCTTCTAGCCTGATGATGTCAAGTCAGTCAAGTCAACTTCACTGATGCACCATTGACGACGGCGCATGGGTAGGATATCAACAGAATATGAAGACAGTATCGCGGAGATGGTAGCACCGGATCAGCCTAGCGCAAATGTCACAGTTCCAGAAAGTCAGGTTCCTCTTCAATCATCAAATCCAACAACTTGAAGAATGACGCCGCAGGGAAACCAACAACGTTGTGGTAATCTCCCTCTATCTTGCGTATCAGAATCCCTCCAAGGCCCTGGTATCGCCAAAATGAGTAAATCAATCCGAAGGGACAGAGAGACGGGAGGACGTACCTGGATAGCAAATCCTCCAGCCCGATCAAGTCCTTCTCCGCTATTTGCATAGGCCTCAACTATATGCCTAGGGCTGTCGGCAAAGTAAACCAACGATCGTTCATCGAGCGACCTTTATCGGGCGAAGTCAGACAAGTTAATCATGTTGACCGCTATACTAACTTGATTCCATAACCAGGAGCCGATAGAATAGGATATACTGTATGATGCTCAATTCAAAGCAGTGGGATGCATGAACGAGCACATACCGATCGTGACGCCAGTTACCACCTCGCAGACACCGCCGTTCATATCAAGCAGCATACGAAGATTGTCCTCCTTTGAGGCCGGCTTCTCTAGCAGCTCCTGGACGATCTGCGGCAGATCGGAATATGATGTCTGTGAGGTCGATGGTAGGGCATGGGTTAGAACGACCGTATCCGCTGTTGATGTTCGGTTATTTACCATCAGCGTTCAATTTCCAACGTAGCTCACCTCCAATAACGAGGTCAGGCGCATTATCTGGATCCTCATTCTAAGTGTAAAATGAGCCACCCACAGCCTGAAGATTGCATTCTTTCTACCAACCACGAGTCGCTCATAAACCTCCACAGCTTTGTGCGTCGCTGTTGAAACCGGATACTCGTGTGGATCCTCGAAGCCATGAAGAGGTAGATCCTCCTTAAAATTAGAGGGTACGATCTCCGGTGCTAGTCCCTGGTAGGCGACTGCGTGAGGTCAATCAATGTCGAGGACCAGGGAGGAATAACACTAACGAAAATGTGCAGGATCTCTTTTCTTCTCGGACTATTTGATGCCAATACGACTCTCTTTCCGGAGAGCTTAGTAATTGCTGGAATTTTGAGGGCGTGAGGAAGGATGTGCTTGTCGTTGGTCATGGTCAAGAATGAAATGGGCGCCTGTGGCCAAATCTTTTGACTGTGACCGGTGACCGCCGCCGCCGATGAAGTTCAAAACCTCAGTTACTAGCTCCCAAACATTCTTTCGTATGTGGCCCAGCCAATGTCATCATCTGCCCACTCATTCTCTCGAAAAGGTATCATTCAAGCTATCGAAAAACTTCAAAAGAAATGTATCATCAAATTCTCCACCACTGAGATGCGTATCATCTGCAATCACGACGCGAACGAAGGCGGGATCCAAGTCTGGTCGTGAGCCTCACTTTCGCCGTTAGACTTGACTTGAGTCTCACAGGACAGGCGAGAGTGATTAAGGTCGACTCCCTCTTCACGCGCTACCGCATCGAATCCAATGCCAACAACGAAATTACCTTTCTACTTTCCGCCGAAGCGCTTGCAGCAGCACTGAAGTCTGCATCTGCTTCAGAAGCTGTGATGTCTACGTCCGGGGAGGACGGAGAGATAGTCATGAAGCTCGCGAAAAAGAACGACCAGGCTGTCCTATGCTTTGAGATTAGCGGTCGTAGCAGGCTGGGGAAACAAATGCGTGTGTCGCATGATGTGGTCATTGAGGTGATGAAGCCAGCAGACGTTGCGCTGTTGAAGGAGCCAATGTGTCCAGAACCCGATGTGAGTTGGAGCTGTCCTGTTTCACAGTGGGTGCTTGAGCTACCCTTAGGTTCATATACTTCTCCCTCCGTTACCCAAGCTTCGCACAGTCGTCGAACGTCTGAGGCCTATGTCTGACGTGCTCGCAGTCACTGCGAACCATGGAGGCTCTGTTAAGCTGTCCATCACCACGGACTCAGTCAAACTCGACACGGAGTGGACCAACTGCACTATCCCAAAAACGAGTGCGTATTCCACAATGCTACTGCTTTATAGTATGTACTGACAATGCTTAGCTCGTGATGCAAATGGGAGTCAAGAAGATGCACCCGAAAAGCCAGACCCAGCCCTATTCTTTCCCGTTCTCGTCTCAACCAAAAGTTTCCTCAAGTTCCTGAATAGCCATGTAGTATCGACTACGACTATTGCATGTAAGTCAGTGTGGATGCGTCATTTTTGGCAGATCTGCTAATATGTGTATTAGGCATATGTCAACACCATTGCTTGATCTTGTACGTCTATGTCGGGGATTATGCCGACGCCGGAGGCGTGTTGACATACTATATCCCTGCGATTATTGATAGCGAAGACTAACCTGTAGTAACTGGATACCCCGATGATACTGATACCCAAGATATAAATTTCAAACAGCTTTGATGAAGCGCGCGAACGGTCCATCAGAGACCCATGTCCCTCCCTTCTCTATCGCCGGCCTTCTTCGCTGTCGACCCAAGCGTATCGAAGTGCTCTCTCTCCTAGCTCGTAAAGGAGCCGGCACTCGCTGGGGCCGTGAAGTGCTGGATGGTCACGCCATTATGAGACGTGCTCACGCGGAGCCGGCTCAACCCTGTAGACATCAATCCGAGGAACCTCTTGTGGTCTCCGTGGACCTCGGCCATGCCATGGCCAGGCGTTAGTCCCATCCTCGCGGACACCTTCGGCTCAGATGTTCATATCGCGCTGGCATACAGCTTTCCTGAGATGAGTCGGCGAGTACCTGGACATCCCACTACGGCGCACATCTCGTAGATGTTCGCTACTTTAAGAGGCTATATTTCTACTGGCTTCGGAGTATAGGCGACTGCATTTGGCTGCTACTCCTAGCTTCGGTACCTGGATGTCTTTGCATAAATGCTACCGTATCCCGAAGTAACTGTCAGAGCCTTCGTTCGTTGCCTTTGACAAGACGTAACACCTCAAATGCCATCCCACAACTCGAATATGCATGTCAACATAAATAGCCTCCCCGTCACTCGAGCAATGTGGTGTCGCAGCAAAGTGCTGGTAAGTGTACTGTTCACTTTTGGTTTTGAATGGTCTTATACCGAAGCGACCGTGATTTTAGGGTTACGACCTAACCGGCTTTGGCACGAGGATTGGCAGGAGCTTCGCCAGGAAATCGGCGACTTGCGACGTCTGGAACCGGATGCAGACCTCGCCAGTCAACATCATAGTTGAAACCCACGTACACCAATCTCTGGATAGTGAAGTGTGGAATTGCGAATCAACACAGGGATCCTTCGAATCCACAAAACAGTCGAGCGACCATTTCTGTAATGACCCGTCTACCGGCCTAGTGGTCAATCAGCCAGGTAAGTACGCTGTCACCGGTAAGACGCAAAAGCTCATTCACTGCCACCCAGTCTCATAATTTCCATCATATCGTAGTCACACAGATACCCTCGCAATGTATTGTATTATAGGTTTCGTATAATTGTCTGAAGGCATCGGATGCTTATGCCGGTACAAATGAGCAACGCTATTGAAGGTACTAGTTAAGCATTCTTGGGAACATCTCGCGTATCCTACAATCTCGCCAAGTTATGTATATCGAGCCTTTATAAATCGTCAGCTACTGTTGAGCTACTGCCCAATCTCTAGGAAATTGAGGTATTCCCTATACTCCTCGGAGTCCGCTATTCAAAGAGTTCAATTTGGTGATCAGAGAAGGTGCGGACGAAAGGACGCACTCGGGATGACTTTGAATGTCTCAACATGAGGAGAAAGCAAATTATGATCCGACTCATAATCCTCAGAACCGAAAATAGTCAAGTTGATGATCGGAGTACCACAGGCTTTCCTCTGCTCTAGCATGGATTCGAGTCCCCATAGCTCCAAGTTATCGAGGAAAAGCCTGAGGGTAATATTTTTTAGTGCCAGTAAAGGCACCGATGCCACGGATGTGGTGGATAAATTCGTCGGAGAGGGCTGCATGCCAGCAACGAATACCTTGACGGCATCATCATCCGCAACGTAAATGTCCTCAACTTGCGTTAAAAGACAGAGAAGATCGCCGTTGAGTGCTGTGGGGCTCTTGTAGACCGACCTCGACGATGTTGTGGTAATGGATAGAACTGTGGGCTGCCTAAATGGAAGGGCAAGGCACTGGCAAATGTCACACTCCGAGAGCATGTCATCATCGGAATCAAATTCAAGCTCGAGAGAGGTAAGGGGAGGGCGGCATAAATCTGTAGGCAGCAAAAGGGCCCGCATGGTGCTACGACAAGATTCGCGATTGAGGTCCCAAATGACTCGTTGTGGTTGCGGAGATGCTGAGAAGAGTTGTTGGCAGATTGGGACCAAGGTGGTGGACGGAGCTGGTGATTCACTATCATCTTGGGAACAGCGGAGGCGCAATGACTCTAGTTTTGGAGCAGCGATATGCTGAACCAACGATAGTTGAATCCACTGAAAGGCAGCTAAATATAAATGAGTAAGGTGAGGCAATCGCACAGTCAAGTCGGTGGAGACTTCATCGCGTTCTTTCAGGATGTCACGAAGATCAAGGGAACGAAGAGATTGCAGATTGCGAAGTGACTTGAGCAGATCGGCTGTGGAGACTCTGGAGAGATTGTGCCCAATCCCTCTGAGGTCAATGAGAAGCTCTTGCAGCCCCGAGAGACTACCAACGCCGACACATCCAATTGTGCGGAGAACCCGAAGCCGGGGTTTCGTATTTACAGGGATAGGGTCGTAGGAGAAATCAGAGAACGAGTGGGGATCCTCGCAAATTTCAAGGACTTCAAGCATGGGCGTGTCCCCCTCAATGATGACTTGTGGCCAACTGGTCTTGGCTGTAGTCGAAGCGTCGAGGCTTATCTCTTTGAACCTGCCCAGACAATCTTCCAGTGGCAAACCAAAATCATCGAAGTCATCATCATCGGTTTCAATATCGACATTCGATCGGAGGAATAAGGGAGCGCTCATAGCTCGCTCGCCAATGAAGTCGAACCAGCGCCGAGAGCAGTTGGTATACAGTATTCCCCAAAGATGGGGGGAACCAAGCGCAACCCGCCTCCAATACCGGCATACGTGTGACAGAGGCAGACAAGGATGGTGATTCCGGGGGCTCGAAAACCGATCCGGGTCACTCGGAGGGGGGTAGGGGACGATATTTGTGTCGTCGAAGATGAGTTGCTCGAAGATAAGCGTCAAAATATCTGGAATGATTTTGGCCGCTGGGCTGCCAAACTGCGTATTTTGTACTTCACAGAGGCGACGATATCTTGCTTTGGCCTTGATGAGTTCGCGTTGTAGTTCTTCCTTCGTCCCAAATGATTCCACCTGCAAATCGTCGTGGCTAGTTTGCGATATGTGCTGCATAACGAAGAGGTTCTTCAAAAGATGAGGAACGATGGCGTTGAGATCAAGGAACGTGAGAATGAAGGGCGCCCAGTAATCGAGTGCAAACACCACGCGCGTGACCCCTTTCTGCCCCTTTTCTCTCCTAGAGCACCATTTCCATGTCCCAAAGTTGCATTTCATGTCTTTAAGCTTCAAGTCCTCAAGGCCTCAGGCAAGCCTCAGGCCTCAGTTTTTACCACTCCTGAGATGTGTTACTACGCTCTATTCACATATATAGAGAGGTCACTGCTTCGAACTGCTGTAGAGCGAGTTCTACATGTAAACATACTCTTGTTCTACAGTTTATTTCGGTAAGAACAGAATGGCGCACCGCCGAGCGACGGTGTAGCTAGGTTCCACTTTCCCAACACCTCTTATCCAACAAGGTAATTGGGGTATTTGTTCTTCTCATACTCCTTGGAGTCCGCTATTCAAAGAATCTAAGCTGGTGATTAGAGAACATGGGGGCGAAAGGACGCACTCGGGATGACTTTGAATGTCTCGACATGAGAAGAAAGAGAATAATGATCCAACTCGTCATCTTGACAACCGAAAATAGTCAAGGTGATGATTGGAATACCACAAGCTTTCCTCTCTTCTAGCATGGATTCGAATTCCCACATTTCCGAGTCATCGACAAGGGTAAGATTTTTTAATGCTGGTAAAGGTACTGGTGCCACGGATGTGGTAGATACAGACGTTGGATAGGGTCGCATGCCAGCAACGAATACCCTGACAACACCATCATCAAGGTGAACATCCTCAACTTGCGTGAGGAGACAGAGAAGATCTCTGTTGAGTGCCGTGGCACTTCTGTAGACCGAGCTTGACGATGCTGTAGTAATGGACAGAACTCAGGGCTGACCAAAGGGGAGGGAGAGGCACTGGCAAATGTCACGCTCATAGAGCATGTCCTCGTCTGAGTTGAACTCGAGCTCGAGAGAGGCGAGGGTGAGGGAGTATAAATCCGTGGATAGAGTTTCCGACGGACCAGGAGGGAGAAGGGCCCGGAAGATGCTACGACAAGATCCGCGATTGAGATCCCATGTGACTCGTTGGGGTTGCAGAGGTGCTAAGACATGTTGGTAGACCGGGACCAAAGTGGTGGATGGAAGCGGCGAATTACTATCACATTCGGAACAGCGGAGTCGTAGTGACTCTAGTACTGGAGCAACGATATGCTGAACCAATGATAGTTGAATCCACCGGTCCACAGAAATGGATAGATGGTTCAGATGAGGTAATCTCACAGTCACGGTGGTGGAGACTTCATCGCGGTCATTCAGGATGGAACGAAGATCAAGGGAACGAAGAGATTGTAGACTGCCAAGTGAGCCTAGCACGTCGGCTGCGGAGAGAGAGGACGTGATAGAATAGAGGCGAATGACGAGTTCTCGCAGCGACGGCAAGGAACCAATGCTGACGGTGCAATCGATCATGTGGAGAACCCGAAGTCGGGGTTTCGTATTTGCAGAGATAGTGTCGTCGGAGAAATCAGAGAACGAGTGGGGATCCCCGTAAATTTCAAGGACTTCAAGGATGGGTGTGTCCCCGTCAATGATGACTTGCGCGCAACTCTCGTCTGCGGTGGCAACGTCGAGGTGAATCTCATTGAACCTGTCCAGACAATCTTCCAGGGGCAAGCCAAAATCATCGAAATCATCATTGATTCCACTATCGACGCATAGTCGGAGGAATAGGGAAGCGTTCACCGCTCGCTCGCTAATGAAGTCGAACCAACGGCGAGAGCAGTTGGTATACAGTATTCCCCACAGATGGGGGGAATCAAGCGCAACCCGCCTCCAATCCCGGCATACGTGTGACAGAGGCAGACAAGGGTGGTGATTCCGGGGGCCCGAAAACCGATCCCTGTCACTCGGAGGGGGGTAGGGAACGATATTTGTGTCGTCGAAGATAAGTTCCTCGAATATAAGCGTCAAAATCTCTGGAATTATTTTGACTGCTGGGCTGCCAAACTGCGTATTTTGTAGTTCACAAAGGCGACGATATCTTGCTTTGGCCTTGATGAGTTCGCGCTGTAGTTCTTCCTTCGTCCCAAATGATTCCACCTGCAAATCATCGTGGCTAGTTTGCGATATGTGCTGCATGACGAAGAGGTTCTTCCAAAGATGAGGAACGATGGCGTTGAGGACAAGGAACGTGAGAATGAAGGGCGCCCAGTAATCGAGTGCAAACACCACGCGCGTGACCCCTTTCTGCCCCTTTTCTCTCCTAGAGCACCATTTCCATGTCCCAAAGTTGCATTTCATGTCGGTTTTTCTCTTCAAGCTTCAAGTCTTCAGGCCTCAGTTTTAACCACTCCTGAGATGTGTTACTACGCTCTATTCACATATATAGAGAGGTGACTGCTTCGAACTGCTGTAGAACGAGTTCTACATGTAAACATAGAGTTTATTTCGGTAAGAACAGAATGGCGCACCGCGACGCTACAGCTAGACGCGGTTCCACTTTCCTAACACCTCTTATCCAACAAGGAAACTGGGGTATTCCTTATACTCCTCGTCATCCGCTATTCAAAGAATTAAATCTGGTGATCAGGGAACGTGTGGACGAAGGGACGCACTCGGGATGACTTTGAATGTCTCAACATGAGAAGCAAAAGAATAATGATCCAACTCGTAATCCTCAGAACCGAAAATAGTCAAGTTGATTATCGGAACATCGCGAGCTTTCCTCTCTTCTAGCATAGATTCGAATTCCTGCAGCTCCAAGTCATCGTTGTAAAAGGTAATGGTTTTTAACGCTGGCAAAGGCAATGGTGCCACGGATGTGGATGCAATCGTTGGATAGGGCCGGGTATTAGCAGCGAATAATTCGACAGCACCACTTTCAAGGTACACTTCCTCCACTTGCGTGAGGAGACAGAGAAAATCTCTGCTGAGTGCTTTGGAGCTTATGTAGACCGAGCTTGACGATGCTGTAGTAATGGACAGAACTCTGGGCTGACCAAAGGGGACGGAGAGGCACTGGCAAATGTCACGCTCATAGAGCATGTCATCATCGGAATCAAATTCAAGCTCGACAGAGGCAAGGGCAGGATGGCATGAATCTGTGTGTAGAAAAAGGGCCCGCATGATGCTACGATAGGATCCGCGATTGAGATCCCAAGTGACTCGTTGTGGTTGCTGAGATGCTGAGAAGAGTTGTTGGCAGATTGGGACCAAGGTGGTGGAAGGAACTGGTGATTCACTATAACCTTGGGAACAGCGGAGGCGCAATGACTCTAGTTTTGGAGCCACGATATGCTGGACCAACGATAGATGAACCCACCGGCGTGCAGAAATGGATAAACGGTTCAGATGAGGTAATCGCACAGTCAAATCGGTGGAGACTTCATCGTCGTCATCCAAGATGTTATGAAAATCAAGTGAACGAAGGGACTGCAGAGTCCAAAGTGACTCTAGCACATCGGTTGCAGAGAGGGAGGACGGGGTATTTGCGAGGTCAATGACAAGTTCTTGCAGCCCTGACAAATAACGAAAGTTGATGTTGCATCCGTGTGTGCGGAGAACCTGAAGTCGAGGTTTTGTATGAGCAGATAAAGTGTCGGAAGAGAAATCAGAAAACCAGTAGTTCTTGCGAATTTCAAGGACTTCAAGGATGGGTGCATCCCCGTCAATGATGACTTGCGCCCAACTGATCTTGCCCGTGGTGGCAACGTCGAGGTGAATCTCTTTGAACCTGTCCAGACAATCTTCCAGCGGCAAACCAAAATCATCGAAATCATCATTGATTCCATTATCCACATCATGATGAAGTCGGAGGAATAGGGGAGCGTTCATCGCTCGCTCGCTAACAAAATCGAACCAGCGCCGAGAGCAGTTGGTATAGAGTATTCCCCAAAGATGGGGGGAATCAAGCGCAACGCGCCTCCAATACCGGCATACATGAGAGAGCGGCAGACAAGGATGGTGATTCCGAGGGCCCGAAATACGCTCCCGGTCACTGGGAGGGGGATAGGGAACGACATTTGTTTCGTCGAAGATAAGTTCCTCGAAGATAAGCGTCAAAATCTCTGGAATAATTTTGGCCGCTGGGCTGCCAAACTGCATGTTTTGTAATTCACAAAGGCGACGATATCTTGTTTTGACCTTGACGAGCTCGCATTGCAGTTCTTCCTTTGTCTCGAATGACTCCAGCTGCAAATCGTCTTTGCTCGCTTGCGACATGTGGGTTGTGGCGAGGACGAAGGTGTCGACAAGATAATGTTCAAGTTGACGGACAGCAACGTGAGAATACACATGGGGCAGTATAAATGGGCTATCTCACGATGGCATTACGCTTACAGTTCTGACGTAAGTATACTAAGCTTCACGACCTCTCAAATTATGTGCAGGACGTATCGAAGGAAAGGAGCATCAGTCGCGTCTGTCATCACCAAATACTGTCTACAGAGGGAGCTGTGGCGACACGAAGGAATCCACGCGCGAGGTATCCGTTCAATTTTTCCATCTGTAGGCACGATGATCGTCAGTACAATTAGTGTAGGTCAGCGCAGGGAGAAGGATATGACTCACATTTTGACCGTCTTATCTCTTCCGCCACTGACTACCTTATCGGCAACGAAGTCAACGCAATAGACTTCATCCGTATGTCCTGGCAGGTCGGTCTTTATTTTGTACGTCTTGAGGTCCCATATCTACCGCCAGCGTCAAATCACGAAAGCAAGGAAGCAAAGCCATGCAAACGCACCTTCAACGTACTGTCCTTACTCGCACTAATCACCATCCGCGAGTCCGCACTCCACGCAACTCGATACACTGCAGCCACATGGCCTCTCAAAGTAGCAACATACTTCCCCGTCCTGCCATCCCATATCCTCACGCTGTTGTCCCAGGACGCGCTAGCGGCCCATCGACCGTCAGGGCTGAATGCGACATGAGATATCTGTCGTTGGTGGCCTGTAAGGCGGGTTAAGGGTTTGAGTTTGCCTGAAGTCGAGGATGCATCTGTAGAGGGGGGCGCAGTTGTCCGTGATGGAAACAGGGACCAGAGGAAGAGGGTGTGGTCATCGGAGCCGGAGATGAGAAGCTCTGGAGTGGTGCTGAGCAGGGCATCGTATCGAGATTGAGCGAGGGATTGGGCTGGGAACCCGTCAGTGAGCGAATTAGTGTCAAGTGGATAGGGAGAGGCAATACCTTCGGCATCATTCGCAGGCTTTTTGCCCGTATGATCAAAGGGCCCTGTTCGCAAAACGAAATCGGTGTTGAGTGTTAGTGTTGTGACCCAATGAGCATGGTCTTTTAGTGTATGAAGCAATTTTCCCTATAAATGTGTCAGTAATCCAGCAAATACTGCAGACGAGAATAACGGACTTGCTGGGCATCCCAAACCCTTACGGTTCGATCGCTGGAAGCCGTATACAGAACGCCTTTGCCACCCAGTCCACCTCCACCCCATCTGACAACATTTACGCTTGCTGTGTGGCCACCGAGAGTGTATTCCAACCGTCGAGTAGACGTATTCCATACACGGACGGTTGCATCCTTTGAGGAGGAGGCGAGCCGAGGGTTTGAAGGGTTCCTAGCAAATGATTTGTCGATGATCGACATGCGCAATGACGAAAGGGTCGCCTACAGATGTATTGGCTCCCAGGAGAGAGACGTCACCCATTTTGTATGTCCTTTAAGGGCATCACCAATCGGCTTTCCACTTTTGGGGTCCCAAAGACGGACCTGAGAGACGTTACAAAGGCATGACAGCAGCAAAATGAGACTTACGTGACCATCATGCCCGCCGCTGGCCAATTTGCGCTCCATGGCCTCCCATTCAACGCAGAGAACCCAGCCTTTATGGCCTGAGAGCGTGTGCGATGGTGTTTCCGTAAAAAGGTCCCATAAACGAGCATTCGTATCACCGGAACCCGTTGCAAGCAGGTTGCCAGTAGGTGAAAAAGATGCACAGAGAATTGGAGACGTATGTCCTAAGCCTCAGGTCAATGGTGGAGACACATACATCGACAATGGCTACGTACCGGATAGCGTGGACGAGCACCGCGTTGCTGGCCTTACTTTGAAGACCGACTGAGGTGAACAGTGCACAACGAATACGTCTTCCTCTGAGAAGGAGTAAGCAGCGTTGTTCAGCACATCCTCCTCGATAGATTTTCCAATGACAACTCGCGTCGGTCCTCCAGGTCGTGTCTCGTCTTCTTTCAAAGCAACGTAAAACGAATACGGTACAGGATCCTCATCCTATGATCACAAGGATATCTTGGTGGTAAGAATAACTTTACTCAAGCTGTAGTAAAGAGAGAAGTACAAAAACTCACTTTGGAGGTTTTAGATAGCTGGTTTACCAGATGTTCTAGGGCCTCTCGGGTTAGATTCGCGGGTAAGTTCACCGCAGGTGCAAGTGCTTTGCCATCCTCTTCCTCAGACACAAATTGAACGACAATGTTTGATGAGGGCTTTGGCTCTTCTTTGGCAGGTTCGGGGACTCCATGATAGACCTTCTGGCGTTTCGGTGGAGGCAGAAGCGTCGCCATCGTTGCGTTTCTGTGACACAGCGGCCACAAGGACGATCTTGAAAACTATCAAAAAGTAGCGCCCACAGAATTGCCTGGGCGCTTATCTCCTCAATCATGTGAACGACGGGTCGGAGCGGGAGGAGCCAATCCCGGTTCACCAATTCTGCGTCCGACTCTTCGTCCATCGCCCTCAACGCCGTCGTCCTCTCCCTCGCCAAAATCTTGCAAAGATGATGTCCACTCGTGCCCTTGGTCTGGGACCATCGCTTCGAAGAATCGCTTTGACGCCGTCGCCTGGTATGTCTTCGATGCCTCTGTCGTCTGCCTCGTTTTGAAACCATCGTGATTCAGCGAAGAATCGTTTGTTGGTCAGGAATATTGTGGCCAGGCGGTGAGTTATCCCTGAAGACAGGGAAAGGGCTTTTCTTGAGCACTGGGTTGCTTGAGCGGTTCACTGATACTTGTCAACCATTAGGGCGATTCAAACCGAATCTTTGCCACCTTCAGCCGCGACGGAAATTCTGAACAAACAGCGCCTCAACCGACCCTCTAGCCCACACTTTACCATTTACCAGCCCCAGCTTACATGGCTCGCTTCCATTGCTAACCGTGTTACCGGCGGTGCCCTGAGTGCTCGTGAGCCTTGAGCTTTTCATTCACTTGGACGCCTTTCACAGTATCATTGCATTGTAGTGCTGTATGGCTTTTCCCTCGCCTATCTCGTCGCCCCGGGTACCTTCGATAGTGCACATGTCATCGAGTTTGCCGCTGGACTTCCGGATGTCGTGAAATACACGGCCAAGGCCCTCCTTGCCGCACCCTTCGCCTTCCACTCGCTCAATGGTGTGAGACATCTTGCCTGGGATATGACCAAGTGTGCGTATATCATGGCCTCTACTTCACTGGTTGACTAACTTGGCGAGGGCAGTTATCACCGTGAAAGGAGCGTATTCCTCTGGCTATGCTGTCCTGGCTGGTACAGCAGTGACCACCGTTGCTCTAGTGCTGATGTAGATAGCAAAGCCGTGCATACATGTATGATATCACATCCGTTTCAATCAAGCTTTCAGGACAGGCGTAGCAAAGACTCATGTGTTTTGAGCGACGCATACAGTTTCGCCCGATCACCTAACAGAAGCTGGCAGCCGAACGCATGCTGCAGTTGGGTTGCGCTACCTTAATGGTAAGGGCGTTTATCCAGTGTATCCCAACTCTCCTTATCTGAGTCTTATCAGCAGAGACGGCGCAACACTCATTTAATTACGTTGCTCTGCGTTCTTGGATTGGCATTTCCCTACTACCCCGCGCTGGGGAGCGGCGGCTGAACCCAGAAGTTCAAGAGCTTGTTGTGGCACTGACACACAACCGCCCGCTTGCTACTTTCACCTTGCCCGTCTGCGAAGGTTCCTGTCCCATCGGATGGAGGCACTGGTTCAAGAGGATACCTACTATCCGTCAAGAACAGGCTCCCGACTCCCTCACTTGTGTCATGTGTTCTCCTTCAAGGGAATATAATGACAGGTGATACGCGCGGTGTTCGTACATGCAGCTGAGCATGCAGTCCATTACGGAGAAGTATAACACTGCAATTCGCCGGCTGGAAGTTGATACATGGATGGAAACTAATACATAAATGGAATATCCTCCGCTGAGACTGGCAAACCTAACGGTTGGACCTTCCATTCAATAGCCGCTCGAACTACCCCGTCATCCGCTAGCTTCCCAAAGCCAGCTCGGAGTATAGGCTTCAACTCTTTGGATCTAGATTTCAGCTCAAGAGGACCTGCCGCTTCATTGGAGCAGATGGTAATCATGACCTCGAACGACTCCAGCTGACCCTCGGAACGAAGGCGGCTAAGGGTCTCGGCAAGGTCATGACAATGAGCAGGCTCTATGTTCACTGGTGGGCCTTCGGACCTCCAGAAGATCTTGAAGATCACACGGCGGAGGGTAAGGGGAAATGGCAGAGTTTCTATTGCCCCCTTGACCCAGTTGAACGCAGCTGGGGAATCGTCGCTTGACTTTAGCGACGTGATGATTTCCAACTTCGATAATTGCGTCCCGTTGCGAAGGTCAGGTACTTGGTCACGAGGATCAGCTTTATGTCAACAAGACGTTAGCATTCTGAAAATTTGAAGGATTGGTGATACTAACCTGCGATAGACAGCGACTTTAGGCTGGATTTAACGCAAGACGGGTATGTCCACCGTGCGGGCTCCAAGGCCAAGCCGACGCTAAGATGCTCGAGTTTCGGGCAGTCCACAAAAGGCTGCACGCGGACAGCATGATGGACGGTGAGCAAACTGAGGGTTTCAAGTGCCAGCATCCGGATGGGCTCCTTGCTCAACTTCTCGAGCAAGTCCACAGCATCTGGATACTCTTCTGGAGAAGACTGGCCCATAATCCAGCCTTGAATTCCTACGCCTTCCAGGGTAAGCTCTTTGAGCGTCTGCGAGCACATGCTCAGCATGAACTTGAGATCACAGAGATCTTCGAAGTGATGTGTCCACCCGAACAAGTGTAGGCTGCGAAGCGTGGCCCGGGACAACAAACCGCTAATCCCATTACGCAAAAAGCGGGGCAGGGAGGCCCACGACTTGGCGCCTGTGATGTAAAGGGTCCTGACTTGCGTAAACGATTCGAAGCAAAATTCCAGGTAGTTCATGTCTACCTCGGATTCCTCTGGGAGGTGGACGTGTAGACTTAGGTCGCGGACGAAGGAGCCGAGATGGGGTGCTTCCCAGCTAACGAAGATAAGATCGCGCATGAAGGTGGGTGACCTAAAGGATTTCCTGCTAAAAAGATATGGACGGCAGAGGGAGACGAGGTCGCGAGATGCGAGGGAGCATTGCTTAAGGCCACGATGCCCAACAAACTTGACTATTTCTGCGAGGACATCGACAGGAATTTGCCTGGTGGATGGAAGGAGTGGAGTGGACATGAGGGTCTGCGCCAAAGTGCGTCGAACAATAAAAAAACCGGAGCATCTCGTATTTATGAACCCACTAACCGAGTGCGTACTAGTACGTAAAAAATAGGGGACGGGCTCGACACCCCTAATGAGGCCGTTGGCGCGTCTGAACCCAGGAGGAAGGAAAGACAGTCATTCTGTTGGAAATGTTGTGGAGGACACCAGTAATTAGACATGAGATATACTAGGATACATGCTTGAAGGCAAATTTTTACAACATACTACTCGACTAAAGACTCTAATTTCTATGGCGACATAAGGAAGCGCCCCGGGACCTTATCGCCTACAGGAAAATTGACCAGAGCTATCGTAGAAATGGAACTTCATCAGGTGAGACTGAACGCCACGTTCGGATCTTCCAGTCAGTGACCGTTTTGATGATCCCATCCTCCACAAGCCATTCGAACCCATTTTGAAGCAAAGACTTCAGCTGCTTGCATTGGACATCCATATCATGTGCATCTGTCGACTCGTCGCAAATTATGGTGACATGGACCTCGACCGACTCCAGCTGACCATCGCGACGAAGGCGACTGAAGGTCTCGGACATGTCTTGACAATCAGAGTCCTGCAGCAAGTCCGCCTCCGGTTTGGAGAAGATCATTCGGAGTACCACACGCCGGAGGGCAAGAGGAAAAGGCAGTTTATCAATTGCTGCCTTAATCCAATAGAATGCAGCCAGAGAATGGGCTGCGTCCGGCGAAATGTCAATCTCGAACGTAGATATTTGGATCGGATCTTTCAGTTTGGGCACTGGGTCAAGAGGAGACGCTTGACATCGACCAGAGATTAGCAGTTTGGACAAGCATTCGGAGAATTACTGATACAAACCTGATATCTTCAACGACTCCAAGTTTGAAGGAACGAAAGGCGGGCAGGTCCAAGGTGTTCTGTTTGTCGACAAGTGACTACCTAGATGGGCAAGCTTCGGACAATCCATAAAGGTTTGTTCACAGATACATTCGCTGACGACGTATAGATTGAGGGTTTCAAGGGCAGGCATTTGGACCGGCTCCTGGTAGGACAACCAGAGGTACTTCAGCTCTTCCATATCTTCTTCCACAGGAAGTTGATTCTTTATCCACCCCTTGACGCCTACAATCTCCAGAGTGAGCTTCCGTAGCGTCTGCGAGCACAAGCTCAGCATGTGCTTCAGTTCTGGGATATCAATGCAGAAATACGTCCACCCGAACAAGTAGAGACTCTGGAGGTTGGGCGTCGATAGCAAGGTGCGAAGCCCCTCGCGCATCGCCCATGGTAGGGAGCCCCATGACTTGACACCCGTAATATAGAGCGTATGTACTCGCGTAAACGACTCGAAGCAGACTGTCAGGAAGTCGAGGTCTTCCTCGTCGACGTCTGGGAGGCGGATATCCAGTGATAGGTCGCGGATATGGGAGCCAAGATGGGGTGCTTCGAAGCAGACGAATTTAAGGTCACTTAAAAAGGACGTGGACCTGAAAAATTTCCTGCGAAAAATATGTGGGCGGCAGACGGAGACGAAGGTACGAGATACGAGCGAGCATTGTCGAAGGCAGTCCAATCCGTCGTGGTAGGAAAACTCCTCCAGGACGTAGTTGACTATTTCTGCTAGAACATCAGCAGGAATATGCACGCCGAATGGTTGGGAGAATGCACTGGACATGGTGGTGTACTTGGAAAAAGTTTGAAAAAACGTGGATGGTTGGAGTGCCTTGGCCTTAGCCGAGTACGTAACAAACAGGGAATAGGCTCAGGCATCCCTAATGGCGCCAAGGTTACGCGAGCACCAGTACATCGACGACCTACGATGGCGCTTGTGGAGAATTGCAGTCATGCTGGACGTGCCGAGGAACGTTGACCGACATGTTGGCGACTGCGCGGAAACTGCCGTGCCCCTATCGGTGACCCTGACTGTGTGCGCCCTTGCACCTTTTATGGTATCGCAGCGGGCATAGCGTGCTTGAACATGATGACCGAACATCCCCGTCCTCCCCTTCGCGAATGAGGGTGTATCACTAATCATACATGCCATCAAGGTCCTGGTTTCTCGTCGCTGCCCTTCTCCCTGTATATATATACCTCGCATTCTACATCTTTTCAGGTTCCCAGACACACCCAACGTCCACGCTGGCGGCCTTTCTCAAGAGCCTCAAGAACCTCACGAAAATCAGTAATTCTGCGGCGCAGACTAGAATGGCTACATCGGTTGCACCAATCAAGTTTATCCCTCGTCTTAGTGAGGAGCGCGGACATGCAGACCATGGATGGTTGAAGACATTCCACACATTCTCATTTGCGGAGTATGTCGCTTCTGTTCAAACAGATTTCAATACCTGACGTTCGTTGTGATTATACAGCTATTACGATAATGCGCATAATGACTTTGGCTCTCTTCGTGTCATGAATGAGGATCGTGTTGCGCCGAAAACTGGATTCGGAACACATAGCCATAGGGAGTTCGAGATCTTCTCGTATGTCGTATCCGGGGAGCTTGAACAGTGCGTTTCCATTCAATTGTCTTGTAACTCGCACCTGACCGTCTGTACTCGATCGTCGTAGCAAAGACTCCATGGGGAATACCGAAATTCTCAAACGCGGGGACCTCCAGATGACGTCCACTGGCACTGGAATTAGCCACAGCGAGAAAGCTCATGGCGACAAGCAGGTCCATTTCTTACAGATCTGGAGTATCCCTAGTACGAGAGGCTTGCAGCCCAAGTACTTCACCAGGTCTGCTGTTTTCTAGCCATATGTTACCCCCGCGGCTCATGGATATTATACAGACATTTCTCCGACGAGGAGAAGAAAGACAAATTCGTACGGGTCGTTGCTCCGGCTGAGGCAGAAGGCGTGCTCGCCGAGGCTCGTGAAGGTGCAGGCCCTGCGCCAGTCAGGTCCCCTCTAACCCTCTTCGCCACCTTGCTCTCTCCGTCCAAATCTCTAACACACACCTTCCTGAACTCAACTACCCCTCAATCCAACGCGTCCAACCGCCGGAGAGGGTACGTCCATGTCGTTCAGACTTCGGGCTACCAACTCGGGAAAATCGCCGAGTCGTCTGGAAGTGCCGCCGTAAAACTTATCGAGGCTGGTTTGGAGGGCGGTGAGGCCGTGGTTCTGAGGGAAGGCGATGGCACGTATATACTTGGGGAGAGTGGGAAACAGCTGGTGGTGGAGAATGTCGGCAACAAGGTTGCGGAAGTTTTGTTATTCGACTTAGATTAAATGTGCGATGCGAAGGACTTGAAATCCCTGAATTGTATATTGTATGTATCTCACCCATTACACTGAAAGACCTCGCATTTGGTATTCCTTGACTCTCTCTCGTTTGAGCCACCTCAACTCAGTTGCAGCTCGTCGGGTGATTATCGATTATTGCCCCCGTTTTCGCACCTTGTCAGACCGCCGAAGTCCAGCTTCGAGCAAGTGTAACGCCAATCGATGACATACCTTATGACAACTACTTAGTCTTCAATCATACGCTGTCTATAACCAGCACGTCGAGCAAGGAACAACGAAGGAAGGAGCTTCCGCACTGCCTGCCACTTCAAAGTTCGTTCATCTGGGACGGCAATGACACCGTTTCCAATCCGAAAATCGAGAGTGCAACATTCAGGTAGTATTACTCCTAGAAATGTTGCTACAGCCTGAGGATCCGTGATCGGAGAAAACCACATGTGCAGGTGCATCAGTTTGGGGAATGGCTTAGGGATATTGACAGCGATGTCGTGAAGTGAGAGCGAGGATGCATCCAATTCAACAACAAGCGACTCAAGCTTGCGAGAGAAAGGGATAATGGACAAGAGGATGGAGATGGTTAGCGAGGGTGTGCCACTGTGATACTTTGCCACGAGTCGAGCCCTTTCTAGCAAGGGCAATGCTTGGAATATCGAAACAAATTGATCGGCGGCCAGATGTAAATGAAAACTAGGTAATTCGAGATTCTTGAGTTGTGCAAACGAAAGGATGGGTCTAAACGAGCTGAGGGAGAGTCGACATGGATCTTCGGCGGAAGAAGCAAGGCTCAGACTTTCAAGCTGGAAACAGCCAGAACCTATCCAGTCCACAAGGACCTTGCAACGAGTGGCCGGCGGGATGACACCCAAAGAGGTAGGCGCACCCGGAAAAGTGTGGATTCCGAGGCTCTTCAGTTCCAACAACGATGTAATAGCGTTCATTGTCACGGGAGTAAGCCATCTGGAGGAGAGTTTGAGGGACTTCAACGAAGGGAGTCTCCTGAGGGCAGATAGAAAGTCTGCCTCTGATTCTGTGGTCAACATGTCCTCTCGTTTCAGGAAGGAGTCGAATTCAAGTGAAGTCAAGTGGGGCATTTTGATCGGAATGTACGGAAGATTCATAATGATGGGCGAATCTAGCGTTATCGAGAATTTTAATACCGTCGAGTGACAGAGTAGCAGCACGGTATCTGAAGAAACTTGAATTGCTTCAACCTCGACCAGAGATGGAAGGATATTCATTCTTGGCCGAAAAATGGAGATAGCGAGACGAGCAGACGGGTCCAAGTCTGCGTAGTCTAACCGAACCTTGCGCACCCTCCAGGAGTAATGGTCAAATCTGATCCAATCATCCGGCCTGATGTTGCGCGTGAACACAAATTCATACTATGAAATAACGATTTTTCAGAGACCAGGCTATCCAAGGCTATCAGAGGCGTCGGTGCTACGTACCATGTCATCATCGATTGGCCGTAAGGGAACCAAAAGATTGAACAGGTCGATCAGTTCAACCTTTTCCCAAATGACGCTCAGTGCTTCATCTGACCAGGCTTTGCACACTAGTGCATTGACCGTGTTGGCAATCGGGGTGGAGAATTCGAATATCATTCGGAGTATATATATGGGCAATGTTTGGCGCATGGACGAAGGAGAGCCGTTTGGCATGGTAAGGACAAATGGCGGTGGATGAACAAAGACCGGCGCTACTCAATATATACCCGTACAAGGGGCTTCTCAGGGGTCTGATAGTGCAAATCGAGAGCTCCTCAAATGCCTTTCACGTTCCGTACGTCGAACCATCATAAACATAGGAAGCAATCTCTGCACCATCTCCCATCTGCCGGCTATCTTGACGAGATCATCATCAGCATAGCCTTCATGATCGCGCGTGTAGTCCAGGGGGCAGCCCTCGGGTAGAATCATGCCCAAGAATGTCGCAACGGTGACTGGCGAAGAGATTGGTGAACGCCCCATGTGGAAGAGTCGTAGCTTGACAAAGGGATCGAAGATGTGATCTGCAATGTCTTGTAGAGAGATTGATGTCGCATCTAGTTCAACGTGAAGTTCTTCAAGGTTGGGACAGAAAGGAATAATGGAAATGAGGAAGGAGATGCTAATGTTTGGTGTAGGAATGCGGTACCAATCATCCGATTGCATCAAGAGGGTTGTTAATGAAGGAAGAGCTTGAAATATGGACATAAAGCGATCGGCATTGAGAGGTTTGGGACAAGTGTGCAACGTGAGGTGCCGTAAGCATGACAATGAAAGGATTGATTCGATTTCAGTGAAGGCCATATGGCAAGGAAGAGAATCGTATGACGCAAGGACAAGTGTTTGAAGTCGGGGGTAATGAGAACACACATCATCTATGAACTCTTTGCGTGGGTTCTCGAATTCCCAGTTGAGATCCCTCGACAACGAGAATATTTCTAGGTGTCTCAACCGCGAGGACAGTATAGCATCCATCATGCCAGCAAATCGCAGCCAACTGGCTAATATTGTGAGGGAAGTGAGGTGGGGCAGTTTCTGTAGTGCAGACCGCAAGTCTGACAAGGCCGTGGGCGACATTCGATCATCGGTATCATGATGGGGATAGTGACGATGATTAGAGCAATCGAGTTTGAGTACAGTCAGATTGGGCGCCCTGCTTGGAATGTATGAAAAGCCCATAGCATCGAAGTCGTCCAGCCTCTCTTGCACTATTGATAGCTTTGTTACTGAGGCATGGCAGAACAGTAAGCCGTGCGCAGGGGACACCAAAGAAACGTGGACTTCATTGAGATGTGGAAGGATGTCCATTCTCGGCCGATAATAAGAGATTTGCTGCCAGGCAGAGGGGTCCACTTCTCTGGTCAAGCTGAGTTTCCGCACCCGCCAGGCGTAGTGGTGATCAAATCTACCCCAGTCGTCCTGACTGACGCGGCGCACAAAGACCTAGAATAAAAGGGCTCAGCGAACACATCATGCCACATTCTCAGTTGGACGTACAAAGATCCCATCGCTACGCTTGCGCATGGGCACCAACACATTGAAAACATCGACGGCCTCCACCTCCTCCCAAACTCGACAGAGCGCCTCGTTCGACCACTCCCTACAGACCCTGGCACAGCTTGCGTTATCTTTCTTGGTCGAATGACTGAATATCAGTCGGAGGACGTCCTCTGGTAATTGCGCTGGTTGAGTGGATGCGGCTGACATGCTGTATCCTTGAAGGCCGTCCATCTGATTGATAGCTTGGTATCGACTGATTTAAACAACGGAACCTCTAGAATACCCACGCATTTCCGCTGAATCCGGCATGCCGTACAAGGGGGATGGTGGTCATCGTTGACAAGGGGAAGATTCAGGGGCTGGGCTTCATTCACAAAAGGGGCGTATGACAGTGGAATCAAATCAATGATCCTCGGTAGCGTTACTAGGAAACCGGGGGTAGACGCTACTATTGTGTTTGGGAATCTGGTCGCGGGGACGCGGGGACACAAACTGTACTGCTTATGGCGATCATGATCATCAAAGAACAGGCTGCCATTGACATGGAGTGCTCAGCTGTCAGTCCACATCATGTAGCGGGGCGAATGCTTAGAGTTGAACGATGTTGAACACAGCTGCCTCATTGATGATTCCTGGCATCAATCTATTACCTGAACCATTGAGGTTTACAGTGACGGTGTAGCGGAAATACTCACTCATATATGATAGGGAACGGCTATTTAGGAGCTACGCGATGGGACCTTGTATGCTTCTGACGTTCTGCGCGTCGAACAAGCATAAATGAGGGTAGCAAATCCTGCACCATCATCCATCCCATGAGTGCCCGCTGGTGATGACCACCCATAGCACCATCGCCTTGAAGTACACCGCTGTGGACCAGATTGCAGCTCTCAGGCAGAATCATGGCCAAAAGCGTCCCCACGGTGACGGGCGAAGTGATTGCTGAACGCCCCACATTCAGCAGCAGCAGCTTGGGAAAGACATCCGAGACATCCGCAATGTTGCGTAGGGAGACTGACGTCGCATCTAGTTCGACATGAAGCTCTTCGAGGTTACGGCAGAAAGGGATAATGGCGATTAGGGAAGAGATGGTGACTTCAGGTTCGGGATGGGTGTTGAAGATTCCTTGTTGCAGAAAGAGGGTCGTTAACAGAGGGAGAGCTTGGAATATGGAGATGAACTGATGATTATCGAGTGTTGGGTGACAGGCGCGCAAAGCGAGATGCCGCAAACTGGATAATGACAGAATTGACTTGAATTCAGTGAACGACAAGATACAAGGGACATCATCAGATTCGAGGATGAGCGTTTCAAGCTGTGCATGAGCGAAGCGAGAACACAAGTCATCGATGAACGCTTTGCACGGATTCTCCAGGTCCTGATTGAAGCCCCTCGTCAGCGAGTATATCTGGAAATACTTCAAGCGCGAGGATGGGACTGCATCCATGATGCCCGTAAACCAGAGACATGCGGCTGAGATCGTGAGGGAGGTGAGGAGGGGTAGGTTCTGTAGCGCCGCTCGCAAGTGTGACTGGACCGTGGGTGGCATATCAAAAATAGGATTGAGCCCATCGCGAGGAGTGTAACGATCTTCACAGGTACCGAGTTCGAGTGTCGTCAGGTTGGGTGCCTTGCTCGGGATGAATGACAAGTCCACTGAGTTATAGCCAGCCAGATTCCATTGCAATATCGATAATTTCGACAGTGCGGGATGACAGAAGAATAAAGAGGTATTGGACTCAATGGGGGTTTGAAACACGAACACCTCCTTGAGATTTGGAAGGATGGCCATTCTTGGGCGTTGGTAAGCAAGTTGCATCCAGGCAGAAGAATATATTCTGCTGCGCATTTTGAGCTTCCGGACCCTCCAAGCATATTGACTGTTGAATCGATCCCAATCGTCCAGAGTGACTCGGCGTCCAAAGACCTGCATCCGAATTGCTTAGCGAACAGAGTGATTATATTCTCAAGCGAACGTACGTAAGTCCCATCGCTACGTAGAAGCATGGGGGAGAGAAGGCTGAAAATGTGAAGAACTTCTACGTCTTCCCAAACGCAACTGAGCGCATCGTTCGCCCACGCTTTGCAAACTCTGGCGTGTATCGCGTTCTGTCCTTGGGTCGAAGCATCGAATATCATTCGGAGGATGTCCCTTGATAATTGTGCTTCCTGGACAGGCGAGGCCGACATGTTGATGTCTAAGGGGGGATAATAGTTGGCTTCGGATGAATTGAGGAAATTTTGTGTGGATGTCTCGACGTTGCACAAATATTTGGCGACACGTCAGACCAGAACCCAAGCATTCATGTCGCATCTATATAAACATGCCGTAAGTACGAGTTACCAAAAGCGAATTGAACAACTAACACTCACTCAGAAGAGGGAATATTCAGGGGGTGGTTCACGAAGGGGCGCCAAGCGCACAGAAAGAGGCCTCTCGTTCCCATCTATGCTGCCAGTTATGAGTGGAAGCCGCGGTCATTATCAGGCCCGAACCATTCACATGGTAGAAAAAGCGGAGTAGATACGGCACTTGTGGCCCTGCGGCGGATTCGAGGACAGCCGCGTACAGAGGATTCAAGGCTTTCATGTTGACTAGGAGCGATACTTGTAAGGTTCTCCAAAATGGCAGGTACAGTATGAGAAACATGACGCTCACCGTACCCGTTCTACATCGTCCACTACCTTCGGAGGCTATAGTGACGCCGGATGGTAGCATAATCCGACGGTTGAAGAGTGCTAGCGAGGCAATAACAACGCGGCAGGTCGATTAAGCATTATCAGCAAGTTAACATCGCCGCCATAAGTAGGATGAATCAACCTTGGTACGTCAGGCTGCAGCATGGCCATCACGCGAGCGAAATAACGAACCCTGTCGATCAGGGGTGTAGTCGAGCATTCATGAAATTCCAATTCGATACAATTGAATGCAGTCGGGTGTAAAGGGAAGTCATTAATATGAGCAAGCACGGTGCGATCAAGCTCATAGAAGTAGCCCCATCCGAGGTGACCTGCAAGAGAGTTTCCATGAATCGTCGACCAGGAGATGGAAAGGAGTATCACCTCCTTAAATCGGTTGTTAATGAAGAAAACGTTCGCTGGAATGTTGCGAAAGGTAGTACTGCGCAACGCTACCAGGGCGACTCAACCAATCGCAAAATGACAACCGTCAACGAGAGGCGACCCAGGGAAGAGTCAAGAGCATTGAGCTTGGATGGCTGACTCTCATCCCTTCACATTTCGTTTGCATTAGCAAATCAGGTTCTCAAACGAATCGACGCACTTCATAATGATGATCATCCAAGTTTGGCAAAGTCCTGGAGTAGCGTCGTATAATTAGTCTCCTCCGATTTATCGAACCGTAGGCTTTCATCGCCAACCTCCTCGTGTCATCTCGCGGAGGCTTTACGTCTCAAACAATATCTGTCCCTCCGCATACGTGGAGATCGAAGGACGCCATATGCCGCAGAGTGGGGGGATCCACCAGTAGCCTCAGGCCTCATTGCGCGGGCTATAACCTGAGCATGAAAGCTTCATCACCACGTTCCGAAAATGAGTTCAACGTACACGAGTCTGGCTTACCTGTTATGTCCCATCTTTCCTTACTAGCAAAGGATAAGTATACCGTTTCCAACGATCCGGGTGCCCATTCCAGCCACTAATTACTTGTCACCTATCCGCCACACCATCGGACTAGGTCGAAAGCGATTTTGCCAAGGCATATATTTACGAGACATGGCGGATGATGCTAACAGGATGGCGTGTGAGTACCGCAGCCACCAAAAGGCCCGAATGATGGCACTCAAGTGCTCAACACCAACCGGTGTACTAGTCGCACAAATATCTATTTGATCGGTATCAGTACGACACTAGAACTTGAGAAGGATGACATACCGTCGGAACCAACTTCTCAGCGAAGTGTTCGGGATTCCAGGTTCGCAGTGATCTTCCTTCCTCTTCTTCGGTTCTTGTTAGGGAGTGAACATGGCTGAACAACCTAGTCAGTTCCTCTTCGTATCGAGAGCCATGTTTTAGCCCACAGATCGGAAGTTATGGTGTGCCTCGAGGAGGCAAGTGACTCGCCCAGCGCTGCGAGGGAAACAAAACGGGCGTATTCGAACCGGCGCAGAGGTTCCCGGTAATCCATCAATAGGAGGTAGTGGACACAATCGTCATCAGCAGCAGGACCACCGCGCAAAGCACAGAAGCCACGCTGCAGGCGTTACTACAAGATTCGGGTGGCCGTGATGAATCACCTACGAATTATATAAAGGGTATCCCGTTCTTCTTTGCCTTTTTTCTCCTCTCCCGCTTTTCCTTCCGTTCTCCTCCCCGTCGACTCTGCGGGGCTCGCTGTATCCTTCATCCCGACAAAACCGATTTCAGGCACGTTTACCCGCTAGAGCATCAGGAGTTGGTACCTTGGTATGCCTGCCATTGCCTCTCATGTGCACTGATTTTTGACTCTTGGACTGTATATAGTGGAAGATGACATCGTCCTTGAGCTCGACAGCCGCCCAACATTTGCCGAACGGGGCGGCTAACGGCGCCAACGGCACCACGGCTTCACCGACAGTCAACGGCACCCACTCGCCGTCGCCTTCGCCGTCGCCTTCTCCATCACCTTTAAACTCAGCCTCAGCCTCAGCCTCGTCGGTATCATCGTCGCCCTCATCGCCCCGCCTCGCCTACCCTCCCATCGCCTCACGCCATGTCCTTCTCCTCCTCGACGTCCAACACGGCATGCTCTCTGACCCGCCCCTCGGCGTACCTGCAGCTTCCACCGTCCATGCCAACATCGCCTTGATTCTCCGGGAAGCTCGGTCTGCCCTTCCACCCCCACTCATCATCCACGTCCGCAACACAGGCGACCCCGGCGACCCCGATGAACCCAACACCCCCGGATGGAACCTCGTATTCCCTCCCCTCCCCCACGAGCCTATCGTCGATAAGCTCAAAAACAACGCATTTGCGGGTACGTCCCTCGGTGATCTCGTGCGCAAAGATGCGGAAGTGGTGGTTATCGGTATGCAGAGCGATTTCTGTGTCAGGGCGACGTGTTCGGCGGCGCTGGAGAGGGGGAACGAAGTCTTGTTGATTAGGGGGGCACATGCGACGTATGATCGTATTGAGGTGTGGTATGGAGGGAGGATTACGCCTGCGAGTCGGATTGAGGTGGAGGTGGAGAATGAGCTGGAGGAGACGGGGGTTACCTTGCTGGATATGAAGGATATCAAGGGCCTGTTCAATGACCGCTAGATGCCATGGCATGTTCATCGTTGTCTGTCTTTCCTCTGTTCTCAATCGTACCCTCTACCTAAACTATCATAGCGTCTTTGATTCGTACGATACACTCACTTTATCCCATACAGATGGCAAACATCTACCTTGGCCTGCATGCTACGGCCCTCGTGAATGGCGACTTTATAGAAACTACCTCAGCGTCCGCTCCATGATCCATCCATCTCAGTCCGACAAGCAATGATGTATGATGGGCAGGGACTCCGCCATCCAGCTGACATAGTGGTTTGAGTATGCGAAGTCCGACGATTCGATTTCTCTGGTAAGCCCGTTTGGAAAGGGACGACCGCATATCGCGAGAGTGGATTGATGATAACGCTCAGGTATTTTTATTCAGTTTTTAGAAGTTACCTAAAGGCTAACGTTAAGAGGCCACTCCGTGTACAGCAATCCATCCTCGTGCTGTTCACATATTAACGAAGACCAGGCGCAGCAAGGCTAGGGCGTGCATCACACCCGCTGACGTTCTCCCTGAGGCGTCTCCTCTACGCTAGCCAATACACCACCCTCACCTCGTCGTGCTGTGGTTATCGATCATGTGGCCCTTCACATGGGTAAGTGGCTGACTATCAGGACATAGCCTTGAATTCAGTTCTCCTGCACAGATTCTCTACAGCTCATTGTGATGTACCCACCACGATGCCACACCTCTGTACCGTGTCAGGAATAAATACTATTTCTACGAACTCCCCTGTCAATCTACTCTCCTCTCCCAAGCCTCTGCGATGACAAGATTGGGCCAACGGGATTCCAGAAGTCGAAAGAGTCGCTTCAGGTAGATATTTCGTTGTTATTTCGTAGTTCTCACCTGATCGACCCTTACATACACCATGAAGATCCCAATCATCACGCCTAATGGCGCACAAGAGAATTGTGGTATCGCTGAGGCGGAAACACCAGTCTTCAATTCAGAAGTGGTCCACGATGCGTGAGAGCCGCCGTAAACGAAAACGGTTGGCTATGGAGAAGGCGAAGCGGCAGCAAATTGCTCGGTGAGCTCTAGCATATGTTATTGACTGGACCCACCGACATCCCATTCTCTTCCCCTAGAATTGCCAAGAATGCAGCGATGTACTATATGCCAGGCCCCCCGCAATCTCTTGACCGCCGTCGTATCGATAAGCGGCGGCGCGATGATCCAGTCCTCGCTAGCGTACCCGTCAATAGCGGACGACATGTGTATACAGTTAGGGGGCGACCGAGGACACCACCTGCCGTGCAACCCATGTGAGTTATGCAGCTGTCGCTGTCTTGGGGAATCCATATTGACGGCGTTTAGTCACGCATGAGTTTGGCAAAGGTAGATAATCTGCTCCCATTTGTTAGTAGGTTGGCATCAGTCATTTCTGCGTCCTTTTCTCAATCCCGATACGCCAGATTACGGCTCTAAGCCTCCAATTCACCACCGATATTTGTCCGTGGCAATTCAGACATTTCGCTTTGTTGATGCAGACAGACTGGACCATTGCAAGTGACCTGGTTGAGCCGTGGGTTTCGATGTTCTGGTATCACATCGACCCCAAGGGTATGATTCTAATTATATGTTATCAGTCTTCGTTACGTGGATACATCACGGCAGGATGATAAGTTCATTGAATGATTGACGCTTCTCTTGTCACTCCCTTACCCCTGAATTCGGACCCCTTTCGGCGACTTCAAACAAGAGCCTCGCTGACTATGAGGGACTCGCACCGTGTGAGCCTTGTTGTTCCCTATATAACGGACATAGCTTGCTGATCCTTTCCCAGGTGCGCAACCCCATTATTATGCCAGCCACCTCACCCATCCAACGGGCATTGTCAGAAGAGGTAGTTCTACAGCGGATTTTCCGCTTCTCGACCACCGAGGATAACGCCGTCAATGCAAGAGTCTGCAAAACCTGGGCTCACGAGGCACTTAGTGTCATTTGGGAAGACGTCGATGTGGTTACTCTATTCGGTCGTCTCGCTCCCTTGCAGCGTAGGAATGGTCAGCGCTACGTATGTCTCCCTGTAACTGCAACCCAAGTAGTGCTGAGCACCAACATTCTAGCATTTTACTCGCAGTATAAGGCAGAATGATTGGTATAGATTTGATCGACATTATTCCTGGAGGGTTCGCAAGCTTCGTCTTGATTATCAGAATGAATTGGACCCATCCGCGTGGCTGCAAATCTCTTACTACCGACCGAGAATGGACATACTTTCGTCTCTGAACGAGGTCTGCGTGATTGGGACTTCCCCTGATTCCGCCATGCTATTCTGTCATCCCTCAGTAACGATGCTCTCGATAGCTCAGGAAGGCCCTTTCTCAATGGAGTTTTCGTACCTACCAGGCAAGACGCCAAATCTAACATCCCTCCATTTCGATTCGTACGACCACTTCGATTCCTTCGATGATACCGCAACGCTAGCCGAAGAATCCGCGAAATCCTTGCAATCTGCGTTACGGAAACTTCGTCTAGTGACGTCTCTCAAGCTTCCATCGAAATGGCTCTCCGGAATGATGGACACTATCGCGTCTATGCCGTTGAAGCGCTTGGAGATATCAGCGTTTCCCGGGGCACCCGACCCCTTGACTGCGATTCAACATGAAGCCCAGTGCAAGACGCTGATAGAGAGCTTGTCGTCCGGCAATCCTCGTCTCGAAGCGCTTGTCCTCGACTCGAGCAAGGATCCTTGCCTAATATCGTTCAACTCGATCAAACCACTCCTCTCGATGTCGAGCCTGAACAATCTCACATTTCGCGCTTGCCCTCCGATTCTAAACGAACAGCAGTTGATATCGATATTCGAGGCATTGCCAACGCTAACAGTCTTCTCTATGCAAGAGCAAGACTACCGCACGGATCCCAGTCCGGCGCTCAACATTTCCGTCCTCGTCACCATCATACCATTCTGTAACAATCTGGAGACGCTTGAAATCGAACTAGATGCTTCGTTGGCTTCATTGCTCGATGTGGCCGATGGCATCACCGATGCTTTTCCCAAGTTACGACTCTTGCATATGGGATGTTCACCGATCGACGCGCCGTTCAGGGTAGCGGCGTTTTTGGGGATGGTCTTGACCGAAGGGTGCACCCTCGGCTATACCAGCACGTATTGTCAGCGTTCTGGCGAAGAGGAGCGGTCAGAGAAGTGGGGAGAAGTGCGGACCATGCTGCCTACGTTTATGCTTGTTCGACGTACGGAGCGTATGAGACAGGTCAAGAGGAACGAAAGTGTTGCTAATACTGGTTAATGTGAAGCTTTTGAGTCGTTTGTAAGAATTGTTATGAGTATGTCTGCGTGTCGCAGAGTTATTCCCGAGTCTTTTTCCAGTCTATCCTCTTCATACTGGAAAATCCTTCTCCTGAATTAGCCCCTGATAGGGTGCCTCACGTGCCCCACGACACGATGGCAGTGGCAGTGGCAGTGGCACCTACCTTCAACCTGAACTGAACCTGTTCTGCGATTCCCTCCATTCTAAGAGTATCGACCATCATACTGTCGACATAGAGATTGGTTCCAGCCTAGGACTCAACGAGCAATCCGAAATTTCCCTCTTTCACTGGACCCGAAACGTTGATATTCACCCCCGAGAAGTCAACATGTCATCCTCCGTTCCGCCACCACAGTTATCCAGGGATATCCATCGAATGATATTCGAATTTTCGACTCAAGGACAGAATGCGATTCATGCCAGAGTCTGCAAAGCCTGGGCGAACGACGCGCTGAGTCGCGTTTGGGCAGTCGTAGAGGTTCTTCGCGTTTTCAGCCTTCTCTCCCCCATGCGTAAACAGCTCGATGGGGCTTATGTACGTTCGCTCGAGAATAATCAATATGCTCGCTGATCGATAACGATTCTAATACAGGTCTTCGATCGTCGCATCACTCAGGACGACTGGAATCGATTTGACGATCACTACGCCTGGAGGGTCCGGACGCTCAAAATGTTCAGCGAGATAGATTCTTCTGCCTGGCTGCAGATCTCCTTCCATCGCCCCAAAATGAATATCCTTCCTTATCTCAAAGAGGTGCTCATTATTCAAACCCCCATCGCATCCTCGTTATTCTTTTGTCATCCCGCGCTATCGAAGTTATCAATAACGCAGTGGAGGCCAGAAGACTTCAACTTGATGGACTTCTCACTGCTCCCGAGCAAAGCACCCAACCTGACTGCACTCGAACTTGAATGTTATGACTACCACTGCAATCCTGCTGCGGAGGATGGAATGTCATCCATGGTCCAGTCTCACTTGCGAGCCGCGCTAAAGAACCTGCCCCTCCTCACCTCCCTCACAATTCCAGCTGTGTGTCTCTGGTTCGCAGGCATGATGGATGCAATCCCATTCTCGCGCTTGAAGCATTTCAGTGTATACTCCCTGACCAAGAACCTCGATCTGGACCTCGAGAATCCATGCAAAGCGTTCATCGATGACTTATGTTCTCGCTTTGCTCACGCACCCCTTGAAGCCCTCGTCCTCCAATCAGACGATGTTCCTTGTCGGCTATCCTTCACTGAAATCGAGCCAATCCTTTCACTATCGAATTTGCAGCATCTCAAATTTACCTCTTGTCTCCCAATCCTTGATAATCATCAGTTTATCGCCATATTTCAAGCCCTGCCTTCATTAACAGCCCTCTTTATGCAATTTGAAAACAGCAATCCTTACGCACCTGAAGTCACCATCGCCACCCTAATTGCTATTATCCCATTTTGTAGCAACCTCGAGGAGCTTCATCTCGATCTGGATGCGACATCCGTCTCCCCGTCAGACATTGCAAAGGCCTCGGATCCGTTTCCCAAGTTGCAGCTACTGCAGATGGGTTGGTCACCGATCACTTCGCCCGTCATCGTCGCGACTCTCTTGGCGATGATTTTGCCTGAGGGCTGCGTTCTGGACCACGACGTAGACCCTGAAGATGATGTTTGTCATCCCGAGTGCGAGCCCACGGGATGGACGATGGTGCAAACCTTGCTACCCTCGTTTATGCTTGTTCGACGCTCAGAGCGCGAGAGGCATATGAGGAACAATCGTGTAGTTCGTAAATAGCATTCCTGTACTGTCTTTGAGCTGTGAATAGCGGACATCACTACGCTATTGTGTAATTTCTCAATGTCATATACCACTGCTTGAACCTTTTGTTGATATGCTGCTTCAAATCCTCACTTGTGACACCGATAGCTGGCTAGGGCAACTTAGGTGAGAACCTCATGATGGCTTTCAATGGCCAACTCCCTACTCCACGACACATAATAACATGTAAAGGCTTCAAAGTACAGATAGAATGCGAGATACTTAGGATAACGTACAGCGATTAAATCTTTCTGCATCGACGGTTGTAAGGCACCGACAAAACTTCTCCCTAATGTCCGAGAGTCTCCGCGAACTCCCCATTGTCCACCATCTCCTTCACAATGTCCAAGCCGCCGACAAACTCGCCATTTACGATGAGCTGTGGGAAGGTTGGCCAGTCGTTCAACTTTTTCAGACCTGCATTTCACAAGGGCATCAGCGGATATTTATACCCTCACGGTCTCGACCCAACGTACCTTGTCTAACACTTTCATCCGTCAATATATCAAAATGCCCGAACTTCCCAACGCCCTGATCTTTCAAAAGGTCCACCATCTTCCTAGAAAATCCGCATCTCGGCGCATCAGGCGAACCTTTCATGAAGAGGACGACTTTATCCTGATTCATCAACCCTTTCAGTCGTTCGTTGAGCTCTTCTTCGGTTTCAACCTTTTCGTTGGACGAAGAGAAGGGTGGTGGTGCTTGGGGATGTTGATCGGTCTTGGAGAGTGGAGTGATGGACTGGCCTGTCCGTAAGTGTGTTGCGATAGCAGTTGTAAGGCGCACAGCGTCAGCGCCAGAAATTCGGTCTAGTAACGTATGTCCCTAGTGTGATTGTAAACCTTTGGTGAAAGAATATAACGAGCTGAGTCTCACCCGGAGTATGATGCACGACGGAACGGCCTCAATCTCGAATGATTCTGATATTTCCTCTTGCTCCTCAGCTTCCACCTATCATTCAATCCATCAGTAAATCTCAGCACGCTTCACGAATGATAGCTTGTGGGCCGACAACACGAAAAGGGACGGCATGGACATCGGGGCAAAGACTTCGGCCTTAAGCTCAACGGAAACTATAAAACTCACTTGCAGAACCAACAGCTGGCTATATTTCTTCGCTAGCTCGAGAACGACCTCGTTCATTTGCTTACATGGCTCCGCCCATGGTGCCCAAAAGTTTATGAGGGAAACGCGATTCAGGTCGGCGGCGAGAAGGTCCTGAAATTGCGCTGATGAGGTGACAACCTGATAGTTGGGCGGCGACGACATGTCAGATTTAGGGTGATTCAGCTGTTTCGTTTGCTTAGAGTTGGCTGAGAGAGCCGTCGACGACGTTGAGGAGGGAGAGGATGATCAAGGTGGTCAGCACAGACGATGAGCTCGAGATCGCGCAATTTGGCCTTATCGGATAAGATAAGCCACCATCATCGTCGGCATAGGTAAGCCGATGACCGAGGGGCCGAACACCTTTTACTTCCACGATGATATGGACCTGTGTGAAGTGAAGACCTAAGCCAGAAATATTCAGGTGTCCATGCAACCGCGGGTACGAGCCTGATGGTTGGTTTGTCTGATGGAAACACACTACTACTACTATGTTAGAAGCGTTCCGAAATGTAGCGTCCTCAGACGTGGACCTGTGCTATACTGGTACTCAAAAGCAGGCTCTACCTGTCATTGGGGGATTGGACATATCCAATCTTCAAGGAATGTCAGTGATGCAAAGGCGCTGTCTCATTCGCGTATTTCAGCGTAGGTGCTAGGGAAACGTTCAGCAGTGATCATAATTCACAAATCCACAGCAGAAGTATGTAAGTCGATTAATGCATGACATCTCCAGTACTGTCGCCTCCAACACGATATAGAGCGTCTGCACTGGTGAGGCCCCTAACTCAGTCCAGTCATGTGAGGAAATCGGGATAGTCGTGGGAAGCCCGAAAAAGTGCGGGACTTGGCCGCTCAGAGTCATGCCGCGTTACATCCAGGTTCAAGTTGTGGTATGTCTGGCTTTTCGCCATCGCCAAAGCGTATTCTGAACTAACAGGATGCTCTACCAAAGTCTACAATTGACGTTTAGAAACCTCGCTCTTGAGGATAGGCCTTGCAGCCATGGATCACGTTAGCATCTGAGGCCTCGACAAGTTTATGTTTATGCCTCCTTTTCCACCTCGCTGCTTGCTCCAGAATATGACGCACAAGGGGCATCGGACCATAGGTTTGACCGGTGACCGGTGACCCCTAGAGCTGAGCGCTGAGCGCCGAGTGGTACGTTATAAGAGGCTGACGAGGGGGAATGTGGATACCACTCTTCTTCCCCGCATACTTTTGAACCCTATCCTCAACCATGCCCTCTGCTTTCTATTTGCGCTGGCACTCTTTTATTTCTCCCGCATTCTCTCAAAGTACGACCTCTGCCATCTCTCTGGACCAACAAGTTAGTAGGACCAAGGAATCTGGCAGCGACGTAGAAGCCTCGACTTCGAGGTCGTCGACATTACCACCGGAACCCTGCTGCCTTATTTCCTCTGACCACCACCACTGCGACGACCTCTATGACATGCCTTCTTCCCCGGAGCTGGATTCCAGGACCGACAGTGAGGAGACAATTCGCCCTGACCCCCTTAGGCGCCATCACCTCAGCTCCTCGTTTACATCACTCCCGTCTCAATTCTCATGTCCCCCAATGGTCTCCGATCTGACCGTCAAGCCGTCCAATGTCCCTTCAACATCCCTTCCTTTACCTCCTTGCTCATCTAGCTTCTCTGCTCTTGCTCTTCAAGGCCTCGGGTCCGTCGTCGATACTCCTGTCAACATAGCCATTTCGGCCAATGCCCAAGGAAACCTTCCTTCTGGCGTCTTACTCCTACCGGGAACAGGCCGCACGCCCTCAATTTGCATTAGCCTTGCTGATGACGACTTAGTTGAAGAAATGCAGTTACTGATGGAGGCTGGGCGCGACTGGCACCACACCATCCCCGATGTTACTTATGCGGCGCGACGTCCCTCCCCTGAAGATGATAATTACTTGACTGCGCGGACTCCTCGTCGATTAGGTGGCCTTGCTGACGAGCCCTCAGATGAAGATGAAGATAGTGGCGAAGACGAGGGTAATGGCGAAGACGAGGAGATGGGATGGCCGGAATTCCAGTTCAGACCCCCAAGTCGATGGACATTTAGCGGGATGCGAAATATGCTGGTGCCTTTGACATCTCGGCTCTCGTTCTGGTCGGGCAAATGCAAGATGAAGATATCGGCTGTGTCTGAAGAAGCGCCCTTTTCCCAGACCCACCGGTTACACAGGTGCTACTCACAGGCATAGGCATGCCAGAATGGAGGACCTCAGCTTCAGCTTCTACGAAAAGATCAAAAAAACTAGAAATCAAGAAATCTAAAAAGATACGGACGCTCGGACGCTTTGTGGACGCTCGGACGATATTTTCCTTTCAGCACTGGTCGCTTTTTCCCTTTGCTTTTCTCCCATTTTCATCTTGCCCTTCGTCCTCTTCTTTTTTCCTTCTCGCCATCTTCGCTTCTTCTCTCGTCTTCTTCTCACCCTGAAGGAGGCACAGGTTGGTTTGCATAGATCGGCTCCCAGATTGAGTGTTGGCGCCGGCACTGAAACTGTGGAGCTAATCGACTCGAATCATCCTGAGCTTTCCGAGTGGATGGGAGGAAGGTCGAATAGCGGTGGTCCCAGCAAAGATGTGGGGTATCATTTACTCGCGATAGATGGTACTCTTCTGCCTTCTGGAGCTGCCGTAGAGGTGAAGTGATGCGGGGAGCTTATTTGTCTTCTTTCTCACTTATCTTTCTTCGTACATATCATTGTCACCTTATGGACTGATGCTTTTTCTTGTCAGCGATGTTGGACGCTTTTTCCCTCTTCCACTTCATCTCCTTTCACTTCGTACATACCCTTCTCCTCATCATTTTTGCATCCCTCGTCCTTCTTTCATCTCTCCAGGCGGCCATGCGTAGATCGGCTCTCCAGATGGAGTGTTGGCGCCAGCACTTAACTGGTCAGCTAAGATCAACCTGGCTTTCCTGCTGAATGGGAGGAAGGATGAGCAGTGGCAGCCTCCGGCGGGCGAAGGCTCACATTTATCGCGAGTGAATAGGGCTTTCCACCCTTTCCGAGGTAGCCGCAAGGCAACGGTGATGAGGAGACGGACCCTGTTTCAGCGATATTGGATGCTTTTCCCCCTTCCCCGTTATTCCCTTTCACTTCGTACATACCCTTCTCCTCATCATGTTGCGCCAATGCGGAGTTGTGCGAGCAGCGGAAGTCCCAGTGAAGGTGAAGGGACATATTTATCGCGAGTAAATATCACCCCGAACTCTTTCCGGGATAGCCGTGGAGGCGAGCATGATGAGGAGATGGACCTTTTAACTTTATGTATTTTTTCACTTATCTTTACGTGCTCTCGCACCTTATGGACTCTGTTGATATTGGATGCTTTCTCCTCCACTTTATTCCCTTCCACTTTGTACATATGCCTTCACCTCGTCATTTTTGCGCCGATGCTTGTGACACCTTTTATGTCCCAGAAGTTGGGAGCATATGAGAAGCTCTGGGCGGGCTGACCTGAGGCTACAGTTATGAGAGTTGTATTAAGGGACTGAGATAAGTGGGGATTAAGGATACATACAGCTCGGAGCTGCGGTATCCCGACTTTGGCGCTGCAATTTCATGCTAGCCGGGGACGCACTCCCCCGAGTCCGCAATACATTAATCGGCGGATAAAGGGCGGATATGACGGCGTGACATCGTGTCGACATCAAAACTGAAGAAGTCGAACCTACCCCACCGCTATACCCAACTAAGTTCAGCAGACTACAGCTTTCACCAACAGAGAGAATGTGAATGCAATTGAGAACGATTGAAACGGGCTGCTCTTGGCATGGACGGACAGATTCGTGGGGCTGAGACTGGATGCGTCGGCAAGGCTCGACGCCGTACTTAGGCGAGTATCTGTACCTGAGGCCTGACCGGTGGCCGTTGACGCTGGATTGAGGACCACGGTAAAGAGCAGGCTGGGCGGATCATAGACGGTGCACCTCTGAGAACCCTGAGTATCCTGCCCCAGATATGAATAAAAATGCTAGGATTGACTATAGAATGTGAGATGTATGCGCAAAATATACACAAATGTATCAACCAAAAAGTCCACGAGCATAGGACGCCCGTGTGTGCAGGAGGCCTGGGGATGGAGGGCTAGTGCGATTCTAGCCAATCAGCTACACGCTGCAGGAGTTCGTCCTTCTTTCCTGATATCGGCTGAGCCTTGCTTTTCAAGAATTCCTGTACCGCAGGTCAGCATGGAAGCTCTACAACGTATGGAAGAATGTCGCACTTTGAGCTGGTCCACTCGCAACTAAGATGAGTTTCAGTAAGGTGCAATTAACCTTTGAGGAGGAATAAGCAGCGCAGCTAACCTTGGACAATGTCCCAGAATCCCATTTACTCCGAATTTCAGCCTCAGCGACGTTGACGTCCTACACATACATCGTGGTTGAGATCAGGGTGGTAGAGGAGACGCGAAGAGATACTCACCGCTTTTCTCTTAGAGCCGGTAACCGCCGGGACCATGTTAGCCGAATCGTCTTCCAGCAACGCCTTTTTCCAAGTTTGCAGGAGTTTGCCAGCTCGCTTCGAAGTCGAGTGTCATTGAAGTTGAAACAGTGGATCATATTGAATTGGAGCGTACCTTGTGGATGACTTCTACTTTCGGTTCAGTCAGGTCCTCAAAGGCGTCTGGATCAAACTCTTCTCTGAAAGCGCTCGCTTGCAGCTGCGCATTATGATACGCCAAAGCTAAAAGGAAGAATAGTAGTCAAATATATATTCAAGGAACTGAGTTAGCTCATGTTTACCAGGGTTAGGATATGAATCCGGAGGATATGCCCCATTCTTCACCGCCAGCTTCTCGATCCACGCCTTGGCGAGGTCTTTCAGTTCATCAGACGCTTCGGTAGAATTCGATATGAATGGTCAAGTTGACATGGAGGATGGTGGCTTACCTCTGACACCTTCCTCTATAGGGGCAGCGCGTATGTCATCGGCAAAAGGAAGTGGGATCAAGTGGAATCCAGGGGGATCTGTCCATCCAGATTCGTCTTCCTTTTCTTCCTGTGACCATAGTCAGAAATAATTTCGAGATCTATGGAGTGGAACACACCTGGGGTAAGAGGGCGCAGAATGCGGGAGTGGCATTTCGTCGTAGGAGGGTCAACACTAAACCGATTTTACCCTTGTTGACCATGCTCTTTATGAGGGCGCTACACGTTCGCTTACTCCCCGCATACGCCTGAAGCACATTGTTCAACCATTGTCTCGGGTAACAGATAAGGGGGACGTGCAAGCTCATCTGGATGTACAAAGATGGAGTGCTTGACATTGTCCTCAAACTCCAGTTGATCTCGATTCTTAAATCCAAGCAGCTTAATAGCTAGTGAAGGTAAGTAGGAGGCATGAGCAGGGAGATAAGCATACTTGGCTCTAGTCCCAGTGTTCGGAAGGATCGGATGTCTTCAGCAGTGTAGAAAGGCTAACAGTACGTGAGACGAGGGCTCTCGCTAAAGGGAGGAAACAGAGTCTCACCCGCTTGCCAGCTTTCACAACTCTCGTTCCAATCCCGGCCGAATCATCATCGTCGTCATCCGCAGCGGTTGCGCCAACAGCCATTCCATAGACGATGCTCGACTTGTCAACTTCGGTCTCAACCCCCTGACCGAGTGGCTTATCGTGTGGAGTCCGTTAAGACGGAAGAAAACAGGCGGACCTCATCAACGTATTTGGGGTGGGAGTTGGCCACCTCCATGCTGTCCCCTCGGTCGACGAAGTACTTGTAAGACCCCTTCCTCTGCTCAGTTACGAGGCCATATCTAGGAACAGATGATGAGCGTGGCCAAACAAATCAGACAGCATCGTCGGTCACACCCTTTGACGCCAATCGTGAATCCAGGGGCAAGTTCGAATGGGATTTTGAATAGAGAGCGTTTTGGGACTTCATGGAAGCGCATTTGTGCGAGGAGGTCGTCGATACGTGTGATTGATATGGATTCAGGAAGTGTAGACGAGTCTTCATCGAGCTCTTCGTCGCTAGTGATCCCACTCGGCAACACCGACTAGTAGTATAATAGGTGAGTCAAAGGGACCGTTCATCATCAAAGCGACGAGCCACACACTGAGTAAAACTTGGAAACATCGAATGGGTGTTCGTCGGTACTGATGAAGAACGGTTCAACAGTGATTCCAGCTTGCATTAGATCCTGTCGACGATGGTAAGTTAGGGTGGACGCTGAAACAGCTAGCTGAGAGACATACATCGAGTGTCGTTTTAGCAGACCTAAGCAATTGTTCGCTACCAGTGCTTTGGTGAGGGTTGTCATCATCAGTGATTAGGAAGACACGTTTAGTTGCAGTTTTGGGAGCTCTTCAGGAGTTTGGGTAGTGAGCCATGGAATAAGCCATCGTAGGAACTACTCACCCATCACGTATGACCCAATTGCAGCTGGTGAAGACGTCACCCATGGGCACTTTCTTCCCGAGTAATGGCGAGAAGGTATCTCGCAGTTCGTTGGGATTCTCTCGCGAAGCTGAAAAGACATGGTTACAGATACTCAATTGAGCATAGAGAAAGGTTACCATCCACAAGTTGCATGATCTCTTGGACCTTCGGGGCACTGATTGGTTCTATTGGTTGGTAGATGAAGGTATGCTTCTTGATTTCAGTGGTGTCCGACCGTTTGAGTTCAACTTTCCTCGTCTGGGTCAAATTAGGAAGTTAATCTACACGTCTCAATATTTCTACTCACAGTGTTGAATAGTAATATTCCAACCGAGTCATTAGGTCCAACAATCACTTTCTTCTTTTGAATCTCTATCGCAGCTTCGAGGGCAGTTTGCAAGTGACATGTCTGAGCTTCACCATCTTCATATCTTGGGTCTTCTCTCTGAGCAAGCATGCTTTCTGAGCAATCGATGCAGAAAAGGATCACGTCGCGCCTGCTTTCTAGGAACTTCGCCTCAGGGATAAGTCCGTGGGTCGTTTGAAGTTGTAGTCATTACTTACAGAGCCATCTTGTAGCTCGTCGTCCTCTTCATCATCAATTCGGTTCCAGTCATCGTAAGGAGGCATGGGTATTTCAAGTCAAGATGGAGGAATGAGACTGTGAGGGGCGGTGAGACGGCGACGCGAACCGAGACTTGAGTCACGTTCGTCAGGCGTGATCACTGCAATGTCACGCATCACGGTGTGACGAAGCGTGTCTGATACCGAGAGCCACACCAGGGCGTGACGGATCTGCGCTGTGGTTTACCACTAAGTTCGGGCGGCACCTTAAAGTTTCCTAGGTTTCTCCCTTGCTCTGGAGACCTTGTATCCCTGTGACATCCACCTCGCAGCTTTGGCTTTTGCGCTCCCACCACTCGGCCCATCCAGTGAAAGTGCTAGAGCGTAACACCATATTCAGTGGTGTGTTTGGCTTGATGTCTGCATCTTGACGAACTTCAAGCTGCATGTCGTAAGTTTTTTCCAACCCTAGCAAGCAATGCTTTCGTGCTGAGCTCTCGGCCTCCTCGGCCCGAGCCATTTAGCCCCTAAGTGGATGATCATATCACGACTTTCAAGCATTGGCCTGTATCATACAGCCAACCTACCCTCCCGAAGCCTGAAAGCTGTTGCTTCTTGACACGAAGCTATCGCTCGACAACCCATGGAACCACCCTCACTTCCACCGTTGCGACAAATTGAGTTGGCAAGTCTTGGCAAACTCAATATTCCAGAGCCAAAGATTAGGACCGAGGACGACGTTGGCGCCTGGAGAAGAACAAATGGGTACCAAGATTACGCCCTATTCCTACGTCGCCTCACGGAGGCCGTCGTTGGCCAATACCTTCCTTTCACACCCTCCGATCATAGCCCGGCACGTCCACGGCCTTCTGCCAAATCCTCCGGCAGCTTACTGTGCTCTCTACTAGCCAATTTTGCGCACGATCGCTGCATTAGATCGTCTTGATCACTGGATAGATGAGATACCTCCCTTGAACACGCCTCAAAGATTTGGTAACCTCGCCTTCCGCGCGTGGGGAAAGCGGCTTGAGGAGGTTCGTTCTCACTGCTGTATCATTCGCACACTGTAGACACATGGTGCAGGAAGCAGATGATGTATTGGCCACAATACTGGGTTCTTCGTACGCGACGGCTTTGCCACAAGTGAGGCCATATTTTCTGACGTCCTTCGGATCGTTCACGCGAATGGACTACGGCACCGGCCACGAAGCATCATTCGCCCTCTTCCTGTGCTGTCTGACATTGGTTCGATTTTATCAATCCAACGTGGACGAGGAACGTGACCTCGTTCTCAATGTCTTCGTGCGCTATCTACGACTCTGCTGGCGCCTCCAAGATGTCTATCGCCTCGAGCCCGCAGGCAGTCACGGTGTATGGGGATTAGATGACTCCTCCTTCCTCGGCTATATCTTCGGTAGTGGACAACTCCGAGGTTAGAACTCTTTCGTTACCTAAATTACCTGCTACGTATTGACCCGGTGCCGAAAGATCAGAGAGAGATACCTGTTTCCGCAGTTCTTCACCCCCCGTTACCGGCCAGCAACTTGTATTTTCTGTCCGTCACACGCATCCATGAGGTAAAACGCGGTCCGTTCCACGAGCATTCTTCCCAGCTGTATGCCATCGCGACGGGCGTGCCTAGTTGGAGGAAAGTTAACTCAGGGCTGTTTAAGATGTACGAGGTGAGACCCGGTTTCCGAGTCTGTGATCCATGCTCTCGGCGTTGGCTCACGTCAATATTGTCGCCATCTTTCTCAGGCCGAGGTTCTCGCGAAACGTGTCGTTGTACAGCATATCCCCTTGGGTGGTATTCTGGAGTGGGATACATCTCCCCAAGTTGACGTTGTGGACGTTCACACCAACACCAACGCGCCGTCGCTATCCCCGCCGGATTCGTCCACGTCAATAAGTGGCGCTGGCTCAATCGACTCTGGCTGGGTTTCGACACCTTCCGTTCACTATTCACCGGGGAACGTGCTTAGCTCGTCTGCTTTGGGATCCAACAACCGCAATACCCCCGCTCAATCGATATATCGCACGCCATTCGGGGCCCCACCTTTGTAATCACAGTCATTCATGTTCATCAATTCATGTTTCCGCAATCTCGCCGTGACAACCAATATGTACATAGTACAACGTAACGAGCGAAACAAAAGCGCAAGTATGGTATATGCCATGCAATTTCAGTCACAGGTGATCCCGAGAGCTCGCGAGAAATCGAAGTCGCTTCGAGCCCTGACTCCCACTTTCGTGGCAAGGTAACAAAAAGAATCGCCTATTTCATCATTCTCGCGTCGACTTTTTATATACTTAAGTTGCAATAGTGGATACACGAGGTTATGCAACACCCGATATTGGACATTTGTTCCCCGGACGCGGTCCTCGTTGATTCTCAAACCACTTTCATTCAATCTTCTATTGAAGTGGTGCCTTGGTATCAAAACGTCCTGCCGTAGAAGCTCTTCGAAAACATGGATTCGCATCCTATAGTTTCGCCGTCATGAGATAAGGTTCGATTCCGGCGGATCATGCATCCATGTTCCCTCTGCTTCGGTTGGCCTCGATATGTCCAGAACAAAAGACAGACAAGGAACAAATCTTCACGATCTCCCTATCCTGGTGAATGGCCCTATCACGACCTATCATCAGCGGAAGGAACTAGCAGCTATGTCGTCCCGGAGTCCTGCGTGGGCGGCGCTTTCTAAAAGGCCAATTCAATCTCGAAGACATCATGTTTCCGGCTGACCCGGTGTTTTAGAATGGCTTGCCAGTGCCTGCGCTGACGCTGGATAAGTATAAAACACAAGTGGGATGGCGGCGATAACAATTAGGTGTTACCGTGAGAGGACAGCTATTCCTAGATACGTCTTCCGGTTCTCGACGACCTAGGGACGTCGAGGAAACGGATCCCAACGGGGGAAGTCGAGATGGTGAGAGTTCTCCGGGATCAGGACAACGGACAGATCGACGCTAAGCGATTGGAGGCCAAGTCGGTAGAATCTGGATATCGGAATCACAAACATATTTGGGTGGCACGCAGAGCGCTGAAGCGCTGAAGGACGGAATGGAAGTGGAGCACGCATTGCATTCACGTCGAACGGAGTAAGGTGTGTGCTCCACAGTGTCCAATCCACCGTTCAGATAGAGATTGGTTTAGGCAGTGGGACATCTCAGGTCTTTCCGTAGGCTAAACCCCTTTGAAGTTACCATGCTGAGTTAGCGCGCTCCTCGAGGCCCGTCAATGAAAAGAACTCACTCCGAAGGGCACGACTACATCAATGAACGTAATTATTCGTATTGAACTTTGACATCGTATGGAACAACGTGGGTGACCGAGAATGAATGAGTCTCAGTCTGGCAAACATTTGAGGCTCTCCGTATGACTTTTACGGCGCGCATTCCGGCAAGACGATGCTGAACAGCTATCTTGTCTCTCACAGGTTCATCTCTTTTGCCAATGCACGAGGTGACCTACCCGAGTCAACAATATACACAGCCAAAAGATGTGCCAGGGAAGCGGCCTGGCACAAACAGCACAAACGATGACCGTGACACCATCTTTAAAGTTTATCGATTCATAAATCGAGAAGCTGAAATCCCAGTCGCTCGCAAGACAAACAGCGTATATGGCGCACGACGAGCTCAACGGAGGCTGTGGCGGGCTTCATGACGAAGGAATTAGACGCTCGGGCGCTTGTACCGCTTGCAGTGCTCAGTTGGCCAATGCGGCATGCGGTTCTGGCGGAGTCTGCCGGCGTTGAAAAATTGTCATCGATTGAGCCAGTTGTCAACTTTCGTCGTCGTCCACGAGCATCCCAACTTTGTTCATTCCGTACTTACCTCTCCAGAGGCCTATAAAGTTCTCGAACCCGTCTCCTTCTGTTGTCGTCATCGCTGCGCGACATCAGAGGCCCAACCCGCCACAATTTCTGTCGACAAAAGAAACGAGGATCTTCGTTTGCTGACCATCGAGTGAGTCAACAGTCACTCAAGTGGCGAGGGTGGCTCATGTATGCGCATGTATGGCTTCCTAGGTGGTCTTCCGTTCGAGGTTTGCAATGATTATGTCCTTTTGTTTCACTGGTTAAGAGATCTCGTTCTTAGGTGAACCTCCCTGACAGGACCGACATCCAGTCGAATACCTGTTTGAGTTATCACAAAGCTTTGCAGCCTTTCGCTGTCTACTTCATCGTATTATAACTTCGCCCTTCAAGCTTTTTCCTCGCTGAACAGGGAGCGAGGAACCCACTACCGACTGATACAGACCTAATCGTTACCGTCCATCCGCCCGGCTCTCCACGACCGTGGCGGTTCGGATTCGGTAATTCGGGTTCTACGAATTCAACGACACCGCATACATCCAACTCGTTTTGTTGACGCGCACTAGCAAGCTTTCGCCCGGAACTAGATTGAATTATTCTTCCTCTAACGACATAGACACGTCAGTTTTTCTCAAAAATTTCGCCAGTTCCTGCCACTGATTCAATTTTGCTCGATAGTATTGACACGCTTCTCACGCCCCCCGATCCCGTCGAGCGAATGTCCCAAGTCGCGGTCTTACCAGCTTTTTCGCCTGTCGACTTCACTTCGACCGAATATTCTGACTCGCTCAGCACTCAAAACTGGAATTCACATGGTCCAAATAATGATACCCTATCTGCTTCCCTTATTCTGAACGCAAGCACGGATGCTTCTGAAAACTCCTCGAGGCTCATCTTCCCTAGCCTCCCTCCGCTCCTATCTGGCCATCCAGACGTTCACCTTCGAAATGGGATTATGAAAGCCCACCAGCTGGCCGCGGAGCATGTTCCGGATGCCGAGAAGGCGTTTTTCGTGGCAGATCTGGGCCAAATATACCTTCAACACCAGCGTTGGGTCAAGTGCTTGCCCAACATTCAGCCTTACTACGGTAAATCTTATCAGCCATATGCGCGCCACAGATGCTGACGCATTGATTGATATTAGCTATTAAATGTAACCCGGATCCCTACGTTCTCCGCCTCCTCGCCGCTCTGGGCACTGGATTCGACTGCGCGTCCAATGGAGAAATTAGCAAAGTTCTTAGCCTAGGCGGTGTTGATCCTTCTAGGATCATTTTCGCCAATCCGTGCAAAGCCACGTCATTCATCCGCAATGCGGGCAAAGTGGGAGTCGATCTGATGACCTTCGACAACGCAGACGAACTCTACAAAATAGCACGCTCACACCCTGGCGCCAAACTCATTATCCGCATTTTAGCCGACGATTCGAAGAGTCTATGCGCTTTCAACATCAAGTTTGGCGCAGCGCTCGATGTCGTGCCGTCCCTTTTCGCCAAAGCCCGTGAACTCAGTCTTGATGTTGTCGGAGTCAGTTTCCACGTTGGTAGCGGCTGTTACGACCCCTCCGTTTATACGGACGCTGTGATGCGTGCGCACTCCGTTTTCGAAATGGCCCGAGAGGTTGGGTATCATTTCACCCTCCTTGACGTCGGTGGGGGATTCGAAGATGCTTCTTTCGAAAGGGCAGCCACCTTTTTGACTGAAGCAATTGATCAGTTCTTCCCTGATCGACAAGACTTACGTGTCATTGCTGAACCAGGGCGATTTTATGTTTCCAAGGCATTCAGTCTTGCCACAAATATTATAGCTCGCAGGGTTTCCCCGACCGAGGGAGCGTCGGCGAACTTATCCTCCGTTTCCTCCGATCACCCAACGGTCATGTGTCAGTTGCCCTCTTGATCGTATATTCCATCTCCATCTGATGTTTCTTTTATTGATGCAGACTATATCAATGATGGAGTGTATGGCGCCTTTAATTGCATTTTATTCGATCACCAAGTCGTGCACCCTTACGTCCTCTCAATAAACGGTTCCTTCCACGTCACATCCTCGGAACCCTGGCAGACTAGCAGCGTGTGGGGGCCTACGTGCGACTCCATTGACTGCGTCTGCCCATCCACGAAGCTGCCAAGTGCCCTTCAAGTAGGAGATTGGTTAGGATTCCACAACATGGGAGCTTACACCATATGCGCTGCGAGCCAGTTCAACGGCTTCGAGGTTAGCAACGTTATCTATACGACCGGGAGCGTGGGAGTCTCAAATGAAGTGTGGGGCACCCTTGCTGCCTTTGCGGCGGAGGGTCACGGACACTGACAGCGGCGGAACGAGATATTAGTTTTCTGATTTATGTCATTCGTTCTGCTTCTTGTCGAGAAATACTCAACAACGAGAAGACGATGCGTGCCTCGTAGTAAGGTTCATCAACACATGGATGGGTTGGCCGATTCTCACCGTTACTTCGGTACCGAGTGATCTGGCGGCCCGCCCATCGCTCGGTCGGCCTATATTTGGGATGGGCATGCGAGCGTCGGACTGGTTCTCAGGGTCATCCCGACTCGTGACGTTCAATTGCGATCGAGGATCCCAAGCTTCTCAGGCACCCAAATATTCGTCATGATCGAGGACTTGCTCGGATTGGGTCGCTCAGCCGATGTTTTGTTATGTCCTGAGCTCTCGCTTACCACGCGTTGGAATACCTGAGTGGAGCTGGACATAGCCGAGTGGGTATGCTTCCCTTGTTTTTAGATGTGACCCGGATTATTCATTCTTGACTTTGATTTGCCGTAAGGAAAAGAATTACCTATAGAAAGCACGACAAATAAGGTAAGGCTCAAATGGTAAATTTGATTTTCCGGGAAAACTGCCCAAGGGGACAAAAGAGCGGAATCCATGGTTGCACCCTTGGACTAAACATTAGAAGTAAGATCGAAGGCAGGGTTATGAAGGCAACGCAATCGAAGCGTCCATGTTGCCTGGCGTGGCCTTGGTCGACCGTGTTGCTGCCTACTTTATCTCAAATCGAGGGGCCTTTTCAGCGGCCGAAGCGGAGAGGTTTGCCTCTAAGAAAGGGTAAGTGTGACAGGGCCAAGGTTGCGTAATCCCCGCGAAAAGAGATTGGATCTCTCAGCAGTTTGTAGGTACTAATTCTGGAATATGTGTCTTGAATCTTTGCCGGGGCCGAGGCAACCACCGTTTCGAGCGTTGGAACATCTGGGTTTCCTTTTTTGCAGGGTTCCATGGCTGCTTGTTTACGCGTGGTCCACCTTTTCGGGGTTTCTGGACCTTTTATCCACTTTATTTCGTGTAGAGGCTATCGGAGAACGAACGGTTCACTGCTACCACCATCAGGCCCCTCCGCTTTCATCTCGACGACGAATACGTCGCAACCCCGCAGCGCCAGGCCATACTCATTCTAATCCCTCGTCGTTCTATTAATCGGCCTACACCTAGCACCGCCACTCTTCATTCCGCTCGTGCCAAAACCTTCCGTCGGTGCATAGGCTAAAAGCTCTTTGACAAACCATTTCATTACCGGGAAAATACTTACGCAAGGATAAATACTAAACCCCGCGTTAATGTCGACCTCTACTATGCAGGTGAGTTGGGTAGCGCTTTCGACGTGTTTGTTGTGTAATGCTAACTACGCCTCTAAGGATCCGTCCATACAAGCAACTGTGGCATCTGTTGGACCGAGATTCAGGCCTTATGCCAGCCCAAATCATCAAGTCACGAAGGGCCGCTATATCACCAGCAACGACCCGAGAGGCTATATGTTAGTCCTTCCCCACATACGCCACCCAGGTAGCTTAAATAACCTTTGACTAGTCCTGTCTACGAATATCCTTTGAACGGTCAATGGATCATGATGGACATTGACGATGGATATATCCTATGGACGGGGATATGGAAAGGTAAGGCGAATGTGAATGCGCTGGCAGTTCTGGCTGACTTGCCGTTTAACGCCTAGCCCTCGGAAATTCCAAAGGTATGCTTAAATAAGTAGCTTGTCCGACCGTGTCACTCAGCCCTACGTCGTAGCGGACATAGTCAAAATGATTGATTCACAACCTGACCTGGCCCCTCTCATACGTCGTGTGCGCGGTGGCTATCTCAAAATACAGGGCACTTGGATGCCGTACGAAGTAAGCTTGCGAGACTATATACCCTGTCTAAGCCTTGGTCTTGATGTTGCTACCTTCTAGGTTGCTCTTCGACTTGCACGTCGGTAAGAATTTTTCAGCGTACGTGATAGATTTGGCTTAACGTTGCGCCATCGCCCAGTGTCGCATGGCCAATTCGTGACGAACTCGTACCACTTTTTGGGTAGGATCATAGCACTCTACCTTCGTTATCTCTTGGTGACCCTCTTTTCTTAGACCCACTTTTCCTAGTACTTGCCTCTCTCCCGACCAACCAGGCTATGGTCAGGTCGTCGCCTCTGGTCGCCGACCCACTCGCAGGTCGAAGAACACAGCGGCAGCGTCGATTACACTGCCTCGAGACCCCCAGACCAACTGGACGATAGTCACACCCACGTCTGGCGTTAGCCCAACGCTGACTCAGTCCCAGCACCCGCATCAATACGCTGGTCCTGGACTCACAATGCCGCCTCTGGCCCGACGACCGTCGGATCCTTATAACTTGGGTGAAGGGTCGTCTTCATATCGTATGCCAGCAGACAGCCGCATGGATGTGGGCGGTCCGTCCTCTCCGTCAAACGTTGGCGAGGCTTCCCCGTCGAAAGACCGCGCCATAGGCCGCTATTCACCATATCCTAGCTCCTCGTCATCGGCGCATGTTGGACGTCGGGCCTCTAACTCGGGGAGAGGCTTACACCTCGACATCCCCGCCTTGTCTTTGCAGGATAAACCCCATCCACTCGAACGACCCGAGTCACCTGCTGAGCGCATCACCCTGCCGCCCATCAGGCCGCCTAGTCACTCGGAATACACTTCGTCTTCATTCTACGCTCTCCCCCCAATATCCGCTTTGGAGGACCTTCGAGGTGTTCGCGTCAATGATTCAGCCGCCGTTCTACGCAGGCTGAAGGAAGATGATGAGTTGACCGCTGAGCAACGACTACACGCCGAAGAACAGTCATGGGGGAGACACCGGTCCTTATCCGCGCCTCCTTACAAGTAAGTTGGCGGCGTAAGCAGGGTGCTCGGACATGGATCTCATATATTCTTATTTTTTTCGTTAATCCTGTAGACCGTACGACGCATTACCCATGCGCCGGTCGGACAGTGGTTGCGAGCCTCAGGAGTCATCGGGTAGGGGCTCAGAGCGCTTCACTGCTTCGTATCCACCCTCGTCGTATCATGGACTGCGCGTTTCTCCAAATAACTCGTACGACGGTAGTGACGTTTCTCCCATCTCTCCATCGCCCTCAACTCCTTCAGCCTCTTCATTTCGTGGCGACATCCATACCTTCGACTCAACAGAAGACCGCCACAACATCAATGATATTCGACGGAGGTCCGCGCATTCGGACTACTCCGCAGGCTGCCCCATCGTAGTTTCTGCACCTCCCCAGCTTCCATATCTAGGTCACTATTCAAGTGGACCTTGATCAAATGACGCCCAGCCAAAGGTGAAGATGCCCATAGCTGGGTCTGTACCCATGGCTTCGTCGGCTCCCCGGCTACCTGCACGCGGCCGCGAAGATAACACTGGATACTTCCCGGTGCGACCTTGGTAATTGTTATGGACCGTTATTGCCCATGTGATGCATTTTAGTCCCAGATAAGGCGCTCAGTTGCAATTTCTTATTTCCTGGGCATCACCGCATGCTTCGAGCCAACGGAGTATCTAATATTTATAGTCAAGATGCATCTATGCCGATACTCTGTTTGTAAATATATACCGCATCTGTAATACTTGCACACACGCACAGATTCCAGCAAGTCAGGAGCAATAGGGAGCAGGAACACGAGGTCGAAGAAACTGATCGAAACCAAGAAAAGCGGCACGGCATCACGTTATGATGAAGAGATCGATTGGCAAGAAGCGATGTGAACCTCGATACCAGAATAAGTAGCTTGGTGTTGGGCAATCGCCGCGTTATGCCATCGTATATGAGAACCCTTTGAATATGCACAAGGTGGGTTTAGTCTATCCTCAGGATTTCTGCCTTATGAGCTGGCAGACAGGAATTTGGGCCTGCCCAAGCAGATGACCAATTAGCTGCTACGTGAACAATACCGAAAAAAATCCACCATAAGGAACCCCAAAGTGCGATAGGTTAACTGAGAGTGATGTACATCAATTGCGAGATGCGATGAAAAATTCACGACAGCGGGAGTTAAAGACTAAGCCAAGGATTTAGTCTACAGATTGTTCAGGTGAAGAAGTGAAGCGTACCCAATCGCTCCCATCAGGACAAAGCCTATGGTGGAAACAACCTGCAGAATGATATGTATGACTGTTGGGGTAGGGCGGTGGTTTCAAACTCACAAAGGCAGCAACAATACTGGCGGGAATGCCATTCTTCAGAAAATCCTTGTTTGTGAGATACAGCTCCCCAAGTTCGTTTTCCTGCGTGGCACTGTGTTGTGAATAAACGTGGCAGTGGTTAGAGACATCCTTCCCTGGTCATGATATGAGCACTCACGCTGTCTGATTCGGGAATCCAGACACTGGCATCCCCATACCAGTCGAGCAGATCAAGCCCGTGATGAAGATGAGAAGGTTCCCATGCGGGGGGCTGAGCTTGTTCCCAACCTCGCGAGCAATAGGAACCAGTAGAAGGCTAGCTATTGTATGACTTATGAATGTAGAAATGACCTGCGATTGATATCAGACATCAGTGAAGAAAGTGAAGATTCAAGGAATTAGATACCCACCAGGACAACGGGTGTAAGAACCATCACCACGGAGTAAAGTGTGCGGCCTTCGACGAGAGTCCGAACAAGACCGTCCATGACGCTTAGGAGACCACTAGAATCAACACCCTTTCCAAGAGCAATGCCTCCCATGGCGAGGAAAACAATCGACCACATGAATTGCTCGAAGTCATCCTAACATTTCCGAGCTTCAGTAAACCAACGCACGCTTGTCAAGACACGTTGACCCACTTTCTTAAGGACTCCGGTGGAGAAGAAAGCCACAATAGGAATGATGGCAATGACACCCATGTCTCCAACAATACCTTCGATGGTGTGGGCTATGCACCATAGCATGATAGTGACTATGCACACGAACGATACCCAGATCTGCTTCCAGGTGAAAGGCTCCTTTGTGGGCCGAACCGTTCTGATTTCAATCTCACCCTCCCCGTCAGGCGATCGTGCGGGCCGGTACGACGCAAGAAGCAGCCACCATATCAAAACGATGGACACAAGCGACACCGGTATGGCTACCGCGAACCAGCTAGCCCAATCTAGTTGAGGGTCCATCGCCTGCAGAGCAATAATATTCTGCGGCGATGATATGGGAGAACTCTGACCGCCAATATTTGCGGCCAGCGCTATGGCAAGCTTCAACGCCGGCTTAACGTTCCGAGCTGCGAGTGACAGTGACCAGAAACAACTTACTATTAGGCAGGGTCCAAAGGGAGCTTTCGGGGGCAAGGTCCGGAGGATCGGCTGATACAGAGTCAGCACCAGGGCCTTGAAAAATACAAAGCACCTACGCGGATCAGGGTGAAGCATAGCGTTGGAGCGGCAACGTTACTAACAGAATACGTCAGAATAATATGGGTATCTGGGGTGTGACTTACCTGATCCACATACTAGCGAAGCATGATACGCCCATGAAAGCGAGGATGACGGTACTTGGTCGAGATCCCGCGAGGCTGAGCACGCGAGTTACCAGTATACGGTCGATGTTAGTTTTACTCAAAGCCGAGGAAATAGTGAAACCACCGATCAAAAGCATGATCGTTGGCGAGAACATGCTCCCGAACACGACTCTGAAAAGGTACTGGGTAAGCGTAAGGCAACGAGCATATATGGTTGTCACCCACTTTGTAGCGTCCTTGGGTTGAAGGGGATTTCCTTCCGCATCGCGCATAACCCGGAGGCACACCAGTAACAAGGGGATGAACATGGAAGTCACAAACAAGGGTATGGCCTAAACGGATTCAAGATACGATCAGTGGACGGGCATATTCCATAACTTACTTCCGTTGCCCAGAGAACAGTGGCGAACATTAAAATGGCAAAGCATTTGTTCGCTGTATCACCATCCACCGATTGTACATTCAAGAGGAAAAGGAGCAGGGCGACCGCTATCAATATGTATAAGTGCCTTTGCTTAAGCCTGAATTTCCCCACAGGCGTGGGGACGGCTAACAGCGCCGTGTCCGATTCGGGAAGGAGCACAGAGCCGATGCCCTTGGGTTCTCCGTCTATTTCGCCTCGACGCTCGCGACCAATCATTTGCCGCCATACGGTGTCACGCTCCCAAGCGATGTTTTCACGCTGATGGAGCTTTAATTGCTGCTTTGCCAACGACCTGTCGCCTTGGGTAACACATTTGGCGTAGAGTTCGAGAAGACGGCTTATCCCATCATTCATTTTGTCTTTAGAGCTCTGGGTGAAGGGATACGCCTTTTCCACAACATCGTGAAGGTACCGATCCTTGAGCTGTTTCTGTTGTTAGAGAGAGCATTTCACGAGGGCATAGTTGACGAACGTTGCTATCGGTTACTTTGTCGTACCTAATAAGTTGGTTCAGAACATCGAAGGCGGCGGAGCAGCGAAAATAGCTCACTTTTTAAGAATCTTGCGGAAACCAGAATAATTCACCTCCAGGTAGGATCTCAGCGATGTCAGCGCGATATACTGCGTTGTGATTCTACGCTTGAATAGCAACCGTGTGTCGTAAGCAAAGTTTGACTGCGAGGTCCAAATATCCTCCAGTCCCAAGGGAACACTGTCTTTCGGCCTGCTGTCACCCATGAATTTGGCTGCTATTCTGCGGACAGTAGCCACGGGGGATTTGCTCGTAGCCTCGTGCCGAGCAGAGAGAAAGCTAGCTTCAAGATCCTGAGCATCGTCACTGGCAGAGGAAATGCTAGTCCGACGAGGCGGATTTGCGCTTGAGGAGCCTACGGTCAAGAGTTTAATACGAGCCGCGGTGAGGGTAAGTTACTCACGAGCGTGTAGCTCTGGCGCGCGTCCAAAGCCAGCCGAGCTCAGCGTCCGACGCCGTCGACGTCGTCGATATGTTGAGCTGGTGGGATCACGGGTATGCATAGGGCTATGTGGGTCCACTTCGTCGTCATCTTCGTCGTCGTCCTCATCATCCTCTCCCAGCTCTTCGAGGTAAGGATGACCTGCCAACCCCGTTGCTTCCTGCTGCTCAACCATTTTCTCTAGCTCCACAACATCCTGTAGCAAATCCTGCTCCTGCTGTTCATAGAAGATCCGGATCTTCTGTAGCTCTCGATCGAGCAGAGGTCGAAAAAGTGCATCGGTGTCGGCGGCATCCTCAGGTATCAGTGAAGAATGCTCATTGGCCTCCAGGTCGTGGTACGATTGTTCCAAGCCATGCTTTTTCTTCTCTAATTGGTAGATATACTTCTTCAATGAATCGTATCTTCATTGATCATCTTCTTGTTAATGCAAAACTACGGTGGAAAGCTCGCAACGGGGACTCACGCAATGTAGTCATCCCACCACTCCGCAACGGCATTAAACTTCAGGGACGCACTTGAGACAATGCATGAGGCATGAAGCAGCTTATTGACGCATAGAGGACTGACCTAAACTTCATCACTAACTTCGCCTCAAAACTCTGGGAATCGACGCGACCTAAAGGTCTTAAAGGTATAGATTCTTCTAGTATGTTCGCGACAAGTAGATTAGAAAGGACAGAAATTGTTCGGGCTGGCGCTGGAGCAGGTAGTGATGAGGACGAGGTCTGGCGAGGACTGAGGCCAACAGGGCGGGGGCAGCGTCAGGCACCCAGCCAAATCAGGAAAGGGGCAGCAGGAGGGGCCCAGGGGCTACGGCTGGCTTGGTTTTCGTCTGCAAACCGAGCCATGTCATTTCCCTTCTCAGGAGTCTACTCTCGTAGTACGGGTTACAGGTTAAAATTATGCAGGACATCCGCGACATAATGTACCCTTTCTCACTCACCTGAAGAAACCCGAAAAGGCCGCATCCAGCATCACAAAAGTATATCCCCCATCTAGGGAAACTCTCATCTTGCTTACGGCTTACTCTTCGCTTATAGCACTTGAGAAACTCGGAAGGATAGATACGCCGATGTTGAAGGCCAGAATCGACGCCCATGAGAATAACATCCCACAAGGGTAACAATTAATATGCCTCACTAACGCTGGAACGTAACCGGATCCTGACTGATAAGAACGTAATTGCCTAGGTTGATTTCCCCCCGGGGTACTTTCGTTAACATGACGCATGGTGCGCGAGAATGTTTAGCAGTGCAATTAGAACTCGAGGATAGTCGGGGGCCGAAGTGTGAGTGAGAAAAATGATGAATATTTATCCAGCGCCCTCGAAGCTGGGTATCACGGGTTTCGAATTCAAGACGGGGGACGTCGACAAGAGCTTCGCGAAGGTGGCGCGTCTCGGTTCAGGCGGAATCTAGACCCGTTTCACCCCTGGTATCGGTGTAGCCGTTCAAATAAGACCAGTAGTGCTCACAACGAGCGGATTTGTGTTAGCCTGATGGGTATATTGGACGTCGCCAAGCGACAGATACGCTGTTGTTGTGAGGCCGATGTGGTCAAATGCTGGCAAATCATTTCTTCCTCGGGCAGGGAGAGACAACTAGGAAGCAGCCAATCGTTGCTAGTTCGGCTCCAAGCAGATAGCCTTCGCTGGTGGCAAATAAGCGGCAACTAAATGAACGTGTTTATACAATTGTTCTACAGAACTCCTAAGAGCTACATAGTCCCCAAACTCCCTGAGGTATTCCAGATTCGACCCAAAGAGTAATAAAAAGCGACGAATATAGTAGTAGTGTAGAAAGGAAGAACGAACAAAGAGATATATAATGATAGTGTATCCGCGACAATAAATCGCTAGAGTGTGTGGTATCGCGAGTAAAGTATCCGCAGGCGGACGAGAAAGTTGTGATGGTAATACAGATGTAGATCTGGATGAGGCGTGGCGTGAAGTAGTGCTGCGGAGACGAGAGTCAGTTGTATATCTCAGTGACGAGGTCAACGAAGCGACTCACTGTGAGTGGGTAAATACAAGGTATCCATATGCAGAGAGCGTCTCTTATGACGCCTATTTAAGCAATGACGCAGTATGCTCCTCCTCCAACTCTGCTCGACTCTTCATCGGAAGGTGGTTGAGAGGGAGTGGTATCCTCGACGGAGGAGGTGGTGAAGAAAGTGACGATGGATGTGAAGGCGTCCATTGAGTTCTTAGTGGTGGTGGTGAAGTGTTTGGAAAGCTGTGGCTTTTGCTAGGAGGGTAGCGCAAATGATGTGAGGATGACTCTAAATTAGAGGCAGTTCGAGTGATGCGAAGGACGATAGAAGTTCTGGTTGAACCTACCGACTTGGGAGACGCGCTCGCCCATTTATACCCCAGCCATCGACTCTTTTGTTAGAGCCGTAGAGGGAAAATTTTGACGTTCATCCGACTCGGATGAGCCATGGCGAAGACTCTCAATTGTCATTGCGCCTGGTCTGCGCTCATGGTCAAACTTAGTCTTCCTAATTAGGAAATACGTACCTGGTCGACACAATAAAAATCTGGACGACTTGTGAATACGCTAAGCTCGCTGTTAACAATAAGCAAAGCCCGCACAATAACCCCGGCTAGTACACAAAAAGACTCCCGTATCACTCCCTCGACCGTACGACCGAGGAAACGTTCTTTGCATGGATTTAACCAGCGTGAAGCCGAAATAGAGTCAGGGGATGTACCCGCAGTGCAATAACTGAAATTAGGCTTATGCGCCATGAAACAAGGGCGCCCTAGGATGATTCAAACGGTAGTGGGGCGCGGGGATGTTCCTGCGAGACGAGAGACAATACGCCACGCGCGGGCCCAAGTGATCTCCAGGTGGCTATTGCTAAGCAAAAAATATGACAACTGAGAGCGAAGGCAACAAAAGGTTGTTCTTGTCACCTCGTACCTTTGTGCCTATCCATTACTGTGCCCGGGTAGTCGTCACGATGGTGGTCCATGCTACGACTGGGGTTGTGCATGATATCACCGGTCCGTCTACGGAGGGCGCTTGCTTTTTGTCAGACATATCGTTCAGCCACGAGACAATAGATGAGATAGGACGGTAAGGATGCATAAGCCCAACATAAGCCAGGACCATGCGCAAATGCTGTGGGAATAGCAATCCAGACCGGAGAAACCAAGGCTGATTCCATTGGCTTGGATCATCGAGATCGGTAGGCACATGCAGCACCCTCACAATAACAAGTCAAAAACTGGAGCCACCTTGAGGAACAGCACCAGTGACGAGGCGATGGGCGGGAGTCGGGATCGTCGGCGTTGTGACTCAAGCTTGATTAGATAACGGGCGCCATCTGACACCATGAGCGCCAATCATCACGGTTGCTGTTCAATCATGTCGTGCATGATGGCTTGCCAACTTTACTACTTCGCGTTGCGCGAGCCATCATCTTATAGCGCCTCAAATTTCTAAATGGCGGACAATGCCAATCCAAAAGCACCGACAATGCAATCGAGCAGAGAAGAGGTCTGGTATCTGAAAGATATTATGTTCGGTAAGGGGGAGGCCAAGAAGAGGTTGAAGATAATAACGCAAAATTTCAACGGGTTCGTGAGCCTCAGCAGCTTCTGGATGAGATGAACTCACATAGCGTAGGCCATGCTCTTTCATTGCTATTTGTAGGTCTTCACACAAAAGTCATGGTTCGCGCCCGGCTTAGTAGAAACACTCAGGCAACATATTAATACTTCGTGGTCAAATGGAAATCCTACCCCCAGACCGTACAACAGCGTCCTACGAGTTCCTCTCGCAGTTGGTTGCGGAATACCTCCTTTTCAGCTGCCCACCAGGCATTGACATTTCGGCGGCACTTTCTGCGCTTCCGTACACCCAGAGTGCGTCCTTGCTTAAATTTCATGCATCTAGTTGAGCGACTGACCATCTTTTTTCCAGAGGGGATGGACTTGAACCCACTATTCACGAGTCACACGTCATTCAGACCGCATGGAACAGGGGGAGAACTAGAGCTCTTTCAGCGGGCAGGGATCGACCTAGTCCACGGGTGGCTAATCGACCCCAGCAGTCCCGAGGCCCACGCGGTACTGAGAGTACAAGATTACGATGCAGCTGTGGACCTTATCGCCGACGCGGACCATATCACGAAGGGCCAACTCCTGGCTAACGATGACCACATTCCTACATCTGGACCGTCTAGTCCGACACACCAGCTGACGGACGAAGAACGGGCGAAAGTTGAAGACGGTGAGCACGAGAAGATGTATCTGGACGTATCCCTGGTTGACTTTTCCATTTGAAGCTATTGCTATCCGACGGTTCTTAGATGGGAGCTGGTCTCAGCTCACGTACTATGGTCTATTCGAGCTTGCCCACACGCTAGACCCCAACAAACTAGTTGCACTTTTCCGTAGTTCCCACCTTTCTGTCCTGTACAAACCCCTCGGAAAGGATCCAGCAGATTCTTCTCTCTACGGTCTCGTGACCGATCACGCCTTCCTCCATGAGCCAACCGTCGTGTGGGAGAAGATAGAAGACGTAGAGGGTGGCTCCTCGTCATACTTTGACGCCGATTTCCTCCCCTCGAGTCCAGCAGGCGGGGATATTATGGGTCAAACAGCAGAAGATGCGCTCAGGGCCGCCGAGTATCTCGCAGATCCGCAGGCGCAAGCAGAGTATGTTGCCATCTTTTTTTTCAAACTTTTCGGAATCAGTGGTTCCTGACGCGGGAAATCTAGTCACGCACTAGCAAGGCAACTGCAATATGAGGAGAATGAGATGATGCGTGCTCGCCGGGAGGAATATGTCAAGCGTGTAGAAATGAATCGACTGCTCGAAGAACAGAAACAAGAGAAGAAGCGCTTGAAGAAGACCAAGTCTTGCATCATCATGTAATCGTTAGAATTCAGCCCATCTAGAAGACCTCTATTGAGGAATCTTTAACTTATCTCTCAGTATTGTGGATATTGTTCCTGTTTAGGATTACTTATTTATTCTCAATCTCTTTAGAGCATTCGACTACTGTAAGCACCTGTTCGTCAATGTGCAGTGCCCACCAAATGCTTATAGGCCGCTTCGGTGCTTTTGCACTTTTCCGTCGGTATATTGGCTGGCCAGGGGAACACCAGTTCATCAAAGGAATTCAATATTTCATCCCATCCGTGACCGCCCTGGGTAGCGCCGTCTGAATGTTTTGCAGAAAAATTTCCATTAACGCCGTAAAGCTTAAAAAGAGCCAAGTATCCAACATTCCAATCATCTCGGTGGCAGATGGTCTTTCTCGTTCTGCTTGTTTGCGCACGCCTGGGCCTCGCTTTGGTCTCAATTACTTCCCTGGCGACCCTGATTATTCCCTCTGTAGGGTTAAAGGACTTCAGGACCTCTGGGCAACCGGGAGGCCCATTCCCGGGATCCCAAGAGCTGGTGTCCATGTGCTACTTGCGAGGATTTTTGTCTAGACCATTTTGGTCATCTGCAGGTGCAAAATCCATCCGACCTGACGGTGACCGGAATGTGGAAAGATACAAGGCAACCTGGAAAGGGTACTCAGCTTCGCTTGTTCGATTTCTGGAACGGCGGACCCTGGTCTAGTACATCTTGCGATTATTGACATTTGATGTCCTGTGAAGTTGGTCAGCATTATCGCGACGCTGGTTGCTATCTACATTTCTGTCTCCTGACTTTCCTGTCGAACGACCGTGCTGATTCTGTTGTGCTAGACGCCTGTACCTTGTATACCAACTATCAATCATCCGTTAGGCATCCCCCGTGTCTCCTATCAAACTTCTTTGAAGCAAATCATGTTTGACACCGTTCAGATGTCATCAATCCATCTGAGTGACGGAAGTCATTCGAGGGTGTCTAAATTTACATTGTTAAGCATCAGCTTCTAATCATATGAGGTCCACTCCCGCTCAACGCTGCACAGGTCTGCGCATCACTGGTGACGGTCCCTCCGTTTGACATGGCTGAGGTTGGAATGTCGGACATATATTCACTCAATGGCACTCTCTGGTGCCGCTCTGCGGTGTAGCCAAGAAATTCAGTTCAAGATCACAAGCAAGATACTGTACTCATGATATAGCTTCGAGTGCAAGGTTAATCTTCGTCTGCCGTGGCTCTCCTCATCAACAGGCCTCTGGGACTTGCCCTGCCACGATGAAATCGAGCGTAGCAGTTTCCTACGAAGTTTATGACCTTAAGGATCCGCTCTCTTCGCCCGCTGGTGATGCAAGAGCATATGCCCCTACTCACAAATCATAGGTTAGCCAGTAACGCTGTGCAGAGCGGAGAAGTATGTGTTCCATTACTAGTACACGCCCGACGTATGACGCTGGCTGTGTTACAGCTTCTTTCGCACTCCTCATCCCACCGCTGTTCTCCGAAGTTTCTGGGGTGTCGTACAAGTTACCTCCGTTTACGATGGCCTCCTTGAATTCATTGAGAGGTATAAAAGACCTACAATGCTCAGCAATATTCTTCAGCCAACGAGCTTCGTTCGTTTTAGCTTTCCTCGAATTCACTCATTCACTCATCACATTCCATCTACTCTCGACCACGACCATGAAGTTCGCGTTCACTGTCCTTGCTGCGTTCACATACGCGTCGATTGCCTTCGCTCGCCCCGCCACATACGAAGGCCCAGTATTGAAGGTGACTGTCTTGCCTACGCGGACAAACTCTATCTAACACAAGCCTGTAGCGACACGACACACCTGCACCATCCCCTACGGACGTGACCCTCTCTGGGACGATGACCTTGTCATCCATTTCTACGTTGACCTTCCAGCCTCCTGCTCCAGTCGTCACGGACTCGGCGGGATGTGTCACCACAACAGATGCCAACGGCAACACCGTCACACTCACCATTACTGAGACGAAGCCTTCGACCATCACCATCACTGATAGTGCGCCAGCTGGGACTACCAACTCCGTGCCCGGCCAAGAGTGTATCACAACCACAGATGCACACGGAAACACCGTCACGATCACGGTTACCACCGGTGTGGCTACGACGACCACTGTTACGGACCATCCTCCTCCTACTACCGCTCCTACTACAACGAAAGCGCCGCCTACTACCACGAGTCAGCCCGCCCCCTCTCCCACATGTGCGCCTGCTTCTAAGGCGATTCCCTTCAATAGAGGCTATAGCGTAAGTGGGACGGACCACTTCTACACTGCAAACGCGGGAGAGATGGACAACGCAGTCACCAAACTTGGGTATACCAGAGAAGGCTCAGTCGGCCGGGTGTTCCCTTCCGCAGAGCAGGGCACCGTTCCCCTCTACCGTCTCCACAACCCCTCCATGATTGACCACTTCTACACCCAATCTGCCGCCGAAAACGATGTGGCTGCTGCCAGTCTGGGCTATGCGAAAGAGGGAATTGCTGGGTATATTTACCCTAGCCAGATTTGCGGCAGCATTCCTCTGTTCAGGATGTACAGCACTGCCGCGACGGACCACTTCTACACCAGTAATGCTGCTGAGAAGAATGCAGCCGTTTCTAGCCTTGGATACCACGACGAGGGGGTTGTTGGCTTTGTTCTTCCTAACTAGCCACGACGGGTGGGCTTTGCTCCAACAGCCTAATTCCTTGCCCCTCCTTTATCCTCACGATTCTTTCTTCGAGCTGACCCAAGCATTTGTAATCGGTCGAATTTAGTATTGGCATTTGTTTTACTTTTCTTTAGACAGCGGTAATAGGCAGCTTTCATGTGGTGGCTTCAAGAATATATAACATTGGGCCCTTTCGTCTAAGAAGTGAAACAAGACAGCCGAGATATTATTATTCTCAACGTCCACCGGGAGGACTACAACACGAGCAATATTATGCACGCGTCGTTCTTTCGTGTTTACGCCGGTCAAGGTAGACAGAAGCTCTCGAGCGCCCCCCTCCCCCACTGGAGCTCTGCATGAACCAGGGAGGCTAGGATCGTGTCACCGCAACGTGTGTCATATCCAACTGACAATTGCTCCGAGGGCAGAACAGCTCTACAAAGGGAAGTCACAAACGATTTCAATTTAAGAATTTATTGCACACCTATCAAGGGCAGCCTGACCAGGAAAGCAGGCCAAAAAAAATCAGTCTGCTTTCTCGTGGGATGACTGAATCCTTGCGGAGGATAACCGTATATTGGTGGACCACAGTACACTCATGAGGTACACGAAGACCCCAAAGATGCAGAGCGCGGTCCCCGCCTCGACGATAGGCAAGTGAGCAGGAATTCCAACTGGAACGCGCAGAACGTCATTCGTGACATTCAAAGCGGCTTCAGGTGTCAACTTTATGAATCTAGATACCTCGGGGTCGAAGAGAGCTGCTAGATGAGGGTGTATCGTCCCCAGTGGGCTGTACGTTGACGGCGTGTCTGAATCTAGCGAAGTAGCCGAAAGACATGGACTGAGCGAACCGGTCAAAAGAAAAATATTATACACACTTAGCGATGAGGAGCAAGCAAAGAAACCGAGTGGTCTGGGAACTGAAGCCTCCACGTAGCCCACCGAACTAGGCTCGCCGTATCTGGCGTGCAGAGGAACATCGACTTCAACAAGCTCATCCCCCGGAGAATACGTTACATTGAGGAGAAGCTCCGAGTTGTCCTGGGGCAAAGCAACGATAGGTAATTCCAAATTGGTGTCCCCCCGATGCATGAACGTGTAAGAGCTTCTCCGCATGCTGAGTTCATACGGGTCGAAGAAGATTAAGGGTGGGAGGTTATAGTAGAGGTGAAGTGTGCATCTCTCAAGCTTTTCCGAGCCTGATAGTGTGATAACAGACTTGGAGGACGTATGAAAACCAGCCTTGGGGCGGAGAGATGAGGTGATGGTGAACATGAAAGCAATAAGCATGGGCGCTAGTTCGAAAAGGGAATAAAGGGGGTGCCCCTTTCTCCACGATTGAAAATTTATGGTTGAAGAAGTTAAACGACCGTTCGGCTTGAGAGATATTGAAGCGATTAATATTCAACGCTAGCCCTACTGGCGCACAGCTGACTTGCGTAAGTGATAGCAACAAAGTACCGGGTGAGTTTAGGGACGTGGACGTGGCGAGGTTATTGTTATTTAGTACGTTTGAGAAGAGTGATCAGCAAGAAAATCGACGTCGCTATCTCCCACACGCGTGGGCTATGCTTAATTTCTTTTCGGTGTGAAGCCAAAGTTTGACGCGACGGTAGCGGCCGGCGGATCCAAGTGAAAATGACCCATAGGCCTGATGAATCCTTGGCACCAACGGTAGCCAAAGCCAAAAATCTGCACCCAGATATACAATTAACCTCGCGATTAAGTCGAAAGTCAAACTCAAGGGTTGTCCACGGTTACCTTCGTCGCACTAGTCCGAATGGGACGGTGAGCTGCAATGAGCGACGGAATAGCTTTGTCGAGTGAAAGGCCCTAAGCGGCAGTGATTCGATGACAATGCGATGCTCAGTAATGGGGGTGATTAACTCCATGGAAGCGACAAAGTGGAAGGTCGTGACCTTTACACAAGCGACTGATGGTCGTCAAGGTCATAAAGTCACAAATGGTTAGGTCAAGGTCACAAAAGGTCAGGTAATAATGCTGGCGAAGTCACTGACCGTTTGAATTGGTGACCTTGACCTTGACACCCATGGCTTGAGTTGGGTCGCTGACGATGACTTCCCCATTGACTGATACAAAATTGGACGGCTATCAAGTCGAGTCCGTGAAGGGTCAAGCATCTCGGTCAGAGTCAGATAGAGTGAATGGCAATTGAGAAGCAGGCAGCGATATGATACGGTTACACGGCCAGGGACGGACTAACACTGGGTGACTATTTAGATACTCCCAGCTTCAGCGAAGATATCTGCCACGATTTCCTTCATCTTATCGAATCCCTTCTGCGACAGTATGTCCAAGTCCCACTCGCCAGCTAGAAATCTCGGGGGCAGGATAGACAAAGAAGGCTCTGGACGAGGGACGGCTTGAGGCGTCACGACATAGGTTGCCTTGTCGGCACAATACACACGCAGGGAAGTGCCGAGAAGGCTGAGACCCCAGAGATGTGTAGGGGCATCTTCCAACAGCAGGGAGTACCGATTTCGCATGTACTTGTCTGCACGGTAACGCAGCTCAGCCTTCCCAGCCCAACCGTCGTCTTTGACCTCGGCAATGAGAACGGGCTTGTCGTTGCGGTCAAACACAACGAGGAAGAAGATAAAATCAATGGGGAGACGATCATCGTCTATAAGAGGGTTGCGTCGAGCAACATAGAAAGAGAAGTCGTCGCTCCCAAAGCAATAGTTCAAGAGTTTGTCGTAAGGTCCGGAATAACGATCCTCGAACGTCGCCTCTTTGGCACGGGAGTGAAAGGAGAACAAGTATAAGTTCACAGTTGCGCGGGCAAAAGTCATGGTATTGAAATACCTGAAGAGAGAACAAAGTTAAGCTACGCGCGAGTAAGTAAGATAGTTACGGTGTAGATATGGTATAGACTTACTTCACAATTGCGCGGGCAAAAGTGAAGTTCGTAGCTACGTATGGTGCGAGATAAATACGGCGAGGGAAAATAGCACGTTCGTGCGGTGGGATAGTACTGAATAACAAATATATAACCAACGTGAAAGGGGAAAGAGGCGGGAGAAAGTATAACCAAGGAGAGTCCAAGGAACATGTGTGGGTATGCGGAAATGCGGTCCTTACGCATGTCCGAGTGCCTGATTGCTGACGAGTCTCGCGGCAGGGAAAGGAGAACAAGTAATATGGCTTTTCGTGGGACACCCACTAAATTCAGGGGGAGCTTGCCACATCTGAGCTTCAAGATACATGCTATCTACGCCAATTAGTCTACAAAAACATATTCACTAAGATCCATTCCATATGTATCTAATTCAAATCCCAATGCTGCCAGCCGTTCATTGTCTTCACGAAGCATCTTCATGGTTGCTGTTTCTTGTGGCTTTTGCAGGCGTGAATGAGGAAATCCAACACGGAATGCAAGACCATCCAGACTCTTGATGCGTGAGATAGCCACAAATGCCAGGCCACTTACAAAGTCCTTTGGCCCCAGATCAATGGTTCCTCGCATCAAAGTAAGGCCTTGACTTTTGTGAATTGTGATTGCCCAAGCCAGAGTCAGAGGCAGCTGTGTTCGTGTCAGCTGCTTATCAGCTTTTGACTCCCAACAAGCAGTTACGGGGACAATTGGGATCCAAGAAGGATCTACACCAAGTTCTTCCCATCCAGTAGTGTGAGGACCTGACCAATGAGTTAGAGAAGCTATTCACATCCTTTAACTTGATCAGTTACTCACCTGAATAGCCATCACATGCGACAAACACAACTGCTGGGAGATCACCTTGACGTGCATTGGCAGTTGGATGATACCAAATTTTCTTCACAATTCCTTGTGCCCCATTAACCAGCCCTTGATCATAGTTCAGTAATGAAAGCAGCTATAATAGGATAATAACAGTACCTTTAGATGTCCAAAGGTTTCTTGTAATCATAATGTGAGCTCCCTCACATAGGAGGATCTCCTTTTCAAGGCCTTCAGCATCCTCTTCTGATCCTTTCTTGGCCTCTCCACAGTTATGCTTAGCAACACAGCGAACCACTGGCTTGTCCATGTGAGCAAGTTTCTGGAGGTTGAATGTTGCCACCATATCATTTGTGGGAAGCAAGTGCAGCTCATTGTTAAAGATGTCTCGTTCATCATCTGAGAGTTTATCCCAAAATCTGGTAGACAGTTGGTGGTAGTCATCCTCAGTGGTGTTATAGGTGCGTAGGCGAAGGAGGGCATTGCGAAATGCAATCTGAACAGGATCATTTCCTGCCTGCCGGAAGATAGTTTGGAGAGTGACAGATTGGGTAAAGGATTCAAAAACTTGTCGACCTTCACTGGAGAGATCTGATGATCTTGCTGGAGATTTGTTGGAGTAGAGTGGAGAGTCCCCAACAGGTGGAAGTTGTGCAAAGTCCCCAAAGAAGATAGCTGACATGCCACCAAGAACCTCATCCTTTCTATCAGGAAAAGCTTGGCGCAGCCTCCGGTCCAATTTGCCAAGCTGATTTCGGCCCACCATTGACTTCTCATCCAAGATGAGAAGCTTAACTTCCTTCCACCGAGTTTGCAATCGAGGAAGACGCTGTCCTTTGAGTTGCGCAAACTGCCCCTTGACAGGAATCATGGCACCAAAATGGATTGTCCATCCACGGATTCCAAATGCAGAGATTCCAGTTGGAGCCAGACGAACAACAGGATCAGGTGAGTTGGGTTGTGTTTCCAGAAGTTCACGTAGTGCAGATGATATAGCCCAAATAAGAAATGATTTTCCAGTTCCAGCAGTTCCATCCACATTAAGACGGAGGGGTGGCAGATTCATATCACCTTCAAGCTGTTTCTTGATGTGTGCAATAACTTGAAGGAAGACCTGCTGTTGTTCTCCTTTGAGAAGGCTGTAGTTAACATCAGGAAGTGTCTGGAGCAGATCATTGGGTGATTCCTTGATATGATCACTAAGCCACTGTGATGCATCACGAACAATTGCAGCACCGGGAGAAGCGGCAATCCAATCATATTGCTCATCAATGTCACGGTGGCCTAGAAGACTGGTGATTGCCTCTGTAGTCTCATTTGGAGCACGTGCAGCCTCACGCATCCATTCAGCCATGTAGGTTTCAGGGCCTTCTTCATCAGGAATAGTCTCTGTCTCTGAATCTTCAGGCTGGTCTTCTTGAACTTGATCAAATGCATAGGGAAGAGTGTCGTCAGGATGGATATGATGATAAGCGAGACATTCATTGGTATAGGCCAGTGTCCAGGTAGCATAGCCAGCTTTAAGTTCATTGATGTTGTGAAATGGATGATGCAAGATCATGCGAGCATAGCAATATTTTTCATAGTCATCATCATCAGGATCAGGTCGATATCGTGGATAGATGTTGAGAACATATGGCTTTGCTCCTCGTGATCCTCGCAAGTAAGGCATTCCTTTTCGCAAGTCCCAGTGTGTAGCAAATTCAAGCAATGTTACTGGAGCTGCAGGATGGTCATTATCTGATGGTCGTTTCAGATAATGCTGAAGCAATCCTAAGCGATCAACATTGGATGTTGCAAAGTTGACCATATCAGAGGTCTGATCAGGATTGATATCGAGTGAACGAACAAGGCGGGATGTGCGAATGAGAGGGCAATCAAGGAGAATGTGACAAGTCTCCTGGGCAGAAATATCACGTTCAGCCACAAAGGTTGACAGAGTCTTCTGATAAGCAGCACGGCCAGGGTCATTATCTTGTAAGCGAGATATGGCAGTATGCAAGGCATGCTGATGGCCAGAAGATACAGATTCGCCTTTACTTGCATATTTTGATGCATAGTTGATAACTGCATCTCGGTTGAGAATTGGTCGTATATCAATATTGGCTCGCCAAAGGAGAATGAAGGGGGCATTATAGGAGTTAAGAAGTTCATCGTTGCGTGCAGTGTGATGTTCTGCGAAGTCCCGACCTGGTACCTTGGTATATACTGAAGACTCCCTGCATGGCTTAGGGAAGCCAAACCTGCAGATAACCTCACCAGTATCCTTTTTACGCCTCTGACAGTATCCAGGCTGGCACTTAGTGTGACGCTGAAGGCGATTGAGCATTTCAGCCAATTCTTGCTTGGTATCAGCAAGGGTATTAAAGAGTCGAGCAGAGGGATGAATAGCTGCAGGAGGGATATTGAGGCCAGGATTCCAGGTTGAGACATGATGATCCCAGTAATCAATCCACTGTTGAACAGCAGCAGGATTGGTGAGGTCCAGAGTATCCACTGATGGAGCATGTTCAAGCCAAAGAAAGCCATGTACATGACTGCTTCCTCGATGCTGCCATTCATATCGCCACCAGAAATCCTTGACCTTCCACTTAGGTGCAACAAACTCTTCAAAGAACACCTCCCAACGCTTCTGGAAGTAGTAAGCAGCAATGGCAGGATTGTTGTTTAGGTTTTCCAGCCGAATACGATAGGAGTGAGCATCTTCTGGAGCTTCACCATTATATCCAGGCATGTGGTTATGGAGATCTGGCCATTGAACGTCTGCTGAAGAGGCAGTGATGAATAAATGGGGAGTTCCACAGTCAGGAGACCGAATTTGTGCAAGAAGATCTCTGTGTGCTTTCTGCCAATATGGCTTGGTGCCCTTAAGCTTCTCTGCAGCATGTGAAAGGCGATTCATCAATCCATGGGCTTCATTATTGTTCACCATTTCTCGAATATCCTCCACAGTAAGCTGCCGGTCATCTTTGTGTGTGGTCATAAACCAAGAGGCAGCCTTTTTGGCTTGTTGCCGCATCGCAGTATTTAGAGCCCAGTAGCGAAAGCGAGGATGCTGAGCAAAGCGACCACCCTTGTAACGGATCAGGTGTGCTGCCCATTCTCCAAATTCAACTTTTCTCTCTCGTATGTGATTGATATCAGCTTTTCCAGTTGGAAACAAAGTAGGAAAAGCCTCAGTTGCAATGTGCTGTCCAGAGTATTCATTGATGGGAGTACCGCGAATGTGTGGAAAGGTGAGAATGACATTGTTGTTGGCATCTGCATGAAGTACTGCAGCACGAAGTTGCTCCAGTTCAGTCTGAGATGAGCCAAGATTTGGAACAAAGGCACGGGAGTATAGTGGAGGATGATCATGATCAGCGGGTGGTTCATCTTCAGCCTGGGGAGGACCAGTCTCTTCAATGAAGTCTGGCATTTCCTGTATTTGAATGGTCTGAATGCGGTCCATAACAGATTCATCCACTGGTAGTTGTGATAATGCCTCAGCATCAACTGTGATACGACCAGATTGGAATGATGGATGATGTTGTGACAGAAATTGTAGCCATTGATGAACAACAGCACGTCGAACACGAAAGTCCTTGTTCACCTGCTGATGTGTGGTATCATCAACGCCCTGCCTGCGCATGATAATAACATCACAATCCTCAGGCAACAGAGGTAGGCGATTGTAGAATGATGCTGTTTCTCGAGGAAAGTTGCAGATATGGCCAGTGTACTTAAATTGGCCTCCCCGTACTTGCCATAATTGGATGAGGGTATGAACTGGAGAAATAAGCATTTCCTCCATCTGGGTCAGAGGCTGAAGGCCAATATCCAGAGCAAAAGGAGAGGGGCCAGGATTCATGTGATTGGATTCTTGAAACTTATTGTCCTTCTGACATTTAGAGCAAAGACCATTCTTCACTTTTAAATCAAACCACTCCTCAACACAGCCAGAACAGTATTCAAGGTGGATGTCCAAGATTTTCTGGCGGCATTTCTGCATAAGAGCAAGATCCTCAGCAGGAATTGCTGGCTGGAGAAGTGGATCCTGAGGTGGTTGCTCATGATTAAGAGGTGGAGGTTGTGAGGATAATGGAGGTTGAGGAGGAAGTTGTGCTAAGTTTGGCAAAGCTTGAGGACCATCATGTTCCAAGTGAGGATCAGCATTAAGCTGTTGATTTGCTTGATTTTGCCGTCTGCGAGCACGGGAAGCAACCTCTCTAGCTCGACAATCTTGGCAAGTACGGTAGTCACCAAAAGCTTCTGACGGTTGCCAATGCTTTTGTCGTGTGCACCATAATAAATCCTTTGTAGCATCAGGATGATGTTCACGAGCAACAGCACCTTGGGGTTGACGACCATGGCGACGCCTTCTCTGAGGTGGAGAAGGAGGAGGTGGAGGTGGAGGAGATGGTGGAGCAGGCTGTGATAGAGGAGGTTGCAATGGTGGTGGGGGTGATGGTGGTGGTTGTAATGGTGGTTGCAAAGGTGGGCATTCCAGTGAGTTGAGAATGCTTAATTCATGAGTATCATTGGTTGAATGAATATTGTGGAAAAGACGGGCTGGCAGAATGTTGGCAGCTTCATCCATCTCTGAATCTGAGTCTGATGTTTCATGGCCAACATCACCAGCAGAGGGAGATCCAGGAGCAGGTGCAGCCTGACGAGAGCGTTTTGGAAGTCCATCCCGTGTAGCGGGTGTTCGTGATGAGTAAGGACGGACTCGTCTCTGAGAAGGTGTTACCGGAACTATATCAAAGCAGGTTAGTTCAAGTCCACCGCTAAAAGAACAAGCTATATAGCACCCACAATTGCCACTGGGAGTTGTATGTTGCATAGGTATATCTGGCTCCACTTCATCATTGCTTCTCAAATCTAAATCCAAGTTAAAACAATGTATTATGAAAGAACATCGTGCTTACCATTATTTTGGTCAATAGTCATTGATGATGTGAGACCAAGAATTTGTGATAGAGAATGTTGTTGTGATGGCGTAGGCAGGGGAATACGTGATGGACCAGCTCCAGTGGCATCAGGACCGTAACGCTGCATGTATGATATGGATAGCGGAGTTGTTTGAACAGTTGATGGGGTAGGGGGTATGGATGGTGTGGATGACACCAGGGATGTTGCCGATTGAGAGCGACTATGATAGCGCTCCCGACGGCGAGCAGCATGGTGCGTTTGCTTTTTCTGGCGAAGCAGCTCCTGCTCATAATCCATGGGATAATCCATGGGATAAACCTGTTAAATAAAAAAGCACCAAGAGACCAAGAGCCCAGAGACCAAGAGCCAAAGACTGAGGCAGTTATAGCAAGGTAGCCAGAGAGCACAGGTAGTGGATATGGCCAAGTGGGGTTACGCCCACTGTTCCCTGGATATCAGTTATGTGAAGGATCTGAAGAAATCGCCTCAAGACAATCCGCTCGTGGAATAAATTCCTGTGCTTATTGACACCTCGGTACTACCCCTTTTCTGCCAGGCAGGTGGAAGTAGTGATGAGAATGTAGTCAAAGGTACTTAAGCACCGGCAAGACTGTGAAGTGAGAGAGGTCCAGGCAAACCAACTTTGAATGAAAGTGGATGCTTTTAGGCAATAGCAAACTGAGGCTATGCAGGTAGACTTCACACCTCGTTGGCTTGGTCAAGAGTAAACAAGTAGATTTACTCAATTCAGATCCTTACAACAGAAATGAACCACAGAGCAATTAAAGAGCCACAGAGCCACCAGAGAGCACAGATAAGCAGCACCAGAGATGGGAAAATAGAGCCAGATAAGGAAGAAGCAGAGTCAAAGGGCCAGTACTATATGCTGGGAAACAGAAGTGATGGGATGCTGGGGTGTGCGAGACACGACACACGAAGGTTTGAGATTTGAAACTCCGCCCGGGCGTTACCGGTGAGAGTGCGCAGAGCAGAGTGCCTCGCGCGTCAAATGCGCTTCCCACGGGGTGAACAAAACTCGCACGGGGTGAACAAAGTCTCACGATGCGCACGACACAGCCACTAAGCTTTTTGGCATCGTTACGCAGACAATAGGGGGGAGCAAGCTCCCCCAATAAGTTCACAGTTGCGCGGGCAAAAGTCATGGTATTGAAATACCTGAAGAGAGAACAAAGTTAAGCTACGCGCGAGTAAGTAAGATAGTTACGGTGTAGATATGGTATAGACTTACTTCACAATTGCGCGGGCAAAAGTGAAGTTCGTAGCTACGTATGGTGCGAGATAAATACGGCGAGGGAAAATAGCACGTTCGTGCGGTGGGATAGTACTGAATAACAAATATATAACCAACGTGAAAGGGGAAAGAGGCGGGAGAAAGTATAACCAAGGAGAGTCCAAGGAACATGTGTGGGTATGCGGAAATGCGGTCCTTACGCATGTCCGAGTGCCTGATTGCTGACGAGTCTCGCGGCAGGGTTTGTTACTCCAACACTCCCCCTCAAACTAACGCGAGACCAAGGCGGGAGGCGAAGTGCTTGACCTTCGAGGAAGGGAGAGCCTTGGTGAGGGTGTCGGCAACCATGTCTTCGGTAGGACAATAAACAAGGATAATAGAGCCGCGTTCGACGACCCAGCGAACGAAATGGAAGCGGATGTCGATATGTTTGGTGCGAGCATGGTAGCGATGGTCTTTAGTGAGCGCAATAGCCGATTGGTTGTCAGAATAAATGGTGGTAGGGGAAAGGGTGATGTCGAAGAGCTGGGAGAGAAGGGAACGAAGCCAAATAGCTTCTTTGGCAGAGTGAGTGGCCGCGACGAGTTCGCTCTCCGTGGTGGACAATGAGATGATCTCCTGTCGCTTAGCAGACCACGAAACGGCACCGCCGTTGAGAAGAAAAGCGTACCCGGAAATAGCTCGCCTATCCTCAGCCATGCTTCCATCCGCATCGCCGTAACCAACTAATTCCTCCTTGTCACCACCGTAAGTCAACCAGTACTCCCGAGTTCCAACCAAGTACCGGATAACGCGCTTCAGAGCGTTCCAGTGAGCCATACCGGGGTTGTGCGCAAAACGCGAGAGAGTTTGGACGGCGAACGTGATGTCGGGGCGGGTTCCGAGTGAGGCATACATGAGGGAGCCGACGGCCTCGCGATAAGGGATGTCGCGCATCTGAGCGTGTTCGAGCGGGGTAGAAGGAGATAGGGCAGTGGAGAGATTGTGGTTTGTCTCCATAGGAATAGAGACGGGTTTCGCATCTTCGAGGTTGTAGCGGCGAGCTACGGAGTCGATGTAAGAGCGTTGGGAAAGATTTATCTCGTTGGCGCTTGACTTCGATGCCGAGCAGCCAATGCATATCTCCGAGATCTGATATCTCGAAGTGCGCCCTTATCTTATCTTTGAAGTCCCTGATAAGGTCCATGGACGTCGCCGCGATCGTGCAGTCGTCCACGTGCACGAGGATGATGATGATCCCGCGCGTTGCCGAGTCGTGTTTGAAGAACACCGCCTGGTCGACGTCGCAACGCCGAAAGCCCAAGTCCTCCATCGCCTCGCAAAGCCTCTGATACCATCTCCTCCCTGCCTGCTTCAGCCCATACAAGGTTTTTATGAGCTTACACACCTTTCCCTTGGAGTTTGGAGCTGGATAACCGGGTGCTTGGCGCATGAAAATTTGCTCTTCAGCGGTGAGTTGTCCATTTAGATAGGCTCCCTTCACATCGATTTGATGGAGCTCCAGGTCCTCGGCAGCCGCGACAGCTAGGACAGCACGGATCGACGCGAGTTTCGCGACGGGAGCGAAGGTGTCGAAATAATCAACTCCAGGTACCTGCGAAAAGCCCTGAGCGACAAGACGAGCCTTGCGACGTACTATGGTTCCAGCGGCATCCTTCTTGATACGAAAGACCCACTTCGACCCCACAATGTTGGCCCCTTCAGGTTGATCTACAAGAACCCAAGTGCCGGCTTCGTCCAAGGTGCGTAGTTCTTCGCGTATAGCTTCTTCCCAGAGCGGCCAGTCAGGTCGTCGTCGCGCCTCCGCAAGATTCCTTGGCTCAAGTCCCTCCGCATCTGCCATCTCCGCCGCCAAGGCCAACTCTTCGTCCATCAGCATCATCCAGTTCGCGGTACCCTCCCCCTCAATCACAGGTTGCTCGGGATCGGGTGGAGGTGGAGTCGGAATGCGAATGCCGCGCGTAACGAGGGGGTCGCTAGGACGATTCGAGGTACGACCACGGCCTTCGAGCAAGTCTTGGACAATCTTCGACGGTTTGCGAATGCGTTTCGCGGGAGGTTCTTCAGCAACAGGAGCAGGAGCAGGTAGAGCAGGAGCAGGATCAGGGGCAGGGTCATCGTGAACCTCAGGTGCGTTGTCGGCTGGTGGAGATGGGCTCGAGCTGACAATAGGGATCTCTTCCTCCCCCTCAGCTCGATGGCCATCGGGAGTGTCGTCGAAGTAGACATTGCGCTCCGTGGTGACGGTATGACGTTGCGGCCAATAGATCCGATGTCCCTTGCTACGGTCGTCGAATCCTACCCAGTGGCCCTTCTCAACCCGTCCTCCGAGCTTATCTCCAGCTTCCATACGAACATACACCAACTCTCCCCATATCCGCAGCCCCTTCAAGTCTGGTTTCTTACCGAACGCGGCCTCGTACGGTGTCATACCGTCAACGGCCTTCGTCGAGGTGCGGTTCATCAAGTAGACGGCGTGGTGTGCAGCCTCCCCCCAAAGACTCTTCGGGAGCGAGCTATCGTGAAGCAGCGCCCGAATGCGCTCGACGATAGTGCGGTTACGACGTTCGGCTACGCCGTTCTCCTGCGGGGTGTGATGAACGGTGAGTTTCTGGGCTGTTCCCTTCGACTTCAAGTGCATAACAAACTCCTTTCCAGTGTACTCGCCACCTCGATCGGAGCGCAAGACCTTGATCGTAGCCTGATGCTGCGTGGTACACCAAGCCTCGAACTCACGATACGCCTCGAAGGTCTGGTCTTTTGAGCGTAGCAGCTCAAGGTGCGTGTAGCGAGTCTTGTCGTCTGTGAACGTAACGTAGTAGCGCCGGCCGCCGATCGATTGGACTGGAGCCGGTCCCCATAGATCACTGTGTATCTCGTCACCGAAATTCTCCGCGCGCTCGCCTTGGCGAACCTTCGGTACAGGCTTCCGAGTAGCCTTCGCATAGACACAAGACTCACAGAAGAAGTCCCCATCGCTTCCGGGCTCAAGCTTCAACCCGGTAACGAGGCCGTTCGTAACGAGACGCCGAGCAATATTGGGTGAGATATGGCCAAGCCGACGATGGAGATCCTCGAGATCGATACGCATTGCCGCCGCCATCGCTACTTCCGTGTCCCTCACGACCTTATATAAACCACCCGCAGTCTTCGGAATGGTGCCAACAGTGATGCCGTCCGGCCTAGTGATGGTACACTTGCCATTTGCGAAGGTAGTCGAGAAGCCGAGCTCGTCGAGCTTGCCGACCGATACCAAGGTATATCCAACCTCCGGAGAGTACAAGACTTCCGACAGATGGAGTTCCGAGGAGGTAGCGCCGTTAGGTACGTCGATCGTTAATGAACCGATACCGTGCGCCTGAAAAGCTTGCTTATTTGCAGCCTTGAACGACTTGGCAGGGATTTCGGTGAAGTCCTCCAGGTCTTCCTTGTAAGGGGTGATGTGACGGCTGCAACCTGAGTCGTATAAGTCCGTACGGGATGAGTCGAGCGAATCGGTAGGTTCTGTGACAACGGCAACTGATGGACCCTCTTCGTCAGAGTCGGAATCAATACCCGGAACGATATGCTCCAAGCCCAGTGTACCCAGCAGCTCACCAACCGTAACCTCCGCGAAGTCCTTGTCATCACCATCATCAGCCTCATCATCATCATCCTCTTCGTCATCAGAAACGGAAAGCAGATCGGGGATAGTGTCGTCATCGGGATCATGATCGACGACAAAGGCACCTTCTTCGGAATCGGACTCAGCAGCGTTCGCAGAGCCGGCGGCCTTCCCTTTCCCTTTCCCTTTCTTCCTTCCTTTCCCATCAGTCCTAGGTGGGTCAGGACACTCTCGCTCCCAATGTCCAGGCTTGTCGCAATTAAAGCAAAGACCTTTCCGTCCACCACTCGTGCTGCCTCCCGATGATGAGACCGCAGCTGCCAAAGCTTCGTTCTGACTTCCACCTTGGGAGGATGAGGATCCTTGCTGGCGGCGAGCACTAGTGCGAGACCTCTGAGAGAGCCAGCGTGAGTTCTCCTCGGAGATGATGCGGATCAGCATATCTGGCTCGATCTCCTGCTTCGTGACATAACGAGTGGAAGCGAGAAGGTTGGAAGCGAAGTTGGCGAGGGAGTTAGGTAAGGATGAGATAATGGTGGAGCGATAGTCGTTCTCGCTGATGTCAACACCCAGGGCGGCGAGTTCCTCACGACGAGCATGAAGCTTATCGAGGAAGTCCTTGACATTGTCGCCCCCTTGGCATCGGGACTGAAGGAAGGTGGTGCGTAGCTCGGTACGCGCATAAGTTCCCCGTTCGGTATACTCACGAACGATAATATCCCAGCGTTCACGTACGGTCGCCTTGGTACGAACGAGCATCAACGCCGAATCGGGTAACTTCTGGGTAAGCAGTGACTTCGCCGAGCGTTCATCTTTCTCCCACTTCTCGCCACTCGCCGATTTCGTCTCCTGGGTCGCCATCGCCGTTCGAGCACCTTCTGCAGCCGCATCCGCTGGTTCCTCAGGCCGGGGCTCACTACCGTCAAAGTGACCCCAAAAACCTTTCGCCTCGACGGCGTCCTGGAACCTCAATGAGAACACGGCCCAGTTCAACCCTGACGGATCGAGCTTCGGCACGGACGTGGGTAACGAATCGGATAACGCGGTGGTGGTAGACATGGGGAGCAAATGGAGATGGGATGAGGGTCGCGCAAAGTTTGTTCTAATTCACAGCAGGGCGGGGCCCATAACCTGAAAGGAGAACAAGTATAAGTTCACAGTTGCGCGGGCAAAAGTCATGGTATTGAAATACCTGAAGAGAGAACAAAGTTAAGCTACGCGCGAGTAAGTAAGATAGTTACGGTGTAGATATGGTATAGACTTACTTCACAATTGCGCGGGCAAAAGTGAAGTTCGTAGCTACGTATGGTGCGAGATAAATACGGCGAGGGAAAATAGCACGTTCGTGCGGTGGGATAGTACTGAATAACAAATATATAACCAACGTGAAAGGGGAAAGAGGCGGGAGAAAGTATAACCAAGGAGAGTCCAAGGAACATGTGTGGGTATGCGGAAATGCGGTCCTTACGCATGTCCGAGTGCCTGATTGCTGACGAGTCTCGCGGCAGGGTTTGTTACTCCAACAGGGAGCGCTCGAAAATGGCTAAAAGGCCAGCAGGCCAGGCGTTGTCAGTTTGAATGGGCATGGTTTCTATCGAAGATGAGGACGGTGGAGGAAGGACGGCAAGTTGACATACAATACGAGAATGACTCAACCTTGTTGGGCGGAGCCTTAAATGACTTAGCTGTGAATGTCGGAGTCCAAAAGATAGAAAGGCGGAAGTTCAAAATATCCGCGGACTCTTCGAAACTTTCCACGGTTGAGTTCCAGATCCTCCGTGACGCTGACCGTCGCACCTGAGCAATCTTATCTGAGGGAAGCAAAGCTGCCGGAACTGCCGTGGGGTCTAAGAGCTCGCTGTTGTTGCTGTGGTCCTGTTTTTCGACCTGCTGTTGGCCAGCATCTACATTGGCCCCAAAGGAGCCAATGTTTATTGAGTCGGACGGCACCCACTTCACTTTGACATGGCTTCGGACCTTCGTCTTCTCCGAAAGATGGAAACCGGAAGGCGCCAAAGATGCTCTCATCCTTCATCGAATAGTTTGTTACAACGCGTACATAGCACAGTATTTTGTGAATGTTCATGAACGAGTTGGCATATACCGGCATAGCCGACTAAATGATGGTGTGGTCAACAGAGATGTAGCCCGCTAGCAAGGAATTAATTATGCGTGGGTTCCACCAGGAAAATGTGACGCCAGTCTACCCCTCAAAAGTAGTACATACCAAAAGTGCGGCATGGCGTGAAATTACCAAGAATACTGTATGTAGATTACACTTGTCAATGCATTTGCTGTTCTACAAAAACGGTGCCGAGCTGAGAAAGCAAGTCTAACACAACGTTAACCTTCGAAAGCATTACGACATCAACTGCTGGAGAGCGGCAACATGAGTTTCGCGTGTAGACACCAAGTCACTATGCGAGATGGACGCCCTTAGTTCACCTTCAAGCTGTGTTGGGGACGAGTTGTCTCAGTCAATTGAAGAGGACGAGGATGAGGACACGAACCTGTAACAGTTTATCGGGTTCCCACATGCGAGTGGGAAGGTTCTCCAAGGCAACGTAGACTGCCGGGATGCTCTCGCATCTGAGTAGCTCTTGCTCGTTGTTCCGAAGGATGGCAAGCGCTATCCGGAAGAGGACGTCGAGACCGTCCATCAGAAATACATCCCATACACGGAACAAGGTCTAAAAGATTGTCATGTCATGTGAACATGGCTCACTCTAGAGGGGCCAAAGACATACCTCGACAGGAAGACAATCAGTGAATAGGGAAAGAAACCAAGAGAAACAAATCGCGGGAAGGTCAACACCCAACTCGGTCAGGTGGACGAAGAGCTTGGGTACGAACTCTTGGACGTAGTCGAGTAGTACCAGCGGGCATGCACGTGAGGGAAGGAGCGAAGGTGAGAAGAAATCCTGAGGGAGGATACGCTCGATGATTGCCGTGAGGACCCAAAATGCCTCTTCTTCGTCAGCGTGAATGAGCAGCAGCGTGGACGCCACTAGGTTCATGCCTTGGCAATATCCGACAGCGGGGTTGCGACTGCAAACCAGGAGTATGAGACTAAGTAAGATCAACAAGAAAGAATTACATACCGACTGTACGCAGTCAAGACACGACGCAGCTTTTCCACACCTGCTCCGTCACCACCAAAGAATACGTTCAGCGGCATCGTGCGCCCCACATCCTTTCCAATTTCCCCATCGACACTCGTAGGACCTTCAGCTTCCGCCTCAGCGAGGAGATCCCTGAATAAACCAGGCTCCTTCATTTCCAATCCTCCACTACACTCCAGCCAAACCTTTGACCGATATGCCAGCGGTATCCCGCCCCTCACTAATCTCTCAAACTCCTTCCTCTCGGCTGCGCTCGCAGCGAACCCAAGCTGGGCGAAGCCGATGAGTCCATCAGTATGGGCAAGCTCGTCTTCTGCTACTTCAGTTCCCAAACCGAGAATCACGGCAGCGCCCCCAGCGCCCGACAGTGATGGTGTATTTACACCATGGGTCTTGCCGCCCTGGTTCTTTACTTTACTACGTTGTTTGACAAATGCATCCCATTCCTTGCGCTGTGCTGCTTGATGTTGATCGTGTATCTCGGTGAGTTCATCTAGTAGTTTTCTGATTGTATTAGCACAGGCGTGTCGAGGTGTATCGGAAGTGACTGAAAGAATCGAAGATGGTGAGGTGTACGTTGATGATACGAGAACAGAAGAATTGACGGTAGACGAGCGCTTTCTACTCTTAGACGAAGATCGGGACTTGATGCTGGTTGCATTGGACTCTCCAACGGGCGAGCCATAGGATTCAGCAGTATTGCTATGAACGCTGTGCGAGTCGGAACTAGGGTCGCAGTTACAGTTATCCTTGACGACATGGATAACATCCTGGCCACTTCCTTCCTCGTTGTCAGGCCAGCTATTGTCTTCTTCCCGATCAGCTATCTTCACCCCCGTCAAGCACGCTGGCGCTGTATTCCCACACTCTTTGGCCCGTATCAATAGGAGCAAGTCGTACTGCGATACATCATACATAAATCCGTATCGGTCGGTAAGTGGTGTTTGGCCCTGCTCGTTGTGGTAGATATTGAATCGAGAGGCTGAGTTGGGAAGGGGGATAGAGAAGTGGAAATCGCGAGCTGTTAGAGATGTGTAGGCTCGCGAAAGATATTGCGTGGGAGGCTTGGACATCGCAGGGATGATGGATTCTAGAGGCACTGAGTGTGGCTTCCGGGTATTGGGATTCGGCAACGCAGACGGAACAATCTGATAAGGATTGGTGACCGGTAGACCGGACGCAGCTTGGGGGTTACCACTGGCGGCCAGTGGCTTCCGTGCTGCCTGAGGCATGAAAGAACCAAAAAGGGGAGACGATACAGGGAGGAGCGATCCCGCCCTAGACTTCGGTCTCTTCTTTGAAGGATTGATTTGCGCGCTAAGAGCTTTGCTCAACGTTGTGGTTACGTCTGCACCTTGAACAGAGCTGAGCGTGACGACTGGGCCTATTCCCTCAGCAACATCTCCTCGGTCGGGCTTGCCCTTGTCCTTCTTTTCCTTAGGCTTATCCTTGAATACAACACCTTGATCCCTTGAGTTCTGAACCAATTCAAAGGCAAGCCGCGCTACCAGTGGACCAGTTTCACGACCTTGATCTACTAGGATACTTCCCGGATCCGAAGTCATGACTCGTGTGGCATTCACAATCGCGCGTAGTGATGATCCTTGCACAACGGGCGCAACTGCTTCCGGTGCGGACTGATTACTTGATGATCGAGCAATAGAAGATGACGCAGGATCTTCCAGCGTTGTAGTGAGCTGAGGTGCCGCTGGTAGTGCAGGAAATGTGGTCTGCACTGGGGAAGATAGCAGAGAGCCGACAGAAGCCTTGATCTCAGGAACGACATCGGAGACCGCGTCGTCCGTTGCTACTGGGGGCTCCTCAGATGGCTTGGATTTCTTTCCGTTCCCGGGTGTGACGCCTGGATTTAGGATAGATATGCCAATGGTTCCGAACACACTTTTGGCCGACTTGCGACGACTATGAGTCCGTTCTACAGCGGTGGCGGGGGCTTCCTTTGGCTTCGAATCTCCTCTTGGTTTGCCCTTAACCCACCATGTTCCCATCCAGTCTCCGATGCCAGGTCTGTCAGCTTTTGATGGTCGAACAGGCATGGCGGTAGGAACGTCTACGTCAGCAGCGGGCTCGGAAGGTGTCGAGTCGTCCGCTTCTGATTGAATGAGAGTAGCTACAGTTGGCTCTTCATCGGGTGGATGCAGTTTGGCTGTCAGTAATGCTGGCGACAACGCAAGTGGAGTGAGACTATCATTGCCTTGATAGTGGTTAATATCTTCCATGGCCTCGGAGAGGGTGTCTTTGAGGGACTAAAATATATCAAGACGCATTCATGAGGGGATATATTCAGAAACTTACTACGGAGCTGGCTTTTCGCTGTACACGGTGTCGAACTTCGTCGTCATCCGTAAATATGGACTGAATAACACGGCGGGCAATTTCTCTATCCGACGGTGAAAGTTCTTTAACCAGTTCATTGGTCCTATATCTCCTCGCGACCTCCTTCTCCTCAAGTTCGCGTTTCGCCCTCTCCAGCTCCCTCCGTACCTCGGTAAGCTTCGAAACAGCTGAAGAGAGAACGCGAATTGTGGTGTGATATGGGTCGCCGCTGGCTATGTTGTGATTGATGTCAGAAATAGCAGAGTGGATGGCACTGTCGGGATAGTCATGCCAGGTGGTGTGTAGAATTTGAGAAGCTAATGAAGGCGAGGCAAATTCTGAGCACCCCTCCAGAGTATGCTGAGATTCGCCTTCATCATTGGAGGAGGTAGTCACAAAGGATGGCGTGTGCTTGTCCCACAAGGCAGCGAGGGAAGCTGACGATTTCTTACCAACTGAGCTGGCATCGACCGATTTGGGAGACATGCTGTAGCCCCTCACGCTACCGTCCCAGCTGGCCTTGTCATTGGTGCCATCCTGCTCCAGTTGCGCTTTCAAAGCGAAGTAGTTGCTGGCTGGCCGGGTTGCCTCAGCCTCTTGGGCTCGGGCTCGATTTCGTTTTCCGCTGGTGCTCGTTTCATCGGCTGAAAGTGGATGCAAATGAACGGGAGTCTTTAGATGGTTCGACATGGCCTCGACCAATGGTCATAGCGAGGTCGACGATGACAATGAAAGGTGAGGATAAAGTTGTGGATGAGCATAATGTCGTGTGACAGTGATTCGGTCTACTGACTGTGGGATTTAACTTCTTACTGTGGGATTCGGCATCTTGCTCGGCCAAACGAGGCCACCTGACGACGGTCACACACGGCGCGCGTCAAAATGGGTTCTGCTCCCTCCAAGCCAGCCGATGCCCTCCCAACGCGTCAGGATCGCCAAAAGTGCTGGGAGACTCGAGACGCATACTTTGCATGCTTGGACAAGGTTGGGGTCCTAAAAGCAGGCGACGAAGGGACGGCCTGCAACGCAGAGAAAGGCAACTATGAAGCGAACTGCGCCAAAAGCTGGGTACGTGATGCTCCTATGTTTCTTGACGCTTTTCTCAATTACCCACAGATTGAGTATTTTAACCAGCGGCGTATTATTGCTGAGCAACAAAAGAATAGGCTTGCTCAGGCCAACAATCAAGCACAGGATGCTAAACGAGCAGGAAGATAGCTGCGAATGGTGCGTTGTAATTGCTACCCCTTGAGTTCTGCCTTGACGTGGTTTCCATAGTATCTTTTACTTTGTGCACATTGATATTTTACCATTTAATGCACTATCCTATCAAACTCAACTGGTCCTTAAGGATCCGCGGCCTTCCCTCTCATGCATGAAATATTTGCTCCCAGCGCCAGGCATGATGCTGCTCTTGTCGACGCGCGTTTTGCTACCGATGTTTCGGAATTCCCTTGCGCCTCGGAGGTCCTCTTTGATTGAGCCCTGCTATCTCAACTCCAGTCGCGTGCAAACCTAACAATGCCCACTCCTCACCAGCCCAGCTCCTGATGGGCGCGCCGCATTCTGGGGTGTCTTCGCGGTGGCGCGCCGTACCTTGCGCTCTGTTGCTGTCTCCATGCTCAACATCCGACCCGAATTGAGGCGGACAGAATTGTAGCACCCAGTATTCACGGCAAGATACCGAATAGAAACATCCCAACCTTTCTGGGCCCATCATGCTCAGTAATAGGGTTGGTCCACCATATCTATGTAGCTTACCTTCGACATGAACAGCACCTGTTATCCTGGCGACAAATTACCTCGGGGTCTATCCCGAGATCAATACCATCCTATCGAGTCGGCCGTATCACTATGCCTTCGATATTCATTGATGAAGCATATTCGTATCGCAGTGAGTTGCGGTCGTTTCATCCCTTTGCGCTGAACTGCAATCCTCGGATCTGTCCTTAGGAGGATATGAAAATTCAGCATTCTCGCGGGTAATGCGGCCAATCAGTACTCTGTTGATGTCTGAAGATCATCATTGACCCAACATATGGCTTTGTTGTGCGAGGCAATGACATCACCCATTGGTAGTGAAGTGTTCCCAGTCCTGATGCCTCGGTAACACTGAACAGTGCGGTTCATCACTCGGCTGCCACTACAAGGCACTGCATCGCGTTCTGTGGTGATTTACATTTCACGCTCTTATCTTTCCGGTCAAGTCAGTACATCGCAAGCTCAAAGTCCCATTCAATTCGAAGTATTCATTTTATAGCCACGTTCGCCAGCGGATACAGGTCGGCCCGAAGCCATTGACTCCCCCCTGGCTTGTGTAGGAATGGACTAACAATGCGGCGTCAAAGTGTCAGTGTCACAGCCTCTCACATATCAAGCAGGGTTCATTTGCTTTGATGTAGAGCTTTACTCCCGCCATCTTGATCTGATCATTAAGGAGAGCTTTACCCCTTATAAGTAAGCACTACCCATCCTTTCTCCTCCACACCTCCTGACTCGGCACCTTTTCTTGTATATATTACAGGGTGCGCGCATCCAGTGACCCTGTGCCTTCTGGTCGATGAAGGTCGACGTATACTCGAGCTTCTTCTCCTCAGGCCTACGCGCCATCACGGGGCGCCCGCGCAAGCGCCCCAGCTCCATGTACACCTATCCGTCACCCTTGGGCTTCACCCTACCCGAACCCTCGTCGTCGTCGTCTTCACGACCAGCGCCTTTACCATCCACAAAAAACATTGCCCCACCTTATGTCCGAAGTCGTCGCTCTTCCGTTCTGTTCACCATGTCGCACCACGAACCCTCCAGCTCACGATCCACAACGCCCTCACGATCCCGCCGTTCTTCACTTTTATCTTTCCCGACACGCGTTTTGAACAGAATGTCGACCAGCTTTCATAATGAACCCCACTTGCCACGCAAATCAACTTCCAGGCCTCACTCTTCGTCTGGGCTTCGCCACGAACAAACGTCGGAGATGCCTGATGTAGTATGGATTACAGAAGGGGGACCGATTGTTTCTTCGCCACTGTGAGTCTCTTCTTTGTTATTGTTCCATCTACTCTTCGTCTCACACCTTTTCGGGGCCAGAACAATGGATGCTAGCCCGAAGTTACTGCCTTTAGACCCCTTCTCTTCGTCACCCGACTCAAAGTCCGTTTTCGTCGACTTCACCGACACACCAATCTCCACCCCTAATCGCGAATCCTTCATTTCCTTCACAACCTCGTCCAATCGCAGCTCTGTCGTGCATCTTCCTCGCCGTGAACGACCCACGTCCATACAAACCATGCCACTGCCACCTCGCTCCAGGCGTTCGTCACTACAGTATCCCCTGCACAACAGCCAGGAGAAGTATGACTGGGCTTGGATGTTGGACGAGGCGACGCCCATTTACTCTCCGAGGCCTGCCGAGGAATTGGCACAGGTGGAGGAAGCGGACGAGGTCGATCCAGCCCAGCTCGATTGGTGGCAATTTCACAATGACTTTGTCCAAGGAGATGGGGATGTCTCACCGCTTGACCGGTAGAGAGATTTGGCCGCTGTGGGTGCCTTGTGCGCGATCGCATTGTATGTGCTTAATCCACAGGGTCTTCTTCAGCCACATTCTTCATTTTTTGCTTTCTTGCTTGCTTACTCAAGTGTCTTGCATCGTATTATATTTGCTGTAATTTAGCAACCATCGCATCCTTGACACCGACTTGCAATATTTAACTATTATTATTCGCGCTGCGAGGTTTAGAAGTCGTTGCAGTTTATCCTTCTATCATGCTATTCGCATCCATTTAGTGCTGTGCCAGCACAACCGGGTCCCGTCCGTACCGCTTGTCCTGCAAATCCCGGTGGGATATTTTATTCACCGTTGGTCCAGGCAACTCGCGCCACCAAGTAAGCAACCTAAAAGTTACGCCTCTTGGCGACAATGTGGTGTTGGCGTCCATATGGTCCGAACGTCGCCTGTCCTTGCCTGTCGACCTTGAGACAGGGGGTGTATATGTCAAGACCCTAGTGTCATGCGGAAGTAAAGGCATTTCGGGATCAGCGACGGTTCCGAAAACAACTGGATGGGATGTCAAGATATTTTATCGTTGCTAACTCGCTAGCGAGTGACTCCCCTGCGCATCAATACCAGAGGTGTAATGTAATTTTAATGCATGCATAATGGACAGATTGGCATCGGAGCAAGTGAGCAGGTCGAGTGGCCGCCGCACTGTGCTCCCCGGAGAAACTACGGAACTCCTTCGTTCCTTGGCAATGATGAACTTGAAGGTCGTGAGGTCCCCGACTCGGACGAGCATGTAAGCACCAAGGATTATCAGTCAAGCTTCGACTACATGGCGATCACGGCCGTCTGCGATGGAAGCTGTCCGATGCTATGGTGTTGTAAGTTTGAGGGTGCTCGTACGAGAATAAAGAAATGGGTCCTTGTTCTCGGTTGGTGCCAACGATCTGCCAGCGGATCAAACGGGGTAAGAAGATTGGTCAGGTTTTGACTATCAATCTATGATGCATTATTCTAGACTCCTACCAGCGCAGCAGTGAGGGGCTAGGAGTATAGGTTGCCAAGCCGTCATGCCCACAGGTGATGATCATATCATGTAGCCTAGACCTAGTATTATGGGTTCGGTTGTTTTGACTGCTGGTACGTTTGTATTGACCGAAATATTGAATTGGTAGGAAGAAATTACGGCACCGTGTTTCCGTCCTTATCGCAGTGATGATTTCGTAGTCGATGGTCAGCAGCCCCGGATATAGTAAAATCACTTGAATGAGCAGAATAACGTGGAAAGTAATACTGAATGGTCATCACTGTAATAAATCACCGTTAAAAAAGGTGTTTGATCTTTGATGTTTCGTATCACAACGTGGTCATATGGTCAAGGTGGTGATGATGATGTGAGCCAGGGAAGTTTGATGTCACTCACGACGGCGCAGAGTATGTATATCAGGGCCAGTCGATTCGCTAATGGCGTGGAGCGAGGTTAACTTTGGAAAACTTGTGAGTAGTACGAGAATAGGCAAAAGTGAAATTACAAACATGCGAGCATGTTGAGCGGTCCTAGTAGAAGGTGACCGGTGAAGAGCCAGTATGATGCCAGCTCTGTGGGAATAGCTTTGCGAAATCAAGAACCTGATGTAGGACAAAACATGATGCTATCTTCTCGAAGAGAGTGTGCAACCAGAATCTACCAGAGGGGGTGCGAGACTCGGACATTTCCCCTCTCCGTTGGCGAATCGAGTGTTCTGCTGCACTTCGAAATGAGATACGATTGATGTTGGATGGCGAGTGGTTCTCCACTGATAGTCAGGCATCTTTCGACAGTTTACTGTCACACAACCGGGTCGATATGGCCTGACCCTTTATCATCAGTCCATTATACAGGACTAGGAAGCCGTAGTGCCTCGAGCCAGACCGAAAAGCACGGTACAGCGCGTGGATAGCCAGAGAACGCGGGATCCATTGTTGTGAACACAGTAGAATCTGAGGAGGCCAGCGAGCATTATCATCCAATGCAACGGTAGTTGACATCCACGAAGGCCAGGCGGTCAGATTCCTTTGATACACAAACGAACGGCCAAGAACGTAGCCATGAACTTGAAATCGCACAGTGTGGTCGAGTGACTCGCGTAAGCGCCCTGGCGCTTAGAACTTGCTTAGTCATCACAATGACAAGCTGCCTCGAGCTCGCTGAGGTTTCAGGTTTCCAAGCGAACTCTCATGCCAGTCAGGCCACTGTCCCTTAATCTTGAAGATCATGAAGAGAAAGACATAGGAGAACTGCAATTATCATCTGGGGCGAGCCCAACGGGTAGCGGAACACTTGTTCCCACCTCAAGTGTTTGGTCTTCTTCGCACCACCAGTCATCCACTCCATATCTGCCTAGAGTTCACCGGTCTCTGACTCCTGATGGCGCGAAGAATAGATATGGTCTTGGAATTGCAGGCTCGTCGCTACCAGCGCCTTTGACGCGTTCAAGTTCGCTTCCTCGTTCCGTGTCCCAGGCAACCTCAGATATTGGAGTCACCAACACGGACCAGGGATCTTACTCATACCCCCCGAACACTGTCAAGTTGACTGTCTTGTCTACACGCATTCATAATGACTCTATCCCGAAAATTCAACGATGGATCCAGGGGATTGCAATTGGTGAGAGCCAGTTGCTTCCGCCAAATTGCTTGTACATCTCAACACCTACCAGTCGACTTTGACGTGGATCAAGGCCCAGTTATTAGTGCTGTATATCCCCAGCTGGCTTTGTCCACGTCCGACGTATCCAACATGTATGTATGCAGACTTTATCCAACATGATCTCGGTTGACGTCATAAACATCGTGCAGTGCATTTTCATCTTTTCCCGACTCCCTGCAGTTTGATGAGGGATCTCAAATACATTCTTTCCGAGTGCGAACATCTGTACATCCATCTGCTTCATCATCTCCCCCTATACCTTCATCAGCACATATACCAGCAACTTCAACTATGCTTTCACCGATACCCGACCATAACGCTATACCCCCGTCTACACCAACTAGGGCTTCATCGCCTGATTCGTCGTCCCATGTGGAGTTCGTAAACGGGTTTTCCTATTTTTCCCAACGAAAAGATTCTTCTCTGAAGAGAGGTTATCGGCAGGTGTGTACGTATCACCCATCTCTCCGTCGTCTTTCACAAGCTGACTAGTGTGGTAATGTATCTCTATGTTCTTCGCAATATCAAGCGGGCGTTGGTTATTTTAACCACTCATCAGTATCCTGCCCTCTTCTCGTTTGCTTTATCAGTTCTAGGACCAGCATTCGCTAGCGAAGGGAATAATGGGCGCGATGATGTCAAATATATGTCCCTAGAACGTGCACTCTTGGATTGGGAGCAATGGTAAATCCTTTGTAGTGTCCTGTATTACGGCAAGGTGATAGCCTCGTTTCTGGATCTAGGCCTGACCCCACACCCGGACAGAGATTGACACTGAGCTTCCTTGAAACAAAGATGGAAGTCGAATTACCCCATGACGCTGACGAGCAGAGGTTTTGGACGGGACCTTCAAATCAGGGTTCATATATCTATGTGCGTATCTGAAGCACCCTCCTATTGATGCTGAAAATAACCCTTCGATAGATTCCGGCCTCAGCACCATCACTATGTTCAGCTAGTCTACCAACGTTGCCCACCACCCCTGCTCACCCAAGTACCCGCATACCCCCTTTCCTCAACGCCATACCCCCATTTGCATCTTCATCCCTACTCCCAAATGTGTGGGCGATATGGGAAAACCTAGTGCTTTGTGAGCCGATCCTAGTTAGCGGGGATTCGCCATCCGTTGTCAGCGGCGTGGTCTGGTGGATCGTTGAATTTGGACGAGGGGTGAGTTATATGCGATCAATTTTCCTTCTCTTTCATTGAATGATCGTCTGTCTTATCGCCTCTAGCTCCCCCTTTCTCATTCCCATGACATACGTCCCTACATGACCATCAACGATTCCGATTGTCCGGCGCTCATCAATGCCAAGCGTCCTGGTAAAGCTGGATTGGTGCTCGGAGTCACGAACCCATGGCTAGAGAAACAGTGTGTTCATTGGGGATGTAAAATCAGCTTGAGAGGTGCTAATGCCGGCCGCCTAGCCTCCGAATATTCGTATGTTGTCACCTTTGTTTTAGCGACGATCATAACCACCGAGTGTAGGGCCAGAGACAACACCCCCATCAGCACGCCCACATCTGGAGCTTCTACACCCCGTCTCCATACACCTAAGGTCCTCAATGGAAACTCGACACCCTTGTCGGCGGACACGCGGAAGATGAAGTTCCTCTTTGGAATGACCGCCGGCTCTGAAGCGAATGATGGTAGTGACGGCGGTTGGAAGAGTCGCTCGTATAAGCGATACATCTCGAAGGACCGTGTTCTCCTGAAGAGGCTGGAAGAAGCATGGAAAAGCGGCAACGAACGTGAACGTAAGTTCTTATCGGCTTACTTGCGAGCATCCCCATTTGACCTGAGTATCTCTTCGGCCGCAGAGCTCGAGGCCACACTGAGTCTCAGGCAGCACTTCAATACACGGACAAGGGAGATGTTGGTCCCACTTTCCCGGTACCTCAACACCCTTATACCTTCCCCCGCCGAGCTGGCTTCCTCCCGTAAAGGCAGCCCTCACCAAACGCCCAAATTCACTCCTTCTATGGCCTCTCTAATCACGCCACCCACCTCGGGCCAATTAACCCCGCGCACACCATCACCGTCTGGTTCTTCCATTGGAACGCCGAGCACAATGACCGCACCACCACGTCTCAAAGCCTTTTCTCGTACGGCTTTCTTTGCATCGTTGAAAGAGCATGGGTGCCCGTTACCGTTCCGGTCAGGGAAGCAACGGGTGGAGTTCTATGAGCGATGGCTGAAATGCAAGGCCTTCGGGGTATGGCTCGCCAAGCAAGAAGACATCGTGCGTGGGGTACTGGAAGAGAAAGTTTAGCACCCACCTGTTCTGGGTGGCCCAATCACGATTTTACGAGGTCAGACGATTAGTTTGTAGGCGAATATACCTTGTGGCGAAGGTGATGATGACGTTCACTCCCCCTCGGGCCAGTATATTCCGCTCAGGCCGTCAGTCAATCAGTCACCGCATCTGACTACATCCGTGTGCAAATCCGCTTGTCTGTTTTTTTGGCAAGTCATCCTCTCTGTCAAATCTTGCCATGCCACCGTCCGGCTTCCGACGCTTCGCATGACCCATTGCCTATCAAGTTCATGGTGATCGAAAAATTTCCATCCGGACATGCAAGTATGATTGCTCTTCAACTTACTTATCCACGCACCCGCACCCACACCATACCGTAATCGAATGATTCTGGTTTGGTTAGAGAACGACTATCTCAAGTGACCTCCACAAACGTTTCTTTGCGTGGATTTGGTTGATATCATTCCATGTGTTGCTGTGTGGGTGGCGTTTAGCGCTTCTTGAGCAGCAGAGCAAACAGCAAGTCAATTGGTTCACATGAGGGGGAATTCCCCCCTCTCCTTATCCACGTGTGAGAGCTGAATCGCACGAAGCACACCTTTCGTGGGACTTGGAATGCAATCTGCATCCATGCCCAAGAGCATCTACCCCGCGATACACACGTAGATCTACGTGGGGACGGAATGGAAGAACTTCTTCGCTCTGTCTCCCAAGACTTTTGGATTTCATGGATCTCGCGATGAATAGCACATGGACCCGGCCTGCGACCACTCAAGAACAACGTAGGACGTGGATGAAAATGAAAGAATGAACAGATTCTGTCACTCATTTCACCAATGGGTTCTGGGAAGCGGCGTTTCGAAAGCATGAATACTGAAACGAATTGAACAGCGAATATGATTGTGAGACGTACATCTCTTTGTTATCATGCAGACATCCCAACTAAAGATGTGCTGGCTAGCTCTAGTACCAGTTGATTGGGTGATAGGTCGCGACCAATGGAATGCTTCCAAGTTGGGGCAACATTATGCATGTGGCGACCAGAGACTCGATTTAGCACAAGAGCCCGAGCAGCGAGGCGGAGGCGCTATGTTGGCATCGAAAATAACAAGAGAAATGATAAAACAGGTGAATATTACACAGTTCTTGTCTGTATCTTGGGGTGATTTTTTCGTAACATCCAGAATATGTCGTTAGAATGTTTGCGCTCACTCACTTGAGTCTTGGGTATGCCCACTCAGCCGCCGAGGGCCCAGGGTGTACCTTTTATCCAGCCCTGATTGTGGTAAATACCACCGCAATCTTGAAGATCACTGCTGTGCATCAGGCATACAGCGCCTTGAGGCTGACGAGCTGTTACTATTAGCTGTTATTGGGGTAACTGAGAATTGGAGGGAGGCCACTCAGCTGGTTCGATTAGACTAGAAGAGCGCTAGAAGCTAACCCGTATGCAACGGCGGAACGCCGCAAGGTTCCATCGATTCATTTGGTGGTGGTCTAACTACTCGTAGGGAATACTGGCCGCTGCATCGTGCATCGTGGATCATGCATCAAGGGGAACCTAGGACGGTGCCACCAACTTAACCGGAGCCAAATGGTTGTCCAAGCGACCTAGTTCTTGCCTCGAGGCTCATTAAAGATCGGAGTAAAACATTGGTCCCTTGTACCCACCGAGGGGACAAGGACGCCCACAGCTTGTGCGAACTGTGGAGACTCTCACGTCAGTGAATGATACAAGTCTTGGTATTTTGTGCTTTCCTCTGACAAACGACTACAGTATATTGAGCTTACAGGAAACCAGATGTCAAGCGTCTTGCCTTGCAAAATACGTTCCAAAAATAAACGAAATCACTCCCAGCTTGCAGAAGACCATTCAAATATCGCTGAAATATTGAAATTTGTCGTGTCATGGCCTGCTGGAACAGTTGCCACAAATCGCCCGGCAAATAATTCGGTAACAAGAGTGGACAGGGTCGCAGTACCCTCTTGTAAGATGAATAATCGTACCTGGGCTCTGCACCGGAACCCGATATGATAAGCGCCTCGTTTTGCGATTCGGATGTCCAGATGGCATAGGCAGCCACAACGCACAACATATTTGGTTTAGACGCCTCTCGCTGACTTTTGCACGGTGTCGATAGCTGAAGGTACTGACCAAGGAGGCTACACGTGGATGCCCAGAAACAAACACGGATGCTAAATCAAGCGTGCGCGCGGTTGGTTGTACCTTGGAATAAACTCGCGCGTGTGTTAATGATGGACAAGCTGAGGAGCGAAGCAGTCATAATCACACAGGACGATGATGCGGTTGCCACTGAAAATTGCTGCGGCCTGGCATCGGAGAGATGCCTCGGGGTAAGTGGTCCAGGTTCTAAACAAAGCCCTAACCTGTTTGCCTTATGCAGAAAAGAGGTCTCTGGATGGGCACTGTCATCATGGCCTTGGGGCAAGTGTCCCCAGGACCGGCTGATGAATCTCGGCTCAGTCTTGACTTTTCCGTTCAAAGGCCACATGAATGTTTCCCTTACTTCTTACTGAATACGATCGGCGGTCCTCACTCCTTCGGTTGGTATCTGACCCGCCATCCAGATATAAAGAGCTCACTCGGTCATGTTCTCATCACTCCAGTTCAGCCATGGTCGTCGACGCACGCTCAGATATCTCCCCTGCCACCTTCAAGACCACCGGCACCTCCCTCTTCGCTCTCCCTACCTCAGAGGAGCTGCAGGCCTGCTGGGAACTCTGTCGACTGCACAACAACATCGGGTTTTGGGTGGTCTATCTGCCAGCAGGTATGCTTTCACCTCGACTTCTTCCTTGCGAATCGGACTGACCCAGTTCCGGCATTAGCGTGGTCGATAGCCATGGCTTACCATGCACAAGAACAACTCTCAATACTGGACGCACTAGCGAGGGCTGCTCTGTACATTCCACTGTGCTTCGGAATCAAGTCCCTGGTAAGTGTCAAGGGTGCTGTGCTTCTCCCCGAACTCACGCCACCTTTGCTTCGCCAGATCATGACCATTGACGATATTCTTGATTACGACATTGACGGCATGGTGGAACGAACGAAAGGTCGTCCCCTCCCCCGAGGAGCAATTTCGCTCCAACGGGCGTGGCTTTTCTTCGGCCTACAGACTGTAATCGGCATCCGAGCCGCCTACTATTTTCTAGGCACAACCGCGTACGTTCAACTCCACCCACGCTCGTCTTCTGTATCTAACCATCAATCTTCCAGGCTACACGTTTCGATGTTTGCATGGCCCCTGTATATTATCTACCCCACGTGTAAAGTAAGTTTTCCCCCCTACGAGTCAGCCCGTACAATGTAGCTGACACGCTACCCTAATCGTTAGAGATGGATGGGGTTGGCGCCCATTCCGCTGGTGAGGCTCTTTCTCCTTTCAATTGGCTCGAACCTCACCTCATGGTCACTTCTTCAGGGTTTGATGTTCAATGTCGGCATATTTATGGGATGGTGTGACTTGAACATCAGCGGCAGCATACCTTGGCACATCCTTGCTCCCATTTATCTCGGTGCCTGCATGTGGACGTTCACATATGAGACAGTTTATCAACATCAGGTCAGCTGGTTCCTGTCCATCTGCTTCCGTTGTTTCGTTACTAATGCTTCGACGTATGACACAGGACAAAGTCGATGACATCAAGATTGGCATCAATTCACCTGCCCTCTTCTGCGGAGAGTACACCATTCCAATCTGCACCGCTACGGCCTTCGGTTTCCTGTCGCTTCTGGCTTATGGGGCATTTTTGAACGAACATGGACTACCTGTCTACTTCGCCATCGCCGTATCGGGCGTCATGCTCCTTAACCGACTCCTACAAACGGATATCGATCGCCCTGATGACTGCAAACGTCTATTCCTTGGAACCACAACCGTGGGCCAAATTGTTCTCTCTGGGTTGATCGTCGACGGTATCACCCAACGCCTAATGAACGGAATTCCCTTGTAATTCTACGATTCCTGACGCTTAATGACCTGAACGATCTTTGGATGTAATCTAATGTAATGATGTATGTAACAACAATGTAATACGTACTGTACAACAAAGGTTGGCTTTGAGTGCCGTTGGTATAACCGTGGCGACGACAGATGACGACCGACCCCGCCTATCTTGCGCAAGTATATCTTTGGGCACTCGGCCTCCCTTCGGTGATGCCTGATGTATGAACCAGCCACAAATCCGATATCCGAAACAAACGTACGTCCGAAAGTAGGTCAGTACTCAGTGCAACGTGTTGCGATGACATCAGGAACCTCGCTTCCAGTCCTTATACGCTGGAGGCGCCACCGCAGCTCAGTATATGCCGTGCACCCCCGAATTGAGTCCCCACACGACGTACGAAAGGGCCAGTCTACTAGTTACTATCGAATCGGACCGAGTACTTTTGCCTATGAACATAACTGGAAGCTCATGTGGAAGAAAGGGGCTATGCTGGTGCCCCTGAAAGCTGATAGGGTACTTGGCAGAACCGGAGGGTGTTAAAGAGGAGGATTCTAACCGTTAGTGCGGGTCGTTACAGTTCATTAGATTACAAAAACGTGTTCTGGGTGGATACAAGAGTAACTATGAATTGTACAATACAACAGGATGATCGATCAGAAGCAGGCTTGGAGGAAGCGGGAATAGTACGCTATATAGATGTGAAAGGGATGAATCGTAGATATAGAGAAGTGCCGTGTGTGCGTGGATAAATAAACAACTTGTACTGACCAACAAACGGAAGAGAGGATATGCGGGTGCCTATTTACGTCGCCTGACCTTGATACTTGCGTATCAGATCCCTCAGCCGCGCCTGGCCAAACGCGAGCTCAGGTTTGGTCCCTGAAGCCACCGGCACATTTCTTCCTGAACTGCCTTGTGGTGTTGGTGGCTGCTGCTGCAGAGGGCCACTGACACGAGGGTGCTCTCTATTCACCCCATTCGACGGAGGAACTTTGCTAGCAAGCTTGGCCTTGGCTGCTGTCACGGGTCTAGCAAGAGATGCGGTAGATGACAGGACGGGTGTGGCTAAAGAGGATGAAACAGTCGCTGGAACTGATGCGGACTTGATTACCCGTTTACCCCCAATGTCGGGCTCTGCAGTAGACGCACTTCCGTCGCTGCTAGCAGCAGATGAACCAGGCTTCTTCGCAGCCGAGAGCAACAAAGGCGGTCTGGAAGCTAAACGGGGAGGTATTCGGGGTGTCGTCGGCTTTCGCTGAGCCACTGGGGGCAAACTTGGTTTCCTGGGCAAGGGTGCGGGTTTCGGATTCCCTGACTTCAGGTCATCGTTCTTATTGAACGCGCCCGCACCCCAAATAGCAGCCACAGCAGTAACCTGACCGCCCCTTCCGCCTCTAGCGGAGCGGACGTCATACTTGACCTCTGGGTCTTGCCGAGCAGGAGAAGGAAATACTGGTAACCTCTGCGATGGTTGAACTTTCGAAGGTGGCGACAAAAGCGGAGGATTCCGCGCCCCAGCCCCACCGATTTGAAACGGGAGCCGACCCCTCCTGGTAGCAATCTCATCTTTAAGCGTCGATGAAGACGGCGGGGACACACGCGTCTCAGTGCGAATGGTCTGCGCGGCCGCTGCAGGAGCTGAGCGAAGAGCGAACGGCTTAGTTTTGAGAGTGGTGGCTGTCTCATCGTCATTGGACCATAGATCAGCGATAGACTTGGCCTCTTCAGCAGCAGGGTTGACAGGAGGACCCCCTCGACCGGTCGGATATCGCTGAAACGGTTCCCTCTTGAAGGTACCGATAGGCACGAACCCAGACGATCGCGGGTTTGGTATGGAGGAAACAGCTTCTGGTCTCTCCAATTCCTGCGACGGAGGTTCCGGCGTATCCTCCTTGGCAGTATCGACGTTTACGGGGGCTTCGGCCACTGTCTCCAGTGGTTCACCAGGAGTGTCATGTGCTGGTGGTCGAGGCTCATCCAGCAGCCCAGGGCCAGATGGCGGCGACGCATCAAGCGGTGGCGCGTCAGCTTCAATCCCACCTAGCCAGGCCGCCACCCTGCCCTTCGCTGCCTTCCTCATCTTATGCACCTCAGCATCCTTCCCTTTCTTCTTCCTTTTCTCTCCATCTTTCTGCTTCCCAGAGTCACTCTTGGCTTTGCCCGAATTGCGCATGCGTCCACCGCTCCCATAGTCCTTGTCTTTATCCTTATCTTTTTCCCTGTCCCGCTGCTCCTTATCGTCACCAGAGAGGCTCGACTTCCCCGCTTTATGTGTTCGATCATCCCAATCATCGAGGTCAATCCCAAGATCACCTCCATGGTCAGCTAAAGATAGACTAGAAATCGCAGAATCGTTCAATGGCTCAGGCTTCGTATTCGCTGGCGGGATGGCTATAGGTAAGACAGTCCGAACGTCAGGGCGAGCACTGGTCTCTTGCTTTCGGGTGCCAACTTCTGCCAGAAGGCGTCTCTCAAGCGCGTCCAGGCCACTCTCAGTTGGGTCCGTCGAGCCAAGGAGATAGTCTTTAGACTTGGCCCGTTTAGCTGAGTGTACCGCGGTAAGCGTAGGGGTCGGAGGTGCTTGATCAGAAGGAAGTGGTTCTGGTTGAGGGAGCTCGAGAGACCGGGAAGTAGAAGGCACGAAAAGGCGATCAGCCCGAGGTCGGGATTCCGATAGCGGAGAGAAAATTGATGGCTTCAGGCTCGGCGGTGGCAGTGTCGGTAGGGTCTTGTTAACGTTCGCATCGGGGGAGGGCACGTCCGCGGGAGCTATATTGAGGATGGTGGACGGAGGGGTTGTCTTAGGGATATCCGCAGAAAGGTCCTTAGCTTCATCGTCAACGGCATCTGCCATTCGCTCCAAAGCCTCCACCCTCTCACTCTTCGTAATAGACTGCTTCGTGAGAGGGTCGACCGTGAAGGAGTGCTTCGGAGAGAGTAGTGGCCGAGGGGAGTGTACAACTTTCGTTGTATCAGGTGGTGAAAGCGACAGTGGGTCGGCCATTGGCGGCGAGAGATTAGTCAGAACCTGATGTGCAGGTATTGACACATGAGAGTCATTGGGAGTGACTATATGCTCTGGATGTGGCATTGGGAACCGGTGTGATTGCGGAGACACCGAACGGTGACGTGACGAGAGGCGCAGATGTTGGGTGATCCTAGACGCTCGCTCGCCCTTGCCTTCTTCAGGGCCAGCATATTGGCGAGATGCGGTATCTAATGGGAGGAGGGGATTGTGGGCGGAGGTGGGCGGCAAGCCTGCAACTACATGAGATGCACTGCCCGGGCCAGCGCTGGAAGGTCGAGGCGGAATAGCGTAAGGTGCGTGAAGGGGGGCGGGGGTCGAAGAGAGATGATGTGGATGGAAAGGCTCGTAAGCTGGACCTGGAGGGGGGAGATAGTTGTAACTTTGTCCATAATTGATTGGCTGGCCTGGGGGTGGAAGCCACACATGGCTCTGATCGATGTAAGCAGGGATGGCGGGCGACATGGGGTGAGCGGGGTATCCATATGGATTGTGTGGCGGGGCGTATGGCGCCTGCAAAGGCACGCTAGCAGGTGGCATCGGAACATGCTCAGGAGGGGAAGACGGGTATGCATATGGCACGGGCTCAGGGAGCGCAGGTAGAGCCGCTGGGTGGGCAACGGTAACAGGAATGTCTAGATTAATGTCCTTGCTGCAGGGCAAGTTTCAGATGAATCAAAAGATACGTCAAAGGAATAAACTAACCTCCCGAGACCCATTGTCAATTTCACGCCGATGATACAGCGTACTTCGAAGAGGGCCTCCGAAGTACGTCCGTCATCGTCGTCCCTGGTGCCACCCTTGAGGCCCCTTGCAGACTGCGGTACATCAAAGACCAGACTGGCAACGCCTTCTGCACCAGGAGGGATTATGTACTCCTGGCCCTTGTATGGCACGGTGATTAGAGTGTCAGAAATCTCCAGCGGGGGCTTCGAGCCAGAGACAGACCCAGGTAAGTGTAGGTGTCGAGTTAAGGATATCGTTAACCCAGTATTCTGTTGACGACATGAGTATCAGAGTATCAAGGAATCAAAAAGCCAACCTTCTTAGTTGAGTGATTCTTGACCATTAACTCAACGCATCCACTCTCGCCGGCCACTACGACACCGCCAACCACCTTGCCCTGGATCCATATCTTTCCATTCTCACCCACGCTCACTGCTTCAGGCTCTGACCTCCCGAAGTCCTCCTCAAAGCTTTCTACGACGTCGATCTCCCTCTTGGCCGTTACCAACTTATTCTCTCCCTTCCAAGCAACTTGGACACTGGCCTGGACCTCGTAACGAACTCTCGCAATGCCGGCGCCGAAATTTATGGAAGAGGGCGAGCTTGCAGGTAACGGAATCCTGAATAGAAAGGTTGTCACTCCTCGACGGGCTTGATAATAATTGGGAGGCAATGGGGGATCTCCCGGTAATGGATGAGCCTGGACGGCATTCGATGGTGGTAACCCTGGGCCTTGGAACCGCCGTCGTGAGCGCAGAAATGTCGACGTCGCAGAGTGATCTCGCGATGTGAGCTCTGAACCAGGATTCTCGCAATACCGTCAAGCATGATGGTGGTCACAGCGCACCTTGAATCGCAATCAATTCGACCATCATAGCGCCTATGCCAAGACCCTTATCCGCACGACATTCCATTTCCATCTTCCCGCTGACATTACCGCCAGCGACATACAGCGTATGACCCATAGTCAGCGACACCCTCACTTTTGAGTGATGAGGCGAAGCGTTCATCGGCTCTGGCCTCGATTGTTGCTCCATGGCCAAATATCAGTTACAGCAAAGACGAAGTAAAGTTGGGATTTGTTAAGGTCTGGGTGACCCTTGGGACGGGGAATAATGGCAAAATCATAGGAAGTTCATGGTTTCAGCATCGTTTGGTCATTGTGGTGAGGAGGCGTAAAGTGCACAGCCACTCGATGTCGCTAAAACAGGCAATACAGGCTTTTGTGGCCTACGGTCACATTGAAACAGCCAGGTAACTGCAGCTTTAGGAACTTGCTAGGATATTGGATCCCTCATTCTCGGATAATGCCAAAGCCTCCTTCCATCAAGATTTGAACATTCATCTGCAGTGTGTAACATCGACCCTTCAAATATTGGAGCTGACGCGCACTTTGGCTGACCGTGTCTGGTACGCCGTCGATTGCCTAGGACAAAGCGTCAGCCTGATCTCCATGCCGCCAGCAATACCGTCTACGCCAGGGATAGCTCTCCAAATGCAGCTCTGGAGGAATATTTCGTCCTACGCTGCTGCTATGCCAATGTAGGTGACCAGCCTGAATGTATACAAGGCGGCCAGACTTGGCGTTTCCTTCGATTGCTCGCCTACACTACGATTGAAAGACCTTCCCGCTTCACAAGGTCGATCAACAATCTATGAAAGACTTGGCGTCGAGGCTCCGAGTCTCTCAATCGCCAGCTATAGGCCGACCAGCATGACGACATCGAATTGATCTGTTCACCATACTCTATTGACTCCATCGCTGGCACAACAACTCCGCTCTCAGTTGAGAATAAGAATACCCCCGCCACCTGAAACGCCTCCATTGACACGGTTATGGACATTCAGTGATCCAAAGTAGGCCTGCTAGATTTTCTTTGCCAGGCGACATTCGGTTGTAGACTTCCGAGTAAGCCAAGCCTTGATATCGATGCCGTCGACGACTCAGGCTGGCCGCTAGATGCAAGCCTACGACTTGGCATCTGTCGCTGTGGTTCTGGTTGCGGAACTGGTAACGCTTTGGGGAATCTTCGCCGCTGAAAGGAAGGTAACTGTCCAAGTCATCTTGATGCTCGGTAGTTCGTCTAGCACTTGTCCAGCACCAATTTTGTATGGTTAGTTGGTTTTTGCTGAATGGTTCTGACGGCCCGGAAGGTATTTTCCAAGCTTATCCACTGTAAGGAATTATGTAAAAACCATTGAGGGTGCATTGCGAGACACGCGGGCGCTACGGACATCGATTGCTTATCCCGACAGCGGGCGCCCAACATTGTTCCTCTGTTCCATCACCACCCCACCACCACCATTCACCTGGCCGCCAGTACTAGTGTTGAACTACGAAAACCTCAATAAAATGAGCGCTAGCCAGCTGGGTTGGCCTAATTGACCGTTTTATCGTTTGTACGTCTTCTCAGGGCCGGTTGGAACTACAACACAGGACCCCATCTTCGGAGCAGACGGTCTACCCCGATCCTAATGTGATGACTGGCCATTGGCAGGTGGACGCAAAAGTACCCAAAGGTGGAGAGTCGATTCAAGCTAAGCTTCTTACGGCCTGAAGTCAACACCTTCAGGCACCGCTGCTACCCTGGCCTCTTTTTTTATCAGCGGTGGAACAGGGCGCAGCCTGGTTACCGTCGATAGTGGTGTATGAGTTTCTCCTTGACATGTAACGGGAATTTGCCAGTTCTCAGGTCTCTTGTAAGTTTGCAAAAATGTCCAGCTCGTATGTGCTCTTTTCACTGGCGGTCTTATTGGGTTCGTTTCATTGCTCAACACCATCCAGACCCAGACCCAGGCAGCGGAATCGAGGCTAGCAGACTAATAAGACTGAAACATATCTCTTTTGGGCCGGCGGAAAAGTCCGTCGCCTCTATATAACGTCACCCCAAGCTGCATAAAATAATTTCGCCCCCTCAACAATGTCTCACCGCACGGTCCGACAGCTCTTCGACTTGATGCAAGAGAGTCTGCACGCTCTCGAGCATTCATGCGCCACGAACCGGACAGAGCTTCCTGATCTCAATTCTCCGTTCTTCCCTTCCTCGGAAGGTTTTCGAACAGATCCCATAGCCGCGGAGGCCGCTCGTGTGATTGGTGCTGCTGCGTTGCAGCTGGCAGCTATTCTTCTCCCTCCCCCAGTTTCCCTGTATCATGTTATAGGTGGCGTTCGTATCCAATTTCTTGATTCGCTATCGGCATCAGTATCTGACACATTGCGCACCATAGCACTTTAAGGCGGCCGCCGCACGCGTTTGTATCGAGTCCAATGTTACCGAGATTCTCCGAGAAGCAGGACCTTCGGTGAGTCTCCGGCCCTTGGTCTAGATGGAGGTACTAAGGCCTTCACATGGTAGGGGCTCAGCGTAGAGGATATTACATCCAAGAATGGCCAGGACCCTCAGAAGCTTGGTGAGTAAAATCTCCACCCGTGATAACCATCAAGTAGACACATCTTTACAGCTCGTTTCCTACGTATACTGGCTACCAACCACATATACCGCGAAGTCCAGCCAAATGTTTTCGCGAACAATCGTCTTTCCAGTATGTTGGATACCATGAAACACAGCAAGGACGTCCTGGCCGAGTAAGCTATCACCACGCGTTTTTACTCAAGCATATTCTAACTTTCCTAGTCCATACCATAAACACGATGGTACCTCCGGCCTACCTGCACTCGCGTGCCATCAGTGCGTTCTAATCCCATTCCGTTGTCATGAATCTGACGTCCACTAGTCTTGATGAGGCCTTCAAAGCCGCCGCGTTTGCCTGGGAGACCCTCTCTGACCCTTCAACCAAGCATTCTGGGGACCCATCAGCGTCGGCATTTGCTACTGCGATAAAGTCCAAGGAGACACTTTGGCAGTATTACAAACGTCCCGACCAGAGCTGCCGACAGCGTCGTTTTGACATTGGCATGCAAGGAATACAAGCCATGCAACCGCCCGATGCCATTCTTCATGGTTTGTTCCATTAGTTCTCCAGCCGTATTACTAGCCCGAACATCTGCCAGCATTTGATTGGGCTTCACTTGCTCCCCGATCTGTTGTTATTGACGTTGGAGGAGGAGTGGGTACCTCGGCTATGACTCTGGCGAAACAGCTTCCGCAGCTAAATTTTGTCGTTCAAGACTTACAATGTCCAATTAAAGACGCTAAGGAGGTCAGCGTATATATTTCCCTCAATCAATCTCTAGCGTCTGACAGTTGGTGTCAGATATGGTCACGAGAGATGCCTGGGGCAATCAAGTCCGGTCGTGTTCAGCTAGAAGGTACTTTGCCTTTGCCCTAACCTTCGCTGTTGTCCATAGTATCATCTCTTCCCTAGTGCATGATTTCTTCCAGCGCCAGCCAACGCGAAACGTCGCAGCATTTATACTGAAGCAAGTCCTGCATGACTGGTCAGACGACTATTGTCTTCAGATTCTGAAGCATCTCAGAGCGGCTGCCAACCATACCACAAAGTTAATAATAATGGACAGCCTAATGCCGTTTGCGTGCCATGATCCAGGAAACGACCACGTAAACAGTGTTCCTGGCTTTGTTCCTAAGGAAGCACCTGCCCCCTTATTGGCGAATTACGGTGCTGCGAGCGAGATGGGCTACAATGCCGATATCGACGTAAGAGTTTCTTCTGTTGAGCGCAACCATGTATCTGACAGCCCGATTAGATGTTCCTTCTGTTCAACTCACAAGAGCGCACTGCTCGCCACTTCGATTGTCTGCTGCGTACCGCTGGCTGGAGTCTTACGATGGTTCACCGTCAGGAAGGTGATACCACCTTTTTGCAATCGATGGAGGCCGTTCCACTCTAGCTGCATATATCAAACTCGTACGCTCTGACTTATATCTATCTCTAATGTACAATACTATCTGATTCTAATGGTATGCATCTACCATAGCTACAAATCGAGTGTCGGGGTCGGTGGCCTTGACGCGACCACGTGACTTTCATCCCCGCCTTTCATTGACCAGATCCTCGCCACTTCTTTCTACTCATGCTTGAGCCACCCTCCGCAAACCATGGATGCTAATTCAAAGCACCAGAATAGCAAAGCCCACAAGGCCACCAGCCCCGCAGCTATCAATGCACGCGATTTCTTTGGACAGCCGCAGCGTTCCCCTTCCAAAATTACCTGGATCACTACGAGCGAGAGTTGCGAATCCGCATCCGGCTCTTCGAAGACTCAGGCGGGTGGCAAAGGGTGCTCTACTCCATGGTTGAACGGCGGTATGAACTCTAGCGCTCCCCATCCAGTGGAGGCGCCCAAATCCAATGTACCCACCGGTTTGGACGCTCATAATAACCTCGGTGGCTCAGATAACAAGTCCACCACTCCCAGCCAGCCACAGCTCAAGAGACGAGACTCTAAGGCGTCCTTCACTAGCGTCAGCCGGTCACAGTCTAGCGTAAGTGTCTTCTATATGTTCAAACCGCGTCTGTGTAAGTAATGGTAGATATCCCAGATCTCGAAGTCCCCTTACAATCCTGCCATAAAGGTAAGTCAGGATGCACGTTGGTGGCTTGAGCACTCACCCACCACTCTTTCTGAAGTGTGCCTCAACTTCTAAACAAAGTCTATCCCCTGCCTCAATCAAGGGAATCGACGAAAACCAGAAACCGTTAACAAACAGCTCTACTCCTCCCACTTCTTCTGATGCGAAGGCCAACGACTGCTCTAACATCAGCGAACAACCAGGCATTGACCTGGACGAGCTGCTGGGTGCGCTGGACAAGAGACTTTGTAAACTCACCGGCGCCGAGGATAAGAAACCGAAGACGTGGAAGGTGGACCGGACTATCTTCGTAGAAGAGTGGGTGAAGCTTCGAAAAGACAAGAAGGGCACCGTGAAGGAGCCCGCGAAAGTGAAGGAGGTAAAAGAAAAGAAAACGTGGAAGGATATGCTGCCTGGATTTCCTGGCAAACTCGCCCGTTCTTCAGCGCCGTCCAACTCGCCGGAGTCCACCGACGAAATATTCGATCCCACGAAGCCCGGTGTCTTGGATTCGAACCCCACTGGCCTCGCCAATCCACGACCATCCCCTGCTTCCAAGCGCTCTTCCGAGAGCTCCTTATATCCTCCTTCAACTCCTCCATCTTCTGCGTCCTCGTCAACATCTCAATCAGATGTCGTACCAATGGCATTGGACTCTGCTGTTATTAAGAACGACGCCAGCTCTGCGATCCCCGATTCCGCGAAGGTCCCTTCAGGTTGCGCGGCCGATGGAGGGTCAACCGAAGAGAAAAAATCAACTAGTCACGGACTCAAAGCTCGGGTGCCAGCCTTGGAATCCACTGAAAGAGCACCCTCCTCGGTAGCCAGCAGCAGCTCACGTCCCGCTGCTGCTCAGGATACGTCTTCCGTTCCAGCATCCGGCCTCTACTTTTTACCGACATCGGGCGACCGATCATCGATAATATTGCTAGGTGGCGGTGAAGACCCTTTCGGGACCCCCGACGTTCAAGCTGGCCCCGTCCAAACTCTTGGAGAATTCCACTCCGCTTCCAAAGCTCCCTTCTCAAGAGAGGAGTTGAAGGCACTGGCTGATATCGCCATTCATGGACGCAACTCATTGCCAGGCACAGAGGCTATTGTGGATGAAATTAGCGCTCTTTCTGCGTTGATTAGGGCAGAGTTTGGTGTTGAGGAACCTGTCCTGGAGTATGTTGACGATGAAGACTTGGATTCCCTAGACAGCGGTGAGATTTATGAGAAGGATCCGTCGCCTTACCTTTCGTCTTATCCTTTCCCCACCGATGTGGGGAGCTCTATCCAGCCAATTCTTCGCAGCGATTCCACCACCATCACCTCCACCCCCACTAGGTCTATCCGAACCTCCGAATTATCAGCACCATCTATCTACGGTACCCCGGCCTCGTCTCTTCCAGCTGATTGCCTCACCCCGTACCACTCATTTCTTGATCTCCACGCCGAATCGGGCACGTCTTCCTCGGCCTAGGGATCCTCCCTTCGCTTGAATCATAACTACGCGACACCCTCGCGAACGGTTTCTTCCACTCACGCCGTTCGCCAGTATCTACGCCAATATTTACTTGCATTTTTATTCACCATCTGTAAGTCAATTCGTTCTCTTATATACGCCGGATGCAGATGAGTCGACTTCACATCCCATTGTTGTATTATTGGGCCTCTCGACGGACTTGTACTACCACCCCATATTGTGTGTACTATTACCAAATTATTGCCGTGATTAGTGAGGGATAATTCGGCAACTTGTCTTTACCATTCCGCTCCTGAGCTTCAGCTACAGGCTTCAGGAGTCTATCAGGGGGCGTTGAACCTCCGCGTCGGCAATGGCCGACCTGTCAAACTTCCTACCAAGTTCGCCCGACCAACTCCACCATCGTCTTGCTAGCTGCCCAGATATATCTCAAACTGCCCAAGTCCGTACGACACAGTATTATTTCTTCTAGCTACGTCTTCATGGATCCTATTGACCGGAAGCTACAGATGAAGTAGCGAGCCCCCATGAGCCAAGGCCAGCACCGAGTGCTTGCCATTGTCGTGTGTTGACCCTGTTTGTGCAAATAGGGTTTCTTCCACATTGTATTGAGCTCCGACCTAAGGGTCACACCCCCGTTTCCTAGATAGACCCACTATTTCAACTCCAGTGGCATCTGCCACACAGGCGGAGCTTGATTTTGGAGAGGATATTATTCCTCAAGCATCGCCGTTCCACCTTGTTTCTCTTCCCCTTCCACAACCTATTCCACAACCACAACCACACCATCGCAACAATAATGCAGAACCTCCACAACAGCAGACCTCTTCCTGTACCACCTCGTAGCAACGAAAGTACCGGTACCGCTGTGACTCTAGCTAAATCATCTGCTCGTGAGTTGTTCAGTTGTTTCTTCTGCTGCGAAGTATCATCAGGCTGATTCGCCGCTACCAACGTAGCTGCCCAATGCAAGTCTATGAAAGACATGAACGGAGCCACCGTCGTCCGTCCACCTACGCAAGCTATTCCTGCTCCTCAGAGACAGTCCAAGGCAGAGCCCATGACCACCGGAAGCAAGTCGTCGATCAGCTTCCATGTCACAGCTGCAGCCTCCGAGAACCTATTAGAACTGCAAGCACCAAATCCCCCACCCTTTTCCCCCACCTCCAACGCTTCCGCGCTGTCCGTTGCTCGCTCCCAACCGAGGGTCTCATTCTCCGACCCTGTTCATACCCATGATAATGTGTATCGGCAACACAAGAAAAGCGCTTCTTCTACATCTTCACTTCCAATTGGGCTGTCGGCCGGCAACACACCAATGCTCTACAGAAAGATCAGTCCTGACGGGCTGAATAGGTTGAAGCAGCTCGCAAAGGACAATAGTCCAGTTGAAACCAAGCCTGCCACAAGCGACGGAGCGGCGCGTGGTGTCACCTCTCCTGATGTACGCTTTTTTCTTCTAGTCTCTCGCCAACTTCACCTCATCGATGTACTACAGGCCGAGACAGCATCCACGTTCAGCTTGCCTGTTCACCAAAGAAAGGTACGAATGGCCGCCTAATTGCCCACTTGCTCTCTCTAACCGCCAATTTATCTAGGGTTATGCAGCTTCAACCCGCAGCCTACCCGCAGCACCTAAGTCAATCCTGAAGAAAACAAGCTCTGTCTCCGTGAATCATTCCAAGCAGAAGTCTGGGGTGTTTGACTTCATCACGAATAAGTTGAGGTTAGTGTTACCTCTTACTTGCTGATTTCGAGTTGAGGCACTAACACACTTACGATTCGCAGCAGGACACAGGACAGCAAACAAGAGACAAGCTCGAACAGCGTTCCTCGCAAATCGTTCGAGAGCACTACGACGTTCTCCCATATCGACACTGCTTCCATAATGACCTTCACCTCTACTGTTCCTTCTTCGGCTGGCTGTTCGGTCTCGACGTCTAGCCATGGTCGCCAAGGATCTGTAGTTCTCCCTCAGAATGCCGACATAGAGATTGTGCGGGCAGTGAAGAAGCAACAAGAGAAGCAGGCCAAGGAAGCGGAGAAGTTGGCGAAGAAAAATGCGAAAGAAATTGAGAAGGTGATAGCGAAGGCAGAGCGCAGTGTCGAGAAGCGAGCAGAGCAAGAGGCGAAGGAGGCAAGAGAAGCACAGAAGAAGGCAGCGAAAGCCGCTAAAGAGGTGGAGGAACGTCAGGTCAAAGAGGAACGCGCTGCTGAAAAGCGGGCGGAGAAGGAGGAGAAGGAACAGTGGAAGAAAGAGGAGAAGGCGGCGGCGCGGGCGAAAGAAGAAGCCAAGGAGAAAGAAAGGCTTCGTGCGAAGGAAGAGAAGAAGGCGCGCGAAGAGGAGGAGGCTCGTTTGAAGGCGGAGAAGAAGGTGCTCGAAGACGTCGAGCGAGAGAAGGAACGACGAGCAAAGGCGGCGACTAGAGAAGAAGAAGCTCGTGTGAAGGCGGAGAAAAAGGCTCTGGAGGAGGCAGAGCGAGAGAAGGAACGAAAAGCAAAGGCGGCCGCCAAGGAGGAAGAGGAACGCAGGAAAGCGAAGAAGGCATTGACGCAGAAGCACCTGGCGGAGGCGATGAGTAGACTGAAGGAGGGCAAAACGATCGACTTGACCGTCTGGCTCGTGAATCAGCCAGATACGCCAGAAATACGGGAGTTGACGAGAAAGGTCCGGGAACTCGAGGAGCAGATCCACGAAAAGCAGATTCAACTCAAAGGGCTGAAGAAGGGCGCCACTGCTAAAGCCAAGCAGCTCATCAAGAAGGGTGTCGAGAAAGTCCTTTCGCCCAAGAAAAAGCACGAATCTGCCCATTCTGAACTCCCCATCACTCCTCCTCCTCCTTCTACCGAACCCATCCCTGCTCAACAGGCTCGGCCTGTGTCCATCAAGGCCCCTGTTCCGACGAAGACCCCTGTCACAAGTGCCCCTCCACGCCCTATTCCCCCTCCCCTAGGCCCGAAGCTCCATCCTGGCACACCCATGGCTAGGCATTTGCCACAATTCCCAGAGGGACGCCCCCTCTCTGCGATTCCTGACGTTCCTTCGGCTATGGAGGCTGAATTCCCCATCGATGAGGTAGACGAGAGGAAACGGGAGGAAATCCAAGAACTCGAAGCTGAATTAGCCGTTCTTCAAGACAAGCACAAGAGCCTCACCCTCCTCCGCCAGAGCAAGATGATCGACTGGGCCACAATGTTCGGCGATGAGTCGGAGGTCTACGTCCCAGAGTGCCATAGGCGTCCTGAGGGGAAGGAGCAAGCCGACGACGCTAGATCGGAGAGCTCTGCTTGTACCGAAGAGACGATTACGCCGAATAACTATAAGCGGCTTGGCGGCACTACCGAGCAGGGCAAGGGGCCAGCGAGCGACGACCAACAAGCCTCCGCTGATTGGAAAGGCAATCCCGTTTACGAAGCGCGTCTGGCGACGTTGATGCAGTTGGAAGGACGCGCTCCAGAAAGTGTAACCCCCGAGGACTATAAGAACCCTGCCCTCACCGTGGGCGCCCACCTCTCTCTGGAAGAAAGGGACCCTCCATCACCTCCGCCAAAGGCTCCAACAGAAAATCTCGAGAAGCCTGAGTGGCCTCATCGACTCAGGCGTTCGCCACGAAGCCGAGTCTACATCGTAACCAATCCGGATCCGCCTTCTGATCCCGAATGATCCTCCTCTTCCCATTTGACGAGCCCTCTTTCGACCATTCTTCAAAGTGAAGCGTTGCAAGTAAGTTTGTACTTGTGGCGGCTTGACTCAGAGCCATTCTCCCCATTATCCATTTACGACCTTGCGATGACCGTGATGACCTTGTAATGACCCTGTAATGACCTTTGACGACCTTCTAACGAATTGGATTTGTGTATTTTGCTTTCGCTTTCCATCGCTTCGCTTTCTTGCTTAGAAAAACTGTTATGATATTACGTGTCCGTAGGCCATATGTATCCCATATCTATGCTGGTTTATGAATAAATAAATATGATCATACATTGCGCACATACCAACTACGGGAAACACGATTAGCATATAGTGCAAAATAAAGCGAATGAATCGCATATACACACCAACATGTAGCCACCGAAGGCGGGAGACAACGCCTTGAACAGGCCTCGACAAGTCTTCAGACGTGGCGCACTCTAGATACGTCATTCTCGCGTTAACAGAGCCAATTAAACACGGGCGCAGAACGTACTCGAGTGCATAGTGACGGCCAGGTTGGAGGTCCTGAATGCACAACCCGCCCGTCATATTCGACGTAGTGACACAGTTGTCGAATATGCCCATCAGAGTTCCGGCCTGAATAACTCATTTAGATGGATAAAACCACAGGTATGGAAACGGACCATAAGATAGTCACAGAAAGACTCAGATGCGCCACCGGTAGGATTGAGATTAATGAATCCGACTAAGCAAGTCCCAAGCCAATAGGCTCTTTCAAATCCAGGCGCAACGGTGAAGGTAGGACCTGAGGCAGATATTGTCAAACAATTCACGAAGATGATAGTAAGACAAACTGACAGGAGGCTTGCCGAGGGAGATTACAAGGAAATGTGGTAGTTAATTTAGTCAGGCCCAGAGCGTCCACTGCGTCTCGCAAGGCGAGGCAGTCACTTTCTAAGGGTTTGTCAGGCGAGGTGCTAAGCCCATCGACGCAAGTGGTGCGGCCTGGAGGGAAGAAGTCAATACAGAATGCAGGATCGAGCACTCTGATCACACTAACAGCCGTCAAAGCAGCAGTTGTTGACGGCTCGTTTCGCAAGTGTCGTCTCGGGAACAGGAGAGCGGGCATGACCTGTAACATTGGCCAAATGATCGAGGCGAGACTGGGTGACAGGGATGGTAGCGACATTGATCTGCAGACCGTTGACGTGCAAGACACTCGCGTCCACTGCAGCACGTCGGATATCCGCTGGTGGGTTATACAAATCAGTTTGACAGATCTGGCCATCATAAACGAAATGAACTGACCATTAGCAATGGCCCCAAAGGCAAGCGAGCAGACTTGACCGAGGGCGAGGATGACGATGCTCAGGTATTGCATGGTAGATATCTCAGAAGCTTCGAAACTAGAAATTGATGCCAGAAGCTTGGTTTCGTAGGGCTCTTATAAGCCAAAACCTCATCAGGCGAGAAGTGGTCTTCTCGCCGGCATAAAGTGCTTGTAAGCGATGGGTAGTAAGCTATGTCGGAATTGGTCCAGTTTGATCGGAGGGCGTGGTGTCGAAGGTAGCGCCTTGTTCCTGGCACCGGAATGACTTGTTGCGAGTGCGATTCCCAGCGTCTGCCAGCGTCTTCCACAGCCATTCCGAGTACGGAGTAATATGGACCTTTGTGACGCACCCATTGGAACGATCTTTGGCAGAGATTCACCCCAGATAAGGCAGAAAAAAGAGCGATTTGCAAGTCGGCGCGTGACGACGTCGTACAACCGCGACCAGGAGGTTCTCTGAGTGTCGATACAGGAATCCTGGGCCGCCACATTCGACTGAGCCTGGAGTGCATTTGAACGGAGCCCATTGACAAAACGCGCATCCGACCTTCCAGGCCTCAAGGCCCGCAGCAAGGAAGTCACCAAGTGGGTTCTACCAGGGCGGCAGGGGGACATATTTTCAGTTTCGTTGACCGTTGTAGCTCGGTTGCAGTGTAGCGGAAAGACAGAGACACGAATAAGCGCTGAGCGCGCAACCATCCTTTCGTACCTCTTACTCTCATCACCAACGACGAGCTCAGACGATACTGCCCTCAAGCCTCAATTATGCCTTCCATCGTTCCACTCGTTGATGAAATGAATCCATTGTATTGTCCCGCTGTCTCGCCTGCCGCATATCTGAACCTGCTTCGTGGTCGTTGCGATGAAAAGCCCGGACCGATGTTCTGGTCTCATCAAGATCAACGTATCCTTTACAGGTCCTTTGCCAAGGTTCTTCTTCAGGCTCTTCAAGTACGCGACTCTTCGTCTAGCTTCGCAGCTTCTGGACACACTTTGGACTGCTCACCAATGCGCAACCGCCCTTCGCAACCGCATCTGTGGGAGAACGACGACGAATCCACCTTGACTGTTTGTGACTCCTCCAATTACCACACTTTTAACCCACCTTGTCGTCGACCTGCGAAACGAAAGCGCCCTCGGAGCTTTTTGGAATCTTTCTCCGACCTCCAAGGACCTACAAAATATGCTCGCTCTTGTCCTTCCGTTCACGAAAGTTCTTTTGAAGTCGGCTTGATCAGGGATACTCTGCAGTACTCGAAAGTCCTGTCTTCTCCAATTGACTGCGCGGGAACCATACCTGTCTCTCCAACTGCTACGATTGATATTGACCAGCTAAATGCCCGGATCGCCCTCTTAGAAGGTTGGGCTCCTATTTCCCCAAGTGAAAACATAGCATATATGCGCATATAGATCAACTTTATGGCCCACGCCTCGGAACAGAAACGCCCCGAGGCGTCAAGGGCCTCATCGACCGACTCGACTCCCTGTTCCCTGGTATTCGTCTTAAGGAGCGGCTCATTATCCTCTCCGACATCTCCCACCAGAGCATTGCTGACTTCTTGGGATCTAATGGTATGTCAAAATCTACGTATCTCAGCAAATACTCAATGGTAACAGGCCTGCTGAATTACCGTGTTCTGGACGCGTTCCGCATGTCTGAAATTCGTTTCTTAACCCTTGACAAATCTCTAGCTTACGAAAATGGACTGAACTTGGACTGTATTGATCTCCTCAAAGGTAGACTATACGATTTCCTGGATGGCCTAGCACTCAATCCTGTTCATAGTGTTCGGCAAGCCTAATAGTTTTCTTTTCCTAGTAGAGCTCTCCGTCAGCGGAGTCCCGCTTCGCGATACCGATATCATACATATCCATCATTTGCCACGTCTCACTAGCCTCTTCCTAGAGGAAACTGCTATTGGGAACGAAGCGTTCGTTATTGATTTCGGTCGTTGACAGCTGATAGACTCTTCATTTTTTGTGTCCAGCGTTTTTCTCCTTACCTCTCTCAAGCGCACCCTAGCTTTTCTATCTATCTCGCACAACCCAGCCATCAACGATGACGCTGTTCCCGCCCTCTTGATCCTTTCAAACCTTGAATATTTATCCATTCTGGACACTAGCATCCGAATGCCAGGACTGCGCAGTTTTGCAAGAGCTATTCTCGAGGATGACAGAGTGCTAAGGCTCGAATGTCCCGCGCAGTGCGAGAAATATATAACGAGTGACGTCCTCACCGCCTTGCCCCTCAGAATGCTTCTAATTTTTTTTGTTCTGTCAGAACTCCATACTCAGTACCTCATCAACCCTGCTCCGCCGCTCATTGTTGCACCGGAAGCCTGCAGTCAGCTGTCCGCTGCAGCACTGAAACGGAATCTAGCTGCGCATTCCGTTGCAAACCCTACCATATTCGCGGGTGGTAGCAAGCAAGAAATGGCTATTCGGCTCAGGGAAATTCTCGAGCGACGGCGCTTAGATTTATTGGTCAGGGAACTGATTTTCGGCGTTGAAGATGAGGATACACTTGAGGTACCTGCTGATTTTGGGGCCATGGTGTAGACAGAGGCTTCGGTGGTTTTGTTTCGCTTTCGAATTCGTGCGTCGTGTCTTGTCCGTTTTCTGATTTGTAGCCGCTGTCAATACCTCGTGCAAGCTAGTTTTCCCCCCGAATACCTCCTTCCGCAGAGAGAATCCCCTGGATCCCACATGTCTGCATTTTCCTTGACAATCGGCCTTTGGTTCATTCCAAGCGCTCGAGTGACTGCGTAAATGATTCCGTATCATTGTACTCGACTGGATCGATTGGCCTCGAGTATTCCGTGTCTGATCCGTACAGGGTCGGATTGGCTGTGAGACCTTACGTGACAGTATCGAGTACGCGGTGATGCGTACTCACTCCTTTCCGGGCTGTCGAACGGGTCATTGTGACCACTGCGGCCACCCTTTTCGTGCCTAGGAATTAGTTCCGCGTCACTACTTGGCGTGCACCATACCGGTGCAGAAGCGCTCAAACACTACGCGATTGGCACTTCCCTGGAAGGCCGCATGGGAGAATGCCAGAGAGTGCGGTGTGTTCCATCCTTGTCATCTCGAAGGCACGTGGCTTCGATTGTCGCTAACGATGTTCGTAGTCGCATGAGACACCCTGCTCGACTTAGGTGAAATATGGAATATTGAGGTGTATAAAGGCTCGTCGTACTGACCTGGTTCCCATATCTTCGAGTTGTTGTACATCGCAAGCATGCAAATCTTCTCTGTCGTCGCTCTTGCACTCGGGCTTGCCAACCATGCTATTGGCGCCGCCGTTACTTGTGAGTTAGCCAATCAACCTTACGACATGCTGCTAACCGGCATTACTTGGTGACGTAGCCAATGCTGCACGCGCCGTTGGCGAAGAGTCTCACGTCATTCAGGTTAACGGAATAGACGTCACCGTGACCACAGGCCCCGTGCCCAAGGATCGCCTCAGCGCGCTAACTAACACTACTTTGGGCGGCCGTTCGCCCGTCCCAGAGACTACTCTTACCAAGAGGACGGTCAACAATTGTTGTACCTACGGATGTCCGTACTTCGCCCCCTCTCGTTGGCATTGACTTCACAACATTGTGACAGGCTCTAGGACTTGCCGGAATGACCTCAGCACCTCTTCAGATCCACCCGCCCAGGCCGACTGTGACGCACTGAAGAGCTATCTACAAACCCTCGCTAGTAACGCGCTGGTGGGTCAGTCCTTCCCTTGCAATCTCCCCAATCAAGCTAGTTGTGAGTTGTTTTATTAATTCCGGCCTGTATATCTAACTGATACCGTTCTGTTCTTAGGCCCCAACTTCACTGTTTCGCCTGGCCAACAGCGCGCCTATTCGGTTGGCACCTGCGTAGTTAGGTTCATCAACATCAACCCTACCGGCGGTGCTGACGAGAAGTACTGCTTCTACCTTATGGTTGGTTGTTCTTTTGTTTGTCATTCAAAACTCGACTCAACCCTTTGCAGGCTGGTATCATTACAAGCAGCTACAATGATTGCGTGACCACTCAGGCCATGACTGGCGCTCATTGTGAGCAGTCCTTGGCTACTGGATATCGCTACGCCCTCGAGTAAGTAAACATCATTGAGCCCTCGCCATGTCGGACATTTACCGTGTTGGGTGTAGGGTTGCCCATGTTTGAGCGGTCCCTCAGCCTAAGGTTGACAAGTTGGCAGCTGCGTTCAAGTCGTTTTTTACAATGATTTTCCTTTCCCGTTTCGTTAGGACGTTTCTGTTACTGTGTTCTTGCTGTAAAGTTGATGATGAATTTTGATGAAGTACCTTCCCGAAGAATGACGTCGATGACGATCAAGCGGTCATGAATTCGTGGGCTACGTAGCTTGAAGCGCAGTCCAGCCTAAGCATCACAGTGCGCGTAACGCCTGGCAGGTCGGTATGATGGAGACCTTGCTCACTCCTTAATCACGTCGAGATTCAGATAGTTGCAAAGTGGCACTATCCGCCAGTCCTATAGTCATTGCTTACTGTGCTAGCTGTTCTCAATCTCCCTAGCCCGGGCCGGGCCGTACTCAGGGGGAGGTCACGAGAATATCACGTTTTTTGAACTCCCGCCAAGAACCACCTAGTTCGACGGTATTGAACATTGACTCTCCTTCCAAGATGGCAAGTGACCAAGCTTGGAATCCCGCGACAGGGCTGACAACCACTCTCGTTCAAATAGGCACATACATAGAGCTGCAGAGAGCACAGACACGCCTGCAAGTCAGAATCTCCGCTAAACATGTCGATATGACCTACGGACTACCGATCCAGCTTGCCCTCAGAAATGCGTCTTCGGCTCAGGCAAATCCTCGAACTACGGCGCTGAGATTTACTGGTGAAGGCCCTGAATTTCGGTGTCTCTATGCACTGGAGTATTGAGCGGTATGGAAAATGAAATACGCTTGAGGCCTTGAGGTACCTGTTGAAGTTGGGAAGGCAAAGAGCCGTCAGTGGGTTTGTTTCGTTTTCATGCGTCGTGTCTGATTGCCCGTTTTCTGATTTGTAGTCACAGAATGCCTTGTGCAAGGTACTTTTTTCGCGAGAATAACTCTTTTCGCAAAATGGAAGCCCCTGGATCGCACGTTTCCACATTTCCTTGACAATCGGCCGCTCAGCGCCCAGGTGACTGCGTACATGATTCCATGTCATTGTACTCGACTGGATCGATTGGCCTCGAGTATTCGTATTCCGTGTCTGATCCGTACAGGGTCGGATAGGCTGTGAGACCTTACGTGACAGTACCGAGTATGCATCAGTATACAGTGATGCTTATTTGCTCATTTCTCCTCTCTCGAACGGTTCATCGTGACCACTACCACCCCTTTCCGTGCCTAGGAAATAGTTCCCCCGTTAGCGGCGTCACTGCTTGACGTGCCCCACACTGTTGCAGAAGCGCTCGAACTCTGCGTTTAACAACCGCGGCAGGCACTTCACGGGAAGCCCGCATGGGAGAATGCCAGACAGTGCAGTGAACACATTCGACCCTTGTCATCTCGAAGACACGAAGCTTCGATCATGGTTAACAACGTTGGTAGCCGCATGAGATTTCCTAACAGGCTCGCTTTTTTCCGACTTCGAGCCGCAACATGTCGAAATATCAGGGAAGTATAAAGGCTCGGTGTACTGACGAGGTTCAGCATCACATCTCTTCGAGGTTGATATCGGTATTCCTACTTTCATAGCTCACAAGCATGCAAATATTCGCCATCATCGCTCTCACCTTTGGACTTGCCAATTATGGTCTGGGTGCCGTCGTTACTTGTGAGTTATTTAATTATATTGCAAGTCACGATGTGCTGATCCTCATCATCAACTAGCCAACGTTGAACGCGCCGTCGTCGAAGACTCCAAGGTCATTCGCGTCAACGGAGTAGACATCAACGTGGGCACAGTTCCCGTGCCCAAAGACCGCCTCAACGCACTGGCTAATGCTACTGTGCGCGCCCGTTCGCCCGTCCCAGAGACTACTCTCGTCAAGCGAGTGGTGAACAACTGCTGTTTCTATGGATGTTAGTACTCCTTCGACTCTCTTTAACATTGACTTCATCTCTACTCGTAACGGCGTTGTGACAGGTTCTAGGACTTGCGTGAATGGCCTCAGCGCCTCTCCAGATCCTCCCACCCAGGGCGACTGTGACGCATTGAAGAGCGCTTTACAATCCCTTGCTGCTAGCGAGCAGGTGGGGAAGCCCTTCCCTTGCAACCTTCCCAATCAAGCTAGCTGTGAGTTGTTTCATTAATTCCAGCCTTTATATTTAAATGATGCCCTTCTCTTCCTAGGCCCTAACTTCACTGTCCCGCCTGGATATGAGCGCACCTATTGGCTTGGCACCTGCTTGGTTGGGTTCATTAATATCAATCCCACTGGCGGTGCTGATGAGTCGTACTGCGACTACCTTATGGTGGGACTTCTTGTTCTTTGTTGTCTCAACTGAATTCGACCCCTTGCAGGCCGGTATCATTACAAGCAGCTACACTGATTGTGTGACCAATCAGGGCAAGACTGGCGGCTATTGTATGCAATCCTTGAGCCCCGGTTTTAACTATGCCCTTGAGTAAGTGGAAGTTGATCCTCCTACCCTCCCGCCACTACTATGGATATTGACAATATTGGTGTAGGATTCGCCATGTTTGAACGATCCCTCAGCCTGAACCCGACAAGTTGGCAGCTGCGTTGAAGTTGTCTTTTACAATGATTTCCTTTCCTGTTTCATTGATTTCAGTTACCCGTGTTCTTGCTGTAAAGTTGATGAATCATGATGAAGTATCTTTTCGAAGAGCCCCGAACATTGACGTCGATGACGATCAAGCAATTATGAACTCGTGGGTAGCTTGATACGCAGTCCCACCTAGTCGTTACTGTGAGCAATAACGCGTGGCAGGTCAGTATGATTGAGACCTTGCTCACTCCTTAATAGCGTCGGCGTCGAGGTGTAAATAGTTGCAAAGCGGCACAATTTTAGGCTGGGAGGCTGGTTGAGTTTCTCTAGCGATACTCAGGGGGAGGTCACGAGCAGAGCACGTCCCCGATTTGAAGTTCAAACCACTTTGACAGAGACTTGAGCCTGAGGCGCGACACTCCCTAGTTCGGCGGTATTCTTTCCTTCCAAGATGATAACTTTAACTTGAAGTGGCCAAGCGCCGCGCTGACCATGAAATACCTTTTTCGGGAATCCCGCCACAGGGTTGACAGCCAGAAACTCGAGCTGAGAGCTCAGACACGCCCCCAGGTCAGAACCTCCACTGTAAGTATGTCGAAATGACTTACGAATCGACCTCAGAAATGCCTATTCGGCTTAGGCAAAGAAGCCGTAAGTGGTTTTGTTTCGCTTTCGTACGTCGTGTCTGATTGTCCGTTTTTTTCTGATTTGTAGTCCCCGTCAATGACTTTGAGGCCTAGCCCTTTGACCGAAAATAACTCCTTATACATTAGAGCTCATCTGTCTGGCTTTTCCTTGACAATCGGCCTCCTCTTTTGCTTTCCAAGCGCTCGGTGGTTGTGGTTCTTGGCTAGATCGACTGGAGTCTTCTCGTCCGGGCTGTAGAGACCTTACGTGACGGTACGGATATGTATGCAATGATGCGAGTTTGCTCATTTCCGCATTCTCGAACGGTTCATCCATCCTATTTTTACCTAGGATAAAGTTCCGCGTCACTGCTTGACGTGCCCCACACAGCAGCAGAAGCGCTCCAACACTACGTTTATGGATTGGGATTGGCGCTTCATGGGAAGCCCGCACGGGAGAATGCCAGGATGTGCGGTGCACGCATTCGACCCTTGTCATCGAATGAATGAGGCTTCCATTGTGCTCACAATATTCATAGCCGCATGAGGCCCCCTAACAAGCCAGTTATTTTTGCGAGTTGGAACTATAGGCGCGTCGTTATACTGAGGGCCTATAAAGGCTGGCCATAATGGTGAGGTTCAGCATCACATCTCTTCGAGGTTGATATCGATATTCCTACTGTCATAGCATGCAAATCTTCATCACCGTCGCTCTTGCGCTTGGACTTGCCAATCATGGTCTGGGTGCTGTCGTTACTTGTGAGCTATTGATTTCAGTACTTTGCAAGTTACGATATGCTGATTTCGAGTCACACTGTCGTTTAGCCAATGTTGAACGTGCCGTCGTCCAAGACTCCAGGGTCATTCACGTCAATGGAATAGACATCACCGTGGGCACAGTTCCCGTGCCCAAAGATCGCCTCGACGCACTGGCTAACGCTACAGTGCGAGCCCGTTCGCCTGTCCCAGAGACTACCCTCGTCAAGCGAGTGGTGAACAACTGTTGTTTCTACGGATGTCGTAATTCGTCCACTCTCGTTCTCATCGACCTCATCTCGATAACGGCATTGTGACAGCTTCTAGGACTTGCGTGAACGGCCTCAGCACCTCTCCAGATCCGCCCGCCTCGGCTGACTGTGTCTTATTGGGGAATGCCATACAATCCCGTGCTGCTAGCGAGCGGGCGGGAAAGGCTTTCCCTTGCAATCTTCCCAATCAACCCTCCTGTGAGTGGTGTTATTGATTCTGGCCTGTATTGGTAAGGACATAATAACCGATGCGCTTCTCTTCCTAGGCCCTAACTTCACAGTTCAGCCTGGCACTGAGTACTACTATTCGTATGGCACCTGCTTGGTTGGGTTCATTAACCGCAATCCCACTGGTGGTCCTGCTGAATTGTACTGCGACTACCTCATGGTAAGACATCTTGTTCTCCGTCGTCTCAGTTGAATTCAATCCCGTGCAGGCTGGTGTCATTAATAGCACCTACACTGATTGTATGACCAATCAGGGCAAGACTGGCGGATATTGCGTGCAATCCTCGAGCTCTGGTTTTCTCTATGCCATTGAGTAAGTAGAAGTTCACCCTTCCCCCACTAGGATGGTCACTGACAGCGTTGGGCGTAGGCTTCGCCATGTTTGAACGACCTCCCAATTCGAGCTTGCTAAGCAGGTAACTGCGTCGAAGTCGTTTTCTACGAGAGTTTCCTTTCCTGTTTTGTTTGGACGTTTCCTGTACTAAAGTCGATGAATCTTGATGAAGTATGTTTCCGATGATGCCGGTGACGATCATTCTATCAATTTGCGGAGGGTCGATACACAGTCTGCCCACTACCGTAACTGGCAACCTGTTGTTGGTCAGTATGGTCGACATCGGCCTTGCTTCCACCTTGGTCGCGACGATGGTTGTGAACCGGGGCTGTCCATCAGTCACAACTTAGCTTTTGACTGTCCATCATAGCTCACACTTGAGATGTGATGGACAGCTCTTAGGGTAATGGGGCTTGGCGTCTCTCCTTCCAAGATCGCAAGCAGCCAAGCGTAGACGGCACGCCGCGCTGACAATGAAATACCTTTTTTGGAGTCCCGCCACAGGGATGACAACTACAGCTGCTCAAACAGGCACATATTTGCTTAGGAAATCGAGCTGAGAGCGTAGGCATGCCTGAAAGTCAGAACCTCCACTGAACATGTCAAAGTGTCCTACGAATTACCGGTTCAGCTTTTAAATGCGAGGAGAAGCAGTGGATACAGACCTCCGGGAATCTCGGATAGCTCAGCTTTCAGCAGGACTTGCCTTACTTGACGTATGGGCTCGGCTGGACATACATTGTCGTTGGTCGCGGGGATGAGTAAGATTGGTGAAGTAATTGAGGCTGCGGTCTGAGCGGGCTGATGGAAAGGCGCTAACAGGTAGATTGATGCGGATACCTAGCCAGAGGCGAGTGAATAATTGCAGCAGATGATTATCCACATCAATGCACCTGATTTGGGAAGTCACTGGACGGAATGGTCAGGCCTTCGCGTAGATGAGGAGCCGTAATGTTATGAACTCACTTGGCTGAATTGGGGAGACGTAAGAAACCTGCGACGGCGCTAGGTGCAGTTACAGCACCAACATCTCCTGGAGGAGCTGCAGTCGGTATGTATACGGCGCCATAGCCCAAAGCTTGGCTGATCAAATCAGCAAGGGCGAATGATATACGGCGGAAACACGTCAGAGTCAATGTGAAGCCGAATGAACGGCCGGTATAGGGGGTTTGAGCAATCGTTGCGTAGATGTTGAGCGAAGGCTGAAAATGGAGCATAGCTGTGATGGGGTTATGAAGTGCAACAAGACAGAATACGTACATCAGCAGCGAGAGAAAGTACATGTCCACCGGAGAAACTGTAGCCCCATAGGATGACTTTCTGAGGATCAAAGTCATATTCTCTGTTTCGACAGAATTTAATGACAGTTTTGTAGTCTTGCAGCTGGTCAGCGAGCACGATGCAGTTGCGCGGAAGACCGTCTATAAGCTAGAGGTGTTAGTGACCACGTAATGAGGACTTTCGTGTACGATACCTGATGCTCCCCATCTTCGGAAGTCAAAGACAATGCAGGCATAGCCAGCAGCTGCAAAAGCCTCTGCATACGAGGCCAACCCTAGCTGTTTATTGCATCCCAAGCCATGCGCCCTGTCTCAAGCGCTGCATCAGCCACTCGATCTCGTGAAATAGAGAAACGAAACCTACATGACAATGACAGGGGTAGGACGACGAGGATCACCTGGATGGAACACCCATGCATCTAAGTTCCAACCTGGCGTCGCTGAGGGAATCTTGACGGAACCTCGATGAAACTTGGATGACGACATGAAATTGACTGGATAGGTCGCTACTTGCGCATCGAGCCCAAGCTCTCATGGTTGTGGGAGCAGTGGCTGTTGTGGGAGCGGGAGCGGTGCGGGGCGGCCACGTGGCGGCGTCGGCTGACCTGCGGAACCATTTCTCCAGGGTCGGCTTATCTTATCTCTGACCAGTACCTCGACTCCTCGATGCTTCAAACCGCCCACACATCTCTTTCTTTTACCACTACACATGCATATTTTACCCAGGGAAGAAGCCAAATTACTCCTCCACCAGGTTCGCCAGAAATTCAGCGATATTTTGCTGTCGTGTGACTGACGAACACCCGCCTCGCAGGCCGGATTCCTTGCCCAGAAACGCCTCGCGAGGGGTTTGCGGTTGAACCAGACTGAAGCCGTCGCGCTCATCGCATCTCAACTGCAAGAGCGGATTAGGGATGGAGAGCATAGTGTGGCGGACCTGATGCACCATGGCAAGACGATGCTTGGTCGCAGACATGTTTTGCCCGACGTACCGGGTCTCTTGCATGAGATTCAAGTAGAGGGAACGTTTCCTGACGGGTAAGTCAACGTACTTTACACAATGAAGACATACGCCCACCGCCATTAGCGTGTTTCTCGTCACAGTTCATTCCCCTGTCTGCACTGAGTCTGGAGACCTTGCCGCCGCACTCTACGGTTCATTCTTGCCTATCCCTTCCGAAGAAAAGTTCCCAGCAGTGGATCCCTCCGAATACGCTCCCGAGAAGGCACCGGGCGCCGTCATTGCAAAGAAGGAACGTATCCTGATCAACGAAGGACGAGAGCGCATCCGTCTGCGCGTGACTAACAACGGTGATCGACCTATTCAAGTTGGCTCCCATTACCACTTTATTGAGACTAATGGCGCGCTTTCATTTGATCGGGAAAAGGCCTATGGTAAACGCCTGGATATCCCAGCGGGCACTGCAGTTCGGTTCGAGCCTGGCGATACCAAAACCGTGACGCTATGCGAGATTGCTGGGAAGAAGATTATCACTGGTGGAAATTTGCTTGCCAGCGGCGTCTTTGATTCCTCCAGGACGGACGGAATTATCACGAACTTAATCCAGAAAGGGTTTGGACATGTCCCGGAGCCGGACGCGATGGCGGTGGTAATGGCGGCTGATATGAGCAGGCAAGCCTACATTTCAATGTATGGTCCGACAACGGGTGATAGAGTGCGCTTGGGAGATACGTCGTTATGGATTGAGGTCGAGCGGGACGCGGTGAGAAGACTTTGACACGATCCGCTAACGGAATAGCTTATTCAGTCCAACAGACCGTTTATGGAGACGAAGTCAAGTTTGGTGGAGGTCAGTGCACCTTTCGCTGATTCCTATAGCATTGTTGACCGCTGAAGCGCTGATCAGGCAAGTCCATCCGTGAGGGCATGGGTCAAGCCACAGACCGTCCTTCATCATCCACCCTCGACCTCGTAATTACCAATGCTTTGATCGTTGACTGGTCTGGAATATACAAGGTGTGCCATCATCCTCTCTCACGTATCCCCATCCTTTTTACCACGCATCACTAGGCCGATATTGGTGTCAAAGACGGTGTGATCGTCGGACTCGGCAAAGCTGGTAACCCTGATGTTATGGCTGGTGTCGACCCAAAGCTCGTTATTGGATCGTCCACAGAGGTCATAGCTGGCGAGAAGCTCATCGTCACCGCCGGTGCCGTCGATGTCCACGTCCACTACATTTGTCCGCAGCAGGTTACTGAAGCCTTGGCATCGGGAACTACCACAATGATCGGAGGCGGAACGGGACCTAGCGCTGGGACCAATGCAACCACTTGTACCTCCAGTCCCTTCTACATGAAACACATGCTTGCAGCTACGGATGGTATGCCGATGAACTTCGGGTTTACTGGTAAAGGAAATGACGCTGGGCCCACGGCGATGGAAGAAGTCATTAAAGCTGGGGCTGTGGGGTTGAAGCTGCACGAGGATTGGGGCTCGACCCCTGCTGTCATTTCAAAGTGCTTAGATGTGGGCGATAAGTATGATGTTCAGGTTAATATCCATACAGATACTCTGAACGAGAGTGGCTTCGTCGAAAGTAGGACTTCCAACGTTTCGCGGCTGTGTGGTTACTGATGAAGTCTCAAGGTACCATTGCTGCGTTTGGCGGCCGAACCATCCATACGTACCACACGGAAGGCGCCGGTACGGTGTCAAATTGGTTCCGCTATGATACGACTGGCTCACTGCTGTAGGTGGTGGCCACGCTCCCGACATCATTGTCGTTTGTGGCCTCGACAATGTTCTCCCGTCATCTACAAACCCTACGCGGCCGTATGCTACAAACACCCTCGACGAGCACCTTGACGTGAGTTAATCGATGTTTCTTGTAATTGCAACAGTTCAGATCCATCATTAGATGTTGATGGTTTGCCATCATCTCGATAAAAATATCCCCGAAGACTTGGCCTTCGCCGAATCTCGAATTCGAGCCGAAACTGTTGCTGCTGAAGACGTGCTCCATGACACTGGAGCGATATCAATGATAAGCTCCGACTCCCAAGCCATGGGTCGGGTTGGAGAAGTCATAAGCCGTACTTGGAGAACGGCTAGTAAGATGAAGGATTTCAGGGGTCCTTTGACGGCTCTTGGAGACGCGGATGGAGTTGATAATGGAAGAGTGAAACGGTATATTGCTAAATATACCATCAACCCGTAAGTTCTTTGCGTCCTTGAAAATGCCCATTGGACTTACTATGGTATTACTAACAGAGCTATTACCCATGGAATAAGCCACGTTGTTGGACAAGTGGCGGTTGGGACGCTCGCTGATCTTGTTCTTTGGAAACCCGAATCATTCGGCTCGAAGCCTGAAATGGTGCTGAAATCAGGCGTGATAGTCTATGCCCAGGTAAGATATACGCCTCTTTGTATTCGTCGACTTACGTACTGATTACTGTCTCAGATGGGCGACGCGAATGCTTCCATCCCCTCTGTCCAGCCCTTCTACTCCAAACCAATGTGGGGCTCCTATCCGGCCTCCGCAGCCCTCAACTCAGTGGCTTTCGTCTCCAAACTTTCCATTACTTCCAACACCGTCTCGTCTTACGGTCTGTCCAAACGTTTTGAAGCCGTCAAAAACTGCAGGAAGGTAACGAAGAAAGATATGAAGTGGAATGATGCTACGCCTCAGATGAAAGTGGACCCCGAGACGTATGAAGTTCGTGCGGATGAGGAGTTGGCCGATGTTGGCCCTGCTACGAAGTTGCCGTTGACCAAAGTTTATAATTTGTTCTGATTTATTTGTGAAGGGTATCTTGCCTATTGGGGTATGGTCGCAGTTTGGGAATCAAGTTGTACGATTGACTGTTCGTAATCTGGTTTGCATTTGTACCAATAAGATGTCTCGGGTATTAGATCATTAGATGGTGGAGTTTTAGCTGATGCTTCTGACAGCCTCTGACACTAGATCCTCCGCCTTCTGAGATTGAAGAGATGACGCAAGGGAACGGCTTTGGGTGGCTAAGGTATGGATGGAGAATCAGCGAATGAATCCTATGCTGCGTTAGTAGAAGGGCTAGCACACCTGGTAACCCCGACTGAGTAGTCGATGATAGGAGTTATCTCCTGACCGTCATCCTTCGTTTTAGATAGATGCAGCGTCGAAAAGATCGTGGCCACGGTAATCCAGAGGCTCGCTACGCGGCTACGGCCAGTTGTCGCCCTGGACACACTCTATAAAAATACTGAACAGAACATCTGGTGTGTTGGGGAGCATCGCGACAAACCTGCGACCATAGCCGAATACATCCCAGAACACAGGTTCCTCGTCGCCGCCCATCGATTTCGGCAGAAAGCGAGAAGGATTGAAGGCCTTGGGGTCCTTATATTTGCGGTCATCCAGCGCCATTGCACTACATTGATAACTATAAGATATATACAACCACTGGCGCAGATCGGCGAATACGTACGTTGCATTTGCAAAAATCAGAGATCCTTTAGGGATAAACATTCCCATCCTGCGTGGAAAGATGAGGAACACCTGAAAGTTGGGATAGAAGTTAGATGGGGATAGCACTGAGAGTATTAGACACTAAACCTAATGGAACGATGTGGGATGAGGCGAAGCTGTTACCTCAATGTCTCCTGGACCACGCAAGTGACATATGGCAAGGATTCCCGGTCATCAAAATTGGGTAGCCTATCGCTCCCAATAACCCGATCAACTTCTTCCTGACCCAATCTTTGGCATTGCGGGTACAGTAGCATGGCCATGAAAAAGTTTGACAGAGCAGACCAGGTCTAAGAAGTACCAGGGTGTTATCAACGAAGACGAGGGGATTTGTGGCTCATAACGTACAGTTTCTGCTCCCGCGCCGAAGATCTGCGCCGAAATACCTTTAAAGCCGTCAATTTCTTCGTCACCTGAGAGTCCGACCGTCTGCAGATTCCAAGAGCTTGGAAAGGAATGAGGGATTAGCAGAACCTTCGCCCTGTGCAGATATTTCGTAAGTCGATGGGGAACTGCGAGTGCGCAGACTACATACCATTTGCTTCTGAACGGAATCAAAAGGGTAGTCGAGCAATTTTCGCATTGCCCGCCTCCAGTGACGTGCTACGTTGGCGTAGTGGGTACCTGGAAACCAGGACGGCATATACTGAACTAATTAATAACGGCCATATCAGCCTACGATCGTCGACGAAAGGAAAGCATGCTGCGCACGAAATGGGAAGACATCGACCGCCGCGACACCGATGGCACCTAGTGTACGGACAGCTTGTCCAACATCAGATACAATATCAATGTAAACATCATCGTCGGAGACAATTTGGTGTCCGTAAGCAATCTTCATTGTGACGGCGGCGGTGAACCTGATACTTGGAGTTAGCGTTCCGTAGTTGTACTGGAAATTGACATGTCACAAACCTGCCCAAGAGGTGTTCGAAATTATCGCCTTTACTCTTGGCCAGGCCTTCAATGAGGAGATGGACGTTCTCGAGTTGAATTCGCTGGTACTTAACACAAGCTTGAGGAAGAAAAGGTGGACCTATGAGCTTCCGGTGTCGGCGAAATTGCGCTCCGTAGGGTAAGAGGGGTAAAAAAGGGTCTAGCCCAGAGCTATCCATGTCAGGCTCAAGCGTCGGGTTGCGCATGCTCATTGTGGTGCTCACAGTTTCCAAACAACGGTTGTAGGTCGATTGCTATGGTGTACCGTTTGGTCCAAATCAAAACGCGCAATTTTTCTGAAAACGAGCAACTTTATCATCGCACTCGCGCAACTATTTCAAACCACGAGCGCGCACCTTTGACCTGACTCCGTTTTCGCGCAACTATTTCCTCGCACTGACCGACTAAGGACAACTACCGCCGCCGAGATCGAGATGGACGAGTCGGCATGAACCAATCGGAACATCACAGCTGTCGTGCATTATGATTCAGTTAGACCCAGGGTACAGAGGTGAGATACAGCCATCATCACAGATGGTACAACTCACCATAGTCCTCAAGGGTAAAGAGATGGGTTCCGTCATTCAGTCACTCAAAGAAAGACTCCGAGGTGACATTGGGGCATACCACGACGGGCATCTCCTAAGCGGTGGCCCTAGCCTCGACAGTGATGAACTGTCAGGATCCTTCTACAACCACAACAAATTGTGAACACGAGGAGCCGCTTCACTTGTACCCATGTAGTGAACACCAATTCAACCGGGGGCCCTTACTCCGCTCGGGTGGTCTTATTGCCATGCAAACTGCCCTTCTAAATTGGCTGGAGAGAAAATCAGTATGTATGTTGCTTGAGTATAAACCAAGTGTAGCAAAGAAAGAAAGAGAGTGAGAAGGGAATAACCACGATGTTTGAGCTCGACGGGTGCTACAGCGAACACGAAGGTTTGAGCTGGGCGGAGATCGTCGGAGTTGTCGGCGGCATCCTTGATCGTGGGACTCTTGTGTGCACTGCCACATAAATAGATAAGATATGATTATCTGGATCAGGTGATGCTAGATAAGATCGTCTTCAGGGGCTGCGATGATTGCTCGGGCACCTCGGAATCTCACAGAGATAGACTTACAGATGCCCGCCGGCCCTTCCCTGTGCAGTCTCGAGGTCTACGGTGAGTTCTATGCCGGTCCATTTGCACAAAAAATGAAACACAGAGCTTTTTTATGAGCGCGAGAGATTTGCACCAAGTAGTGAGGGAGCGCGAGAGTTTGTGCTGGATTGAGCTGCGGCGCGCGAGATTTTGCGAGCGCTTGTGTGACAAGCGCCTGCGATTATCTTATCAATATGCATTCTGAGCCCGTTCGGGCATCTCGGAGATAAGCCAAATGTGATTCTGAAGTTGAAGTCGGCGTACCCAAAAGCGCCTAAGTAGCGTCCACATCATTGACATCGCGTCGTATTACTACACCTCTCAGGGCATCATTTTCACCCTCAAACCGTGACCCACATTGATAAAGGGCCGTCTAAGTAGACTCTTCTTAGATCACCTGACACAGCTAACTGTCCATCTCACATTAAGTATGCAGCCAAATACACCATCCTATCCATCGGGATCATTGCTCCTACCTTCGCAACGACATGGTAGGTTGACCGCCTTGCAGGGCACATGACACAAGCCCCTGTGTGATCAATTTCAATCTCCGAGATGCCCGAACGGGCTACTTCATGCATATTGATAAGATAATCGCAGGCGCTTGTCACACAAGCGCTCGCAAAATCTCGCGCGCTGCAGCTCAATCCAACACAAACTCTCGCGCTGCCTCACTACTTGGTGAAAATGTCTCGCGCTCATCAAAAATCTCTCTATTTCATTTTTTGTGCAAACGGAACGGCATAGAGTTCTGCCAATGGTGAACTCCAATTATTGTCACTGAAAAATAGTTGCGCTCCGAAACGTGTCTGAAAAAGTTGCGCATGCGTAAAATTCTCGGTATAAAGTTGCGCGTTTTCAGAAAAGTTGCGCGAATTGATTTGAACCAAACGGTACACCATAGATTGCTATATAATGCGCTGCGCTTCTCAAGGAGATCAATTGCGGCTTCACGGCTTGACAGAACGATAACGGTCTGGCCTGGTAGTCTCAGACACATAACATCTCCTGGAGAATGCATTAGAGGAAGTTGACGGATTTTCGCGAGAAACTTACCATATTTCTGAGACCATAAGTGGAAGACGTCTTCCCGATTCGTCTTTGGGAAGATACGAAGATGGCCTATTAGCGGGTCGACCGGTGGACCAGGCGGCAAATGAGGAGTGCGTTTCGATCTCCTGACAATATATGATGCGAGAGAGATGCAACCAAGTGTGAGTGATATCCAGGAAGCTGTAGGATCCATCATGAAGATGAGGGGATGTGTGATACACTCACGGTAAAGCTTTTAACGAGCTTTGCAGATTATTATCATTCGTTGAGCAAGGGTGGTGATAATATGGCTAGTTTACTTACGTATGTCACCCGTGTCTTCCATGGAAGCAAGTCAATTGAGTCAATTCAATGTTGCGGCACCACCGACTCCTACGATATGATCCCAAGTGGTGAACTTGGCCCACATACTGATAAGCGAGAAAGATAACGCCTGGCTAACGCAGCCAGAGTCCCTCCATTTGGCCATACCAAGGAGCCGTATGACATGGGCAGTAAGCGATGAATGGATGTCCCCCGCAAACGACGCCACTTATGATACTGTGAATGGTGCTTGATGGTACCACCGTCCAACCTTGAAATGAGCGTTCAGCCGAATGCCTACTGTACTCATCTCTGAAATGACTTACTAAGGATAGCAACAGCCTCGTGCTGACAAGGACTCGAGTCGCGCAACTGTCTGGTAACTGCTAACATAATGAACATGGTGAAGAACTGTTAGAAAGTTAGGCAAAATCTATGTGAGTCAGATATATCAATCAATTGGAAAGTTCATGGGGCTGTTTGTAGAAGCTCTAGGTCTGAAGATCTGAAGCTTTGAAGGCCTGAAACCTGAAACAAAATCATTGATGGTTCTAGTGAAGGTTGGACTCGGATTCAATCAACTCCGACACGCACCCGCGCCGGGCGCCCCTTCGCCAATTAAACTTTGAATCTCCGGCTACCTTCTTCCACCTGCCGTCAACCTGCCGCCCATGATGGCGTCTACTATGCACTACTCAACGATCAAGCACGCAACTTTGCTGGCCGTGAGCTGTCCGTGCCACCGCTCTTCTTGGGCGCCACTAGTGCGCGCTGAGCGACAGGACGTTTCTCAAATTCTCAATATTGCATCTCAATGATGTGACCGGATACATTCGGCGGTGGTGGCCATTGCTGTAACAGGCTGGCTCCCTTTCTACATCGCCTTTCATCATTACGCTGGCGTTAGCTGTTGGTTGGTACTTCGCCGGGCTATTTCTGGGTCACATATCTCTCATGATGTGCGATCATCACCGACTCGGAGAGCTGGTAACGGGCAACCAACTTGCGACTCGGATGGATACTTATTCTAGGGTTGGCCTGACGAAAGATAGCTCCGCGACCATCATCGCTGTTTCGACCCCGTTGACGAGGTCCTGCAATATATAAGGAGGAATTCCTACCCTTTTGCTCCCCAGCTGCGCTCATCCTTCTGCTCAACGGTGCCGGTCATCGAAGAGTAACCCAAGCGTCCCTAACCCCTTACGATCTCAACAAACGAACAACTCAGCTTCACAATTTTACAAGATGGTCTACACTAAATCTGCTATTGTCGCTGCGACCCTTTCCATTGCGGCTATCACCACTCCAGTCGCAGCCAAAGGGTACGCGCCGTTCTCGCGGCCCTCCTTCGGAGCTACGCTGACTTTTCTCAAACAATTGCTAGGGGCGCTAGGGGCCACCGTGGTGCAAGGATAGCTTTCCGTCCAGATGGTCCTTCTTGGGAGGAAATCCAGCAAAAATACCCTCCCAATGTGCTCAAGGCTATACGCGAGGAGCCAGAGGGACTGGAGTCGCGCTCTCCGAGAAATATGTACGCTCGTGATCACCAGCCACGCATTCGTCTTATGCTCATTAACTTCCTCCAACAGCCCTCGCCCTTTCGGTCACCCTTTCGGTCCCGGTCCAGTCATGATACCCAGGCCCCAACCAGTGACCCCGATCGCCCGAGCTGAGAATGACGCTTATGACATGGAAGGCCGTTCTTTGGATGCTCGGCATGTTGTCCCAGTGCGATATTAATAATAGCTCGCTAATCCGTACCCGCCATAGTGATGGCGCTCCCGGTCAACATCCGAAGATGCCCGCTCGCAAGCGGCCTCATGGCCGTCGCCCACACCGCCGCCCACATCAAAAGCGACCGGGAATGAGACGGCCAGGCAAAGGCAAACCTGGGAAAGTTGCACGGCCAGGTAAAGGACATCCGCGTAAAGGGCGGCCAGGCATGAAAGGGCCCGGTCAAGGCAAGCCCAAGTCACCACCTATGCCGAAGCCTGTCGGGATCCCTCAGCCCGGCGGGAACCCCAACCTACCAGGCAAGATAGGAACAACTCAGCCTTCTCCTGCTCCGCCATCTATGCCTCCACCTTCGATGCCACCCTCCAGCGATCCTAGTATGTCCCAAGGCATGCCTTCACAAGATGGAGGTAACGGAGGCGCCTCTATGACCAGCGGTAGTTCGCCCAGTTCCTCAGCCATCTCACCAGAGAATGGCAGTCCTGCGAACGACCCCGCCCCTTCTAATACTCCCGCGATGCCTGGCTCTGTAAAACGAGACACGCGCGGATTCATCGACTTCCTGGTTAGGTGAGTTCGTTTCGTTGGCTCCGAAGGAGATTTTTCCTAACGAAATCCTCCAGACGTGGCTACTTGGATTTGGATGAGCTTGATTAAATTGTGTATCTATGTTGTTCGAGATTCGTAATGGTATGGGTTTGTGCATATGAAATTACTCTTCGAACCCTCCTACCTTCAACTTCAAGCCTTTGAGATCGTGACGTCCAGCACAGCAGTGCTCCCGCGCTTGTGCCCTAGCCCCTAAACTTCGAGGTGACTTGCACTCTTATCGCCTGACTACCATGACCAGCCTAGTATCCGAGGTCCTTGACGAAACTATTCAGTACCTCGCAGGAGACGCAACCTCTCTCAGAGCTTGCTCACTCGTATGCAAGGCCTGGGTTGCACCGTCTCGCCGCCGCCTTTTCCACAAGGTTATCATAGACGAACGACCATTTGACCATATTTCCAACGATACACCATCGCAAGAAGTGATACCACACCCCGCACCTAGGGAAGATCATTGCACAAGGCTTCTTCATCTTCTTGAACGGTCTCCTCAATTAACCCCCTATGTTCGATGGTTGGAGGTCAAGTTGTTCTTCCTTGAAGGACGCTCCCTTCTTCTGGACTCTACAATTCTTTCCGCTCTCTTATCACGGCTCAGCAACGTTCGAAGCCTCCATATCTCAAGTCGCAGCTATCCTGCTCGCCTCTTAAGTTGTGTTTGGATATCCTTACCGAAGGAGTTCATTACCTCAGTACACAGCTTGGTCGCACGAAACCGGCTCGAGAGACTGGAGTTTCAGGGATGGACGTTGTCCTTCCACGGATTCGAGCTTGTAGCCCTTCTCTGTGAATGTTCGCATACTTTACGCGTACTGGACTTGTCCCAAGCGTGCTTCCGTCGGGCCGTCCCAGCCCCTGAGGTGAAGAAGAGGGTTGATTTGCCCAATTTACGAGAACTCTCTTGTTTGGCCTGGGACGATGAAGACGGGGGCTTCTTTGAGGAGGGGTGCTTTACTACACCGAGCATTCAAGTGCTTTGTCGGACTTTTGAGACTCGGGAGGAGACCCCGTTGATGGACCTGAGAATTATTCCTCCTGGCGTACCCAACAGCATCTCAGAGCTGAGACTTCGGGCGCACTGTAAAGTTTTGCAGTTCTAGCGTGATCACAACTTTAGCTCATGCTGTTCCGCTAGGTTACCCTTATGATCTGCTCGCCTATCCTACGCCCCAGTTCGGACAGCTTCATAACCTCCGCCATCTCAATGTTGATCTCTTGGTCCCAACCGCACTCGATACTACGAGTCGCGGAAACATGTTGATGTTTGGACTATTTGACGGTCTACAAGTGCACGCCGTTCCCAAATTGGAGACCATGGCGGTCTCCTTAGATCTTACTGCTGGTGCCAATTATTTTCATGGCTTCGGTGCATTAGGTACCTCTATCGAGCAACTTCACACATACGGCGCACTCAAATCGGCCACCCTTACCTTTCGGGCCCGGAACTATGTCGGGCCAGAAGTGCTTCCTGCGGAAACCACAATCTCCGAGGCTTCTGATGTCCAACATATCTTCAAACGGGTTCGATTTTACTGTGGCAAGCTGGAGAGATGCGGAATCCTCAAAATTAGGGCGCTAAGAAGCGAGTAACCGATGTTTATATTTCCGTGATCCGCTTGTCAACCCGGGATTATTTATTGTAGTGGATCTTAGCAAGTGGAAAGAAAAAGATTTGGAGGACAATATACTTTGCTTTTCTTACAATTAGCCGAGTATTTTATCGTGTATTGTACTCCCAACTCCTTGCTCCCCTAGTCCCTATAGGGCTGTAATAGCTGTAATGCCCACGTGAGCGGTTGCCAGTTATCGACTGACTCTTTGGAGACGACCCTGCCCAGTCGCCTCGGTGTCATTTCGAACAGTGACAGGAACTCTGCGATCGACGTCGAGAACGTTGTGCCCCGACAACGGACCGAATCAGCTGTCACGACTCTTATTGTTGTCTCAAATATTATGAGCAGCGGTCAACAGTAGTGGCAACATGCCGGCTCCCATTGATTTCAAGTGAGTTTCTGGACGTCCAAAAGCCTACAATTGCTCATTTGGCCATAGACAAACACGACTGAAGCGTTATGCGCTCGCTGAAGAAACCTTGAAGGCTGCTCTTAGTCACAGCGCATGTTCGGAGCTTGAGCCACGAGCCCTACAGCTCCATGCGCTGAAGCGCGCAACCGAAATGCTTACCGCTCGTGCTCGGGATGCACAAGAACGCATCGATAACCTGCGTGGACGACTTCAGGACCGTCAGTTGGAACCGAAGGTTTATTCGTCACTCCAGCAGGAGCGTTGGATGGAGGAGAGGCTGTGGACGGCGATTCAGGATGAGGTAGCCACCCTACAGAGTCAGTTGGAGGCGCTTGCAGCGGATTGTTCATCTGGTTCTAGTCGCCCACCAATCTCTCCTGAAGAACGCCGTCGAGTGAACCTCGCGCGCTTTCTGTTGTCCCCGTCACCCTCGCCATCGTCCCTTCGAGGCCCTTCCAAACGACTAACCGTCCAGGACGCGGCTCCTCGAAGATTGCGACCGTTGTCATTGGCTTCTAAGCGACCATCCTCCGTGGACACTCATTCCAGAACGGCACCAAGGCCAGACCTTTCTACAGCTGTTGGGCGGCGGCTGCCACAGAAGCCTTACCTTAACCCTATAGTTTCTGTGAAATCCTCGCCATCGCTGCGGTCTGTTGCGCCCTCGACCGTGTCCACCAGTGATCATTCGTCTCCCTGCACCCCTAGCACCGATCTGTCGCTCAAGACAACCTGGTTGGCTCTTAACGACGGTGCAGAAGGCACGGCTATCATATATCGTGGAAATGTGCGACCACCAATACCCAAGAATAGTGCGCTTCTCAAAGATTTGGACGTCAGCATGCCCGATTACGCTCGCACTCTCATCGACGAGTTTGACTCATTTGTCACACCTCCAAACTTGCCCTTCTCTTCACCTGTCCCCGCAACGCCGAGTACCCCTCCCTCCGCCGAGCCACTTCTTCCTCCCTTTGAACCTGAACCAACCCCGTCCTCCTCAATATCTGAGCACTCTACCCCCAGCTCACCGAAAGTCCACCGATCCCATTCTCGTTTACAGAAAAGACCGTCTCAGCGCAGCTCCCTTTTCTCCATATCGGAGGCTATATCATCTCACATCAGCTCCGTGAGCGACCACATACACTCCTCGTTCTCTCCCAAGCCCTCGATGAGCAGCTTGAAGCAACCTTCGCAGGGCGTGGTCGGGCTGGAGACCGTAGGCGAGGTTGACGTGCAGGATGGCGATGCTTCGCTGAATGTACTTCCGTCACAGCCCAAATTATCGTTTGCGACGAGAATCAAGCGGCGGGTGCTTGTTCGGAATAGCAAGTGATACCGCGATTGCTTTCCGATTCCCGTCTAGTTGCATTTCCTCATCATGACTTCGTACGACTTCTTGGCATTAGGACTCTCGCTTCTCGCTTTTAGCTTACAAATAGCTGGCCTCTCTCGCGATACGAGCTCTGTTGTAATTTTCTTGAGCCTTGCATGACCTCCTCGCTTTCTTGGACATTCGTTCTATTTTTAACGCATCGGACTTGAATCAGATTAGCATTTAGTCCATCAGTCACCTCCACTGTACATAACGATTATGAGCATTGATACCAGCCGTTATATGGGCAGCAGCCCTGCTTATTTCCTAGATTATACATCAATCGAAGATATCTTCCAAGAAGCTAAGCACTGATTCTACAGATGCTCTGTAGATTGGCACCCGATTGTAGTATTCCTCAGATCGCCACTACCTGTCGCGTTGACCGCGTCTAGCTTGGGCCGAAACTGGGAGAATAGGTGGAGTCTCGGAGAAATGGGTCAGAGTACGTATCGTTCTACATCTACATCTCTACAGAAGTCATGCAGTGAGATGAGACGGCGAATATAAGTAGAGAAAATACATGGCATTGATACTACATCGACAGAGAGAGAAAAAGAAGATAGGTCCAGGTGTCCCTACCGTGAGGATGACACGAACCACGTACAGACCAATGGCACAAAAACGAGCGAACATCAGTACGGCAGCGTATCAATGGCGGTGACAGGAACGACCTCGGCCAAAGATGCAATGTCGGCTTTCGTAAGGCGACAGTTTTCAATAGTAAGATGTTCAAGGATCTTATGCCAGCGGATCCATTGTTTTAATTGATCCAAAACTTCGAACTTGGGAGTGAAGCTAGCCCTCTTCAGATGAAGCAGACGGAGAGATGGATAGGGGAATGGAATGAGGTGATGGAGGTTGCTGGCCTCTTCAATGTAAAGTTCTTCGATACATGCGGGGTCTTGATCGAGGACAGAGGGAAGCGTCCCCCTCCATGTTTCGCGAAGCATTAATCCCTTGATCTCGATGCCAGGGAGATTTAGAATCTTTGAGGTCTCAGAAGATCTAGAACTGAGGTCGGGAATATTGAAGCTGAGATCACGGAAGCCCTGCGGAGAGCTCGCGATGAGCTGCATACCCGACCAAGGAAGCGAGTTCAAGATGATACGTTGAGCGCGCGTATTTGACAGGAAGAAGGATAAAGCCTTTTGTAAAGTCACGGTGGGAAGGGGTGTGTGGCGGTCACAATATACGCGCACCGTGAACTTCTGGAGGGAATCTAATGCAACAACGTCGAGAATGCTCTCGAAGCCTAGGGTGTAACTGGCAACATCAACCTTCCACGACTTTAAAGGGAGGTGCACCACCATCCCAGGGGTGGACTGAGTAGGAATGTAGAGATCGGAATGGATTGACATGGCCAGTTCCTCGATATGAGGATGGAGTTGTAGAAATTGCAATAGTGTCATTATATTCGTCGGGCCACGGGTGCCATTTCCCGTAAGTGACCAATTGCCGGATAGTCCCAGTGTACGAATGTTGGACATCCATGGCGCATCCATAGGCAATACCACGTCGGTAGAGACGAACGAACGCAGGCGTGGAGCATATCCACCTAGGAAGTTTGGGGGGAGTCGGCCAGTTCCACGTATCTGAAGCTCCTCCAGGTTAGGGGCGCGCGAGGTGAGTTGCTCGGAGTGCGCGCCAGTGAGAGCCTTCAGTCGTTCAGGGGACTCGGACACTATCTGAGAAAGGTGTTGTACAGTCCCTTCAAGTCGAGGGTTGCGGTAAACGTTTAGATTTATCGTCAATGGAGCAAATTTTGCTCGCCTCAGCATCTCCTCTTGCCATCGTTCCCTCGGGAAGTCGCTGATAAAGTTTGTCCATAAGCTGGGGGTACTCAGCGCGACCTGACGCCAAGTACGGCAAACGTAGGTCACCGCCACCCATGCTCTACTAGAAGCGTGGCGAGAGTAGAACCAGTCCTTGAGGTTGTTCGCCAATATTTCGAAGATCGCAGACAACACCTCTGGAGGTAGCAATCTCGTCCGGCTACACGTGGCGTTGCGTTCTTCGCGTAGACTGCGTATTTCAGTGTCACATTCCGAGGCTCTGATCCTCTCATCAAATTGGCGGAGAAGGTCGCGAAGAGACATATCGTCGCGGTCCAAATCTGCGTAAGATAACTTGGTGTGGACTGGCAAGGGTCCAGGGACGATAAACGACTCAGAGCGGGAGCTTCTTGCCTCGATTCAGGGTCTGAAGCTGAGTCATTACTACTAAAGCACAAAGCAATAGCCCGAGCTCACGAAGATAGTTTGGCTATTGATCTGCCGTGAACGAGTTACAAAATAGAGTCAACACTGAGAAAGACAAGCTTCGAAAATCTTTGGACTCGAAGGTCATGTGGTCACGCTAGGGGCAATCCCTCACGTGTCGCACGCTTCAGGAGGCTTCGCATTCCAAAGGCTCTCTGTGCAGTCATAGATACAGTGCAGACCATTGAAATTCTCTGGCAATCCTTGGAATTAGTACAGTGGCGGTCTATCGAGGATGAAAGGACTGAATGCAGAAGGAAAATGACATCAATCTCCAGATGATCATACTGGGACAAAGACACCTACAAGTGATTGATAATTTGCAGCCCAGTTAAACAATAGATGGAATGAGATCTGCATTCGAATAGATACCGTTACTCCAGAATGACCTCTAAACCTCCCGTCGGCACTGGATTCAGTGTGGCATTGAATGACCGAGCTCCAGTAGAAGAGAAGTCGATCGATATTGACGGACGAGACTCGGGGATGCGATCAGAGTCAGGTTTGAGCAGCAAAGAGATGCGCTTGAGATTGCCGCCGTTCTTCAAACGCTGGAATTCGTCCACAATGGTCCCAACCGCGACAGTCAGTTGACCATTTGCAGGTGTTTCGTTAAGGATGATGATGGAAAAATTCTCCAGCAGAGGGAGATGATGAGGAGATATAGTGCGGAGGAGGTCTCTTAAGAAATTGAGAGTAACGTGTCTATGCACATCTCCGTAGCATCTTGTCTCGATTTCTATGTGCCGGAGGTTTGGGTGTTCCGCGAAGCCAGAAACATAATAGGCCTCTGTAATTGCTTAGGCAAGATGGGCAATGGATGAAGAAAAGCGCGCACCACCGCGAGAAGATCCGCCATACGCCCACAACCTGAATTCCGAGAGTGTGGCAGGAACAAAGGGGGGAATAGTATATGGACACCACGGGGGACTTGGCCGTGTGATGTCGAGGTTCCCGTGATATTGGCGAAGGTTCGGCATCAAGAGGGATCCTGCTTTGAAGAAGACTTCGCCTTCCCTAGAGCTATTGCCATAAACTGTGCACTTGAATTCCTCCAAAGCCGGGAATTCCACTCGTGATGTTGAGAATTCGCGCCCGTTTGGGATAGGCACATCAAAAGAGGCGTCGTCCAGTTCCAGCACACGTAGGGTTGGTGAGCATTCACTCAAGAAGTCGATAAGGTCTAACCCATGGACGGCGAACCCTACGAAAGCAAACGATAGGTGCTCAAAACGAGGACGTGATACGACGTGGCGTAAAGGTTGCGTGAGCGCAACTGGTAGTGACATCCAATTCCTAGCGTATGCTTCGATGTGAAGTCGCCGTATGTTGGTAAAATGCGAGAACAATTTGGAGAGGCACTCCAGGTCTTCGAACTGCGAGTGGTCGGGCGTAGGGTAGCAGAATTGGAATAGAATATCCATGGATTTAAAGTAGGAAGCTATGTGCGGGGAGTGACCGAGAAGTTGGAGCAAAGCTTCACAGGTTTTGGCTGGGCTACGGTACTCTGAATCATCAAGGACGAATTGTTCAAAAAGAAATTGCTGCGAGAGGGGAATCCAAGATGAGCATACGAGGGAGCAAGCCCTTAGAGCTTCCTTGTCGTCCGACAGATGATGCAAGATCTGTTCAACGAGCTCGGGAGGGATATGTTCAGGCATGAGATCAGCGTCGATCACTCTCAGTGGTGGTCACCGTCAAGAAAACAAAAGAGCGCGGTCACATGTTCCCATCGGGTTAGGAGCTGCTCAGGGGATCCGTTCGCAACAACCGAGTTTCGTTTCCGGCGCCCTTACACCAAATGGCTTGGCAGGTGACGATAGTTCCACTGGAAAAGTCAACGTAGATGGCGTTGTCAATGGGACCGATGAGCTCAAGTTTGTTAGTTGGCGCCTCGCTGCGTTGAGAGATTGAGAAGTAATACATAGGTGGCAGTGTGATTGGTGATGGGTCGATGGATGATGTCTTGAACGATAATTGCGATGTTGCAGACTTCGAAGCAGGCTATGAAGAGCTTGAAGGCTGGCAAGCGACTTCGGGAGGACGAGGCGGACCAACACAATAGTCAAGCATGTCCTGTTATGACAAAGATAACCCACAATGCAACGGATGTTGCGCTGGGCTAAGGAGAGTTACTCAAGCATGAGTTCTACACCTCCGTTCGGTAGTGGATTCCTTCTAACAACCACTGGTAGAGCTTCAGAAGGAGAGGCGAAGTCAGTCGATACTGACAAGCGAAGTTCTGAGTCAGGGTTGAACGTCAAAGATAATATGTACTGTTCTACATCTACATGTCTACAGAAGCCATGCAGTGAAATGAGACGGCGAATACAAGTGAAGAAATACATAGTCTTTTTACTACACTGACAGAGAAAGGGAAAGATGAGAGCAGACCCAAGAATCCTTACCGTTGTTTGAACGGCATACACTTTGCCACCGCCGCTTGTTCCTGTGGTGCAAACAAATCACTCCTTTTGCTCTAACATATCGGATCCGTCGACTAGGAATCATGTTATAGATCAAGGTACTGAGGATGACACGAACCACGTACCGCGCGCAGTGGCACAAAAACTCGAGCGAACATCAGTACGGCAGCGTATCAATGGCGGTGACAGGAACGACCTCGGCCAAAGACGCAATGTCGGCTTTCGTAAGGCGGCAACTTTCAATAGTAAGATGTTCAAGGATATTATGCCAGCGGATCCACTGCTTTAATCGATCCAAAATTTCGAACTTGGGAGTGAAGCTAGCCCTCTTCAGATGAAGTAGACGGAGAGATGGATAGGGGAATGGAATGAGGTGATGGAGGTTGCTGGCCTCTTCAATGTAAAGTTCTTCGATACATGCGGGGTCTTGATGGAGGTCAGAGGGAAGCGCACCATGACACATCTCCCGAAGCATCAATCCCTTAATCTCGACGCCAGAGAGATTTAAAACGTCCGAAGTTTCAGAAGAAGTGAGGTCGGGAATATTGAAGCTGAGGTCGCGGAAGCCCTGCGGAGAGCTCGCGATGAGCTGCATACCCGAGTCGTACGAGAGCGACTTCAAGATGATGCGCTGAGCGCGTGTATTTGACACGAAGAAGGATAAAGCTTTCTGTAAAGTGGGAAGGGGTGCCTGATGGCGGCAGCGCTTCACGCGCAGTGTGAACGTCTGGAGGGAATCCAATGCAATAACGTCAAGAATCCTCTCGAACCGTAGGGTGTAATAGAAAACATCGATCTCCCACGACTTTAAGGGGAGGTGCACCACCATCCCAGGGGTGGGATGAGTAGGTGTGTAGAGATTGGAATGGATTGACATAGCCAGTTCCTCAACATGAGGGCGGAGTTGCAGGAAATGGAGTAGCGTCAGTATATTCGTCGGGCCTGGGCTGCCATTTTGTGTAAGTGACCAATTGCCGGATAATCCGAGTGTACGAATGTTGGACATCCATGGCGCATCCATAGGTAATACGACGTCGGTCGAAACGAACGAGTGCAGGCGCGGAGCATATCCGCCTAGGAAGTTCGAGGGGAGTTTGTCGGCTCCACGTATCTCAAGCTTCTCCAAATTAGGGGCGCACTTGGTGAGCTGGAGATGATACTCAGAACGCCCCACAGTGAGAGCCTTCAGCCGTTCAGGAGAATCGAGCACTATCTCGGAGAGACGCTGTAGAGCTCCTTGAGGGCCTTTCCAAACGTCTAAATCTAGCGTTAATGGGGCAAATTTCGCCCGGCCCAGCATCTCCTGTTGCCATCGTTCGCTTGGGAAGTTCTTGATGAAATTGGACCATAGTCTGGGGGAACTTAGCGCAACGTTGCGCCACGTACGGCAAACACGGGTCACGGCTACCCATGCTTTCTTGGAAGGCGTGCTAGAGTAGAACGAGTCGCTGAGGTTGCTTGCCAAGATTTCGAAGATCTCAGACAGCATTTCTGGGGGAAGCTTTCTCGTACCGCTGCAAGCGGCATTGCGTTCTTCGCGTAGACTGCGTACTTCAGCGTCACTTCCCGCGGCTCTGATTTTCTCATCGAATCGGCAGAGAAGGTCACTGAGAGACATATCGCAGCGTCCGGTATAAAATATGCGGAAAATAGTTCGTTGTGTACCGGAAAGGGGAGATAAACTCCAGTAGCTGGTAGCTCCTCCTGCGTCGATTCAGGGTCTGAAGCTGAAGTTGAAGCTGAGTCATTACTGTTATAGCACAACGTAAATGTCTGAGCTCACGAAGATAGCCTGGTTAGTAATTGGACCAAGTCCGCAATTGAACGAGCTACAGAATAGGAGCGCAGTTGTGAAGGAGTCGGAGGCGCAAGAGGTCGGCGACTCGGCGCGGCTTCGAATCTACCTGAAGGTCATGTGATCGCGCTAGGGGTAAACTGTCCCTCCTCATCTCTGGTGTCAAAGGGGATGTTCTGCACCGTGCACGCTCTCTGCCAGATGCAGTCATAGATGCGCAGTACGTTGAGCTACTGCTCATTCACACCCGAAATCTGTTTGGGTATTCGAGGAGTCGAGGATACAGTGCAGACCATTCAGGTTCCCCGGCAATGTTTGGAAATAAGACAGTGACGGTCTATCGAGGATGAAAGAACTGTATGCAAAAGGAAAATGTCATCAATCTCCAGATCATCATACTGGGACAAAGACACCTACAATGCATTGAAAATTTGCAGCCCAGCTAAACAATATATGGAGTGAATTCGAATACGCTTCGTTACTTGAGAACGACCTCTAAACCTCTCTTCGGCAATGGACTCAGTGTGGCATTAAATGGTAGATCCTCGCGATCGGCAGAAGAAGCGAAATCGACCGATACTGACAGATGACGAGACGTAGGGATGTGATCTAATTCAGGTTTGAATGTCAAAGACATGCACTTGAGATTGCCGTCGTGCTTCAAACGATGAAATTCATCCACAATGGTCCCAAGCGCGAAAGACAGCTGGCCATCTTCAGGCATTTCATTACTGATGATCGTGGAGATATTCTCCAGCTGAGGGAGAAATTGAGGAGATATGGTGCGGAGGAGGTCTCTGAAGAAATTGAGGATAAGATGTCTATGCACATCTCCGTAACAAATAGTCTCGATTTCTATGCTCCGGAGGTTTGGGTGTTCTGCGAAGCCAAAAACATAATAGGCATCTGTAACTGCTTAGGCAAAGACGTGTAACTGATGAAGAAAGGTGCGCACCAACGCTAGAACCACCATACACGAACAACTTCAATTCTGAGAGGGTGGGGGGAACAAAGGGGGGAATGGTATGTGGATGCCATGGGGAGCTGGCTGTGTGATGTCAGGGTTCCCGTGATATTGGCGAGGGTTCGGCATCAGGAGAGAGCCTTCTCTGAAGAAGGCTTCGCCTACGCCATCCCTATTACCATAAACTATGCACTTGAATTCCTCCAAAGCTGGCAATTGCACTCGCGAAATAGAAAATTCGCGGTCAGCTGGGATGGGCACATCAAATGAGGTGTCGTCCAGTTCCAGCACACGCAGGGCTGGTGAGCATTCACTCAAGAAGTTGATAAGGTCTAACCCATGGATGGCGAACCTAAGGTAAAGAAACGATAGGTGCTCAAGATGAGGACGTGAAACGACGTGACGTAGAGGTTGCGTGAGCGCGACCGGTAGCGACATCCACTCCCTAGCGTATGCTTCGATGTGGAGTCGCCGAATGTTGGTAAAACGCGGGAATAATTCGGAAAGACACTCCAGATCTTCGAACTGCGAGTGGGCGGGCGGAGGAAAGCAGAATTGAAATAGAATATCCATGGATTTAAAGTAGAGAGCTAGGTGCGGGGAGCGACCGAGAAGCTGGAGCAAAGCTTCACAAGTTTTGGCTGGGTTACGGTACTCTTTGAGGACGAAGCGTTCAAAAAGAAATTGCTGCGACAGGGGAATCCAAGATGAGCATACGAGAGAGCAAGCCTTCAGAGCTTCCTTGTCAGCCAACAAATGATGCAAGATTTGTTCAACGAGCTCGGGAGGGATACGTGTTGGCATGAGATCAGCGTCGATCACCGAACAGAGTCTGAGTGGGCCACGGCCGCAGCAAGAGCGCGGTCACATGTTCTCACTGGTTAGGAGACACTCAGGGGCCCATCCACATTTCACCATTCCTTTTCGTGGCTTGCATCAACGGACTAAATCCAAGCAATGCATTAGTAGCCAACAGAAACAGTGGGACTATCCCAATACGACAAGGAAGAATACTACAGAAATTCAAGCCGATGTCAGACAAACTAATCCAAGGATTCTCTGGGCAGGTGAAATTGGAACTTCGAGGCAGTCTCTGAAGGGCTTGAATGCAGGGAAGCGACAGTGGGCCATGGGAGGACGTGGCGAAATAATAGAATAGTCGTGCAGTTACTCAAGAATGACCTCAACACCTCCATTCGGGAGCGGATTCCTTCTAACAACCACTGGTAGAGCTTCGGAAGGAGAGGCGAAGTCAGTCGCGACTGACAAGCGAATTTCTGAGTCAGGGTTGAACGTCAAAGATGTGCGCTTGAGACTGCCATCGCGCTTCAACCGTCCGACTTCTTCTGGAATGGTCCCAAGTGCGAACGACACATGTAGACCATCAGGGATGGGGAGCGACATGGTCATGGAGATATTCTCCAGTCGAGGAAGAATAGAAGGATGCATGGAGCAGAGGAGGTCGTTGAAGAAGTTGATGAGAGTACGACCGTCCGCCTGCGTGGCACATAATGTCGTGATGTCTATGCTTTGCAGTTTTGGGTGTTCTGCGAAACCGGCAACGTGATAAACGCCTACAATTTCGTTAGTCGACGATGTGAGACTGGACTAAAAGAGCTGGAACTCACGACGGGAAGAACAGGACACCCACAACTTCAATTCTGTAAGACTGGCAGGAACAAAGGGAGGGATGGTACGTGGACACCACGAAGGGGGCAGTTCTGTGATGCTGAGGTTGCCGTGATATTGTCGAAGGTTTGGCATTAAGAGAGAGCCTTCTTCGAAAAAGACTTCCGTGCCCCAGCTGACCCGAGCAAAACATTTGAATTCTTCCAAGGCCGGCAGCTCCACCCGGGAAGCAGAAAATTGGCAGCCAGCTGGGATAGGCACATCAAACGATACCCTCTCTAGTTCCAGCACACGCAGAGTTGCTGAACATTCGTTCAAGAGGTCGATGAGGTCCAGCCCGTGGAAGGCGAATCGAAGATGAAGAAACGATAGGTGCTCAAATTGAGGATTTGAGACGACACGGTACATGGACCGTGTGAGCGCAATGGGTAAGGCCATCCAATGCCTGGGGTATGCTTCGACATGGACGCGACGAATGTTGGTAAAATGCGGGAAGAGTTCAGAAACACAATCTAGATCTTCGAACATTGAACGAGGAAGTAGAGGATAGGTGAAATGAATTGCTAAGGATTTGACGTGGAATGCGATATGTGGGGAGCGGTCGAGAAGATGAAGCAGGGCTTCACAAGTTCTGGCAGGATCACGGTCTTCATCGAGGATGAAGTCTTCGTAAAGAAATTGCTGCGCAACGGGAGTCCAAGATGAGGATACGAGAGAGCAAGCTCTCAAAGAGTGTTTGTCGCCCGACAAATGCTGCAAGATTTGTTCGACGAGCTCGTGAGGGATATGTTTCGCCATGTCAGTGAGATCACCGTCGATCAGGTGGGAATCGGTTCCGAATCGGTCCGAATCTAGGTTGATTTGTTTATGCGCTGACGCGCCTATCTTCCTCATGGTGAGTGAAACAGTGAGCAGCCCGAATTTCATCTAGCTGAGAGCCAAGTCCTTCAGGAAATGGTTTCATGTTCATATATTGGATTTCATCTGAACAATGCCACATATATTCCTTACGTGCAGAGCCTTGCCAGTACAGTAAATTCAAGCAAGACCTGCGGCCAACCCGATCCTTCGGACTTGCCGACGCAGATGTTCCCAAGATGTTCCCATGTTCCGATGCCCGAGTTCTCCCTCAAACTGCTTGGATTGCGGCTCCTCCGTTGGATGAGGGTCGCCCTGGATTTGCGATCATGCGGTAACCACAAGCCAGATGGTCATGAGTCAGGCTCGGCCAGGGTGCGCTCTCCAAGAAGCTGCAGTACTTCAGATTCCCCAGGTCCCCTCTCTGCTCGTACTGTCACCGAGATAGGTTATGCAGGATCGACCGTATCCGATCGCCTCTCTCCACACTGCCCCCGCAGCTGTGTCATTGTTCTGACTACCACATCCTCGCAACCGCTGACTATATAATCTCTGGGAGTTGAACCGACTCGGGTATCGGTAACCGTCACCATGACTCTCCCCATAGGTCTCACCCATCTATTGAGACATCTACCCGTCTTTCTTGCGCCCTCCGGGGTTACCTATGTAGTTTTGGAGTATGGTCTTCGACGCCTCAGTGGCACGCCGCTCCCCCCTGCAACTACCGTGGCTATTTCCCTTTTTGCTGTCCCCGTCTACATTTGGCTATCTTCTGTTTACACTAATATCACTAACCGACTGGCGGCAAGGAGGAATGGGGCTGTCCTTCCACCGAGGATCAAGGTATCGGGTATGTCTATCGCCAAAAGAATGCTACACAATTCCAAGCATGGGTACCCCGGTAGGGCCGTTGTCATCATTGTCGTAGAGTGCTGACATTGGTAATTCTCAGGCGATCCCTTGCTGGAGTGGAGCAAGCAGTACGGAAACACTTTCATTTTCAGGGTCCTATCAGAGAGCAGAGTAAGTGCTCTCACCATACCGTAAATTCCCTGCTAATACAATTTCGCTCCCTTGTAGGTTTTCACGACTGAACCTCAGCACGTTAAGGTACGATTTGGCCGCGACTAAGCATCAATAATGACAAAAACTAACGTCCAAACGACAGGCGATTCTTGCAACTCAATTTGACGACTTCGAGAAAGGTGATCATCGACTCCAGCGAGCTAGAGTAAGAGTGTACTAAAGGCTTCCGGTAGGCCCTTCGTCGGACGCGCGATTCAACTCCCTTCTTGGGACTGGCGTCTTCAATTCAGATGGTGAGCGCTCTCCACTCTCGTCTATTGTCGGCTAAACCGGCTATAATCATAGGCGAGCGGTGGAAGTACGAATTCTCGCGTGTCTACATTACCCTGGTGCTGACACCGGTGAGATAGATTTCACCGAGCCATGACACGGCCGTTCTTCAGCAAAGATCGCATAAGCCACTTCGACAACTTTGACCGGCACGCAGAAGACGCATTGCATCAGGCCAAAGTTCGATTGGCAGAGGGTCATCCAATTGACTTCCAGGTAACCACTAGGCTCTTTACATCGTCACCGCTGTTTTGACAACTCGGGCAATTAGGATATGATTTCTAGGTTTACATTGGACTCTGCGACGGAGTTCTTGTTTGGCCAGGACGTTCGCTCCTTGTCCGCTGGTCTCGAATATCCCGCTTCTTCACCCCTGTCGATCACGGCCTCTAATCCAGACCATCCTGCTAACGTCTTCGCAACGTCCTTCATCGAAGGACAGAACCTCACCAGCATCCGGCTGCCACGAGGACGCCAATGGGCTGTGTTTGAATGGAACGATCGAGTCGCACCTCACCGAATCATCGTCAATCGCTTTATTGACCCCATAATTGCCAAAGCTATCGAGAGATACAAAGCCCGTGTTGCAAGCGGTGAGATTTCGAAGGAGAAGGACGCTCCGGAAGGCGAGACCCTACTCGACCACCTAGTTAATTCTACTCAAGGTAGGTTCCTCGTAACTGCTGTCGCTTTCCGTCTCTGAGATAGTGCGCTCAGATCACCAAATTCTTCAAGACGAAATTCTCAATATTATGATCGCTGGCCGAGATACTGTAAGTTCATTATCCACGTCGCGCGCTGCTCGTTCACGTTCAATCCTTTATGTGTAGACTGCCTGTACCATGACGTACGCCGTATACATGTTGGCTGAGAATCCCCATGTTCTCGCGAAGCTGAGGGCGGAAATATTTGAGAAGGTTGGACCCACTAGGCGGCCAGACTTCGACGACTTGCGTGACATGAAGTATTTGCGAGCGGTCATCAATGGTACGTAACTCATATGTCTTCACCTGTTGAGTGGAGCTTGAATACTTACTCACATGTTCAGAGACTCTTCGCCTCTACCCTGCTGTGTAAGTTCAGCCTTCTTCGATCCATCGATTTGGGTTAATTATAGTGATTTCACTAGTCCATTTGATGCGAGGTAACTTGGCTATCCATGCGTCCATATTCCGTGTTATTGATAGAGGTCCGTCAGAGCTTCTAAGCGAGCAACAACATTACCCCCCTCCACCCCCGGCGGGAAGCCCTTCTATGTACCAGCCGACACAAAGTGATCCCATTTCCTCGCCTCGGCTCTAACCTTTCGTCTGATGCACTTGCCAGCTGTCTTTATAGTGTCTTCCTCATGCATCGCAGAACGGATTTGTGGGGTCCAACCGGTCCGTATCTTCTTCGATATCTTTTATGTGTTGACGACCCAACGTTGTATCCTAATTCCTGCTAGCTTCGACATTTGATCCAGAACGTTTCCTCGACCAGAGGGTGAAGCTTATCACGAAGAACCCGTATAGTATGTCTTTCCCTTGCCCTCCATTATGTTCCGTTCACCATGCACGTCCAGTCTTCTTGCCATTCAACGGAGGTCCTCGTATCTGTCTTGGTCAACAGGTGCGCATCCTCCACTAACCCTAAGTGCTCAAGCGCCCATTCCCTTCTGCAGTTCGCGTATCATGAAGTGTCGTACTTCCTTATCAAACTGCTCCAGAAGTTCTCCGGAATCAGTTTAGCCCCCGACGCACAGCCAGAGGAGACTAAGCCACCGGCTGATTGGGCCAAATGCGATGGGACCAAGAGATTTGAGAAAGTCAGGCCCGGCGTCCATCTAACGATGTATGTAAGGGTACGTAACGTCGGATGCTCCTCCTTGGTATGGCGTGGACTGATAGGGGCTTCAAATAGGGGGGCCTGTGGATCAGGATGACGGAAGACAAGACTCAGTGAGAGGGCTTTGTCACATTTCGTTACTTCGAGGAAACCGTGTATATAAAGGGATGAACAACGGACACTTCATGCTGCAGCATGCTTATAGATATAGATATAGTTACAGGATTTCACGGCGTTTCTCGACGGACTGGGCGCACATCGTACAAGTACAATCAACGTTTCAACATTGTAAGATTTATCAAAGGGCTCCCATAGCGCGTCTACCCACGGCATTGGTGATATCCTCAGTCCTCGCGATGGAGCTGAACTTGTGTTCAGAAGGACCTTGCGGGAAATCTGCAGGACGTAAGCCTTCAAGGAAACGTTGATACTGGTCCTTCACGTAGGCGTCGTTGCGAGGCGTCTTTGGGACAGCGGGAATGAACATAACTGCCAAGGGAATTAGTAAATCCACCGATGCCAACAAAGGACAGACATGCCTGCCGAATCTGTTTTGCCCTGGTGCTGTATTTCGACACAGTGAATAACATCGCAGTGCCAAAATACGGCATCTCCTGGTTTGACTTTCGGCATAGCTGTCATGGTTTCGTTCAGCCTGAGATGAGGGTGGTACTTGGGTGTGGGATTCTGATAGTATCCGCCGTCCCGGTCCTGGATGCCGGGGAATTCTGGAGTGTCAAGGTCTGGGACAGGAATGAAGCTATGCGCGGTACATCTAGAGAAAGCGTACCAAAAGCCCAGTTCTTTGGATCCCAAATGTCCGGCGAGTCGTTGGGTACAAGAGGCTTGAAGAATGGGCGGAGGATGATATACGCACTCGCGACTCGAACGTTGGGGAATACTCTAATGGTGCCTTCGTTGGGTCCAGTTTCACTAACTTAAAGTGAGTCAGGTAGACCGCTATAGGAGAATTACATACCCCAGAGATGTCCAACCTTGGAAAGTCCTGAACACAGTGCACTGTTGTTACACAAGTTTGTAAATTTGACAATCTCTAGAGGGAAGCGGTGTCGCTGACCTGATTTGGTCGATTGTAAAGGGAGGTCAGCGCCTCAAGACGACCATCGAGGTCATAAGGATCATGAGAGCGCCAGTTCCCAGACAGGATATCCTTGAAGTTCTCCCTAGTGTTCGGCTCTTCCCAACGTTCAAGAGTCGCGCCTAAATGACGAACTATCAGTGCAAATGTTAGCAGGGACGGGGAATATTCATCTACCATCGATGTGAGGAGGCAGAGCCGTGATTACTGTTCCCGGACGGCGTATCCGAATTCTATCCGAGTAGGTCAAAGGCGTGGAGAGATCAACGCCTCCGATGTTCTGGCCAGATTTAGAGTGGTAGAAGTTATTAAACCATGTGGAGAGTGCCAGCATGTTGGGGTGCGAGCGTGCCTCTACTTGCGGCTTCGTCCAGCTACGAAAGGAAGTCAGTGAGAATCGGGGCTTGTCGGTCTATCGACGTACTAAAGTTCATAGAACTGTGGGTTCCCTTTGGGAAACCCTAAGAGCGTAGCTCGAGTCAGCAGTGAACATGGCTATGCGGGCTAGAACATACCTTCAATGTCTGGATGGGTCTTGATAATATCTTCTAACGTAGCTTTCCACTTGATCGCCTGCTCATCTTCAAAGAGATTGCGGATAACGACGCAACCCTTGGTGCGAATTTCGTCCATCTTGGCCGCGGGTAGGGATGAAATCTCAGAGAAGTCGACCTCGGGTATGTACTGTCAAAAGCATCAGTCTCCAGCCGTACGTCTGAAACATGTGGGCCATACGTCAGATCCTTGAGCGACTATAGCCTGAGTGATCTGGCCTAGCTCGCCCAGAACTTCAGCCCAAGCTTTCGATACACGCTCCTCAAACGGGGCGTATTCAGCAGCAATAGCTTTCTTGATAAGAGCAAAACGAGGATGAGTTGCGTTCTCCATATTTGCGGGTCGCTGGCGTCCCAGGCATAGATTGACAGGCTTTATATACTCTTCAAGGCTCGGATATAACCGTCTGCCATCATGCATGCCCTGGAACCGTTGCACGGGTAAATTGTCAGTTCGTGGAGTGGCATGAGAGAAATCGGCCAATGGAAAACCAAGAACACACCTCAGCTGACACTTTTCATACAAGAAAATACATTACAAGGGTGAAGCCCGAAAGCAGAGTTGGAAACCGGCGAACGACGTCGATGGCTGAGCTGAACTGAAGTAACCGAGGTTTTTCCGAGTGCCAGACGCCTTTTAGCGCCCAGCCACTTACTTCCCACTTGGAGCTTCTCCCATCTAATGCCTCTTCCGAGGTTTTTCCGCTGGCGGAATTCACTTGAATGGCATGAATGGCACCACAGGAGACCTCTCTTTCAGGTAAGCTGCCAGAAATTATCAAATACATCGTGCTACACTGTCACCTCCTTCATGAACACCAAGATCCTGAGGCAAGGATACTGAACAATCTTGGTATGGAGTACACAATGATTCATGAACGTTTGAACGTTATAACATTGAAATTTGAAAAGTTGAACCGTCGCCGAGTTGATAGGTCACAACATCCCACCACATCATTGCAGCCGGGTCCTTCCATGGGTAACGACAGGGCGGGTGACCTCACGGTTGCACGTTCTGTATCTGGGCTATCCGTTGAAAGCACCTCGCCGCGGAAATTCCAATCAGACGAACCAGGAGAAGGATAATCCAAAAGAGCCTAGAATATGAGCGACCTGGGGTCGAAGGATTCGAACTTTATCCGACAGTGTGACTGCGTAGCGACTCGGACTCGAATCCTCCCCTGGGGTGCTACCCATCTCACTTCAGATTCATTGAATTACCCGAGGCTTAACCGCTAAAGCGCTAACCACCCAAATCTGTCCCAGCTCATCCTCCTCTTCCCATCCAGCAGAACAAGACCTGATGCAGTCATATCAGGATACCAGGAACAACTACACGTTTGCTCGGAAACACACTGTCTACATTACTTCAACCGCGATTCCCATCGCCCGCTTTCCAATCGGAGTAGTTACGTCCTCCGGCTTGCCAATGCCAACATAGTAAATCTCATCTTGACCTTGAGGGAAATCTGCAGGACGTTTCCCCTTAACGAAAGCCTCAAATTGGCGTTTAACATATGCCTCGTTTTGAGGTGTTAATGGGACGGCAGGTATATACATCACTGAATGAAAACGTGACAGTGAGTCCATCGGAAGGCATACCGAGGATCGGGTCATGATGCTCACCTGCGGAATCTTCCGACCCAGTATGCTCCTCTTCTACTGAATGAATCACATCGCAATGCCAGAACACTGTGTCCCCTGGTCTGACGGTTGGGATGGAAGTCATGGTTTCATCCAGCCTGAGATGGGGGTGGAGGTGCGTTGTCGGCCTTGGGCCCGAAAAACCACCGTCCCTGGGGTAAATACCTGGGAAGTCAGGCGTAGAGATGTCTAAGGACCGTCAGCAAGGACATAAGCACAAAGTTGCACGTCACCAAGCGAGGCGGCGTACCGAACGTCCAGCTCTCAGGGTTAAGTATGTCCTTCGAGTCCTCAGAAACTTTGGGGCGGAAGAAAGGACGCAAGATGAGATACGCATTTGAGATAAGGACATCTGGGAAAACTTTGAGTGTCCCTTGGGTTGGACCGGTTTCACTGTTGAATGCGTACGTAAACATACAAGGAATCCAACACGAGTTGAAAGTCATCGAGGAAAAGTCAACGAACCTCATAGCGAGCCAACCTTGGAACGTTCTGAATACAGTGGACTGGTTCGGCCTCTTGTACATCGACGACTTAGCAGTGAGCCGACCTTCCAAGTCATACGGATCATGCGAGCGCCAGTTGCCGGAAAGGATATCGTCAAAGCAGGTGCGGAACTTCTCGTCTTCCCAACGCTCAATGGAGCCGCCTGATGAAGCAATAATCATCAGGTGAATACTCTACAGCGCGAGGTCGCGCACAACATACCATCGATATGAGGGGGATGATAGCCCCACTGGGTTCCCGGATGGCGGATACGGAAGCGGTCAGCATATGACAACGGCGTGGAAAGGTCTACACCTTCGATAGGATTGCCTGACTTGGCATGATAGAGGTTGTTGAGCCATGTCTGCGTAGCAAGCATGTTCGGATGAGCTCTGGCAAGTACCTGAGACTTGGTCCAGCTGGAAAGCCTCCGTCAATCGTGAATTGCACTATCAAGTGCGGTGGCTACGCACTAAAGCTGGAAGAACTGTTTGTCATCAGGCGGCGAGCCTGCATGTGTTCAGGTTCAGTAGCTAAAAGAGGCGGGCACGGACGGATTGATACGCACCCTCGACATCATTATTCACTCTGACGAAATCTTCCAATGCCTTCCTCCACTTAATAGCCTCGGCGTCGTCCACAACATCCCTAACAACGACACAGCCCTTCCGCTTAATCGCATCGACTTGATCCTTGCTCAACGTCGCCAATTCGCTGAAGCTCACTTGAGGGATGCCCTACATACAGTCGTGACGTCGTAGCGATCGGATTTGGGGAATATCGAACTCACCTCCGAGCCCTCTCGAGCAATCTTCTTGGTACTATCGTCAAGAGCCGTCAAAATTTCGTGCCACGCTTTAGTGACTCGTTGCTCGAAGTCAGGATACGACGCCGCAATTTCTTTCTTCAAATCAATGAAACGAGGAGGAAAGGTGGCGTTAGATCCGAACTCCATAGTCAGCTAGAGTCCCAGGTTAGCGACCATACGCCCTACCTTTTATACCCAGAGGACAAGGTAAATCATGGGAACAAAAACTCGGAAACCCGGCATCTTCAAAGATAAGGAACACGTTCATCACCTATTCTCGAAAAAAGGTTAGCGGCATGATCCAACGGTGTGGAGAGCTTTACCATGCATTTTGGTGCGGGGTAATATTATCCGAGATTTATCCGAGCGGAAGGTAACAGCGAAAAATGATAAATGAGTATTAGATGTATCCAAAATTCCGCCAAGGCCCAGTAAGCTAGATATCTAAACGACAGCGACGTGAGAGATGTCAAAGGAATGTAGGTAGCGTTACGAAAAGAGATCGCTATGATGCTTCTTCTTCCTCCACCTCGATGTTTTGATCTTCGTCCTCGTCAAGGGTGGCTTCTTGGTACTAAAGGAAACGTAAAAAAAGATCAGGATAATCGAAAAAATGGGTGTGCTTACTTGCTGATACTCAGCACTAATCAATGTGGTAGCATGTGAGTCGCAGCAAAGATGCAAAGAACGTGGGACCTACATCAAGTCCTGGACGTTGCTCTCGGCTTCAGTAAATTCCATGGTGTCCATGCCTTCTCCAGTATACCTAGACCAACAGTATGAGCCATGAAGGGGACAATGGATCCACTTAGATTCACCAATGAAGGAATGCACCCCGCTTGAACATAGCAGCAAAGCTTTGTTGAGTTCGCTTGAAAAGTTCTTGGATGGCGGTGGTGTTGATTAAGGCAGTCGCAGCCTACAGACATCATCTACCTGAGGGAGACGCCATGATGTGGGACAACATACCTGAGATTGACCGACAGGCGGAACAGAGCACAAGGATATCGAGATGTTATCTGGGATCCATCTTCGACAAATCAGAGCCAGTGGCACACCGGGGAACCGAGTACTCACTCCACAAACTGAGCGGAATGCTTCATCTGCAAATCATGGATAGCGACCTAAAAGGATTCTGTTAGCGAGAAAAATGCAGAGTCCACAAAGCAGCATACGTCAGCCTGCATGAGGATGATTAGCATCAGACGGAGCAGTGAGGAGACATGACTTACATCTCGAGACGAGATCTTGCCTCGGAAGATGGTCGCAGCGGTGAGGTAGCGGCTGCGTTGGAGAGAGGGGGTCAACAACACGAAACCAGTAATAACGCGACGTACCCGAAACGGGGATCACACGCCACCAAAAGGTTACGACGATCAAACATTCTTAAACGCGAATTAACTCCACCCATGGTCAGGTCGATGCATCCACCTACTGTTGAACCAACTCCGGTACAGACTGCTTCTGAAACTGTCTGGCTTTAGGGTCATATAAGGGCGCATAACTTGGGCCAAGGAAGTGAAGCTAAAAACCGTCAAAATGAAATCTGTTGAAGATGAAAAGAGTTAAGGTAGAGAAAATCGTGACAAACTGACGCGCGGAAAGGGTATTAAGTTCATGCCGAGTTTACGAAGGTCCCTATTGGAGATAAATCAATATAACTAGGAGATAGATGGTAGGCAAAGAACTAACCCGTTGAGCTGTCCGGGGAAACGAAGACTCGTGCTAACACCGCACATCACACGTGCAATCAACTTCAAGGAATGTCAGTACAGCTGTACCGCGATTGGAAGACGGTACTCACGCTGTTCAGATCCGAGAATGTTGGAGCCTTAACCTTGAGGGTCCTCATTGTGATGTCATATCTATGCAGCCACTACATCAACTCGAAGCCCACATCGAAGCCCCAGATGGAACTTACAGTGCTTCGTTATCGATGCAGAATGTCAGATCACTACTATCTATGAGTTGGTGAAGAGATAGTAGGGCGTTATATGGCTGTTATCGAGTTAAAAGATGATATGAGCCGTAAATATTTTGATTGCTGACCTCGACGACAGTTTCCGAAACCTAGATGACGTGACAATGATCAGCAGAGCACTCGAAACGGGTAATGGTGATAGTGAAACGAACCTTGGGCGAAGGGAGAACAGAAAATGTAGCAATCATTCTATCGGGATATTCCTATGCCACAGTTGGTTGGACCTATACATCGACAGATAGAAGGAGTTTTACCTCGCGTAGCTTGGAGAGGAGGAGAGACCCGAGTCCAGCACCCGTTCCACCTCCTAGGGAATGTAGGACCTGGAAACCTTGCAGGGCGTCGGTGTTTTCAGTCTGCTGCCTCACAATGTCCTATTGACGTCATGATTAGTACCAACCCATGACGAGTTTGAGGCGCAAACCTACTATGATCGACTCTACTAGCTCAGCGCCTGGAAGACCGAATCAACATAGCATCCTGTCAACGAGCTTCATTCACGTTACCTTCCGTGTAAACTATTCGAGGCGCGTGCATCAGTAACGAAACACACTTCCTGAAGTAGGTAGAACTCACATCCTTTTGCCCAATTGTTCCCCGCACCGGCGTCGCCGGTTACGAACGTGCCCGGACGGAAAAGAGCCCCCAATGGACCGCTACGGATCTAGACACATATCAGTTGAAGTTAAAAAGTAACCAAAGTCGTGTCTCCAACATACCTTGTTGCATACGCCAGCCTCGAGGTCGACCTGCACGCTCCGTGGTACGTATCGCGCTCGTCCATCATAATTGATTTCGTCGAAGTAGACGCCAGCCTATGAAGGTAGTGGTTTTAGATAGTTTGCACGGATCCGGTAGCTCAAAAACGCACTCTCTCAATCTGCTGAGGATCAGAGCCGACGTATGCCTATTCAGCACCAAAAAAAGTCGCGTCAACGAAAATGTCCCCTAATATGGCTAGTGGCAACGAGCGAACCCCCGACTTATCGAGTCCGTGCTCGGCAAGGAGCATCTCCCAAAAACTCTCCCCCACTTGATTTCCAGCCTAACGACACATATTGGATGAGTTTGATCCCGAAATGTTTCGGTAGCAACAATACCTGGCCGGCCTGCAATCGCAGCATCAACAATGAGCCACGGGTCAGTGAGAGTTTGACATACCTGGATATTGATGATCTCTCGTGATCCAGGCATTGAGATGAGGGACAACGGGGTGTACGAACGAAAAAAATGAGGAGGGGGTGGTCCGACAAGGTTGAAACGCACTGAAACATTTTCAAAATTCAAATTAAGTCCATTTGCCGTGGGAAATTGCTCGTACCTACCCGTCATCAATGAGTTAATTATTAATTTATAATTACGTAATATAAAACAGTGATTAAGTCCAGTTTCGACGATCAGTCCGGCGGTCAGTACTTGTAAATGTTCGCATAGACGGAGATGCAGTCAGTACATATGCTTCAAATCATCATCTGTACCTCCATTAGGTGCTCGGATGCGAAGTTCTAGTCAAAGCCAAGCCATGATCAAATCATAATCCGAGAAAAGGGAGATAAACTCTATACACAAAGGTAATACATTTCTTCATACAGCTTTCTTTCTTTCAAAAAATTTCTCACATAAAGTGTTCAATCAACCGTGATGAAAATCCGAGTCCAGAGCAGTGAATTTCAAGTTACTTCGACGCTTCGGCCAGCTTCTTGATCTCGCGACGGATGGCTAAGAAGTCGATTCCAGTCAGGCCTCACTCAAACACGATGCAGGTGATTCACATACAGTCGGGATCAAGACCTTGATGAGGAATCTGCTCCCACAGGCCTATGTCACGTCGAGTCAGCGTGGATGGAGGGACGGGGCCGAGAGGAAGACGTACCTCCGCTGCCTTCCTTCGTCGTACCAATGTATTTGTACTTGGGAGTCAGCCCGCGTTCGAGCAACCAGGTTCCGTATTTGGAACCAAGCTAGCGGACATTGGGTGAGAACTTATCAGGCCCGGCCAAAAGATAACACTTACACCAGTCTTCTGGTTGAATGACTCGACGATAAGAACGAATGGGCTGCTTCCAATCTTCTTAGTCACCTGTACACATCCAGCATCAATATCTCCAGCCCGATCACCAAAATTCCGCAACTCACCTCCTCATCAATAACATTCAACGTCGGCTTATTTATCAATCCAACGTCGAGGCCCTCCTTCCTACACTTCAACACAGCATCCCAGCTGCGATAAAGCATCTCGCCGAACGAAACGACATATCCCGCCTTTCCCTCTGCAATAATTTCATCCTTACCGGGCTCGAACTTGTAATCACCTTCGAAGTAGCGGTTTCCGTCCTCCTTGAGGATCCAAGGCACCTTGGAGCGAGTAGAGAAGACGAATCGGATGCCCTTCTCGAAGAAGACGCGTTCGATGACGGCGACCATTTGACTGGCATCGGCGGGGAAGTAGAGCCGAGATTGGACATCAGAGAGGCCATTGTCGGCGAAAAACGAGTTAACACCAAAGTGGCAACTAGACACGAGTTTCATCACGAGTTTTGGAGCCTTTATGGAATCACGTACGTGTTGTCTGCCATCTATGCATGTTGAAGAAAAGCCAATAAATGCCAAGCAGAATGAAGATTAATAGCCAATGACGAACCTCATCGACTGTGGATGGAGTTACTCAGCATCAATCCAACAATCAACCAACGAACGGAAAGAAGAAGACTTACCACCAGAATGCGAGAAATGCGAGAGGACATTGCAGTTGTTCAATCTCGCCATGGTAATTTCAGAAACAACCATCTCCAAAAACGCCGAGAAAGTCGAGAAGACGCCAAACTTGTCTGAATCAAACCCGAAGCCAGCAGCAGCGGAGTAGTTGCCGCGTTCCATGATGCCGGACGGTATGAACACCTCCGGATGCTTTTGGTGAATTACCTTCAAACCAGTGGAACCTAAATGCAACGCCCGTGAACGGCCCACCCCACGTTGAAAGGGAAGGTCAAGATCTCACCTTCGAGATCGGAATCAATAACCATGACCTTTTTCGCAGCTTCCTCCTTGCTCAGCTTATCCAACACCTTATTCACCGCCTCACCGAACACAACTCGATTGGCGCCAACTTCTTTTGTGGATCCTGCGTAGACGATGGGTGATGGAGTGGGCTTGATATTCAAAAGGATATCAGAGACGACTGATTCAGAGTATCCTCGGGCGGCGAGATACTTGATCGCAGATTTGACGGGGATGACATCGTGTCCGTGTGAGCTGCCTTCGATATCGGGGATACCAGGAGCCATGAGACGCTTGGAGACAACTGCGCAAATTGATGTAGTAGGCATAGAAGGATCGGACGAAACACACACCTGCAGCTGGGCCGTTGTGGCTGAGAATCTCAGTAACACCACTCCAAAGCGAGTCCAAATCCTCTCCCTTGACGGTAACGACCTTCAATCCATGTCCCTCCAAAGTTTTCGTGACGTCGTATCCCTTGAGATACTCCGAGGGGTGGCCGGCGATCGTTACGTCATTGTCATCAATGAGGAGTTTCACGTTCAGACCTTGTGCGACGGCGAGACGGGCAGCCTCTGCGTCGTTACCCTCTTGCTGAGAACCATCTGAGCCCAGGCAGAAAACAGTCTTGTCTTTATGAGCGAGGGCAACACCATTGACCATCGGCCTGATGGAAATATCATCAAGAGACAGATCGGAGATAAATGTGGAGGATGGATGGATAACTTACCACATGTGTCCGAGACGTCCGGAGGAGAACTTGACGCCTGGTGTCAGGCCAAGTTCAGGATGTCCGGGGAGTTTGGAGTTGGCTTCGCGATAGCGAAGGAGCTGTTCGGCAGGAAGCGCGCCTTCGAGGGCCGATAAGATGTATTGCGTAGCAACACGATGGCCTGTGCAATCATGCGAGGAAAAGTTGCAGATACGATTGAAAACACTATCTCGACGCTACTCACCAGCTTCATCAAAGACCACAGGATGGAACTTCTCGGAGAAATTGAACAGGCCTAGCAAGATACACACTTCTGGGACGGTATCGAATGCACCACCTAGACAAAACAGACTTGAATGATGGCTATATGCGCTTCATGTTCAGACGATGCGTACCAGTGTGCCCGCTAACACCCCTGGCAGCCCCTGTAGCGGTGAACAACACAATCGCATCCCTCAGCAACTGGATGTTAGCCTGCAAGTCAGCCTTTTGCTCTGGCGTCAACTTGGAAGCAGAGGGATCGAGGCTTAGCCTGCAACAAGCGATGCCAACATCAGCATTCCCTCCTTCAGGCATGATCTCATCCAACGAAATCCAGACTCACCGCTTGAATTTGCCGAGGTCAATAGGGAAAGGACTCTGGACGCCAACCATTTCGTACAAATTCTGAGTGTCTGGGTTCTTTGTTGCGAGTTGGAAGGAAAGAAGTGGGCGTGGAGTGGATAGAGCGGGTGTTGCGAGGGGTTCAGGTGGACGGATTTTATCTGATCACGGCCCGATCCAGCGAAATACCATTTAGGCGCCGATTATCTCTCAGCAGAGCCCTCACACATCCCGCCGAATACCGAATATTGCGAAAAGTGGTAGTAAAGGACCCACGCGTACGATTTGACCGTGAAAGACGATACAAGCAACCGGGAGACGGCTCTTACGGCTATTGATAAGGGCCAGGCTGCCCGGTGAACGTTCGTTTACTCAGGAAACGACTCGGCCGTGAGTGACATGGTACATGGATACCAAATGAAGGAAATCTGAGTCGAGGCTCGGAATTTACGCTGAGAGGGAGATAAACAGGTCACAGTCCAGTCCATCGATAACGCCGTAGGGCTCACGAATAAGAACCCAGTAAAACCATGACGGTAGCAGGACAAATTTGAGGGTCGAATCAGATCACGCACGCAGTGTCGAGATATCTTCATTCTCTACGACGAATACAAGGATAGCTATGACAACGTGCAGAGCGGCTCGTAGAATTCGACCTCTTCCGAATCTGTAAAATGTAGTTAGCATGGTGAAGCCGATAGCAGGCAAACAGGGTGAAAATGTCAGGGAACCGAGATACGACATGGATGTAAAATGCACTTCAGACGGCACTTCCTAATTACTTCGGATGAACTCATCACAGAGCAAGAAATGCTAGGAGAATAGAACGAACGCAGCGGACTCACCAAGAACAAAGTGGATGAGAAAAAAAAGCCAAGCAGCAAAAATGCTTCCGTGCGGATGATGGAGCGATTGGATCTCCGCCCGAAGAGCTGCTAAGTAAGCAGGTAACCGTGGCAGCTTAGCCACTTACCACCCTTATCCTTTACGGAAAACTCCTCCATCAGAACCAAAAGAAAATAAAACGCTGCAATATAATACTTGCTGATAAGCGAGCATCCTCCAGTGAGACTTATCCTCCGCGCCTTCTTATCCTGGCGCAGCATCCATTATACGAGAAATGATGATTGATTTTGGTCGCTTCCCCATTTCTGCAGGTCCATGGACAATATTGTGTCCGCGACACCGCAAAGCTTCGCGGCCGCTGGTGCAGGCCCGAGCGGAAACGTCGCCCAGCATGCCTCTGGTTCCACCGCGCCGGCAGCAGATTCAGTGACCCCGCAGAAACGGAAACCAGGCAGGCCGAAGGGCAGCGGGAAGAAGCAGCTCCTCACCACCGACGAGCCGAAGGTGAAACGACCCGTTGGTCGGCCCCGGAAGGATGGTCTGCCGGCGGGCTCGTTGGGTGTCATAAAAAAGCCCCCCACGAGAAGGCCAGCCGGCGACGGAGCTGAACCGATAACTGCTCCCAGCCAGGTATGTCAGACATTCGCCCCCGCGCGAGAGGAAGTAACGGCTTTGGTGCAGGCATTTACACAATGGCGAAGCACGGAAGTGGCGGATGACGCTCAACCACAGGCCCCTAAACGACCAGCACCGTTCGTAGTCGATCCTGCCCTCGAAGGGGACGAATGGGCTGAACTCCTCCGCACAAAGCCCAACTCCTTCCTCCTAAACCTCCTCTCATCCCTCTCCGCGCCAAACCCGGTGTCGACGGTCGGCCCCAGCGTCGAGGAAGCCTTCAAATCCAATCTAGTGTCTCTTTCCTCTCCTCAAGCCAAGGGCTCCCAGTCAATACCGTCCCTCTATTCAATCCTCAAGACCTTCTGGTTACCATCCTCGCCAGCGTACTTCTCCCTCACCGCTTCTGCATCAACCGCCCGAACCCCTCCGGAGCATCGTTTCCTCTACTGGGACCCACAACCTCTTGTATTCAACGGAATCTCTTGCCCGACTTGTTCTTACCCACTTGCAAACAAAGGCCGGATCCGTTCCGGTCCTATCAAAGTCTACGATCTTGACAAACCTTTCTTCGTAATCGGCTGCGAGTATGTCTGCAAATCCAGCACTTGTGCATCCCCCACCAACCCCGAAGGTCGTAAATTCGCTTCGACAGATCCGTCCATCCTACGCTCCCTCCCCGCCAAACTCAAAGACGAATTCCCCGCTCACTTGCTACAAGGAGAGAACGATTCCGGTAGTGGTCCTAATGTATGGAATTGGAAAGCTATGGGTGTCTCGAGGGCGTTGTGGAATATGGTCAAAGGCGCGCTGAAGTTGGGGTTGAGTAAGGATGTTATTGTGAGGTTAGTAAGGTCGATACAGAATGGCGTTCCGGATGAGACGACGCAAAAGGAGGAAGAGGAAGAGGATGCCGATGGAGATGCGGAACAGGTCGAGGAAGATGTTATGGAGCGACCTGATACCATGATGACGGAACCACCCATGGCTTTGGATCCTATGGACAAGTCAGCAGTGCGTGCGCCACTTTCTCACCTCACTGCTTGGTGCTCAGCATTTTCTCAGCTGAATGAAACCTTTACCGACGCATGGCGAGCTAACGCAGCCACAGCCATCGCAGCCCTTTCCAGTCAATCCATGGCACCACCCGACCCCGAACCACATTCAACGTCAACTCCAACGCCTGTCCCTCAACCAACACTCACGGGTCCGACCGCCACCTCTACCATTGTATCTCCCCCTACCCAACCACCGGTCGGCTTAGCCAAATCCCCCGCACCACCCCCACCTGTAACAACACCGCCCAACCTCATCCCTCCGCCAACGCAAATCCAAGCCTATGGATTCATACCAAACACCCCTTTCCCCGTCGCCTACGCGCAATATGGATACATGCCAACAACAGCAAACGGCTTGCTCAATCATTCGCACCCAGTACCTCAGCCAACAAGCGCCGGCGTCGATCACCCGCAAAATGCACCACAAACATCACCTCCGCAGCCACCACCACCGCAGCACCAGCAGCAACGACAACAGCTACCTACAACGTCGACGACCAACCTTGCCACCATCGGCGCGAACCCGCTGAAACGACCCTACAATGCTTTCATCGCTGCGAATCACTCTCCCCAGGGTGACACCACGAACGGACCGAATCCAGGCGGTCATCTAGCTACATCGACGGCGCCGGGCGGTGGTGGCCCCCTGGAACCAATAGCCAAGCGCGCTCCGAGGCATTGCTGCAAATGCGGCTCCCAGGACTGTAAAGGCAAGGGCGGGAGGAGTTTTTGTATGAACGCGTGTCAGGATTGTGGCAAGTTGGAGTGCAAAGGGAGGAATAGTAGGAGACCGGATAAGACCTGCGCAGAGGCGTGGAGTTGACTCGCCTCTGAATCTGCGGAGCCTTTTGACGAAGTGCCCAGGACTTTTTGTCGTTTGGTTATCATGATTCATGGGACTGACATTTGTTTTTTGTTTTTTCGTCCGTGTACGGCATGGTACTTCATTTTGGATTTGCATGATGAACTGAATTATTGGTGTATTTTATGTATCCACTACTACTTACTGCTTCTACTACTACGACCACTACTACTTACTACCATTGCTGCTGACTTAGCAACTGAATGCTGCAAATGAAATATTTTTTTTCTCGGAAAATTCATTCCTTCCCTCGAGATTACCTGGCGAGAGCCAGGTCAACCCCCCTACCGTATCTGCCTAGTTGGGTAATTTTTACCGGTGGTTGGCGCTCATGGAACGCCCTATTCCTATTGGCAACGAAGGCAACAATAGATGGTTCTTGTGCTGTAAGACACGCAGCGTCTTCTGACTCCTCGACAATGTCATCAGCCCAATCACTTCGTCTCCGCCAGGTCAAACCGATACCGTTATCTCTATCGGCCATTCCTTATTGATTAGGCCCATCCACCCACGCCAACCAGCGACATCGGATCCCATACAGCATGCGTTTTCAAAGTACGAGCCAGGTAAATTTAATCGCCAAGGGCGATCGCTGGTTTAGCAACAAGTGCCGAGCATCTGCATCGTTACCCGAAGATATGTTTGTTTTCACTATTTCGTAGATGAACGAGAGGAATCCTTCCGGGGATCCAGAATCTGAAATGACCTTCCGAGGAGGTAAATCCCGGGAGCCGTCATCCCGCAATTACGTAATTTCACCACGTTTAGTCGGTGCGGAGGTTGGGGCCACCGCCACTTTCTGTCCTCTCCAAGCATCATAGAGGCTCTCCCAACCGAGCACCCACCGGCCTGCGACCATTTTGTGACGAATAGAACATAATAATATTCAGGTGTGCAGCTTGGGTTCTGATATATGATTTACTGAACGGCTTGACTTTCAGGCGTACACACATTCCACCTAGAAGAAAGACTCATTTCGACTATCCGGACCACCATATAGAATACATTGCGTTGGCGCAACTTTTGGTGATTTCTTCGCTTTCTACGCCTCGATGTTCTTACCCCCGAGTTATGTTTAGGTTTATACTTTGATGCCTTCAATACCTAGAGGGGATGTTGTTTGATCTCCCAGTCGCGTTAATCAACCTGCTCCTATCAACCTTGCCATTCAAGCAGGAAGCTGAATTGCCAGTACCCAGTGGTTTATCATTTCGTCTGCGCCATCAGCATGCCATCTTCAACGACTCGCGAATCATTTTCAACGATGCACCCACGACCGCTTTGGTATCGAATCCAGAGCTGTATTATTCTGGCCTACGTTCGCGGCCATTAACCATCCACAAACCCTCCTCCATGCAAGCTTTCCACGATACACGGAAGGCGCACCGAATGCGCACGAATATATCTTCCAGCTTTTCATGGGAACCCACCGTGACAGAATCCCCCGACACATCCAGCCGCGAAACCCTACGTCTTCTGGCCAAGATGACCAGCAACGCCTATTACGCCGACTATAACGTCTCCGGCTGGTATCCTCTAGGTAACGACGGTTTTCCCGACAACAGCACTATCCCTGTTGGGTGGGAACCTGAGGCGGATGGATTTAGAGGACATGTATTTGTTTCGGAGGACGAGAAGACAGTTATTGTGAGCGTGAAGGGGACTAGTGCCGGCTGGCTCGTTGGAGGGGGAGGGCCGACCGTGGCGAAGGACAAGTTGAACGATAATTTGCTCTTCTCGTGTTGTTGTGCCAAGGTCGGGCCGACGTGGTCGCCGGTTTGTGATTGTCACCGAGGAGGGTACAAGTGTGCGCAAGGATGCTTAGAACAGTCGCTCGCAGATGAGAGTCTGTTCTACTCTGTTGGAATTGTGAGACTGCTTCTACCTTGTTTGCAGAGGGACGTGCTTACGTTTGTGGATAGAATCTGTACAACAATATCACGTATATGTATCCGACCGCTAACATCTGGTTGACGGGCCACTCTCTTGGAGGCTCTCTCGCTGCTCTTATTGGAACCACCTTCGGAGCACCAACGGTTGCCTTCGAAGCTCCGCCGGAGAAGTTGGCCGCTACTAGACTTCATCTACCATCACCAGTATGTTCTCCCACAAATGAACTGCCCCCTCGTTCGTTAATGTCATTTTTTAGCCAAATCTCCAGCATGTTTTCCACATTTACCATACAGCAGATCCTATAGCTATGGGCGTATGCAATGGTGTAACATCCCTTTGCGCAATCGGTGGTTATGCCATGGAATCCAAGTAAACTTCGTCGCTTTACCTTTCATGCTACTCTTCCTAATGGTGCTTCGTGTAGATGCCACCATGGCAAAGTCATCCGCTACGACACCGTCACCGACTTGGGATGGAGTGTCGATTCGCGAACGCATAGCATCCTTACGGTAATTGACAAACTCTTGGGTACGGATTGGTGGCAGGAGAAGCACGGCGAAGGTGGCGAGAGCGTTGAAGGTGACAAGCAGCCTCGGAGTAGAGAGGTACCTGAACCCAAGGTGGAGGATGACTGCGTGGATTGTTATAGTTGGGAGTTCGTTGAGGATGATAACCTCGCCGGTTTCAGTTCGTCCTGTGGATACCATTAGGTTCGTATAACTCAGGATGCTTCGCATAATTATATGAGCGTTTTTGCTTTGACATCATGCGCTAGGGGCCTGGACAGACTCCACGACACCCCTATCTCAGCTCCCACTTCTCTAGATACGCCGTGACTCAAGGTTCCCCCCGTTCATCGCTCCGACATGATAGTCATGCCAGTTCAGACAGACAATTCTTGGCCTGCTTTCATTCATACCATCTTTGAGATCTGCCGTGCCCGACCCGACCCGTTGAAGAATCGACGGTATTACGGTTCCTATAACAAACTCTTGCAGTATTGTTTCACAAGCGACGAACACTCTTTCTACGTCGCTCCCCACGATCCTCCTGGAGGCAAATTTCGCGCCGGACCCGAATTCATGGTTATCTTCGTCGTGAAAACCCGAAAGGGGGCGCCAGTTCTGTTCGTGGAGGTGAAGGACGACGCTTGGGCTGACGAGGCCGAGCTGCGGTATCGCGCGGACAAGGAGATGCGCGAGTGGTACCCCATGATGCTGCGGGAGTCCGCTACACCTCGCCTTTGCGGTCTCAGCTTTCTGGGTACCTCTATGCGCGTCTACTGGGGCGACAAAGCAACGAATACCGTGGAGCCTAAACAGACCTTGGCCCCACCATCGGAGTCCGATATTCCGCCTAGCTATCTAGCTGGTGAATGGAGCTTGGATATTTTGTCGCAGGAGGGATTCGACAAGATGAAGGAAATTGTGGCTGAGATATTGATGGAAAGCGGGAGGAGCTAAATAATCATTCAAGTAGCTCAGATCTCAGAACTCGACCGTCCTTCTCCGCTATGTACTGGATTTTTCTGCCAGCAAAGCATTTCTGTTACTACAGCAATTTACCGCCCGAAATGACGCACCCACAAGGCCCCTGTCAAGCGCCCCTGTTACGCCCACTCCGTGGTGCTGCTCCAGATGCCCATGCGTTGTCTTCCAGCTGTCGGTTCCAACCATCGCCTAATTACTGATTTGAAATTGTCGCCCACCTGACGGGTCAGTAGACTCCATGTGCATACTTTTTCAATGACATAAAGATCAATCGAGCTTGCGGTATTTTACCTTTAGTTTACGTCTATGTAGAGCCTCATGCACGAGCATGCGCTAAGGGAATTGCCAAGCACCCTTTCTGGTGGACCACCACCATGATGATGACCTCCGCCGCAAATCGAGCGTTGTCCATTGCAGAAATCCTTCACCACATATTCGGGTTTCTATGCCATGTTCGCGACCAGTATGCCAGTGCACTCGTGTGTAGACAATGGTCGGAGGAAGCTCTCAGTGATCTATGGCGTGTCATCGATGACCCGTCGGTCTTGCTTAGGCTCCTGGCACCTTTGACCATCGTGGATAACGGAGAATCCTATGTGTGTATTTCCTACATCCTGAATGCCGCTGTTATGAACTACTGTTGCCATCTAGCGCTTTGCCCGCGATATCGAACCCAACGACTGGGACAGATTCGACCACTATGCGTGGCGAGTGCGGGACATCAACTTTACCAGTGCCGCAAGGCGGTTGGATATCTCAGTCATTCAATCCATCTCCGCTAAAAGGATCCAACCTTGCATTCTACCCAATTTACGCCAGCTAGAATGCACTATCGACCCCGAAGTCCTATCCCTCTTCGTCTATCCTGGGCTGGAGAGTATTTCGTTTATCGATGACCTGGTTAGGTTCCCAGACGGACCTGAGACCCTGAGCAAGGCATTATCGACTTTATCCCAATCACCCTTCCTGGAGACATTGTCGCTGAACTCTTTCCATGCGGAGGATTGCGAACCTGCCCTGTTTCGGGTAATCCCTAAACTTACCTGGCTTAAGAAAATGGAGCTACCGATTGATGGCCTTACCCCGCGTATCACGGAGGCCTTAGCAGGACTTCGTACCGTTGAGACGATTTCCGCGATGGAATACTACGAGCCGGAGGAGACTTTCTCCACCGCCTTATCTTCAGCCAGCTTTCCTGCGCTCAAGGAGCTAAGCATGGACATCCGATTCAGTCGAGCGGCGATCTGCTTCTCACGAAATTATTCGCCTACTACTCTCACTTCGCTTTGGTTGAATTCGAGTATCAGCGAGTTGCCAGATGAGTACGGACATCTCCTCACCGTCATTGGTAGCGCATGTTCTCAACTACGGGATCTTACCCTCTCGGTCGCATTCGAACCACTCCTGAGGCCTGAGGGACCCCGTGTTATCAGCTTCGCCACGTTGGAACCCATTCTTGCGTGTACTCGACTCCAGTCTCTTTCCCTCCACTACTCCCACCCTTTCGCACTGGACCACAATGACCTTGTGTCAATTGTGAATGCCCTTATTCACTTAGCTTCTCTGTCACTCACCCCACATCCACCTTACCGACTGCCTCCCACCCTCGATATCACTAGTTTATCCATGATTGCACCCTTTTGTGACGGTCTGAAGTGTCTCGCCCTTTACCTCGCATCACCCGAATCGTCCTCGCTCTCCAACTTCGACCATGAGTCGCCCGTCAACAAATTCAAGAAGCTGGTGAAGCTAACAGCTGGCACTCCACAGTTCCCGGGACATGTTGACCTCACGGAGTTCAAGCGAGTCCTTCCTGCGAATTGTTTAGTGTGTCCATGAGCTCCAGCCCTGTTTGCAATAGAACTTCGAGAAAAAAAACACTCCTCTATGTACTGTGTCATTTTGCAACCATAGTATCAGTCGACTAGGTTATTCACATAAGTTAGGTCTGTCGATACAATAGCTACACCGTCCGACGCCGACATTCCTCACTGTGCCGCACCCATCGTCATCCATAGTCCCCCCTGTCAAGTGCCCCTGTTAGCAGAATTTTTTACCACCACCATGTCCTCCGTCGCAAATCGAGTCTTGTCCATTTCAGAAATCCTTCACCACGTATGCGAGTTTTTATATGGACACGACCATTATTCCAGTGCCCTCAGCGCTCTATGGCGTACTCGCGATGCTGAACCCAAGGACTGGGCAAGTATGCATGGCCAGTGCGGGCCATCGATGCTGAATCGTGTAGAAACATTTGAGGCTGGTGATAGGTAGAATAAAGCAAAAGTAATCGAGGGCTCATCACGATGTTGATTGCCATCAGAGAAGTCTACATACATATAATGGCGACATATTATTAAGGCCGATACAACCTCAACAAGAACGTACCGCTAGCCTCGAATTAGATATTCTCACCTCCTAAGTGTTGGGGCAATTTTGACGAGGCATAGATGCCGAAGAAAATAACCACCCATAAAACGAAGTATACCATATATCCACCTGCCAGCTGACGCTCAAGTGATAGCGAAAACAACGACGCGGAGATGGACGGGCCTAGAGAGCGAGTCACTGAGCTCACTATCTGAGCGATACCGTTCGTGGTGGAGAGCGCAGCAGGAGATGGGGTAGCGTCGATAATGAAGAGTTGGTTGCAAGCTAAAATTCTTAAGGCGCGCGATGCAACATTATGCGAAGTATCACTCACGATATGCCATGAAACTGAAGCAATAGCATACCAGTTGGACCATCATGATCGCGTAAACTAACGGATCCACCTGACCAGCCCTCTTCGTGAGATAGCTCATGACAGGGTATGCTCCAATGCTCAGCAAGTACGTCGAAAACGAAAATCGGAACAAGGCTCGGGGACCAAATCTTTGCACCAACTTCGAGAAAACAAGGAGCTGAAAGATTGCATTACACACGGCCCAGACACCCATAATGGCGCCTATTCGAGCTGGATGGAAGCCAAGACCACCAAGGGAGATAGAGGTAGAATACATCAGGGGCATGAGGACTTGATATGATTGGTCGGCAAAAGACAGGAAAGCGTGCGTGATGAGGGATACTAGGACTGGACGTGAAGATAGGACGGCGCGAACGGGAGGGGTCTTGAACTCGAGTCCCTCGGAAAACGCGCGAGAATCGGAGGAGTTATTGATGTCATTTGTTCCATAGCTGTTCTGACTAGAGTCGTCAAGCAGGGCCGCTGATTCTGGGGAGACTGAACCCCGGGGTTTCGTCAAAGAAGGCAGAGTCTGAGTTGGAAGCCCCTTAATTTCGGTGGAATTCCTCACGCAAATAACCTACATACCTCTTTGAAGAAAAGTGTCCCTAAAATAAGGACGAAGAGGGTGTAGAATGCCACTGCAGCGCAAGGTAGGAAGTAGGGGAAGTTGCGAAATAGTGGGACTTTGCCGAAACTTTCAGGCCACCTTATTGCTGGTTGAGCCAGTGCGCCGCCGATGAGTGGACTGTATGGGAAGGTTAGAGCAGCAACTTGGTGAATAAAGATGGGCGAGATACCCTAGAGTCGACCCGGCAGCCCAGACAGCGGGGTAGATGCTCCACGCTTTGGCGAGATTTGTTTGGTCTGTAATCTGGTACGTCTTAAGTATCCAATGAACAGTACCTGGCAGTTATATGTACCTCGGCGATGACATTTTTGCCAACACCTTAGACGGCAGCTCAACATCTAGTCAAAGCAGGGAGCAAATTATACATACCAACGTTACCATTGAACGCCCCTTGGGCGCAACGGCTAAGTACGATCATGGCGTACTTCGTTGATAAGCCGAAGCTCAGCATCGAGATCGTCAGACCTAGCGGGCCCAGCAACAAAATGGGTCGGCGGCCCACGATATCGGATGCCCAGCCCCAAAACAGGACCGTCAAGCATTCTGCTACAAAGAAGATAGATTCCTGAGCGAGGGCTTAGCTTAATCAACATCAATCACCAGTTCGGCACTCTTACTATTATTCCAGCGTAGTAACCAGTCTTGCGTTCATCACCATGCGTGACACCCGTTTCGCGAATGAGCTGGTTGATAAACGGGAATATGACTGTGTTGCAAAGAGGCTCTGTGCCTTGCAGCATCATAAGAATGGTGAGTTGAAGCCTTGGTAAAGGCGTGCGTCCTGCAGAAGGCATCGGAGGGAGGATGAAGACTGTGACAGGTACTTCGCTGGGAGGAGGGTGATTCTCTACTAGATGACCCTACGGTGGGACTAAGATATCCTGCGGCTTCAATCGCCGCCCCCGGCAAACTGAATGACATGGGAGTTCCGTATGGCACCCTCTGATAATATTAGAAATTGAGCCCGTAAAGACGACGGGCCGATCAGCGAACTATGAACAACTTACGTGGTCAGCCAAATATACTACTTCTTAGATAACTGCATCTTCAAATTACCCCGGGTCTGCAGCACTGTGAGCTGGCAAATCCAAGTAGCGCGGAAGGCGCATCCCTTTTAAGGAGCACATACGAGGGTCCCGGGCTTTTAGGGTTGTTCAAGAAGCCCATAGAATTCCATCTATGTCATCGCATACCACAAGGGCAAGCCAAAGGGACTCATCACTGGCAAAATCTAGTGATCCATTACTCGAGTAGTCAATCTCCCGTGGGTAATTGAAGCGCTCACAAGGATATCCCAAGCGCTGGGTATTGATTAGTGACTCTCCATAGAATTCCTCAGTTCGTACGCAGACGTGATGATAGTGAAGTACTCCATAACTTGAACCTGAAGTTGAACGGTCAAAACTTCGAGATCAGGTGGCGCTTAAGCGCCTAACGTTTTGCCGCGAGCGCCTGTTCCGGTGGCTAGCTAGTACCATGTCCTCCGCAAATCGAGCGTTGTCGATTTCAGAGGTCCTTGAGGATATATTCCAGTTTTTATACGGCCACGACCTTTATACCACTGCACTCGTGTGTACACAATGGTCGGAGGAAGCTCTTCGTGCTCTATGGCGTGTCATCGAGGACCCGATCGACTTGTTTGAGCTCTTGGCACCTATGACCCTCGTGGACAACGGAGAATTGGACTTTTATGTTTGTGGTTCTTATCTCCTGAATACCATTATAATTAACCATTCCATCTAGTGCTTTACTCGCGATATCGAGCCCGACGACTGGGCAAGATTCGACCGCTATGCGTGGCGAGTGCAGGCCATCACATTCGATGAGTCAAGACGATTGGGTATCTCAGCCATCCAATCCATCTCCGCTAAAAGGATCCAGCCTTACATTCTACCCAATTTACGCCGGCTGGAATGCACTATCGACCCCGAAGTCCTATCCCTCCTCGTCTATCCTGGGATCGAGAAGATTTCATTTCTCAATGACCTGGATCGGTTCTCTGAAGAACCTGAGAGCTTGGGCAAGGCGTTATCCGTTTTATCCCAAGCGCCCTTCCTGAAGATATTGTGGCTGGAATCTTTAGATATGGGGGATTGCGAGCATACTTTCTTGCTGTTAATCCCAAAACTTGCCAATCTTAAGGAAGTGGAGCTACCGATTGATGGCCTTACCCCGCGTATCACGGAGGCCTTAGCAGGACTTCGTACGGTTGAGACGTTATCCGCGATGGAATACTACGAGCCAGAGGAGACTTTCTCCACCGCCTTATCTTCAACCAGCTTTCCTGCCCTCAAGGACCTAGGCATGGCCATCCCATTCAGTCGAGCGGCGATTTGTTTAACACGAAACTACTCCCCCGCTTCGCTCACCGCGCTTTCCCTGCGTCCACTTTTCTCCGAGTCGCCAGATGACTACGGACGTATCCTCACCGTGGTCAGCAATGTATGTCCTCAACTACAGAAGCTCACCCTCCTCATCGGATACGAACCAGTCTGGAGTGACTCTCCCCACGTTAACATTATCACCTTCGCCACTTTGGAACCCATTCTTGCGTGTACCAAACTCCAGTCTCTTTCCCTCCACCACTCCCAGCCCTTCGCACTGAGCACCAACGACCTTGTGTCAATTGTGAAAGCCCTTATTCATTTAGATTCCTTGTCACTAACCCCACGCCCACATCACCGACCACCTGCTACCCTCGACGTTACTAGTTTATCCACGATTGCACCCTTCTGTGACAACTTGGAGCTTCTCGCTATCTACCTCGCACCACCCGAATCGCCCCCGCTCTCTAACATCGACCATGAGACACATGTCAACAAATTCAAGAAACTGAAGAGACTAACAGTTGGCACTCCACTGTCCGAACGATATCTCGACCCCACGGAGTTGAAGCGAGTCGTTCCTGTGGATTGTTTTGTGCGGTTTCAATGAACTCCAACTCCCTTGTAATAGAACTATACGACATCTTGAAGTAGACTGATTACAACTAAAAAGTACTCATCACTGTTGCTTATGTACTGTGTTGTTTTGCAACCGTACCAGTCGTAGGATATACAAGCCGAAATGGGTCTGTCGATACCGTAGCTACAAGGTCCAGCGTCGAAATTCCTCACTGTGCCGCACCCATCCTCATCCATAGTCCCCCCTGTCAAGAGCCCCTGTTAGTGGTACTCAACGAGACGGTGAGTACTGGCTTCATACCTTGACGAACATCGTCAAATGGACGCCTGGCCTGATTTTCTCTTTACCCTTCGTACCGGCACACGTTGCCCATTCCTTTGGAGGTATGGTGTCCGCGGGCTGAGCGTCTGGCGCCAAGCTGAATGAAGAGAACTTCTGGAGTAGCTTGATGAGGAAGAAGGATGCTTCGTGGTAGGCGAACTGGCGATGGTTGATCGATGATGAATAATACGTCGCTGTACTCCAATAGAAGGACCACTCACTTGTTGACCAAGGCAAATCCGAGGGCCGCCGTTGAAGGGCAAGAAGACTGGAAAGGATTTCAACAAATGCAGAAAGACGGGAGATACGGCAGGCCGTACTGTATGGATTCTTCGTGATAAGTTTCACCCTGTCATCGAGGAATCGGTCTGGATCAAAGGTTGATGCTAGACGAAACTCAACGTCAGCTGTATCTTGCGGAGCGGATTCAGAAGAACGAACCAGAAGGACCCCATAAATCTGTGCGGCGATGCATGAGGAAGACACCATAGACACAGCTTTGGCGGGAGTCAGTGGTAGCCCAAGTAGAGGTAAGCAGAAGATATACGTGGTATCAGCAGGGACATAATAAGGTTTTCCGCCTGGAGCGGATGGAGGCAGAGTAGTTGCGTGCTTGGATGCTCTATGCGCATATCATTATCACCAGGCAATACGACGGAAAGGGGTGGATAATGACCTCGCATCAAAGGGTCTGGCGCAACGGTGAGTAGGTTACAGTCAATAGATTAGCAACAAGCTTACACAGGGGGATATAGACGGAGCGTTTCTGTACAGGGTTGATCAGTAATCCGACACAAATGCAAGCTAGGTCATCTCAATACCATTGATGAAGGCTCGCAGATACTTCATGTCGCGAAGATCGTCGAAGTCCGGCCGCCGAGTGGGACCCACTTTCTCCAGAATTTCTGCTCGTAGCCTCTTCAGGACATGGGGGTTTTCCGCGAGCATGTAGACGGCGTAGGTCAGCGTGCAAGCCGTCTATGTACGGGCAATTAGCGATGTCTTTCGAACGGAAACATGTCGTACAGTATCTCGGCCTGCAATCATGATGTTAAGTATTTCATCTTGTAGGATTTGATGGTCTACGCGTAAACGTTAGCGGAGATACTGACAACCCGGTTCAGGAAAGCTACCTTGGGTGGTCTTGACCAAGTGATCAAGTAGCGTCTCTCCTTCCTGAGCTTCCTTCTCCGCACTGATCAGTTCACCACTGGCAACACGTGCCTTATACCTCTCAATCGCAGTAGCAACGATGGGATTTATGAACTCGTTGACGACATCTCGATGTGGCTTGACTTTATCATTCCACTCGAACAACGGCCAGTGATATCCTCCTGCGCCTCTGTAAGCAGTGAAGTTCTGTCCTTCCAGGAAGGAGTGTGCGAAGACATTTGCAGGATGGCTCACGTTAGCCGCTGTGATGGATAGAGGAGATGAAGGTGGGTAGTCCAGACCGGCGGACAAGGAGCGAACATCCTGCCCGAACAAAAATTCTGTGGCCGAGTCCAAAGTAAACCTAGATACCATATCCTGCCAAAAGGTAAATCTCAGCGAATCTCACAGAGAGACAGACTCGGAAACGTACCTGGAAGTCAATGGGATATCCCTCGGCCAGTCGAACGGCTGTCTGGTTTAGCGCGTCCTCTGCATGTCGATCGAAGTTGTCAAAGTGGCTGATTCGATCCTTGCTGAAGAACGGGCGAGTCATTGATCGATGGAATCTGAATTGGGTTGAGTGACGTTCAAACGTTTTATGACCGGAACATACTTCCAACGTTCACCTTGCAAACAAGCATCAAGATAAGCTGTGGCAATGAAATTTAATTCACTAACCATCTGAATTGAAGACCCCTGTTCCAAGGAGGGAAGTGAATCGGCTTTCACTAAGAGGGCCTATTGAAAAGGCTCAGCAAGTACCTTGTAGTGAAAGTCGGAGCTTGATTACCTTTCTCGAAGTCGTCGAATTGAGTCGCAAGGATGGCCTAGGTAAGTGATAAATCAGCGCCGTTCATCGCAGTGGGATGTATGGAATACTTTGACGTGCTGGGGTTCCAAGGTCATAATCTGTGAGGAGTCAGACATGAGGGCCAGTGATCAATCAAGTCGCAGATTTACGGTGTAATTCGATAGAACCCTCAACCCGTAGATGTTGCCATACTTCTCACTCCATTCCGCAAAGATCTCACCTGCAAACGTTGTGAGCATAATTCGATCTGAACGTCGTAATCATTCTTACCAGGGTATCCGTGCTTGATCGAGCGGTCCATCTCCCGGATGAGAGACAATCCTCCGAATGAGGAATCCAGGGTAGGAGGTCGAATCGCCCCCATCCGGGCAGCCGCAACTCGATTGGCATAGCTCGAATAGATCGAAGAGAGGAAGAAATATGCAAAAGGCAAGGCGAAGGAAAGGAGCAAGACAGCTATGGCGGGGAGGGCGGGTTGCAGCCGACGAACACCATATTCAACGAGCACGTAGGAGAATACAAACGGTGCGAGGAACACAGGTAGGTGTCTAGCGAGGTGCGAAAGTCCGATGGGGACCGCCATGGATTGTCGAGTGCGAAAGCAGTTTGATGTTGATTATATATCTAATGCGAATGCAGGGTACACAAGCAGCTCAACGGCGCCCCCGCCAGGTCCCGACGGCCATGCCCTACGAGCATTGCTGCGGGGAAGTGTAGCATTGGTGGGGTATCTCAGGGAGGCCAATCATCGTCCCGCGAAGGGCGAAACTTGGAGCTGAGACGACGTGGCTCCGCCATCCAACGGAACTGCCGTCTCCCTGATGGGGTAAGCCTTACCAGGGTGAGAGCCTTTTTGGTGAGCTTGAAGTGTTTGTGAATCAACACGACAACCAAACGTCGCACGCTGAGTTCGGCCGCTAGGGTTTCAAGCCCCAAGTTTGGCAGAGAGGTTGGCGTTTGTTTCACCGTCGACTGGGCATGACTGCGGAAGCATCCGGTTATATTCAGGTATGGATTCAAAGCGACTGACCTAGGAGCTAAAATATACTACTACCATGATTGACAGAGGAAAAAGGATTCTGAGAGTGGTTTGAAACATCTGCAATGAACATTGTCAGGACAAGGAACGGACGTTGGTTGGGGAGCCCCTGAGCAAGCCGAACCCCCTGAATGCCAAGCCAAGCCAAACAACGACTGTGCCACTTGCACCACTTCTTTCTGTAGCCTCGGCGGTGCCAAACAGCCTGTGTTCCAATTTTTGGGCTTGTATCGTGTGTCTGTGGCTGCCATATGCCTTATTGGGCATATGGCAGGACTTATGGCACCGGCCAATGAAAGTGGCTGATTCTTTAGGTAGCGTTTTCCCACGCTGGTAGACTGCACATCGCCGCATCCTCTAGCTGTTTCCCTGCGGTTATCCACTGTCTGCTTTCATTCTGGACCTGCTTGAGTCACTAAATATCACGCACATATGGGCAGGTGAACTGCAAGAGGTCTACACGGAGTTTTATGACATGCCAGGCTAAATCAGGGAGATTTTGATGAGGTGCGCGTCAGAGATTGGCTCATAACTTGGGAATGAGTGCTTACATTGATTCGATTTAACTACCACTAGGTAACCTTTGACTGGGGCTCTCTTTTGAGCCCCTACTTGACTCGTTTCGTTGAAACGCGAATTCGCTATTGCTTATTTTTATTTTCAAATTGATCTCTTCACCACCACCGATCGCGTATTCCGATTTCCTCGAACCCATGCGTTTCTGAAAGCCACCGACATCAGCTTTCAGATGAGCCCCTACTCAACATGGTACGTACTGATGCCGCTATGATATTCACATTTTTGTCCACTATCCCCCATCTCACCACATTTACACTATCCCCGGGGCCTTCAGTGCTTTACTCTTGGTGCTACCCAGCTATCATCACTGTTCCTCACCTCTGAATGCTAGACTAGCACCAGTCTCCCCTTCAATTTGCGTAGATTCCACATTAAAACCATGCTGACTCTGCTGCTACAATACCCAGCCTGTATTACTGCAGTCCGTCCGTACTAATGGTCTTTTGATTGCTACATTACCCAGAGCATATGTGCGTGTGATGTGCTGTCAAGTATGTGTCCGGCCGAAGGCCGGAACGAAAAAATTAGTGGAAATAACATTAGTCACTCGTCCGGGATTGAACACGCAGCCTCCTGAGAAAAAGGTACACACTTCAGACAATCTACCAACTGCGCCATGCACTAGTGTAGAATTTGTGTATTTTGTGGGGACTTATGGCATCTTGAAAAACTTGATTAGCCACAGACATAAGACACAAGCCAATTTTTGTTCGACTCGAGACATGCTTCAATTCATCAATGGTGTACTCTTTCTACCGGCCGACCACCTCAATCTTGAATCAGCCAATTGGCTGAAGCTTCTAAGAATGGCCGACATTCTACGAACTCCGTAATCGTATCCAGGCGCTGGCGTTGGGTGCACGTACCACGATGGAGTTGGCGCGAATTGCGAGACATTTTCGGCTGCGGTAGGACGCTCACAGTCAGAACCACAGCTTGCACCTTTTCACGACCTTTCAAAATTCGCGTCCGACTGATTTGAAGTATACATTGCACCTCCCAATCGCACCAAGTTCCACAGACCAAGCGACCCGTGGTAGGGTGCGCCGATAGTCCAAGCTTCAAATTTAGGCTCCGCCAATTAGCGCTTATTGCCTAAGCACTAAGCGCCTAATTCACAACGACACATTATTTCTATAATTTCGTGACCAGTTTAGTTTTATAAGGAGTCTTTGCCTACGTGAGACTCAATCAAAATATATTGCGTGCAAAAATCGTGCTCTGGAAATGTTTTTGGAATTTTTTCAATTTTTCTGACCACCTTGACGGAATTTTCTCACGGGCAAGCTATGTCACACAACCCTGTCACGCGCACCAACTCGCCCTTCGCACTCTTCTCGCCAACCCTCCGCCAGACGATGAGGTAGAACATTTCAAAGTTCCTCCTGGTCCTCTGAGACCTGTCAGATTTTTCAGCCGGTGTTCCTGCTTTTCTCGTCAGATAAGTCGCCCATTTTACTCCCAATCCATTATAATGCATCTTGTTTCCGCAGTGCCATGATACTTAGATTATCCAGTACCGCCGGGCGCACTCCCTAACTCCTCTTTGCCTTTTGGTTGCCTTTTCACAGGTTTTTTTTCTGTCCCGCTCCAGCAGATTTTGCATGTCACTTTGTAAGTTCCTGCTTCTCTCCCTCGGATCGTACTCTCTCTCCTACTCCCTGTATTGTTATCTAGTTTAGTTACAGTTTTTTATCCTTTTTAACTATGGAACTATGCAGCTCCCGCCTCCTTCGACACAATTTATGAGCAAATAATGAGATTTTATTTGTTTATTACTCGGTGTGACGGATACGTCACACTGGCGGAGCTCAAATTGAAGCTTGGACTCCTGGCGCATGGTACCCGTGGTCTTCTTCGTTATGCTCCAAGTCATTGTGTCCAATTTTGTGACATATTGAAATGCCCTCAACGGACTCAGATGCGTCGGATGATCAGTGACGTACGCAATATGCCTCAGGCCGCTGTATGAAAGATGTGATGGGTTCTACCAGGTCAAAGGTACGTGATAAGTCTCACCGACTCTGGGGAATAATCTGAGCCCCGATTGATCCCACCACCTTTAGAACATTCGCAATCGAAACAACCCCGTTTCTTCACGAGCTACTCCTTCTCAACCAGTTGTTCAGGATACACTCGCCTCGTCCTGACAATGTGCCGACCTATCAATGATCAAGTTGGCGATCTGCGAAGGATGTAACGCTCATCGCTCATGACCAAAATTCCCCGCCGCGAACTCTACGCATTTGTAGGTCCTTAAGCCCATCTTCAACAACTGACTTATGTATCTCTACTAGGATTCAAGGTCACCCTGGAACTATGCATAGCTGAGGCACCCTTTCGCTAGTTGATTCTTTGTAAGGATGCTTGAGGATTCTGGAATCTGTCTGATCAGTTTTTGTCATCTCATCCCTGTCTCTCTTGATTCGAATTCACCGATGTTTGTTCGGATAGACTCACATCTTGAAGCAGATCAATGATTTACCCCTTGGACAGCGTATCGTATTGCGTCATTCAGACTCACTGCGGATGGCAATACAATCCTTTTGACCCGTTGCACTCATGAGAGATAGCGGTCTTTACCCTTTACGAACATTGCGTAGGTTCCCCTTTGCCGCTTTATGTCCCCCATATTAACGCGCTTGTATCTACAGTGGTATGTCTCTTGATGAGAGCAAGCACAAGGACCCACGTCAGTTTAACCCTGCCCGCTTCTTACCCAAGTCGATGGGAGGTAGTGAGGAACCCTCCTTCTGGGATGTGTTTGGCATTGGTAGAAGGTTTGTTATTCCGGTTCTCGCGCCGCCTTTAATAATGTCTTGTAGAGTCTGCCCTGGCAGGCATCTCGCAATAGCCAATATATGGATCGTCGTGGCCACCATTCTCTCGAACTACATCTGTCCAAAGCAAAAGATGAGACTGGCAAGGAGATCGTACCCGTATTTGAATTCAATGCCAGTATCACAAGGTACGCTTCTCAGTCAATACCCTGCCCTTGGGCCTTCTTTGACCTCGTCGCATCTAGCCGCCTGAAACCCTTCCCTTGTGGTATCGCTCCCCGCTCCGAGAATGCAGAGAAGTTAATTTCAGAGGCTGTTCATAACGTACACTAGACCCCCGCCTTTGGTCTCGGGCTTGGTTCAATTCTCCCATGTACGTATGGAACTCGTTATCACTTTCCCACTATGTCAATCGAATTGTACTTCTACACTCCTATCCACTCCGAACAACTGATAAGGGGCTACTTCCAACGTCGACCATTTGGTGCGTCCCGAATCTACGCGATTGTATTGATCTTGACGTTCCGCACGCCGATACTTACGACCATATGTGATCATTCTAGATCTGAATTTGGGAAGATCAGCTGTTTGATCACACGATATCATCACACGAAACCGTCTATGCGGGGACTGCATCGGTGCTTTGCTTACCGGGTTGGATACTATCGAGTCCGAGGGTGCTTTCTCATATGAGCTCGAGCTCACGTGCAGGCGAACCTGCTGACCTCGGTCGCAGCTACAAATGATGACACTGCGAGCGAACCATTTTATCACACCCTCTTCAGCGGCCACCATGTCAGGAGTAGTGTGTCTTATTCCTTGCTTTGTTTTGCACGACGTTAATCCAGCCTATTATAGCAAGTTCCAACCACTGCCAGCCTCCCGCCGATCATTGCGCAGCTGTTCGCAGCCAAGGCGCGAAAAGGTATACAGCTTTAAAGATAGAGTGACGCTAAGCGTGCTGATCCCCTGCCCAGGCCTCACCTTCGAACAGATCGCCAAAGAGATTGGAAAGGACGAGGTCTGGGTTGCGGCTGCCTTCTTTGGACAGGTGAGTCTAATGTCTTGTGCTGGAGGGATAATCTTATCCACGCGGAACGGTAGGCCAAGTTCACTGAAGAGGAGCTGAAGAAAGTAGCAGGATTCGTTGGAGTGGATGGTGCTGAACTTGTAAGCGACCTCGGAGACCATTGGTGGCCTGATCGTGGTCTCGGCCCAATTCCCCCAACTGACCCCGTCATCTATCGCTTGTACGAGGTGCGCATCCTTGAAAGCTATTCATCCTAGTTTACTGAGTGGGTTTGGACATCCTTCAGGGAGTGCTTGTCTACGGACATGCAATTAAGGTGCGTTCAGAACCTCCGCCCTTATCAAGCTCTTATTTAGGAGAAATTAGGCTATTATTCATGAAAAGGTGCTTAACCACTTGCTCGGCATATGACGCTGACCAGTCATAATTCTTCATCCAGTTCGGCGACGGCATTATGTCCATGATTGACTGCAAGATCAACATTGACCGGAAGCCGGATCCCAAAGGCGATCGCATCCTCTTAACCTTTGAGTACGTATCCCATCTTATAAGAATGTATTTACGCTTACGAGCCAACGACAGTGGCAAATTCCTCTCGTACGCGAAGTGGTAGGCGTTCATGACCCATAGTTGTTCGCAATTCGATGTACTATATTCCGCCCGTTGTTTCCCCTCGTATGGGTTCAAATGTAAGCTGGCAAGCGAGTCATCGTGTCTTCTTACTGTTGTGTCCGACCGAAACAATCATTGCAAGCTCCTCTATAGGAGCGCCGACAGGGGATATGACATCGCAAAGCGCCGGACCCACGAAAGAGTTTGCCTCGAGCTACCCATCCAACTTCCCTCCAAGTTGCCGCCTAACCTACCCTCGCACAAGAACAAGTTAGCTCGCAGTTTCATTGCCTAACCGGTACGGGCTTCCGCGACATTGTGATCAGACAATTATCGAAACATGCGGCTATTTTTCCTGCATCGTTGGTTACCCACATTTCAGTTCTATTCGGCTGAAATCCTCAGTTGTCGCCTGCATATGCAACCGTCGTAACAGTGCATTGACTCGGAGGTATGTATGTGGGCGCAATCTACTGGCTCCATATCTCCTGTCTGTTTCTCCGATTCTACCATGTGATAACAACTTACCGCCCAGATGATCTAGTCTTACATCGTTGACAGAGGTAAAGCCTGCGCAGGAATTTCCAGCGTGTATAATTCCAGCTGGATCTTTGATAGATTTGGTGCGTATTCCATCTCAACATCTGCCTCTTCCTTGGGCTTCATGCGTAGTCGCCTCAGTTGGGCAGCTGGGTCAATACAGCCGATAGAGTAGGCTAGCGAGTCCACTCACTGACTATCATTGGGGCCTATAATCTGTAAGTGGCTGCGTAACTAATTCCACACCATGATATTCTGACGAGGGCGGGCCATTGTAGGTACGAGCCACCCAGTCCGAAGGCTGCTTGCTTTGTCTGACGATCGATCACTTGGAATCCTGATATGGGTAGCGCCTCTACAAGTCGTACAATGGTCATCGTAAATGAACTGGTCAATTCACGACTAAGTTAAAGAGGGCCCTGTCGAGTATATAAACCCGCTGGTGGCATTTCGTCTTCTCCATCTATCTTCCTTTCTTTCTCCCTGTTCCCGGTGGCACACCTCTTTCTACTTTGTTTATTTTATTCGCTCTTTCCAATGGCTGGTCCACGATACGAAACCAATTTCGTCGATACCAGAGGCCTCTTAGATCAAGTAAGCTGCTACTATCGTTCTTTCACTAACTGTGGCCTCAAGACGCCCGTCGTATAGGTTGCTGAGCGAGTCTCCAGAAACCACCATTCGAAGAGAGGCTTGAAAACCCAGGAAGATGCAGTCGACCAACAGGTGCGGATCCATCTAAGAGGCTTTATTTCATATTCACTTTATTATATCTCGTCCAGCCTCCTTCGCCTAAGCTTCGTTATTACAGTTTGCTTTCTGACGCGGACGACTTAATGGATGGTCGCAATCCCTCCTGGCATGTCTTCCCTGAAGATGCCTTCATACCTTATGAGCACAGGGGGCTGGTTCCCCCCATTTCGCCTTCGTACCTTCCGAAAATCCGACATAACTGGATGGACCCTCCAGTCATGATCCACTTCCCAGATCCTGGCTGGGCCGACGATGCCGATGAGAACTCGGAGAAGCCTTCCCCACGGATTCGATCTCCAACCAAAAAACGACATCGCTTGCCGCGAACTCAGCGTGCTAATGCAAGTTCGGGCCAGCCGCAGGCACAAGACTTGGTCCCTCCCGAAGCTGGGCTCTCCTCTGGGACCAGTTTCACGGAACAGCTCGTGCAGCCTGTGGTGCCACCTCAGCCTCTAGAACAAAATGACGTCGCTCAGACTGCCATGGAGGTCGATGACACTTCTGACTACACATCAGACCCTCGCTACTCTCTCATATGCCGCATCGAAGGCTGCTTGTCCGTGTTCCAGACGAACGCTGACTGCAGACGGCATCGTGAAAGCCACAGATCCGCGTGGAGATGCCCGAAGTGTAAGGAAGGCAGCGGGATCTACACTAGGCGCGATGCCCTTACGCGACACTGGAACAATATGCCATCCCACCACAGCGGAACTGCCAAGGATTGCAAGTACCCCAAGTTCGTTGGGGCCTTGCCTGAGCCAGTGGCGCTCACTCGAGAACAGTTTAACAAAGCCGTTGCCAAGGATGCGAAACTGCGACTAGCAAATGGTGGGACTCTCAGTCGCACTCGCAAGAACAAGGATTAGCACCACTTTGATTTCACTCTTTATTTGCTCTTTATCTTAATTTATTGCTTTCGTTTGTGACAGCGCGTATTTTATCTTCGCATCCACTGAGCATCGTTGATCTACACGTTCACTTCGAGCATCTTCCTTCTATCCTATTGGCACTAATATCATGTAGTCACGTAGTAGTAGTAAAGTAGTGCATATACTTGAATAGACCCGCTACGGCCCGCACTGGAAATGACGAAGTCCCCCTCATCCCTTTTCCAACAGGGGTGGGAACACCCGGCCGTTTGAAGCACCCGCTGGTGTGACGTCACGCAGACCCGCTCCCAACTGCCTGTCATGTCACTCTTGCCTCTGGTGGCTCCGATGTCGAGCGGCTTCATTCCTGTTCCGCGACCATCATCTCCTCCTTTCCTCTGCGTCCCCCATCATGACGTCTGCGTTACTTGGAAAAGCGGGCAAGAAACTGTTTGAGAAGCATCTAGAGCAATATGCGCCTTCGGATCCATTATATGAGTACTATATCGACGAGAGGGGCAAGCAGAAGCGGAGGAAGGTGAGCGCTGCTTTGGTGGCGTGCCAGAGTCTTTGAAACTGACAATTGTGAGCTTAGAGAGACCTTCCACCCGGACTATCAGCCAGAGATGCGAAAATCCTGCAAGCGGTGAAGGCTCGTGCAAGTCGTCTAGACAGAGGATTCAATTTGTGTGGGTTTAGATTTGGCTGGACTTTCTTCATTGGTGAGTCATCACGCAGTCTATGCTTGGATCCGTAAGTTTAGCGGTGTATCGTAGGTCTCATACCCGTTGTTGGCGATGTTGCCAATATAGGGTTGAATCACTTCTTTGTCGTCCGCAAAGCTAAACAGGCCGAGTGAGTATTGATGAACTACCATATCATCGCGCATTGAATCGCCGCTAGCCTTCCTCCATGGCTCGTTCACCGAATGGAGTTTAACAATCTCGTTTCAGGAGCTGTCTCCTTTATTCCCCTGGTTGGAGATGTCCTTCTCGCTGTTTACAAGGCAAACTCTAGAAATGCAGCCCTTCTCGAGGAGTTCCTGCGCATTCGGGGCGAGGAATTCATCAAGATTCGTGCTGAAGGAGGGGATCCAGATACAATGCAGAAAGAGAATGCGAAAGCCGCGAAGAAGAAACGCAAAGGTAAATCCAGGGGTATCGCGCGTTCGAAAGAGATCGCGCCTGGTGTTACCAAGCACGATGCGGAAGAAGTGAAACCTGGAGCTGGACGAGAACCCGGTGAGGTGCCCAGTGGTGCTAGTAGCATGGCCTTTGCTGCCGGGGACACTGCCGGTGCTACTGGTCAGTAAGCTACCATGTCTCGCCGTTGACGAATGCTGAATCCGTTTTCGGGCAGGATTCACTAAGTCGCCTGGAAGTGCGCGCTCGAAAGCTTCGAGATCCAACTTTGGTTCTCGGCGACTGGGGGCTATGTCGAGCTGGGGAAAGAAGACTAAACCTCAAGATGGTCTACCTCCGCCGCCTGGAAAGAGGGGAAGTAGATTTCTGGAAGACCTAGATGGTGTATAACAGATACCATGAACCGTAGATAATGAATTCGATCCGGCTGTGTAGTCGTAGTGTGTATCGTACTGTCGCACTTGAACTCTGTAGTACATGTAATGGGACATTGACAATTAATTTCGCGCAGGTGTAAACTTTGGCGTTTGTGCATCAGATTCCTGGTAAAGTTACTCTTATGCATAATGCCAATCAACCTGAAGAACTCCTGTATCAAGAGGCGCGAACGATTGGAACAATCCAGGTGACATATCCAATGCATATCTCGAGCAACCTTCACATCGGTCGACAACGGTGGCTGGTAAGGTCTTTCCTTGGTCTGTATTTATATGAGCCAACGCGTCCGGCGCAGAGAGTACGACGTACAGTATATTATGACCTTCTTGAAACAATGACTTCCACCGGCGTATTCATCTTTCGACAGTGCGACCACATGGTCCCTATCGTCGCTTCCAGCGCCGCATGCGCCCATTCCAGTGTGGTACCACGTCGCTGGAGAGGATGACGGTCAGCCAGGCTCCAGCACGCGACACAAAACGCCCTCACCTTGGCCATGATTGTTCCTACCACTTCGTGCGAATCGCACCAGAAAGGCGACAACAAATGCCAGAGCAAAGCGAGTCCATGATGGCAACATTGTAGTACGACTTCAGGCAGAGAGGCTTGGGCGGAGAGGTTGGCAAGGTGAGAGCTTCTTATCAAGCGTATTTGCGCTAACGGCGATTATGGAGAACGAACGAGCGGGACGTGTAAACGAATGTGAGGCTTGTAGCAGTGATTGCGGGCGAAACGAGTAGCGGTCAGCTAACAAAAGGCGGTCGAGCGGCGGGTAGGCTGTGTGCGATTCTGAAGTGGATATTATAGTAAAAAGCAAGAGCTTTTATCCAGCGGCTGACGCGTTGTGGGCGTGACAAATTTCGAAGATGATCGGGAAATTTGGCGAGCCTGGCGTCGGCCACTAGAAGCCGCCCCTAATTTTCTAAAATGTTATGTAAATTTCGCGCTACGGTGAGTCGGGCCCGCTAATTCCCCGAATGCGCTTGGGGATATGAAGGGCATATTAAGAGGAATCTAGAGGCTAGTACGTGAAAATCTCTGACAGGAGATCGCAATCTCAGTGTCAGCCATGCTAAACTCCTGACAGCTCCTTTCCCCCCTGTCAGCCAAGACATTTGAGCCGAGGCTCGGAAATTGCGTATATGCATTGGATCTACATAAGCTACTACATGATTCTAAGACAATATGATATACTGTACTGCTGTATCTACTATTAATCTAAGGATAGGGAAGACTGAAGGTGAACAATGAGAGTGTGGATAGTAGGACTGAGACAGGAAAAGCCATTATCCGTGAAGCGTGCTAAAAGATATAACGAATGAAAGGGAGGCTGCCGACTACGAGAGCCGATTTTAATTCTTGTTCGGATATCATCCCTGGACGACTCTTCTGACTGCCTCCGAGGAGAGGCCTAGGAGCGGCATGTCTTTCAAGCTGGCATTGTATAGTCTAACAACGTAGCTGTTGGGGATAGGTCCCTCATCGGAGGGTTTTCCAGACCGCCAGTGTCTTCTAAGGCCACATTTTCTAGTGAACGACGTCTTGCATTCGTTGCACTCATATCGGACCCGTAGGTGTTTCTCCCGGCGGTGGCGTCTGAGTACTGAGGGATCGTGGCTAATAAATCGACATTCCGGGGATCGTCTACAAATCCAGCTGCACTGATCATCTCTTGTCCAGTTCTGGGTGAGAAGGTCGTCGCCGGGATGGGGATGAAACGACCTGTCATGCCGTGGCTTTCTGGCAGGTCTGCCAGTTGGTGAGTGGGACGAGAAGAGGTGGATGGATGAGCATCAAGAGGATTAGAGTCCGAAGACGATGGTATGAATGGGCAAGTTTGGAGAGTGCCTTGGGGCAGAGCGTCCACAGGATTGACAGTCAACGGTGCATAGGGCATCGGCTGAGGAAGGGCACATGCTGAATTCTGGTCGATTTGAGAGGCTATCTCGAAGTGGTCGGCTCCAGATGTTGTCTCGAGCGGCTCTAGGCCATTACATTCTACCAAAGGTTGGGATGCCGATTCCTCTGCCAACGTAGTCACCGGCAGAACGACTGGGCTATTAGAACAGGAAAGTTGCGGTGACGCCTCGATTGGCGGGCGCCCGTACTTTCTTCGCAGCGATGGGGGTAAGTGGCTGTAGGGTGCGTGGCGGGCGAGGCGTTCAAGTTGCGCCTTCCGCGTTGGACTCACGGGTTTCGGGGCGTGTATGGGGTTGGAAGGTGTGGCCGGGTTCTCGTTGTCGGCTGGTTGAAGCGCAGTGAGGTTGGCGAGTGGCGTCAGAGAAGCCAGATAGTGGTCACCAAAAATTTGGAGGGGCGGGATGACTTTTTGATCCCCGAATTCGGTCGGCAAGGTGTCTTGCGATTGAAAAAGGGCAGATCCGGCGGAATATCCGTAGTACGACAGCTGAGCCCAAGGGTCAGAGGATGAGGCGGTAGCACATGCGAACGAGCTGGCATCGACGCCAGTGGGAGGCTGTAGAAATAGATTACTGAAATCCCAGGTTTCATGTTCAGCTAGCGGATTTGTCTGGAATGGCTCGCCGGGCAGCATCAGCGAGAGGTCAAGACCAGAAACCAAGCCCGCATTCATGAGTCCTTCGCTGCTTCCTAACGTCGATGTCCCCACCGCAGAGGTCCAATCCTGGTAAAACATAGAGCTGGACAAGTCCTAGCATCTGATGTTAGAGACAGGTCGAATTGTAGCTGAGAGAACGTACGGGGATGAAAGGAGAGGAGTCCCCAGTGGGTGGCGAAGCCTGAGCGAGCATATTCTGTAGTATGCGATGTTACACAGTCACAAGGGCGTAACTGAAGGGATACACGTACTTCAACTGTAAAATCAAATGCGCTGCCAGTGGAGGTGTTGGACATGGTGCCAGCCATATATGAAATACGTACAGAGTGTCGCAGGAATAAGGTCATCCACGGAGAGGGTGGTCTTTTTAAACATTGTTGGTCAAAGAGTGTGTGGAATGCGGAGGAGCATGCCACTTGTGGATGCCTGTAGAACGAGACATGCATATGTCCATTAAGTTCTTGACAATGTGGTTAGTAACAGCAACGTAATACCATTCAGTTATGAAGACCAATGCACCAGATGTTACCAAGATGGGTGGCTAGACGGGAAGAACAATGGTTATGGGGCATCAGCGGCATTCGGATTAAGGGTGGTTAGCAATGTCCATGTGGTTTGATTATCGCTTGGCGGGAGACCAAACATGCAGGTCCACACGTCCTCGATGACTCACCGAGAAAACGGAAGGCCATAGCGAGGTATCCTAGAACCATCCGCAACAAGCTGAGCAAAAAGCAACGGAAGGTCACGACCGTAGCACTTGGGATGTAACCCGATGTACATCCCTTGTGAAACACATCGGAATGATCGCTGAGCGATCGCGGCGCCGAAAGGATGGCATGCAGATGACTGTCTTCGTCATTTAGTCAGGCTCTAGGCCAGATTCGACGAGATCACGTCAGTGAATCTGTGACTGACCCAAAGGTGAGTAGGGCTTATGCTGAGTCAAGACAATACGCTCACCGCACTGGCAACAGTCGGATTCAGGAGTCAGAAGGTTGAAGCTATCCAGGTGGTTTAGCGTACATTACTAGGAAGATACACCCTTGGGATTCAAAATATGATCTTAACCACTTACGAAGGACATATATTCAGAGCCTTGAGATGTGCGAGCATTAAGGCATGCATGATAAGCCTGCGGCTGCAGATGTGATATCGAACGAAGGCTGACTGTCTGTGTGATAATATCAAGGTTTGTTCCACCTTTATGATTTCACATTCCCACGATCAGTTTCCTTTCCACCTTTAAACTTTAGCGATGTTCCACAGAAGGCCTCAGGCTCCAGACCATAGGTTTCGTCTGTCCGGCAGGGCTGCCAGCAGGCTGCGGTAGCCGTCCATCCCCACTGCTTGTCCAGGCGACCACCTCGAGGTGCATATCGGATCGCTGCCACTCCTGCTCTCTCCGACCGAATCCATGTGGTTTGGATGAGTGTAGTTCGACGTCAATACCACCAACTCCCAACCCCCTAATATACTCGAGTCTCTAATATTCACTTCTGCAAAGGATTCTCGCGCTGTACGCATAGTGAGTTACAATCCAATCATTCAATACATCATTCGGCCCACTTTGAAGTCCGTCTCTTGCGTTAGTCTCTTGAACGCGCAACAATAACTAGTTCTACATGTCACGGTCCTAACACCCCTTTTGCCTATCGCAGCCTTGGTCTCCATAAGGTCACAGGTGTGCCCGACAGCGGCCTACGCTCGGACCGGCAGCCCCGTCTGAGATTGCAGCGGACCAGCCATCGCGTCTCCACAAATAGTTCTCTCATGTTCACGCCCACCATCACCGCAGAGGACGACATATGCGGGGCTAACGCTTGACGGGATATTTCGATTAGCCGTTTTGCATTCGCAAGGTGGTCAGGCCTACTCCGCACTAGATAAGCGAGCTATTCTCGTACGTGATTCATTTAGAATTGGGAGTACCTCAGATTTCATATTTTCTCCAGATGACGCGCACCCTTGGCTCTAGGCTACGTCAAGCCTCGTGCGCGACGCTGTCAAGGGAATAGCAATCTCATATCATCCTCTGAAAGTACGCATTTTTTCATCGTCACTGGCGACATCCCAGTCATCTCAGAGAGCGTTTCGATGTCAGTTTCTTCACTTGTGGGCCTGATGCCATTCTCGCTCTACTCCCGCATCCATGCTTAACGTCCAATCCGAATACCAAGCCTGTCACGGGTTCCCTCACTGTAATGCTTACCTTTCCTTTTAGGTCACTTATTCGTGCAAGTACGCTAGACCGACGTATATTCGGGCGTATCGTAGCACAACGGCAAGTGATCTGGATAAAGGTAAGTGGGTAAGTTGGGAAAAAGAAGGTACGGAAGGTTGCGGAAAGGCCGCGTAATACATCACGTGGTATATAGGGGTAGGGGAAAAGGCGCACTGTTACACTTGCCCCCACTAGATTGGACCATGGGGTACAATCTACAAGTAGAAAAGGAATGACAAAGAGTTGAATATAGTGGATGTTGTAGTTATAGCTCAGCAAAATCAGGCTTAAAACCATTAAGTGCAAAGGAGTGGGTGTGATAAAATTCTGAGAGGGTATAGTGTCAGCAAGGAGCCAACAGTTGAGAGTTTATATGTCATGAATATCCCTGTTAGAGGATTTCCAGCGAGAATTGGAGTTATGAGTTAGCCAGCCAAGAATAAGCCAAAAACCGCTGTCAGGAGGTTTATAGGGGCTCAAATAAATGGATGACCGGATAACGGCAAAATGGCATTTCAAAGTGTGGATATAACAAGTGCCGCTGTTGGGAGGCCCTCAATTATGATGATGACATGAAGGAATAGGTGCGGTCACATCTGTGTATTAGGTACCACTGTCAGGCAGTTCCCAATCACAAGGCGTGAAGCATTAGCAAAGAGTGTATGTGTTTGATTTTGATTTTGGGGAGTAATAGAAAAGGCACAAATAAAATTTGTAAATGAGTGTAAACCTCCCCCTGCTAGATTGATTCCAGGGGTCAATCTATTGGGACAGGATAACAAGATGATATAGACAGAGAAGATGATTAGGGTGTATGATAGTTGAATAGTTTCAACAGAGGTTATTATCTGAGCAGCCATCAGGGTTATCATCACATTTGGATGGTCCCGATGAGTCAGATGGCACATGCGTGGATGAATCATCCCAGGATGATGATCGCAATTGGGCATACACATCATAGCCAGCTACAAGCTCCTGGCCCTGTTCAATTTGCAGAGCAACTGAAACGAGGTCTTTGATATGGCTGCGTTCTGCAGTGAAGCCACGTGTAATCAATTCCTCTCGGATTGTCTTAGGCAGACCCAATAGGAATTGGCGACGGAATGTATAGGAGTCAGGCTGGTGGATCATATGCAAGGCACGCCTATCCAGCTCACTGTATAGATCAAGGACACCACCACCCGAAGTAGTGTGGTTGGTCTGATAAAAACGTTCAGTTGCCTCCTGAACTGCAGTGGGATGGATGAAACGGTCATACAAGCCAATAATGACTTGAGCAGGAGACCATCGACAGGGTGGACGATACAACCCTTCAACAACATCATTGAACCAGGCTGCAGCATCACCAGCAAGAAAAAGGCCAATCATGGTGACACATTCAGCTTCTCGTTCAGCTCCACCATACTGATGTAGGCGGAGCCAGCGAACAAGCTTCTGAAACCAGGCATCAAATATTTCAACATCTGGATCACCAAAGTAATAGTCTGGTTTAGAAAGATTGGATGGTGGCTTAACACCAGGCGGTAGTTCCAGTGGCCTGCCTAGACGAGTATGCAGAGCAGATTGGTACCGCTGATGTACAGCATGCAGAGTATTGTCAGAGGTATGATCACTATGAAGGTGATTGATCTCCTCAGTGTTCAGGCGGGAGTAGCCACGTCCATGAGTATGATCAGGAGCATTGTCCACCAAAACAGCAGACATGTTCTCATTCAAATCAACATCAACATCAGAGGGGCATACAGGATTATTGGGAGAGACTACACGTATACGGCCAAGCATCTCAGGTCTTGCCTGATCAACATGTCGCATATAGCTGGGACGAGTCTCTGAAACAGACTGCGGAGGAAGTTGGGAAGTGGAATTGCGTGAAACGCAATTGCGGGTAGCAGAGGGATGGATACTATGGGGACTATCATAAGTTCCCTTGGATTGGGCATATAAAGCTGACTGAGGAACACATTGCCTCTCAATGATTTCATCAAGAATGGCATGAAGGTCAGATCCTGTCAAATAATGATGTTCAGATACTTGTTCATGAATACGCTCAACAAGCTCTTCTACAACATGAGATGAGAGGGGGATACAATCAACTGAATGTGTGGCTGATTGTGAAGGTGGGACATGGGAACGAGAGGAAGTATCAACATGGACAGGGTTATGTACATGCGAGGGAGTACGGGAAGTATAGTGGCCACGTTCATGAGCACGAGACTCATTACTAATGGTATGGGGATAGATGGGGCTAGTATGTCCAGAACGAACACCAGCACATGAGGAATGGGAATGATAGCGAGGTCCTGCAGGCTCATGGTCTCCCCGCTGCAAAAGCCGATGATCAGAATGATAATCAGATGAGGCATGGGAGCGGGAGGTAGCCGGAGACCTTGCAGGCAAGCACGTAGAGGGAGAGGTAGCCGGATAGCTCACAGATGAGCGAACAGAGGTACGGGGAGATTGGTTGAGAGGCAGGTCATGCCTCTCCAAGGGAGATTGTCTATTACGAGAGGGAGAGTAGTGAGAGCTACCCCCTCCGAAGGAAGAGGGCTGCAGATGATTGGACTTCGTACCTAAAGAGCTCCGAGTCCTTGCACTGCCTCTCAGATCCACCCATATCTCATCTTGAGGTTCACGGTATGGGGAACGGCTTGAATATCGATGATAAGCATGTGGCGAGGAGTGCGGCGAGGGTGATTGTCGATATAAGTCACGGCCGGACGGAGTGCGGCCGGATGCGCGAGAGGAGTTGGAGTTGCTATAATTGTTAGCCATAACACGCGCGAATTCCGAGCTATTATGGAAGCGTAAAAAAGTGTAATGCTTACCTTTCCTTTTAGGTCACTTATTCGTGCAAGTACGCTAGACCGACGTATATTCGGGCGTATCGTAGCACAACGGCAAGTGATCTGGATAAAGGTAAGTGGGTAAGTTGGGAAAAAGAAGGTACGGAAGGTTGCGGAAAGGCCGCGTAATACATCACGTGGTATATAGGGGTAGGGGAAAAGGCGCACTGTTACACTCACATCATTCTACCATATGGTTGCCGTACACGCTGCGTTACAAGCTCAGGTCCTCATTCCTTTATCCTATCCTATCCCCATATACGAATTCACACAATCGCTTGGGTTATTTCTAATGTCGGTGGGCCCATACTTAGCTTTCGGAGACATGTAATTATATGGTAGCTCAAGGGGGCTGGTTGGAACAAAAACGCTGCAGTAGAGCCCTCACCATGCGCTGTTGGTACCCGATTCAGTAAGTCTCCAATCTTCGTGTCAACCTTCCGCTTCGCTTCCTGACGTTTCTTTCCCCGGCGTGTTCGCACGTAATATTAGCTTTCTGTCTCACGGACGTCTCAGGAGATTCAGCGGGCGACACCTCCTGTCACCTGCTTCTCATTCAGAGTTTATTTTACCTCTTCTCCACACCTATAAACATGGGTCACTCGAGAAGGTTCCCCCGACTCGCCCACCAAGGACGTCCCCCTTTTTGAAGACTTCGTAGCCATGGGCATCGGTGGTGCTGTTGGCGGTGGTGCTGATGCTGGATACGCACACCTCATCGATCCGCGACGAACATGGTACAACAACAAACGGCAACTATACTCCTTGCTGGATATATCAGCGTGCTCATATCGTCCCACAGACTAATCAGCCTCAATGCCTGGATTGTTCTGCTGTTAGTGTGACCTTCGTCGCTTTGAGGACCTGATCCTATGTCGAACTAGGCTCATAACGTCATCAAATAATGGCTACGACGGTAGCATGATGAACGGCCTTCAAACTCTTCCGCAGTGGAAGGAATACTTTCATTCACCATCGGGGAGTATGCTGGGTCTACTGAATGCTATCCAGGTGCGTTTCTCCATTGCATCGGCACCTTCACTAGCTAATTGAAAACTTTTAGAACATTGGCTCTCTTGCTGCTTACCCGTTTTCTCCATACCTCGCAGACGGCCTCGGTCGTAAGAACGCCGTATTTTTTGGAGCTTGTATCATGTGCATCGCTACGGTTATCCAGACCGCGTCCCAATCAGTCGGCATGTTCATCGGCGCTCGATTCCTGATCGGCTTTGGCCTCACCTTCGGTGGTACGTCTCCTTACAGCAGCCGCTCCACTAGTGTGTTTAACACCACTTAGCCGGCGCTGCACCTATGTTGGTTACGGAAATCGCTTACCCATCATACCGTGCTCCGTTGACGTCAACCTACAATTCCCTCTGGTATTCTGGGGCTATCGTGTGAGCCCTACCTCTCACGACAACTTGGATATATACCTTACCCGTTATCATCCTAGCGCCGCCTGGAGTACGTTTGGGACTTTCAAGATTAATAGCACTTGGTCCTGGCGTATACCATCCGCCCTCCAGGGTGTGCCTGCTGCGCTTCAAGTACTGTTTATCCTATTTGCACCGGAATCTCCTCGTTGGTTGATTAGCAAAGGCAGAGAAGATCAAGCTCTCAAGACTCTTGCTTATTACCATGCTGATGGCAACCAGTATGATATAGTTTACTGTAATGGATCATTTCTGACATTGCACGATCTAGGAATGACCCTCTTGTGCAATACGAATTCAATGAAATCAAGAATGCTTTAGAGTTTGACCGTAATGTTGCTGTGAATGTCGGATGGAAAGCTTTGTTTGCCACCCCCGGAAACCGGAGACGCATGCGAATTATCGTTGCCATTGCCTTCTTCTCCCAATGGTCTGGGAACGGACTTGTTTCGTACTACCTAAACAAGGTCTTCGACTCCATCGGGATCACGGATCCTACCATCCAGGTAAGGCCCTGCATTCTTGGCTTCTGTGACATTCGGCTGACGGCTGCTTAGCTCCTCATTAATGGTATCCTGCAAATTTGGAATTTAGCTTGGGCCCTCCTCGCTGCAGCTCTGTGCGACCGGCTTGGTCGTCGACTACTCTTCTTGAGTTCCGCTGCAGGGATGCTAATATTCTTTACCATGCAAACAGTTTGCTCTGCCCAGTTTGCAATCCATGGTTCTGATGCTGCTGCTCACGCGGTTATTGCATTTATCTTCCTCTTCTATGCCTCATACGAGTAAGCTATCCCCACTTCCTGATTCATTTCACAGCTAAAGTGGTGTTGTAATAGCATCGCATTCACACCACTCATCGTGTCCTATACTGTTGAGATTCTCCCCTTCCATCTTCGGGCGAAGGGCTTTACAATCTTTAACTTTGCAATCTCTTTGTCGCTCATCTTCAATCAATACGTCAACCCCGTCGCCCTCGACGCCATACAATGGAAATACTACGTGCGTTGCAGTCTCCCTCCTGCACTCTTCTTGGCTTACAAATTCACTATACTTCTCGTAGCTTGTATACTGCTGCTGGCTTCTCTTTGAGCTCGTGTTCCTGTACTTCTTTGTTGTGGAGACGAAGAACCGTTCTCTCGAAGAGACCGCTGCTCTATTCGATGGTGAAGAGGCCACGCAGAACATACAGGCGACGATCCCTACCGATGTTGCTTACGACCTCAAGGAAGAGAAATTATCCGAGGATCATATAGAGACTATTGCGAAGGTTTAGCTCCTGTTATGTTTTTGTAGGAGTCCCAGTGAGGATTGCATGGTTCCAATTTCCTGTAGTATGCAGTTATCTTTTCTGGTCAAGGAACCTTGGGATGAACCTGGAGTATGTATTCGCCATACAGCGACATCTATCAAGACTGGGATAATGCCACAGGAGTTCAAAGCCCCTGAATCGCATGAACCCCCTGAATAGCGGCGGGCGCCATGTCACAGTGACTGTGACCAACTCTTCTCCAACTCCCATCTGCGCTGCAGAGAGGATTTCGATATGACTACTGTCGCCTCGCGTCTTACATTGCCTTGTCGTGCTGGCATGATGGCCTCGCGCTCACTCGCTGGATCGAGTTCGACGATTTCAAACGTATCCTCTATCTTCGATTCTCGGTGCTCCTGCTCAAGCTCGCAGACGGATCTCTCCTCCCCTGACGACGATGTACCGAAGTTGAGGGCCCCTGAAGCAGCTTCACAGTCTTCACAGCTGGCCGCGATGCGCTCAAGCTCGGGCTACTTTGATGCCGAACCCGATCCTGCAACCCCTACGGCGTTCACGTTTCGCTTCTCCGGTGCTGCAGAACTTGACGCGGGATGCGAGAACCTTCATGAAGCTACCCATGCTCAGGAGCGTAATAAAACGACACGACAGTCAGTTGGAGGAGCTGATCACAAGAGGCGGCCGGTCGCCTCGACATTCACCGTTTCTGAGATTAGGGTCGCTGCGGAAAGTAATACAACACTTCAAGCCTTACCTGGTGACACAACCGACGTATTTCAGCCCCCTCGAGCTTCTTTGCAGCCTCAAATTTTACCCGATTCTCCATCCCCTATCTTATCACTTCCGTCCCCCATAATTGTGGAAAACGCGCAAGCTACTGTACTGGGTGGTGTTTTAGAACTCCTTTCTCCCAAGCTAGGTTGCCGAGCTGTCGATGTGCCCGAGTTTTCTTCCGAAACAACCCGATCGATAGGGTTGGGACTCGACTTGCCTGACTCTATGAATAATGAAGAAGATCGCATATTTTCTCAGCCATTCCCTTCCACCCATGACCGCCCGAAACTACGCCGCTCTTTGTCCTCACGATACCATCTCTCTCAACTCGCTGCCAAAGTTCAGTCAGTCACTGTCTCTCCGCTGATGCACAGCTTGCGGAAGGTATCGTTTAGTAGGCCCAGTTCTCCGCTATCCCCAGATGCTCCGCCGCCTACGCCAAATAATTTCTTTCACGCTTCACTTCCTCAAATGATTAGGCTACCTTCGATGGTCAGAAGGATGTCACACTGTCTCGATTCATTTTCTCATGAAGCCTTTTCACCGATCCTCGAAGACTTGCCTCAGCCTCGCCTTAAAGCCTCTCACATCCCCGATCTTCCCACTCCCACCCTCAGCCCCTTGACACTTCCTTCGCCTCTCGTTCGCGACAGATCAAGGTGGCATTCGCAATGTACAACTGTCGCAACATTCCTCAGCTCTCATTCTTCCTGATACATTTTTTCTACTGTATAATGTATATCCACACACATTCCAAATATCCACGCTTGCTGATTTCCATTTTTACCCTGCTCGATTCGTATATATGCAGCCAACCCCTGGACACTTTCGTATACCAACTATTTATTGTGACGTTAATTCACTAACGCTTTCCCAGAAGCTTTCGAAGGTGTCAGCCTTCTATCCCCAGGAACGCAGGACGCCCTTACCTGCATCTCTGCAAAAGCCCGTTGTCAGTATTAACGGGATGTATCACCGCTTGGGCATTTTCTGTCCTGTTGAATAACATCTCCGTGTTTAATTTTTCGTAGCGGTCCCAGCGAGGAGTTATGCTGTTTGTAGCGATTTTGTGGTTGGGGTCAAGTGCTGTAATGAAAGCGAGGAAGGAATCCGCGAACGATGTCTTGAAGACAGTACTGTTGAATGCCGGTGTTCCGGAGCTAGTGAAAGGTGCTAGTCAATTTTTTCATCCGTCGTCGAAGGCTCACGCCCTGCATACCTAGGGAAGTAAAATGGTACATCTTCCGCATGCAATCCTGGGGGAACCGCGAACTCACCCTAAATTGCGCTCTCAATGTGAATCAACAAAAGCCAGTAGCCAGTATCTCACCTTGAATGAACGGCCTGGAAAAGCACCAAGTAGATAATACGTTGGGCATATGAAGACCGCTGTATCGTGAGGGTCGTCAAATTAAGATGCAATCCAGAGATGATCAAGTACGTACCCTCTCCCATGATTGCATTCACCTGATCAATGGGTGCCCCCATGTTTGTGTAGAGACGGGCGACCGCTGCGCTTTGAGCCGTTCCGAGTCGAGGGAACAAATTACCAGCATACTTAACCACGTCGACGCTAGCCGCGATACTTTGGTCCACAAAATTATTGCCTTCGTGAGTGTTGGTCACTGAGAGAAGCATTCGCTGAATTTCATTGCATGATTAGTACGTGGGGTGAAGGATGGACGATACACTACTTACCCCGTTAACTTTGCCTTGGCGAAGAGCCTGGGTTGCTCGCTGGGTAATGAATGTGTCATCTATTACTGGAACGGCCGTGAATGTCCCAAAGAACCCTGCTGCTCCTATGTTCATATTCACAGCTTCAAGAAGAGTAGGATCGGCTCCTCGGAGGCAGCCAAGCGTATCTTCTTCCACGCTGCAACTATCCATCCAAGCGTCAGCACTTATGGTTGGACGATATCCAAGCCGTTCCATATTCTTACCCTGCTTGAGAAACGACCTCGCTAAAGATAGTCTAAATGCCCCACGTCAATGCGAAACTTCGCTACCAAACGGAGACTATTCACCTCAGGAATAGTGTCATTGAAAAGGTATTGTGACGGGAGGAAGGTGGAACTTGTGATAGCTGCTCTGAATAATGGTGGATCCGTTCGTCCATCCCTCGCTATGACATGCTGTAGCACTGAACCTGCGCCTTAGTGTTAACAATTATGAGTAATGCCGTTGCGAACTTGCAAGGAAGACGGAGAGCCGCGAATACCTGCTGACTGGCCCCATATGGTTACTCGTTCTGGGTCACCACCAAATTTACCGATCTGCAGTACGACTGGTAAGTCTATCGTTGTGGTAAGACATCTCTCTCTCCACATACATGTTGGTGAACCCATTGAAGGGCGAAGTCCTGATCAACTTTTCAATAGCTTTAACATCGGCTAGGAACAAGACCTGAAATCGCTTACGCAGTCCTACGTTGAGGTTTCCGTTCGCTTTGACCTTTGTGCCGGGCAGGAATCCTGGAAGCGGTTATCTTCTAGAATGCTAACACACCTCAGCTGCGTACCAAAAATACCAAGTCGATATTGAATGATCACTACCACTACTCCGTCGTTGGCTTCTCGAATCAAGTCCTCGCCGTTGAATGTGACTGCACTGCCGCGAGTGTAACTGTGAACATAGATTCACTTTCATCTACATCAAGCACATTCAAGTTGTGTCACTGCTCAGGCACTCACCCGCCACCATGGATCCAGAATACAACTGGAAGCTTCTGTTTCGGGACGCTTTTCCCCGGAAAATACACACTAGTATCATGCAGGTGAGCACTCAAGCGAGTCGTGCGAGATAGCTTACTTGAGGAACAAGCAATCTTCCGTGTCTGCTTGGGATGCCCGAGCAACCACTGCTGATTTCGCAAACGGTGTGGTTGGGGCTGCGCCAGAAGGGGCTTGCAAACATTGGGGTGGTGGAGTGGTCGCAACCTGAATACCTGCTACCTTGGGAGGAGGACGGGGTGCGCGCCAGCGGAGATCTCCTACTGGTGCTGCAGCATATCTAATACCTAGGTATCTGGTTATGCCGGTCGTTGAATTGATGACACCTTGGTATCTGGTGCCATCCACGTCGATGATTGGAGCAGCAGATTGAGAGTAGACGATGGGAAGCCAGATGAGAAGCAACGACAAGTACACCATGTCTGGCGCATATGTTGATCAGTCGTGGATACTCGAGTATATATATGAGTTCGACTCCGTCTCCGGAGAACATTCTTGAACTCATGATCCATGAAGAAGGGGATTTGAGAACTTCATGTTTGGCTTTACGTGAGGCTCCGGAGGGGCTTCCGCGTTGCCCCTAAAGCACCCCTATGGAAAGGGGAACAACAGGGGAAGGTGTTTCGAGTCTCATTTTTGTGTTTTTAGTCCGCGGATCTATAGTGTGGTACAATGGATTTCATAACATCACAAGGTCACCACAGAACACCTCAAACCACCGAGAAAGCCGAGCCACCAGCCTGAGCATCGAGCTCAATCACCGAATCCAGACCTGGATTGAAAGGCATGAGTACGATCGGACCGAAACAGCATATTCCATCGCGTACCCATGACTTTGAAGAATGCCTTAGGGTCCATGCCTTGGGCAGAAACAAAGTCTGTACCGGTCTTCTTGAGTGACTGCATAGCAGCACGACAAGCATGAACCATTGCAACGCAAGAAACCAAGGAGAAGACTGTAGAGAGTTTACGAAATGAGATGGAAGAAGGAAGGTGGTTGGGGACGAACTGATGATTTTAGCCCCCATCGCCTCAGCCTCCTTGTATGTGAAAGGAGGGGTGAGACCTCCAGAGATAACGTTGACAAGGACGGGCGTAGGAGCTAGAGCGGCAACGGTAGACTCAAGAAGGTCCTTCGATTTGACACCCTCAATGAAGCACACATCAGCTCCAGCCGCGGCAGCCAGCTTCAAGCGCTCAACAGCTTCTTCCATGCCGAGAACCTGAGCAGAGTCGGTGCGGCCAATGATAACCTAACACCGTGTTTACACTTTGACTCGGCAATCCAGCTTTGGATTGTTACTCACGAAGTCAGAGCCATCAGGGATGGCATCCCGGGCAAGAACGGCTGCACGAATGCGAGTGAGGAACTCCTCTCGGGATACAACTTGCTTTCCTAGCAAGTGACCACAACGCTTGGTCTGGACTTGATCCTCAATATGGAGGGCAGCAACACCAGCCTTGGCGTACTGCGTTACAGTTCGCCCAACCATAGCAGGTCCACCGAAACCAGTGTCGGCGTCTGCGATTACAGGCACGGTAGGGTCAAGGCTGCACACCATCTGTGCCGACTGAGAATACAAGTTTCAGCCAGCTTCGAACAAAAAAGGGATGGTATCGACTTACTCCAACGAAATCGTTCAAGGTAGCGATGGCGAGATCAGGCTGACCCATTCGGGACGCGGTTGTCGCAGCACCAGATTGGTATAAGCAGTCGAAGCCAGCTTCAAGTGCACATCTGGCACTAATGCCGTCGCAGATACCGGGAGAGACCTGGATTTAAGGCATTGAGGTAACTCCCAAGGACGAAAGGGAAATATAACCTACCACAATACCAGGTCGAGCAAGCATCTGTCGGAGACGAGTAGCGGGGTTCTCAGAGAGCGGTCCCTCGAGGAAATTCCTGGGGTCCAGACGGGGGTTGTGGTAGACGCCATTGGCATCGGTGAAAGGATCGGAGGAAGGGGATAGCTCTGCAACGGGGGCCGGGGTGAAATGATCAAGGGCGGGCATCGTAAGGAGTCTAAGAAGGTGATATACAAGAAAGTAAAGAAGTTGAAGGGATAGGACGCTGACTTATTGACATCGATCTAGGTTGTATTTATACTAACTACGTTTGTGGAAGCAAGAGCCTAACAAGAGCCTCGGATCAGCCTACACAGATTACAAGTTTTGGAAATGGAGACAACGAGAAGCACAACCGCTTGGCGAATCGAACTTGACTGAACCTTCCCTGAAGCGCAAGTCGTCGGCATTGCTATGGATAACGTACACCCAATGTCAGCGGTCACAAGAAGTATTGAAACCAGGCACTTGACCAGTGAGTTGACAGCATAATAGCCGGCGTAGTTTCGATATAAGCCCTTGACGGTTCCGGCAACGTATAACAACATTACGCGAGCTATCTATGGCTTGATGTCGGGGAATTTGAACGGTGAGAAGAGTGCTCTCTGCGGTGAAAGTCACGATAACCGTCAGTGGGTATCAGTGGTTGCGGCGTTTACGGAACTCACCATCAGCCGGAGCATACAGAGGCCATGCACGCAATCGAGCTTCGAGGAAGAAGGTACTGAGAGCGCCGGAGGTATGACATCAGTTCGCGACTCTGCGGAAGTATACGACTACACACTTCGTGGAAGCTTCAAGTTCGGGGCCTTGGCCGGCACTTTCCCGGACGGCTTGACAGGTCAACGAAAGGCAAGGGGTAGGAAAGGGGCGCGCACCAGCATCGCTTTGCGTCGGCCGTAATAGGATGGATAAGACAAGCAAAACTCGACCGTTGGTAGGACGTTCGCTTCGCGGTAAACAAGACCCATCCAATAGCGATATGAATTTCTGTCCGATTTGAGCTTTGTGGTTCAAACAAAGCGAACACCAGGCGAGGGGCAACCTGAGAGGTAACAACTTATACCGCCTATCAGGAGGAATGGTTCTCCATGCGGACCGAACATTACCAAGTTTATTGAGCTGTCATTGCCCCATTCGTCAAGTAGTAAGTACGTGAATCCTAATACTGCATGTGTGAGGACCCCATCATTGGCTGGTCAATTGACTGACGCTCTCCCAAAAGCTTTCGAGGCAACGACAAAATGGTGATTAGTATATCATCTCCTTCAAGCTGGGAAGACAACATACGCGCATCTAGCCAGACGTCCCACGTTCGTAGCACTAACGTGGATGTCCGGGTTACCATCTTCAGTTCGATTAAACACCATCTCGGAGTTGGATCGGCTGTACCGAGGCCAGTTGGGGGTTATATTGGAAGAGTTACACTTGAAATTGGGATCCAACTTGCGCGCAAAGCCCATAAATGATTGCGAGAAGGATGCGATGAAGGTGGGATTCTCAAACGTAGGTGGAACGAAACTGGATACCGAGTAAGACAGAGCTAGCCACATATGAGATTCAGCATACCTAGGGAAGTAAAATCCGATGTCGTCGGCGTGGTGTGCTGGCGGGACAGCGAATTCGGCCTGGAAGTGACAATACTCATTCAACTCAATTCCGTGTGCTAGAGATAAATGTCCAACCTTGAAGGATCGTCCGGGGAACGCGTGAAGAAGGAAGTATGAAGGACAGATGAATATTGCTAGAGGGACACTAAGCCCGCGATATCATTGCAACAACAACAGTGCGTACCTTCGCCGTGAACTAACCTCGCCTGATCAATCGGTGAGCCAAAGCCTTCATAGAGCCGGCCAACTTCAGCAGTCTCTTTTGGTCCAAGTCCAGGGAATAGGTCAGCGGCATGCTGAGCAGCGGTGACAGTTCCAGCGGTGGCTGGGTTGACAAGGATCTCCCCTTCATTGGCGTTGTTCACGGTAAGTAGAACCCTCTAAATAACTGAATTATGAGACGTCGCTGCACCAAAATAATTTATGGCGTACGCCGTTGGTTTTTCCTTGTCGGAGGGCTTCAGTGGGGCGTTGCGTGATGAATTCGCCATCAACAACGGGACCTGTAACAAACGTTCCAAAGAGCCCAGCAAGACTGATGTTTTGGTTCGCTGCCTCAAGCAAGGCAACATCAGATCCTCTCAAGCACGCCAGAGTACTTGTTGCGTTCTTGCAGCTATAGACCGCGTACGTTAGACTTCAACAAAAAAGAGGGGGCAAGATCTACCCAGCTTGGGCGACGACTTGGTTGTAGATGGCCTAAACGGTGGTTGATCAGAGTACATATGGCCGGGTAGTGACGAAAATTACCTCCGGAATGGTATCGTTGTACCAGTATTGTGGTGGGAGGTATGTGGAGCTCGTTATAGCACCTGTGAATAGAGGAGGCTGCGTTCTACCATCTCGAGCAATTATTTGCTGTAGAACCCCACCGGCACCTGGACATAAATAAGGAACGAGCGGGAAGTAGCATATATGCGGCCCACCTGAAGACTCCCCCCATATGGTGACTTGGTTAGGATCACCACCAAACTTATTGATCTATTTGGCAGTACAGACCGGTTAAAAACTGTAGTCGCCATAATGGAGATCAATTTACATGTTTCTGAATCCATGCTAATGCGAATTCCATGTCAACTTCATTTACACGTCAGTGAGGTTGAAAACATAATCCAAAGTATCATCACTCACGCAGCCCGGCGTTAAGAGCTCCGTCATCTTTGACTTCAGAGCCTGCAAGGAAACCTGAACAGAAAGAAACAGGTCTGAGACTTGAAAGACATGGAGAAGAGGGCTGACGAACCGAATATACCAAGTCGATGTTGAATGGACACAGTAACAATGCTATTTCCGGATGCTTGAACCAAATCCGCGCCATTGTACTCCGTGGCATTGCCGAAGTTGTAGCTGAAATAAGAGGTAAGTTGCTCAGTCCAACGATGCAGAATCAGTACTCACCCTCCCCCATGTATCCAAACTAAAACAGGAAGCTTGGGGTTTGGAACATGGTTTCCTGGGAAAAACACACTTGAAGGCCTCAGACTAAGTATTGAGAAGCGGCGTAGTAGTCTTACTTGAGAAAGAGACAATCCTCCGAGCCGTCGTCGAACTCTGTTAGGGGTATTTCTACTCTTCGCTGGAGCGAAGGATTTGGGAATGGATTGGTAGTAGCAGAACCGCCAGGGGCGGCTAGGCATTGGGATCCAGGTGTCGTGGCATCCTGAACTCCGCGAGCTGCCGGCGGAGGCTGAGGCGCGCGCCAACGCAAATTCCCTACAGGTGCAGCAGCATATCGGATTCCTAGGTAGCTGGTAATACCCGTCTCTGCACTAGTAGCACCTCGGTATCGAGCGTTACCGACATCAACAATCGGCGGTTGGCCTCCCGTTACTGAAGTGAAGGCCCAGAGTAACACAGAGACCAGTGTCTTCATTGAACGGAAGTGTGTGTGGGACAGGAACGGTAGTGAATGTTGTGCAGAACGACCCTTTTATTCTCGGCGGGGAAAATCTCCACTCACAGTTTTCCACGTTCGGAGGCGAACTGACTCATCCTACTTGTCGCTTCCGGATGATGTGTGTTACGCTCCGTTGACTCTACTTACCTTGGTGTTGAAGAAAGGGAAATCCCCACATCGAAACTTGGCAAGACCTAACGTGAAAACGTTGCATATTTGCTCCTCTGGCTCTCATATCCAGTGGTCGAGGACGTGATGACGGACGGGAATGAAGCAGTGGCTCACAAGGCTGACATTGTCGAGATGAAATCGGCATTTGATGACCTATGATTGAATTTTTAACATGTCGCTGGACGTTCAGCGCTGCACGCTTCAGCCACTTGACATGGGGCATCGGAGCAGAGTGTGACACTGAAAGCGCCAAGCGCGGGCGGGACTCGCCGGTCACAAAACACCCACCATCTGCCCCTATCTGAAAAGGGATGACGAGGACTTCGTCGCTCTGCTGGCCGTAGTGGTTCGCTGGATGGTTTGACGATCAGCATTCAGCAATAAATATATTGTATTCAAATATAGAGGATGCAATACTATACTACTACTATGCATACGTGATTACATGATATGGGTGCCCACAGGATAGATAACGAGTAAGGGAGGAAGATGCTCGAAGAGAGAATGAATGTGTAAATCAACGATGCTCACCGCATGTGAAGATAAATACGAGATGTGACAAACGAAAGCGAATAAATTAAGTTCAAGAGTGTGAAGGGAGTGAAATGAAAGTGGCTCTAATTTCGGTTCCTGCGAGAGGGACGAAGCATCCCACCATTTGCTAGTCGCAGCTTCGTATCTTTGTCAACGGCTTTGGCGAACTGTTCCCGAGTGAGTTCCACTGGCTCAGGAAAGGCCCCGACGAACTTGGAGTACTTGCAGTCCTTGGTGTTTCCACCGTGGTGGGATGGCATATTGTTCCAGTGTCGGGCGAGGGCATCACGCCTAGTATAGATCCCGCTCCCGTCCTTACACTTCGGGCACTTCCACGCGGATCTATGGCTTTCACGATGTCGACTGCAGTCAGCGTTCGTCTGGAACATGGACAAGCATCCATCGATGCGGCATGTCAGAGAGTATCGTGGGTCTGATGTGTAGTCCGACGTTACGGTGTCGTCGACCTCCATGGCAGTCTGAGAGACGTCATTTTGTTTCAGAGGCTGCGATGCCACCATAGGCTGCGCGAGCTGTTCCGTGAAATTGGTCCCAGAGGAGAGCCCAGCTTCGGGAGGGACCAAGTCTTGTGCCTGCGGCTGGCCCGAACTTGCATTAGCACGCTGAGTTCGCGGTAAACGATGTCGTTTTTTGGTTGGCGATCGAGTTTGTGGGGAAGGCTTCTCCGGGTTCTCATCGACATCGTCGGCCCAGCCAGGATCTGGGAAGTGGATCATCACTGGAGGGTCCATCCAGTTATGTCGGATTTTCGGGAGGTCCGAGGGCGAAATGGGGGGAACCAGCCCCCTGTCCTCGTAGGGTATAAAGGCATCTTCAGGGAAGATATGCCAGGACGAATTGCGACCCTCCATCAAGTCATCCGCGTCGGAAAGCAATGTATAATAACGAAGTTTAGGCGAAGGAGGGGACTGGACGAGATATAATAAATTGAATTGAAATAAAGCCTTAGTTGGATCCGCACCTTTTGGTCAGCTTCATCTTCCTGGGTGTTCAAGCCTCGCTTGGAACGGTGGTTTCTGGAGACTTGCTCGGCAACCTATACGATGAGCGTTGTCAGACCAAAGTTAGTGAAAGAACGACAGTAGCAGCTTACTTGATCTAAGAGGCCTCTGGTATTGGCGAAATTGATTTCGCATCGTGGACCAGCCATTGGAAAGAGCGAATGAAATAAACAATGTAGAAAGAGGTGTGCCACCGGAATGGGGTGAAAGAAAGGAAGGAAGATAGACGGAGAAGACGAAAGGCCACCAGTGGGTTTATATACTCGACGGGGCCCTCTTTGACTTAGTCGTGAATTGACCAGGTTCATTTACGATGACCATTGTCCGACTTGTAGAGACGCTACCCATATCAGGCTTCCGAGTGGTTGATCGTCAGACAAAGCAACCTTTGGACTATGTGGCTCGAACCTACAATGGCCCGCATTCGTCAGAATATCATGGTGGCATGGAATTAGTTATGCGGGCACTTACAGGATATCTCATTAGGCACGATAGCCCCCAACTATAGCAGGTCAGACGTCCGCTAGCCTATCATATCTTCCTCACGGTAAACATTAACGACCTTCGGGTCGCCCAGTGGTCCCCTTCGCTGCGGATACTGGGACGAGGCGGCTGCGAGGCGCAAGGAAGCAGTGAAGAGGATGAACACCCCGCTGAAATCGTCAATGCAAGAGATTTCTGTGCAGCCTTTTGCCTGAAGTGAACCAGGATCTAGGAAGTAAAATTTGGGTTATCACATAAGGTGGCGCAAGCAGTCAAAGAGTGGTCCTGGCCAGCAACCTTACACGCGGAGACAGCGGTGCAAGATTCTTGGGAGCGGGAGTACTGCTCATGTTTGTGAGTCGAAAACCGTCTTCATCAACATCCTCAAGAACTGGATTCTTTACGGCTGGACATGCAGACTAACGGGACGATAGTCACTAGGACATTTCACTTATGGAATGTCCTTGAACGTAGTGAGTGGTGACGAAGTGGTGGACATCTCAGTAGGGAATCATCTCGGTCAGAGAAGGTTGTTCTGGCGACCAAATGGTTCTAGCTGCTAAGCTTGGAGGGAAGTTGAAAAGCTGCGGAACCTTTCGGAAGGCCCAGCGCTTTGCAAGCGCTTATCGAGACTTATCCCCTGTTTGTAAGTACTCCTCAGTCCAACTATTATGCTTCGGTGCTGGCGCTGGTTGCTCATACAGGCTAACTCGATTGGTACGTTGTTACATGAAAGGGAACAAGGCGAATACTCCTTCGCTTTGGTCTCAGGCAGAGTTTACAAGGTTCGCCGCCTCCGATATCAACTTCTCTGCTTTCTCAGACCGGGACTCGATGCAACAAGGAAATGGTGTTGGGATGCTGGAAGGCACAACAGCGTCAATGAAATCTCAGGCATAGCATAGACAAGGACAAGGCAGCGTACCTCGTGATCCCACCGTTGAATTCATATATGGGGTCAATCTCCTTGCCACTCTCATCCTTCGCTTTCGTCAAGTGTACTATCGAGAATATGGTAGCTACAGCGATCCAAACATTGGCGATTGCAAGATGCCTCCCCGGGCAAACTCTACAAAGCAAGATATGACCGTGTGGAGTTGGGGCAAGAGCGGGGATAACGAACCTTCTGCCGAAGCCAAACACATCCCAGAACGCCGACTCCTCATTGCCTCCCATCGACTTGGGTAAGAATCGTGTGGGATTAAACTGACGTGGGTCCTTGTACTTGCTCTCATCAAGAGATATGCCGCTGTTGACATAAAGGGGTTATGATGTAGGGACGCAACGCAGCGAGTAGCCTCTTACGCGATGTTCGCAAACACGTATGATCCTTTCGGGATAAACATGCCGCGATAGATATCATCTTCGGTGGAACGATGGGCGAGGCCTGAAAGCGGGTGAGAACCAGATAGGTAGGGATGGTCATAAATGCAAACCTAGCGGGACAATGCGTCCCCACCTAAAGCCAGTGGGTTAGTGGCACTTGACAAGGACGAGGACACGCACCTCAACGTCTCCTGCACGACGGCGTCCACATACGGGAGGGCATCTCGATCTTCGAACGTTGGTAATCTATCCTTGCCAATGACCCGGTCGACTTCCTCTTGAGCAAGCTTCTGACAATGTGGGTGAAGCAGCATGGCCATGAAGAACGAAGTCAAAGCGGACCATGTCTGAGAGACACCGACATCAGAATAAAGGTTCTTATCAACTGATACAAGCGGATACGCACCGTTTCTGCGCCTGCAATGTAAATTTGCGCGGCCGCACCTTTGATGTCATCGATTTCTTCCTCGCTCAAGGTGCGACCAGCGGTGGCTTCCAATTGCCTAGAGAGGAAAGACTCTTCCGCAGTTCCTTCGGCCTACATACCAGATCGGTTTCAAGTTCATGAGGCGGGCTCTGCAATACAGATTGTACTTACCATTTGCTTCACAACTGCATCAAACGGATAATCATGGAATGTCTTCACGTCTGTCTGCAACGAACGTGCAACATTGGCGTAGTGAGTCCCCGGAAACCACGATGGCATGTGTCGCACTGGACGCAAAGCCTTCTTGTCAGTGGGATGGAGCATAACTGAATATGGATGAGCCCTACAGAATGGCAAGACATCGACGGGAGTGGCTCCCGGAACACCTCCAGCATGTAGAGAATGGCCAGCTTTGGTAGCGAGTTCGATATATATATCATCGTCGGATCGAACTTGATGGCCGTATGTGATTCGCAAGATGACGGCGGAGGTGTATCTAAGGTCCCATCAACAACAATATTAGGTTTGAAACTCAAACCAATACGCACCTGCCTAGTAGATGTACATAGTTGTGTCCCTTGGATTTACAAAGGCCCTCTACAAGGAGGTGTGCATTCTCAAGCTGCGTCTGTTGGTATGGGATGCAAGCGTTTGGTTGGAAAGCTGGTGCAAGAAGCTTTCGGTGCTTTCGGAATCGTGCGCCGTAGGGTATGAGCGCAAGATCGCGATCCCAGCCCATCCTGTTCAACAATCGCATGAGTTGATACGGAGGTCGTGCGGGTCACGCACAAGTTGTAGACGACAACGTTGGGCCGATCACTGTAAAGTGTGCTGCGCTTCTCAAAGAGATCGATGGCGGCCTCATGAGTATCAAGAACGATGATTGTCTGGCCAAGGAGCTTCAAACACATAACATCACCTGAGCAGAACATTAGGATGCGTGAAATAAGCGGCAAATTACTGTGAGATTCACCGTATTTCTGTGCCCATTCGTGAAACACGTCCTCTTGTTGGGAGGTAGGGAAAATACGAAGGTGGCCTATCAATGGATCTGCAGGTGGCCCTGGAGGCAGCGGGAGAGAGCGTTTTGACTTGGTGATGAGATAGGCTGCTAATGAGCCAGCGCCGAGAAGTAGTACTTTCGACAACGAGGAGTCCATGACGATGTAACAGAGGGTCCCGTTAGAGTGGCTGGAGAGCTCTATTAAAGATATCTAGAATCCCAGGGTCCTGATTTGTAGAAAAGACAAGGAAGTCGGGGTGGTGTGCACATGCTACCCACGGAACCCAAGGAACCAAGATTGGACAATTTCTGCAGCTCGGAATCAAAAGAGTGACGGGCCTGTGAACGTACCGTCAAGACGGTCTAGTCCATTCGTCGACATAGCTAACTGCTGAGTTAACCGAGTACTGAGTTTGAACGGTGGCAGAATGTCGTAATCGCGTAGGGAGTCCGGAAGACAATGTTGATTCCATGGGGGCATTCTTTGTGAACGAGGTTCAGTACATAATTTTGAGTCAAAGCACAAGGCGGTCGCAGAATACAGCCAAGATAGAGCTGATGTCCCGCGAAGTGATTCGCAGCACTCTCAGCCGATTTCTCCTTTAAGGCAGCAACATCAGGAGGTCTGAGGCGTTGGTGACAGAAATTCGATGAATCCCAGGGCTAAGGCCGCTCATTGTCCCCCATGTTTTGGGACAGAAGCAGGAAGAGGGCTTGGATTACGCTCCAGTACGACATCCGAGAGGGTCAAACGCAGCTTCGTAAATGACATGAGGTTGGTTACTGTCTTTGTTTACGCTGGATGTTTGTATCCGACACAGGAGAGGGTTGGAAGCGCTATCCTGACTATGATTGGTCGCGGAGGCAATTGACTTGGTCGGCAAGCTGACACCTCCGAGCTGTTGAACCGAACAGTCATGGAGTTGACTTCAAACGGAGAGCGATGTGGGAGCGCCAGAAGGAGAATAAGGCAACATTCAGAATGGTGATCGGCTAGCATAGAAAGGTCAGAACGCATGACCATATTGCCTGGAGAAGGTAAGCAAGACGGACCGGACGGATTCCAGAAACCTTACGCGGCAAACAATCGGTTTATGCGCAGGTAAGATATTGGCGAGGAATGGTTTTAAGTTAATTTGTGACACCCCTCGCGAACAGTAAGTCAGCACACTTATCGGCTTGGTAAGAAGGGCTGAATTGTGGGACTGGATATAATACGCGGCATCTGTCGAAAATATAGATAGAAGGGTCGTTAAGTTGCCAGCTATAAGTGCACCGCTACAGGCCGAGCGAAGTGAGCAGCGCGTTCAGAAACGGATCCGTGTGTGGTTTGCAGTAACTGGTTATCGGAGTCACCTAAGTTAACGGGTTTGGGGTAAGAAGGGGCTCGACCAGGTGAGAAACGTTGGCACGCACGGTAGACCGGCAGAAGCCGATGCTCCCTCCAACTTGCTCAAATCCTTCATTGGCACGGCAACTCATTGGCACGGCACTCTTACCCCAGCGACCGTAGATGATATTTCTTGCTCATCTAACGCAGGGTGCTCAACGCGTCATGAAGACAAGAATGCGAATTCGACAAGACTGTAACGGGTACTCACGTCAGTTGGGCAAGCCGGCTTTGAGCTCATCCAACCGTTAATCCAGCAGGCTGATGGGGCTACAACATACCATTAACATCCCACAAGCCGACATCACGCTCAAATTCCATCGTAGCACGCGCGTGCCAAAGCCTACTGACGTCTAGATGTGGTTATCGCGGGTTTCATCAATTTCGAAGCCACAACCAAAATGAAGGTGACAGAGTAGCATCTCTCCGAACAAAACATGCGCTAATTTGGAGTTGAGGGGCTGCTTTGCGATTGCTACAGAATGTGTACGGAATGTGAGGTGCAGCGCTCGAGCCGCAGGATCGTTGTTTGGCTTGGCTTGGCTTTCAGGAGGTTCGGCTACTTCAGGGGCATCGTTTGGCGGCCGACACGCAGCTTTGAAGTCCCTTGTTCGCTGCACTCCTCAAAATACGGGTAAACTGTTCAAACACCTAGTACGGTGACATCCTGGTACGGTGGTACTTTTGAATCGATCCGTTGATCAACGAGTCTCTCAGCATCTGGATCCGCAGTCGGTGGCACGAAGCAGGTGACGAAACGGAGTCCTTCGCAAAAGCCTAGCCTTGGGATTACTCGAGTATTACTATTCTACATCAGCGCCCATTTGTGACCGTCTTGCAGCCGTAAGTGTGAATCATTTAAACACCACTGATTGGCCAAATTTGGATGATTGTTTCTCTGGGACAGGTCGAATAGCGTCCAGATCCATAGTCACTCACGCTTTGTGGGGTTACGCCATAAAGGTGCCGCTCTAGTGCTCCTTTGGATGACTGTGGAACATCTCCGACGATTCTCCGTTTCCAGGATTCACGCTGCGCAATGGTCCCACTGGGCTATATCCCTCCAACGCTCAGCGTCCCGCAGCACCTGTATCCCAATGCATGTGTGAACATTTGGCGGCAGCGTGTATATCCTCCGTTATATAAACCCAAATTGCATTGGCGAGCGCTTGACTACTCATGGCGGTCCCCATTGGACTTTCGCACCTCGCTAAACACCTACCTGTGTTCATCGCGCCGTTCATACTTTCCTACGTACTCGTTGAATATGGCGTTCGTCGAATACAGCCTGATCTCCATGCCATAGTGGTTTTACTTCTCTCCTTTGCCTTAGCTTTCGCCTATTTCTTCCTCTCATCCATTTATTCGAGTTACGCTGATCGCGCTGCAGCTACTCGGATCGGGGCGGTTCTACCTCCTACCCTCGACTCCTCATTCGGAGGATTGCGTCTCGCCCGGCAATTTGACCACTCGTTCAAGCATGGATATCCTGGTATGTGAGTGATTGTGACGTTATGATTCGCACTCACATTGTTTGTAGGTGACGTCTTTGTGAACTGGAGTCAGAAATATGGCAATACCTTCGCATTGACAATTCTATCGGAGTACAACGTAAATCTGCGATCCTCGTTGACCATTGTCCCTTGTCTGACTGCTTTCAGATTGTAACCACGGAACCCCTGCTCATCAAGGTATTTGAAGTAATCCACCACGAACGCCGCTGATTTACCGCATCTCTAGGCCGTCCTTGCGACTCAGTTCGACGACTTCGAGAAAGGTGATCATCCTCCGATTTCTGGTCAATGGTACCTGCTGAATCCTCCTGATAGGCCCACTTAGTGAAGACGTATTTAATTCCCTCCTGGGAACTGGGGTCTTCAATTCAGATGGTTAGTGAATTCAACTTCCTTGCCACCATTTATTTTGATCCTTGTGTTCAAGGTGAACGTTGGAAGTATGTTCCGGTCGTAAAACATGTCAACGTTACTGACCCCAGTCCAGATTCCACCGATCAATGACTCGCCCGTTCTTCAGCAAGGATCTGAGGGATATCCCATTGATTTCCAGGTACGCTTCCATCCCGTTGTGAGATTCCCTCTGGCTACCCTTTTAGCAGGACATGATATCTAGGTTCACATTAGACTCTGCGACGGAATTTTTGTTCGGCCAGGATGTTCGCTCCTTGTCCGCTGGTCTGGACTACCCGCCTTCATCTCCTCTATCCGTCACAGCGGCTAACGTGAACCATCCTGCAAATGTCTTCGCGCGCTCCTTCCTTGAAGGACAGAAATTCACCTCCTTTAGAAATTCGGGAGGAAACCACTGGCCGTTATTCGAATGGAATGATAAAGTCAAGCCATGTAGAGATATTGTCAACGAGTTTATAAATCCCATCATTGCCAATGCGATCGAGCGCTATAAAGCACGTCTTGCCAGTGGTGAACTCATTCAGGCAGAGAAGGACACCCAGGAAGGGGAGACATTACTTGATCATTTGGTCAAGACCACCCAAGGTGAGTTTCATCTCACTTTTTCTTCAGTATTATAGCTAAAATTTGCGGTAGATCATCAAATTCTACAAGATGAGATACTCAATATTATGATCGCTGGACGAGATACCGTACGACTGCTTTATATTCAAAGGTCAACGTACAATGCTAATCGCTTGCATAGACTGCTTGCACATTGACATACGCAGCGTATATGCTCGCGGAACACCCGCAGGTCCTGAAGAGGCTCAGAGCGGAAATTCATGAGAAAGTGGGTCCCACTCGACAGCCAAACTTCGATGACCTACGCGACATGAAATATCTACGAGCATTCATCAATGGTACTTAGAATGACGTTGACTTTCATGTCAGATTGCTGATCATGCTGTACAGAAACCCTCCGCCTATATCCGCCCGTGTAAGCTTGCTGTTGATCTGTTGACTGCTAAGTCCTGACCGTTCCTGCATCAGACCTTTTAATGCGAGGTAGCTATCCATCCTCTTGCGTTGAATGACTCTAATATGACTCTAGGGCATCCAAGCACGCTACTACTCTGCCTCCTTCCATTCCAGGCGAAAAACCTTATTATGTTCCCGCCAACACCACGTATATCTCTTCCTTACTTCTACTTTGACTTTTCTGACACCCTCCAAAGCTGTGCTTATAGCGTCTTCCTCATGCATCGCCGTACGGATTTATGGGGTCCATCGGGTTCGTTCTTATCAATCCGCTACATAATATGTGACTGACGTTTTGGTTTCGGCTAGCGGCATCGTTTGACCCAGACCGATTCCTTGATGACAGGGTAAAACTGATCACGAAGAACCCTTACAGTATGGCCTGTTGCATTTCTCGTCTCTCTTCATATGTTCATGAACTTTGTAGTCTTCTTACCCTTCAACGGCGGCCCTCGCATATGCCTTGGTCAGCAGGTACGCGGACATGCGATCAGGTTTACAATGACTCCGTACTCATCATCATTGATCAACTCTACTTTCGTTCTTCCGCTAGTTCGCCTACCACGAAGTATCTTTCTTCCTCATCAAATTGCTCCAGAAGTTCTCCTCGTTCAGTCTGGCACTTGACACTCAGCCCGCAGACACCATACCTCCAAAGGAATGGGCAATGCGTTCCGGTACACAGGGCACGGAGAAAATTATGCCAGGCGTCCATCTGACGATGTTCGTCAAGGTACGGCGCGGTCAGCTCCTTAACCGTTAGGCTAACAGGGGCTCTTGACAGGGGGGATTATGGATGAGGATGGCCGCTTAGCGAGGGGTTGTTGGACCGTGTCGTTTATCCTACAGATACAAAGACGATGCAGTACATAAGATCTCACCCACCATTTTATTCCACTTGTCGAATCCCTCCTTTGATAAAATATCTGCATTCCCTCTCAGTGGTCACTCGTGCCCACAATTTTCGTAGATTTGTCGGCCCAATGGACGCGCATGGGCAGTCCTTGGATTTCCGCTCGCGTCTCTCTCGGTCGACAGACAGATCAACCTTCAGCCCAATAGTCACTTTGGCCACATCACGTAAGGTTTCGCGGCTGGGAGATGTCAGGGATCCTGCGGCCGTGGGTTCCAATGAAAAGGTGCGTCGGTGCGCATTCGGTGGCCTTCCGTATCTTGTAAACAGCTTGCATGGAGGCGCAGGTAACAAGGTATACTGCGGGCAATTCCGCTGCCTGCTTGAATGTCCAGGTACCATAGGGCCAACCGATTAACGGGACAGTCAAATACTGACCCTGCCATCCATTTGGCCGTATTGAAAGTCAGTTCCGTAGGGCAACTACAGCGAAACATTCCGATGGGAATTTCATAGCACGGGGGTGAAAGCTTGGAATGTATGAATTGCTAAATTGTATATAGGAGTGATTCAGGGGAGCCGTGGAGCCAAGCCTCCAGTTGAAAGAGGTGGGTCTTTGCATGCACACCAAGCAGATTTACCATGAAATCGAAGCATTTAATATTTTATGAATAAAGATATAAGGAACCAAAGGATACAGTGGGACTGGCTACGTAGGACCGTCACATCACTATACTAAGCAAAAGGGTGGGACCGGAGCAAAGGGGACCGTCTCATCACAGGAAGAATGCCTAAAATTCAAGCCAATGTAAATATAAGAGATAAGAAAGAGATTGAAGCAATTTTTCATATATGATTGGAGTTCTCAACGCCAGGTGGGAGATGAGCGCTTTACGGGGCGGCCGTTGGCGGCAGCAGGTGCAAGCGCAAGAATCGAGCTTCGTCGAGTGGGAGATGTCTGGATTGCGGGAATAGAGCCGGTTGAGGATGGGCGACGAACTGGGTCCTTGATCGCTGGCGTACGACGAAGAGTAGTAGTTGGAGCTTTATCTGAGCATGGTGCTCGTGCCTTGGTAGTGGAGGAGCTTTTAGATGACCTTGGTGGAGACGAAGTGGTACCTGTCGAGGTAGGACGACGATTTGGAGCCTTGACCGCAGTTGCCCGACGGAGAGTGGATGGCTTGGGAGCTGGAGGTGCCTTAGACTCACGGACCACGGGGTAATCGTGGTAGATAGCCTTCTGGATGATACGAATAAGTTCAAGCTGACCATCTGGTGCCCAGGTAACACTTTTTCGCTTTGTCGGTGCGGACGGTGGCGGCGTCGAAATGGCGCCGTGCGACGACGGCTCAGAGACCCCAGATGATGGTTGCGAGGACTTCGAGGGGCTTCCTGAAGAACTTGAAGGCTGGCAAGAAACAAGAGGAGGGCGCGGCATATAAGTCGAAGAGCATTGAGACGGCGTGGATGGAGATCCGGGTTCACATTGAGTGGGCGAAGATTCAGGCACAGTAGTAGCTTCCTCCTGAAGAGGAGAAGGAGGAACAGGAGGAGGAGGAACCCATTCTTCAACCAAAGCGTGCTGAGATTCAACGGAAGGAAGGCCGACAGTCACTTCGGGGATGCGCGCAGCATCAAGGGTGCGAATTTGGACTTCATCCACGGCTGGGTAGGGAACAGTTTCATCATCGCCAGTGTCGTCGTCATCAGTGTCATCGTCATAGACGTCGGCCTGGAATGCAGAGATGAGAAGCTCGGGAGCAGCGTCGGACTCGGGGGCGGGTTCAAGGCATTCTTCAGCCATTTCAACGTAAGGTTGAGGCAATTGGGAGGCAGTGATGACTGGGAGCTCCTCTACATTGTCCACCGAGATTTCAGGCAAGGGCGGGGGCGACGCCATGTTGACATCGGCGGGAGCGTCCATGAGCGGAGAGGTGAGTTGTTCGGGATAAGTGGCAGGGACTATTACGATTTCCAGCTTGGTCTCGGGAACCTCTTCAGCGGATACATCTGCTGCAGCAGCTTGCGCCTATAGCCAAATTATCAGCATCCTGCGGTAGGGGTAAAAAGGAAGGATGCTCGCCTCCAGGTCGATGTTAGACGTCTTCGCAGTTCCGCCTTGAGCGAGCTCTTGGGAGACATCCAGGTGGCGGTGGCGCCATACGATGAAGTACCAGCAACCGAACACAGTAGTAGTGAAGGCGACCGCGACGGCTCCAACGATAAGTACCACGAGGTGGATGTCGGCGACGGGTTTGCTTGCGACAACGTGCGATGTGTTGAAAAGAGTGGCAGTGGGAGTAGCAGTAATGAGAGACATGATAGATTGTTGTATTGGGGCTATGTTATTGAGATGATGAGGGAAGGAAGGAAGAGCGAGATGGGGGGAAGGGCGGATATGATTCTAAGTATAAGTTGCGGAGGCTGGCACAGATGCGGTTATCTGCATGTGATCGAGGACGATTCCAATAGAAATTTAAAAATAGGTGGCGAGCTCACATGCATGATTCGTATAGCGTAACATAGCTCGCTTAACCGCTATGGAAAGTGACGCCAAGCGGCCTGTCGTAGCTCTGCATAGTCGAGCCGAAAGAAGCAGGTTGGAACGAGGGTAAGGTCCCATTGACAGATGAGATAAATCGCATTCCTGGATAGTCAGTCGCCGTACGGTTTGGACCGTTTGGTGTCGCGATACAAATTTAAAGTAATGGGTAGAGAGAAACTGTGAAATCTGCAGCAACGGCCTTCGATCGGGCAAACCGCTGAAGGAGATGGCCGCCAAGGATTTATAGAGTTATTCGAACGTCATCAGGCGTGGAATTCACGTTAGATAATCCTCAAGCAGGTGAGCAGCTAGCATGGTCAAGTTAGCGTCTCGGATTTACAAAAGCAGTCTAGTAGCTTACACAGTGGACTGGCCATTATGATCCATCCAGTTCAACGGTCATACCTGCTGCAGTTGTAGAAGAAGTCAGCTTGTCTGTTAGTCGAGCATGTCGCATCAAACCGCATGGATGTGGAGGAACACCGGAAGAAACACAACTTGATGATGTCGAACACCGTTTCGCGTGACGGGTATGAGGCCCTACAAGTGTCCCTTCAGCTTCAACGTTCAAACGTTCACACCTGGTATGCGGCATACTACGTCTGCTGACTGGGCTGGTCGCGTTCAAACCACGCTGTCGGCCTTCTCGGGAGTCGGTGGTTGTTTGGCTTCGCTTGGTTTGCCCGAACCGCCAAGGATGGTCTTCGAAGGCGCGTTCAGCGGTGACCAGCGTCGGGGCCATATCACGTCGACGATAACCTTGCGCAACCCCCCCCCTCTTCGAGTGTGCATGGAACTTCGCTAACGACGTCAATGGTATCTATCGCAAAAGGCGTGACATTGCGATATGGAAGATGTCTTGTTGAGTGTGGCCGCCCATCCGTTGCTTCTCAATGCACACAACTGGTACTCGCGTTCGGGCAAGCGGAAGGGCGACCTGTAGCATCTCACTTGCATCCCTTTACCGCTGAACGACTAAAAGATGCATGAGCAATTGTCTGTGGATGTATGGTAGCGTGTTTCTTGCTTGCGTCGTCGCTCAAACATAACCGTGTTATGGTGAATGTTAGGACCGGCTTTCTTGCCAGCTAACCTCTTCGTAAGTGCTAGTTCCGTCAGCTTGTTCTACCACTCACTCCGCCGATGTCTTTAGAACTGTTTCATCGCCACCTACGATGTGAGCACTTCAGACACAGAGAGGTGGCGATTCCTGAACGGGCCGTGATGCCTGCACCCTGGACCATTCGCTGACCAACGACCCTTATTCCATACATACAGGAGTGGGCGCTGCCAATTCTCATTCGCCCAAAGTCCCCATGTTTGAAGCACCTACCCTGTATCTCCGCAGCACTACGGCCGACTCGGACTGTCTTTTGCCGTCCTAATACGCAAGCATCCCAAGTGCAATGACCCTCCGCTTATATAGATAGTTACTCCATCAGGTGGCTCAGGCTGTCCCGTTGGATGACGCCGGCATGGACGCGCATGGGAGTTTCATACTACGGCATAGTACTACGCTTCCCGTATTTCAGGGAAATGTGAGCATACGGGGGCAGCGTACCCTGCATTCGCGCTGCGTATATAACCCAGACTGCGTTACCTGGCGTGGGGTTTGACAAACGTTAACATGGCAATCCCCATAGGACTCTCACACCTCCTTAGACACCTACCGACCTTTCTCGCACCATTTGTATTTTCCTACGTGCTTGTTGAATATGGCGTTCGTCGGGTACAACCAGACCTCCCAGCCATAGTTTTCTTACCTCTCTTCTTCGTCTTGCCTTCTGCATATTTCTTCTTTTCCTCTGTCCTTGCAAGCTATTCCAATCGGACTGCCGCTGCTAGGATTGGAGCGACTCTGCCACCTGCACTCGAATCCTCATTCGCGGGACTGTCGCTCGCCCGGGAGTTGGACCACTCGATTAAGCATGGATATATCGGTATGAGTCACTCCGTTTCCGTACCATCTTCTGAATGCTGATCACATTGATTATAGGTGATTTCTTAGCAGAGTGGAGCGAGAAGTATGGGAATACCATTGGATCGACAATACTATCAGAGTACAGAGTAAGTGCGCACCCTTAATAACAATATTTCTAATTGACTGTCTACAGATCATGACCACAGAACCCCAGCATGTTAAGGTACGGAGGAATATTACGCCAGGAGCTCCACTGACCTTATTTCCCTAGGCTATTCTTGCCACTCAGTTTGACGACTTTGAGAAAGGTGATCGAGCTTCGACACCAATTAGAATGTACTTGCTGAACCCTCCTGCTAGGTCCACTTAGCGGAGCTATATTCAATTCTTTTCTCGGAACTGGGGTTTTCAATTCAGATGGTTAGTGTGTTCCCTTTCTTCCATACCCACCATGTCAACCCACATCACTTTCAAGGCGAACGTTGGAAGTATGTTGCCGCACTTGACAAGTCCCAGTCAACCCTTGCTCAACCGAACTTAGATTCCATCGATCAATGACTCGTCCATTCTTCAGTAAGGACCGAATCAGCCACTTTGACATATTCGATCGACACGCAGAGGATGCGCTCCACCAGACCGCCGTTCGACTGGCCGAGGGATACCCCATTGATTTTCAGGTACGCTTCCTTTTCACTGTGCGGTGTGCTTTGGCTTCAATTCCAGTAGGACATGATATCCAGGTTTACATTAGACTCTGCAACAGAATTCTTGTTCGGTCAGGACGTTCGCTCCTTATCCGCTGGCCTAGAATACCCGCCTTCAGCGCCTGTATCAGCATCCAACATCAACCATCCCGCCAACATCTTCGCGCACGCCTTCCTTGAAGGGCTGAACTTCACTGCCTACAGAACTTCAGGAGGAAACCATTGGCCGTTGTTCGAGTGGAATGATAAAGTCAAGCCCTTTAGAGTCACCGTCAACAAATTTGTTGATCCCATCGTTGCCAATGCGATCGAGAGGTATAAAGCATTGCCAAGCGGTGAGCGAAACAAAGAGGAGAAAGAAGCCCAGGAAGAAGAAACGCTACTGGATCACTTGGTCAAGACCACCCAAGGTATCCTTTCTCACATATGTCCGCCAGCATCACCACTAAAATCCTCGCAGACCATCAAATCCTTTCAGATGAAATCCTCAATATCATGATCGCTGGCCGAGATACTGTGCGACCTTCTTCTAGTCAAAGCTCACTGCTAACTTCCTTGAAATAGACCGCTTGTACGTTGACCTATGCAGTGTACATGCTCGCGGAGAATCCCCACGTCATCGAGAAGCTACGAGCGGAAATTCTGGAGAAAGTGGGACCCACTCGACGGCCAGACTTTGACGATTTACGCGACATGAAATATCTACGAGCGTTCATCAATGGTACTTACAATAATCTCACATTCGTGTCGGATTACTGACAACCTTGCGTAGAAACCCTCCGTCTATATCCTGCGGTGTAAGCTTGCTCGATCCATTGATTGTCACTCACTTATCATCGTCGTACTAGACCCTTTGATGCGAGGTAATTATCTGTCCTCCCATGTTATTACCGTACTGAAAATTCCATGACTCCAGAGCATCTAAGCGCGCGACCACTTTACCTCCTTCTGTACCTGGAGGAAAACCCTATTATGTTCCTGCCAATACGACGTAGATGTCTCATCGTCTCCCACCGCCGCTATCACTCATTCCCTCCAAAGTTGTGTTTATAGCGTCTTCCTCATGCATCGCCGCACGGATTTGTGGGGTCCTTCGGGTTCGTTCTTGTGAATTCACGCACGATACACTGCTGATATGTGTCTTGGGTTAGCGCTAGCTTTTGATCCAGACCGATTCCTTGATGACAGGGTAAAACTTATAACGAAGAATCCCTACAGTACGTCCGACGTAGTTCTCTTCTTTTGCCGTTGCGTTCATACAGGTTCTAGTCTTCCTCCCCTTCAACGGTGGCCCTCGGATTTGCCTCGGTCAACAGGTTCGTGGGCATGCAATCAGGTTCACAATGATTCATTATTCATTGTTAATTTCCGTCACCAGTTCGCCTACCACGAAGTATCGTTCTTCCTTATCAAATTGCTCCAGAAGTTCTCTTCATTCAGTTTGGCGCCTGATGCTCAACCTGTACACACGATACCTCCGAAGGAATGGGCCATGTTTCCTGGTACGAAAGGCAGAGAGAAAGTTACGCCAGGCGCCCATTTGACGATGTTCGTGAAGGTATGAAACCTGTCACTTTCTACAAGGCTAATGCTAAAAGGGGCTCTTGACAGGGCGGCTTATGGATGAGGATGGGCGCCGCACAGTGAGGAATTTCAGCGTTGGCTAGTTAGCTATTGTTGTACCGATCTTGATCGTTTGGTTTACTCAGAAACATCGTTGACTTCCACCCTGTAGGGATATCCTGGTTTCCGGTGAGGTCGTCCCGCACGTTTGACCTTGCAAGGCCCGACTTTCACATCGACACCTGATCCTTCATTATCCTCTCAAGTCTAATCTTAGCGACTTGAGGCGTTTACTGCACGCTCGTAAGTGATCGTCGTTTTAGCTTTCGACAGGAATGTTTCGAACGTAATAGTTAGGACCAACGTCGGTTGATCTGAGCGATGCACACAGGTTGGACACGAATTTCAAGGGGGGAAGGAGAAGGGCAAGCTGTGGATCTAATTGTGAGTTAATCCGACTTTCAATATACGTTAATCGCGTAATTTGACGATGTTAGCGCATACCACTGACCTGCCACAACCCAAACCATCTGGGACTGGCCCAACTCCATCATAGTACGTGTATCTCAGAACACACGTTTAGACACACTTACTGAATGGTCGTAGTATGTTTCTTGGATTTGTAAGCCTCAGCAATTGTATGATGGAGGCGTCCAACCCGCAGAAAGCAGAGAGTATCCCGCGTTCGAAGTTGACAAAGCGAGGATTCCTCGATTTGAACGAAATATGCGACAATTGCGAGCTTAGCTTCCAGGCTAATGGGGAATCGCTGAGACACAGAACGAAGTGAAATCGTGCCGGCAAAATTCAGCAGCGACATTTGGCCAGGTATTCAGGAGCTTGCTCAGGGGGTTCTTCCAACGTTGAACTTGAATGTCCCCTTCCTTGCTCGCCACAAGTGTCTCGATCTACGAGCAAAGTCTCGGAACGCTTTTCTGGTAATTTTGTGGTACTACTGAGGATATCCTGGGTAGTCGCCCGAGGTGAGCTCAAGTACTGAATAGAACCCGATGCCAAGTCTATGATGAAACAGCCTCCCTTTGCCAATGCCCGATGCGGCTCAGGCTCCTAGAACCAGCCGCTCGTATCGCGAGAAAGCGCTTGACTGGCGCTAAGGCACCTTCTATATTTGGATGGTCAAGCTGCAAACTCGCGATAGAGCGGCTGGCAAATTACATCGCCGAGACGCCCGAAATGGTGGCGGAGTTTGAATGATCATTGCGGCCGTTATTGAGATTGTCCTTCAGTAGCTCTATCTATTGCTATAAATTGTGCTGGGATATGAATCTAATTAAGTCTTTTTATTCTATTGATGCTTCTTTATCATGGGTTGGATGATTTGCGTCATAATAGAGCTCAAAGTGGGACGGCCGGCTCAGATAGGGGCGACCAGGGGTAAGATAAATTTCGATTAATTGTGTGGATCATAGGCTCCCAAATGGTACGCACAGTAAGAAATAATAAAGCAGAAGTTCTCTTACTTATTTTACTGACATTCAGCTTTAATTAATGATACGGGACCTCTCTGAATTGAGGCATGCTGGGGAAACCCAGCTTTCAGACTACCCTTCCTTACCCACACTCAAAGACCATCAATCTGAGTCACTCAACACATCCAACCTGCAGCATACTTATCAGTTTTTTATTTCTACTACACCTGTGAAGAGACTCAATGAGCCTACAGTACAGAATATTCACCATACTACGCAACCATTGAAACTCCGCCACCATTTCGGGCGTCTCGGCGATGTAATTTGCCAGCCGCTCTATCGCGAGTTTGCAGCTTGACCATCCAAATATAGAAGGTGCCTTAGCGCCAGTCAAGCGCTTTCTCGCGATACGAGCGGCTGGTTCTAGGAGCCTGGATGCGGCTCCGCTAGTCCTGCCAAGTCTATGATTGTACCCTGCTTGGAGCAGTATGTGTCAGCACTTGTCAGCAGCGCCGTTGGCAAGTACCCTGCAGATGTGCCTTAAATATAGCACCCACACGGGCCACACCAAATCGCCTCGCCAGCACTTGACAATTCATCCATCATGGCGGTTCCCATTGGACTTTCGCACCTCGCTAAACACCTGCCTGCGTTCCTCGCTCCGTTTGTATTCTCCTACGCGCTCGCTGAATATGGTGTTCGTCGGCTGCAACCCGCCCTCCCCACCATAGCTGTCTTGCTCCTTTCCTTTGCCTTACCTTTTGCATATTTCTTCCTCTGTTCAATCTATTCGAGCTATACCAATCGGGCTGCGGCTGCTCGGATCGGGGCAATTCAGCCGCCTAACCTCGACTCCTCATTTGGAGGATTGCTACTCGCTCGGGAGATTGACCGCTCGGACACGCACGGATACCCTGGTATGAATGATGACGACATTCAGGTGGAAGTATGCTCACACCCTTTGTAGGTGACATCTTTGCGGAATGGAGTGAGAAATATGGCAACGCCTACGGGATGACGATTCTATCGAATTACATCGTAAATCTGCGACTTGATTGATCACGTCCTCCTGTCTGACTCTTCACAGATTTTCACCTTGGAACCTCAACACGTCAAGGTATTCCATACATCCCACTACGATGCACGGCGCTGATTTATCGGTGACCTAGGCCATCCTTGCGACTCAATTCGATGACTTCGAAAAAGGTAATCAAGTTCCGACTTTCACTACAACGTACTTGCTGAGCCTTTCCCATAGGCCCTCTTAGTGAAAGCCGCTTCAGTTCCCTCCTTGGAACTGGGGTCTTCAATTCAGATGGTTAGTGAATTAAACTTCGTTGCCACCGCTTGTTTTGATCCTTGTGTTCAAGGTGAACGTTGGAAGTATGTTCTAGTTGTGAAACATATGAACATTACTCAGCCTAGTCCAGATTCCATCGATCAATGACTCGCCCGTTTTTCAGCAAGGATCGAATCAGCCACTTTGACAACTTCGATCGCCACGCAGAGGACGCACTAAACCAGACAGCCGTTCGACTGGCCGAGGGATATCCCATTGACTTCCAGGTACGCGCTTCCGAGTCCGTCTCTCCGCGAGATTCCCTTTGACTCACCTTGTCGCAGGATATGATATCTAGGTTTACTTTGGACTCCGCTACAGAATTTTTGTTCGGGCAGGATGTTCGCTCCTTATCCGCTGGGCTGGACTACCCATCTTCATCCCCTCTATCCGTCACAGCGGCTAACGTGAACCATCCTGCAAATGTCTTCGCACGCTCCTTCCAGGAAGGACAGAATATCACTGATTTCAGAGGTTTTCAAGGATACCACTGGCCATTGTTCGAGTGGAATGATAAAGTCAAGCCGCACAGAGATGTCATCAACAAATTTATAAACCCCATCGTTGCCAATGCGATCGAGAGGTATAAAGATCGTGTTGCTAGTGGTGAGAGCAGTGCGGAGAAGGAAGCACAGGAAGGAGAGACCCTACTTGACCACTTGGTCAAGACCACCCAAGGTAGCTTTCCTCAATTTACTGGTCCACCCGTCTCTTCGCTAAAGTTGACGCACAGACCATCAAATCCTACAAGACGAAATACTCAACATCATGATTGCAGGCCGAGATACCGTACGACCGATTTCCATTCGAAGAACGTCACTAATCACCTCCACATAGACTGCTTGCACGTTGACCTACGCTGTTTACATGCTCGCGGAAAACCCCCATGTCCTCAGCCGGCTAAGAGCGGAAATTCTGGAGAAAGTGGGCCCCACTCGACGGCCAGACTTTGACGATCTACGGGGCATGAAGTATCTGCGAGCCTTCATCAATGGTATTTATGTAACTTCCATATCGTGTCGGGTTACTAATCAACCCTTCACAGAAACACTCCGTCTCTATCCCCCTGTGTAAGCTTGTCGCTGATCTATCGACCGACGTGCTCACCGTTGTTGCGCCAGACCATATGATGCGAGGTCATTATCTACCCCTCTCCGTCGTATTGCTCCGGTGATAACGATATGTGCATAGAGCATCCAAGCACGCAACTACTCTACCTCCTTCCTTCCCAGGCGAAAAACCTTTCTATGTTCCTGCTGATACCACGTATATCTCTTGCTTACCTCTACTTCGGCTGTGCCTGACTCCCTCCAAAGCTGTATCTATAGTGTCTTCCTCATGCATCGCCGCACAGATTTATGGGGTCCTTCGGGTTTGTTCTTCTGAATCCGCTCCGCAAGATACTGCTGACGTTGGGTTTCGTCTAGCGGCAACCTTTGATCCAGACCGATTCCTCGATGATAGGGTGAAACTCATAACAAAGAATCCTTACAGTGCGACTTGTCGTATCTCCCATGTTTCGGCATCTGTTGAGTCACTTTCTATCTAGTCTTCTTGCCCTTCAACGGCGGCCCTCGGATTTGCCTTGGTCAACAAGTGAGTGGTCCTTCTATTGGAGTACAGCGACGTATTATTCATCATCCATCAACCATCGCCAGTTCGCCTACAACGAAGTATCCTTCTTCCTCATCAAGCTACTCCAGAAGTTCTCTTCATTCAGCTTGGCACCAGACGCTCAGCCTGCGGACACCATACCTCCAAAGGAATGGGAAACGTGTGCCGGTACGAAGGGTAACGAGAAGATCAGGCCAAGCGTCCATTTGACGATGTTCGTCAAGGTAGGAAGCCAATACTCACCACCGTCTCGTTGAGTACCACTAACAGGGGCTCTTGACAGGGGGGACTATGGATGAGGATGGGTGCGTCACAGTGAGGAATTTCGGCGTTGGACCTTGTAGCTGTTGTATGGAGAGTCCTGTTCCCCTCGTATACCCCAGTCGAATGGTATGGTTCAATGTAAAACGACACAGTACATAAGTGCCAATTTTTTAGTTGTCTGAAGTCTACTTCAAGATAGGTGGACCACTTTATATTCGAATTTCCGCCTGTCCGTCCGTCCGTCCGTCGGTTCACCTATCCATCACATGCATCAGGGGTCAGAGCAAGAGTTGGTTGATGTTTCGGGCTATCATCCTTCACATAGGGCTGATAGCGTTTGAGTTCACGCTCCAATATCCGTTAAATTAGACGGTGTACGCCGCCGAATTTCTGCAAGAGATCGTATAGTTCTATTACAAAAGGGTTGAAGCTCATTGAAACCGCACGAAACAATCCGCAGGAACGACTCGCTTCAACTCCGTGGGGTCGAGATCTCGTTCGGACAGTGGAGTGCCAACTATTAGCGTCATCAGTGTCTTGAATTTGTTGACATGTGATTCATGGTCGAAGTTGGAGGGCGATGGCGATTCGGGTGGTGCGAGGTAGATAGCGAGAAGCTCCAAGCTGTCACAGAAGGGTGCAATCGCAGATAAACTAGCCATGTCGAGGGTGGCAGGTAGACGGCGAGTTGGGCGTGGGGTTAGTGACAAGGAATCTAAATGAATAAGGGCTTTCACAATTGACACAAGGTCATTGGTGCTCAGTGCGAAGGGCTGGGAGTGGTGGAGGGAAAGAGACTGGAGTTTGGTACACGCAAGAATGGGTTTCAAAGTGGCGAAGGTGATAGCGTTAACGTGGGGAGAGTCGCTCCAGACTGGTTCGCATGCGATGAGGAGGGTGAGCTTCTGTAGTTGAGGACATACATTGCCGACCACGGTGAGGATACGTCCGTAGTCATCTGGCGACTCGGAGAAAATTGGACGCAGGGAAAGCGCGGTGAGCGAAGCGGGGGAGTAGTTTCGTGTTAAACAAATCGCCGCTCGACTGAATGGGATGGCCATGCGTAGGTCCGTGAGGGCAGGGAAGCTGGTTGAAGATAAGGCGGTGGAGAAAGTCTCCTCCGGCTCGTGGTAATCCATCGCGGAAATCGTCTCAACGGCACGAAGTCCTGCTAAGGCCTCCGTGATACGCGGGGTAAGGCCATCAATCGGTAGCTCCACTTCCTTAAGACAGGCAAGTTTTGGGATTAACAGCAAGAAAGTATCCTCGCAATCCCCCATATCTAAAGATTCAAGCCACAATGTCTTCAGGAAGGGCACTTTGGATAAAACGGATAACGCCTTGCCCAAGCTCTCAGGTTCTTCAGAGAACCGATCCAGGTCATTGAGAAATGAAATACTCTCGATCCCAGGATAGACGAGGAGGGACAGGACTTCGGGGTCGATAGTGCATTCCAGTCGGCGTAAATTGGGTAGAATGTAAGGCTGGATCCTTTTAGCGGAGATGGATTGGATGGCTGAGATATCCAATCGTCTTCTTTCATCGAATGTGATGGCCTGCACTCGCCACGCATAGTGGTCGAATCTTGCCCAGTCGTTGGGCTCGATATCGCGAGTAAAGCACTAGATAGAATGGTTAATTATAATGGTATTCAGGAGATAAGAACCACAAACATAAAAGTCCAATTCTCCGTTATCCACGAGGGTCATAGGTGCCAAGAGTTCAAACAAGTCGATCGGGTCCTCGATGACACGCCATAGAGCACGGAGAGCTTCCTCCGACCATTGTTTACACACGAGTGCACTGGTATAAAGGTCGTGGCGGTATAAAAACTGGAAAATATACTGAAGGACCTCTGAGATGGACAACGCTCGATTTGCGGCAGAGGACATAGTAGCCACCAGAACAGGCGCTCGGCACTTGCCTTGCGCGGTAATAGGTCGATGATTAGGCGCGCATCATATCACTGGAAGCCTGGCAGGACGTCCCACTCTTTACAAAAGGTAAGGCCTGCACCGAGTTATATAGATCATGATATTCAAAAAGGACACATATAGTCTAATATTGTAGGCGCGACACTTCTATCACTGAATGTCAGGTGGCCAACACTCTCCCAAAAACTTTCAAGACAACAGATCAGGGAATCGTTGAAACCGACAGCTGGAAGACAACGTACGCGCATCTGGACAGTACTCCAGCATCCGTAGTACCAACACGGATGTCCGGGTTACCATCTTCAGTTCGATTAAACACCACTTCGGAGTTGGACACGTTGTATCGAGGCCAGCTAGGAGTTGCACTGCTGGAGTTGAACTTGAAGCCAGGATCCAGTTCTTTGGCAAACCCGATAAAGGACTGTACGAAAGACGCAATGAAAGTGGGACTCTCAAACGTAGGTGGAGCATAACTGAATGTCGAGTAAGCCTGGGCCAGCTGGATCCAAGACTAAACATACCTAGGGAAGTAGAACCCGATGTCGTCAGTGTGGAGTGCCGGCGGGACAGCGAATTCAGCCTTGACGTAACAATCCACATTCAGTTACATAAATCCAGCAAGTTAAATGACCAACCTTGAAGGATCGTCCGGGGAACGAATGAAGAAGGAAGTAGGAAGGACAGACGAATATAGCTATAACGACGCTAAGCCGGTGATGTGATTGCGAAAGCGAAGCGATCATACCTTCTCCGTGAACCAAACTAACCTGTTCAACTACTGAGCCCAAGCCTTCATAAAGCCGACCAACTTGGGCAGCCTGTTCCGGTCCAAGTCCAGGGAATAATTCAGCAGCATGCTCAGCGGCGGTGACAGTTCCGGCAGTTGATGGGTTGACAAAGATCCCACCTTCATTAGTTGGTCACCACAAGGAGGGCCCTCTAAACAAATGAGATTAGCGACGGAATCGCTGAATCAAAATGGCAGCCGCTACTTACACCGTTGACCTTTCCCTGCCGAAGGGCTTCGATGGGACGCTGCGTGATAAATTCGCCATCGACGACGGGAGCCGTCACAGGCGTTCCGAAGAATCCGGCGGCATTAATGTTGCGATTGGCCGCCTGGATCAAGGCGACGTCAGTCCCTCGCAGGCATGTCAGGGTATTCGTTGAGTTCTTGCAGCTGCGGCGTACGAATGAGTCCGATGGTAGTGAAGGGGATGGCAGTTTGCTTACCCAACTTGGGCGATGACTTCGTTGTAGATAGCCTAAATAATCTTGCTTAGGATGCATATATGAGTGGGCAGTGATGGGGAGACCTTGGGAACCGTGTCATTGAACCAATACTGAGAGGATAGGAAGAGGGAGCTTGTGATACCAGCCGTGAATAGAGGTGGATGAGTTTGCCCATTGCGAGCGATCACTTGCTGAAGCACAGCACCACCACCTGGAGGCATAGCACACGATTAAAATTGGACCGAGTGCAATGTGAGTAAGCCACTCACCCGCGGAATTTCCCCAAATTGTCACTTGGCTAGGATCACCACCAAACTTGCTGATCTAGAGAGCAATTCAGGTCTGGCTAAATATTGTCGTAGCCATAATATAGATCAGCTTACATGTTTTTGAACCCAGATTAATGCAGATTCCATATCAACTTCATTTACGAAACGTGAGGAGGCTTTGAGACATCATCCAAGGTATCAGAACTCACGTAACCCTGCATTCAAAGTTCCGTTGTCTTTAACTTCAGAGCCTGCTAGAAAACCTGAGTAGAAAGACATCGAGACTTTAAATCTGACGGGAAGAGGGGAAGACGAACCGAATACACCAAGTCGATATTGAATGACAACAACTACGATGCTGTTTCCGGAAGCTTGAACCAGATACTCGCCGTTATACATTGTGCCATTACCAAAAACATATCTGACAAGGCGGAGGGTAAGGGCCACCTCCCAACGGCGAACAGGCTGTACTCACCCTCCTCCGGGAATCCAGACTACAACAGGAAGTTCGGAGGTTGGAACATTGGTTCCGGGAAAATACACGCTTCAAAGGGTCAGAGTACTCAAATAGTAAGTAGCAGCCGTCTTACTTCAGGAAAAGGCAATCTTCTGAACCGTGATCGAAGTCTGGTGGGGGTATTGTAGCTCTTCTTTCCAGTGGCTTCGGTAAGGAATTATTAGCAGACGTCCCAAGAAGTGCTTGCAAGCATTGAGGACCGGGAGTTGTGGCGGTTTGAACTCCTTGAAGTGCCGGTGGGGACTGAGGAGCACGCCAGCGCAAATCCCCCACAGGGGCAGCAGCATATCGAATCCCGAGGTAGCTGGTAATACCAGTCTGGCTAGTGGCGCCTTGGTATCGAGCATTGCCGACGTCGACGATGGGGGGTTGGCCCAAAACCGCTGAGACGAAGGCAGTGAGTAGCAAGAACGGTGTCTTCATCATGCAGGAGAGTAAGAACGAACGTGAGCGTAGTTGCTGGAGACATGGGGGGCACTATTTATACCTGGAGGGAAGGGTCTCCCACAATGTTCCGGGGTAAGAGGTGACTCTGCTGGATGGATTGTCAGGATCGTTGGTCAGCAAAAGTCGCCGCTTTCTCCAAGCGATATAGTGCACTAACCAACTTACTTCCATCGCGGTTCGTTTATTTCATCGGATGGGGTTTCGAGATTCCACGGGTGCTAGACCTGCCGACCTTCATGCGGTACAGCGGTAGGAAAATCTTACAGTTAGCATCAAACCATGGCGTGAGCTGTTGTGGAAGCAGTACTCACAAAAAAACATTTGGAACTGCTATGGCGGGGACATATTGCGCAACCGAGGAAGATCCTGGCCAGTGCGTAGACTGACAGGGTTGACGGAATCATAGGCGGGATAATGGGCGACTTCGAGATCGAAAGTTCACGGGTGGCCGTTGGACCCTAAGTCAACAACGGCTCGACACCGTGCGCAAGCTAATAGGTTAAGGTATAGCGGACGTAACCCGAAAACGTAAAAGGCACTGTTCCCAGCAGAGTTATGATCTGACTCTGACTGACGAGGCAATTTACTTCGATCTCGTAATGCCGTCAATCGACAAGCACATAGAGGCGGACGGTCGTTTCACTGCCCTGAAATGTGACACGGCGACGTGTGGTTTCCTGGAGATATATTTTGCCAGGACAGGACGTACAAATCACCTCGAGTCATACGAAGAGAGCGTGGAAATGAGAGTAAAGTCCAATCGACAAATGGGTGTTCGTGTTTCGGCATACTCGGTCAGCCAATGGAGTAGGCCGTCTGAGGAATGGATAGAAAATTATTGAGGAGTCGGGTTGATACACAGTATAGCAGTGGTCTGTATATGCTGGCGACGCAGAACCTAGCAAGGATAATCATGGATGAATATTGAATATTCGGATGACCGATAATGCAACTCACGTTCCCGGTGCTAGTACAGAGACAGCACGGGTCTTCGTTCGTCTCGCGTCAAGCCTGATTGCCTGCACTTGCTGCTAGCACTAGTTTTTTGAGTCATACTGAACCACCAAGAGATGATGTCGAAAGAATTCAGGAATCAGTCGTCCTTGTTATCCACAATTGTCGAGAGACCTGGGACATGGCATTACCCATGTATTCTCTATGATCCGTAGCACTGGCGGCTTCCTCCCACCATTGCATTTGCACAAATATGGCGTTAAGTGTCAAACCAGACAGAAATTCGACTCTCTGGAGAAGCAGGATGTTCGGTGAACGGAGTCTGTGGCAGAAGCGCTTATTAGCGTTTAGCGCCCTAGCGTGACTCCTTGACTTCAACTTCGGAACTAGGCTGGAAACCAACCTCTATGTCGAGAGTATGATAGTCGATACTCTTTAGAATAGACTTCGGAACGACGTGCTGATATCCCCTCATAGTTCGTGTATGACTGAGGAATCCCACGAGCAGTCAATATCAATATCCAGCGCTAGGGATGTCGTTGTGAGCGTTTCAATTAGTATGGGAGTGCGATCATCGACTAATGTCACCACCTACCATAGTTGCCAATCAGTACTGCCCTTTGGCTTGCCCTTCAAGTTGCAGTATGAGATGGCGTAGATGGAATTTTATGAGAGGTTCCTGAACACGCCCAAAGTCTGAAAGCCCCTGGACCCTCGTATGCGCCGCTTGAGTGCCAAGGGATGAAGATGTTCGCGGAGCCCTGCAATGCCTTGTTGCTGGTATCGATAACGCCATGTGGATTTAAGAACGATATTGCCTTCCGATCCTACTAGGATTTGTCAGTTCACCATGCTGCTGCTGCTGCAGGGTAATTTGAAGATGCGGTTATCTGAAGATACGAGAACCCATTATCGCCTGACCACGTAAGTTATTGGTAGTTCGCTGTCACTGCGAAGTTGAAATCGGACCGTCCCCTTTGCGGGTTTAATTTCCTATAGTACTAAGGAACTGCCATGTCACCCAATTTGCCGAGTAGCGGCGATTCAAGCCGCAGGATATCTTCCCAGCCATCTATCGAAAATTTGAACGACGTCGACCACCCCACTCCCCCAGCCAAGTACTTGTCACACAGTCTTCAGCCTCCCTCCGATGCCTACTGCAGGACGCACGCCTTTACCAAGGCTTCAACTCACGATCCATATGATGCTGCAAGGCACAGAGCCTCTTTGTAACACGGTCATATTCCCGTTCATCAACCAGCTCATCCGCGAAACTGGTGTATGGCGATGAACGCAAAACCGGCTACTACGCTGGAATAATTGTAAGAATTCCGTGCTGATTATTGTATTTCGCCGGCTAAGACCTCGCGCAGGAATCTATTTTCTTTGTAGCCGAATGCCTGACAGTCCTGCTGTGGGGCTGGGCGTCCGATATCGTGGGCCGCCGACCCATTTTGCTGCTGGGCCCACTAGGTCTGACGATATCGATGCTGAGCTTCGGCTTATCAACGAAGTACGCCATGATCGTACTTAGCCGTTGCGCCCAAGGGGCGTTCAATGGTAATGTTGGTATGTATAATTTGCTCCCTGCGTCGCATGGATGTTGAACTTTTGTCGAAGGTGTGGGCAAAAACGCCATCGCCGAGGTACGTATGGTCGTCAGGCTCTGTTCATTGGATGGTCAACACGATACCAGATTACAGACAAAACAAATCTCGCTGAAGCGTGGAGCTTCTATCCCGCTGCCTGGGCAACCGGATCGACTCTAGGGTATCTCACCAGTTATAATTCGCCAACTCTCTCCTCTCACTGTCTTATACAGTCCACTCATCGGTGGTGCACTAGCTGAACCCGCTATCAGGTGGCCTGAAACCTTCGGCAGAGTCCCACTATTTCGCGACTTCCCCTACTTCCTACCGTGCGCCGCAGTAGCGCTCTACACCGTCTTCGTCCTCATTCTCGGCACGCTTTTCTTGAAAGAGGTATGTAGGTCATTCCTCAGTGGCATGAGGAATGACACCGAAATGAAGAGGGCTTCCAACTCAGACTCTGCCTTCTTTGACAAAACCCCGGGATTCACTTTCCCCAGAATCAGCAACCCTGCTTGACGGTTCTGGTCAGAACAACTATGGGACAACTGACATCGGTAACTCTTCCGATTCTCGCGCGTTTTCCGAGGCACTCGAGTTCAAGACCCCTCCCGTTCGCGCCGTCCTATCTTCACGTCCGGTCCTAGTATCCCTCACCACGCACGCTTTCCTCTCTTTCGCCGACCAATCATTTCAAGTCCTCATGCCCCTAATGTACTCTACCTCTATCCCCCTTGGTGGCCTTGGCTTCCATCCAGCTCGAATAGGCGCCATTATGGGTGTCTGGGCCGTGTGTAACGGAATCTTTCAGTTGCTTGTTTTCTCAAGGCTAGTGCGAAGATTTGGTCCCCGAGCGATGTTCCGGTTTTCGTTTTCGACATACGTGCTGAGCATTGGGGCATATCCTGTCATGAGCTATCTCGCGAAGACGGCTGGTCAGGTGGATACGCTGGTTTATGTGATCATAACGGTCCAGCTGGTGTGTTATAGCTTCAGTGTCATGACATATTGTGAGTGATACTTCGCAGAACGTTGGATCGTGCGCGCTAAGTAATTTAGCCTGCAACCAACTGTTCATTATCGACGCTACCCCATCTCCTGCTGCGCTCTCCACTACGAACGGTATTGCTCAGATAGTGAGCTCAGTAACTCGCTCCCTGGGCCCGTCCATCTCCGCGTCGTTGTTCTCGCTATCACTTGAGCGTCAGCTGGCAGGTGGATATATGGTATACTTCGTTTTATGGGTGGTTATTTTCTTCGGCATCTATGCCTCGTCAAAATTGCCCAGACACTTGGGAGGTGAGCATATCTAATTCGACGCTAGGAGCACGCGTAGGTTCTTGGTTGAGGTCGTATCGGCCTCAATAATATGTCGCCATTATGTATGTAGATTGTGGATTTCTCTGATGGCAATCAACATCGTGATGAACCCCTCGATTACGTTTGTTTTATTCCAGCATCACCAGCCTCAAATGTTTCTACGCGAATCAGCATCCGGAGTAGAGCCTATAACAGGCTTGACATCGGCAAAACATACCGTTGCCATATGACTAAATGCCCCTTCGTTTGAGTCAGAACTATGAAGTCCGATCCCGTATTTAGGGGACATCTGCATAGTTTTGATGCTTCAAGTCCCTGTGCCCCGCGATGACCGCTGGCATCGTCGAGGACGATGTCGAGACCCCTGGGAATTCCAAGAAAACGCGTCCTACACCTCTTCCCTTCGGCCAACTCTTCATCACAGCCCTCCTACAGGGCGCGGAGCCGATTAGCTCAACCGTCATTTACCCGTTCATCAACCAGTATGTACGCGAATCCGGGATTACAGGGGGCGATGAGAGCAAGACTGGGTATTATGCTGGCATCATAGTGCGTATTCACGCTGTTGGGGTACACAACCTTTGCTGAACCTAGAAACGCTTTATCTACCAGGAATCAGTCTTTTATATGGCAGAATGCGTTACGGTCGTACACTGGGGTCGTCTTTCAGATAAAATTGGGCGCAAACCGGTCATGCTGATGGGGTTGGTTGGTTTGACAATTTCGATGCTCACCTTTGGTTTGTCGAATCAATATTCGCTCATGGTAGTGAGTCGAACTGTGCAAGGAATGTCGAATGGGAACATGGGTGCGTCCATTTTCCATTCGCGATTCATGCATTCTGATTATCGTTGCACCGCTGAAGGCATGGCGAAGAACATCATCGCTGAGGTGCGTCATGTCATGCGTCCGTGGCCTAGCCTATTCAGTGTGAACTCCATAGATAACCGACGAAACGAACATTGCTGACGCCTTCGCATGGATACCTTTGATCTGGTCAGCCGGGTCGACCCTCGGGTATGTGTTTGACGTGCCTCAAGAATCCGCTTTCATCACTGACCTGAACTTCAGACCCATCATCGGTGGTGGGTTGTCCAACCCAGCCACGAGTTGGCCGGCCCTTTTCGGCCAATCTCAGTTCTTCATTGACCATCCATATTTCCTTCCTTGTGCCTTCGCGGCTGGTTATGCCGTTATCTGTTTTTGGTTGGGTTGGTTCTTCTTGGAAGAGGTGAGCCCTTTGGCTAAACCGCAAATGTTGTTTCTGAGTGTTAGCAGACTCTACCATCTATCGTCGCACGCAACAAAGCTAGAGCTCTCAATCACCCCTCCCCCGAGCCCAGACGCGACTCTGCGGCATCAGATGCTACACTAGATGGCAACGAAACTACCCCGTTGCTCTCATCCGCACCCGCACCTACTCAACCTCCCTCAGTTCGCTCTGTCCTTACGCCTGATGTCACCATTACGCTGGTCAACCTTGGAGTACTAGCATTCACCGACATGTGTTCTCAGGCCCTTCAACCTCTTATGTATTCCACGCCTGTAGATCGTGGCGGACTCGGGTTCTCTCCGTACACCATTGGGATGACTATGGGTGTGTGGGGTTTCCTCAATGGCATTTATCAGATCGCCGCCTTGGGTCAAGTTGTAAGGCGTTTTGGTCCTCGGCGAACGTATATATACGGATACGCCTGCCTTTTGATAACTATTGCGGCTTATCCGGTGATGACGCTCCTAGCGAAGCGTGCAGGTGGACCAGATGCCTTCGTCTGGGCTGCACTCGTCGTCCAATTAATTGCCAACTCCCAGTTATTCATGGCATACGGTGAGTATTTCTGGCTCATCCTAAGCATGCACCAAACCTCATGGCATTATTTGAAGGGTGCATATACACCATCTTGGTTGGTGTTAGCCCTTCTCCGGCGGCTCTGGCCACTATCAATGGTATGGGTCAGATGACTGGCTCTACGATGAGATCCATCGCCCCTTCCTTTTCCTCCTCCCTCTTCTCGCTGTCCATGCAGCGTAACCTCGCCGGGGGGCTAATGGTGTACTATGTTCTTCTGGCTATGGTTGCGCTGGGTATCCACGCTGCCTTCCGCCTCCCTCAAAAGATGCGCGCATGATGTCGCCAACGCCCTTTCTATTTAATGTTAATGCTGATACTGACACGAATTACGTGTCTGTTTGTAACCCTAGACATCTTACTCCGAGTCCTATTTTCGGCCGCCATATCTTTGTTGACTCGATAGCACACACGTTCAGAGTTGCGTACGGACCGCTCTCCGACGTACCCTGTATCTTGCTCTTCCTCTCGTGTCCTGCTTCGCCACATTATTTGAGCATCTCATGCGTTCTTTACATCACCGTTGTATATACCGATTAGAATCCTACGCCACTGGGCAACGTGCTGCGTTCTTTGTCGTCTAGAGCGCCAGCAGGCCTCGAGTGAATTTTCGAATGGACGACTCAGGGGCAGTTTGTTGTGCAAACACCGAGCCCGTTGCTTCCACGGTTGGTTCTGCAATTGATCCTGGCTGGCAGGACATTCCCCAATACTGCTCAGCTCTGAGCCCACGGATGTCAGAAGACCTTCGCCGAAGAAAGTTTTCTTTGCTATTAGGTACAATGTCCGAATGACCCCGTCTCCCCTTATTACGGCCCCTCAGTGGAGATAAACACGGACGGAGCCACCAGAAGAGTCCCTGTCCTTGTTATATACCCCCATCTCGCGCTTCTGGACGGACAAACGACATGATTGCGACGACGACTAACGAATATGACGAAGAAAGGCCCCTCCTCCCTAAGCGTCCTCCCTCGAAGACACCTCTACAGCGGAACCAGATTTCCATAATACTCTTCATGCAGTTATGTGAACCGTTGTCCAGTCAATCTATATACCCGTATATCAACCAGGTATGAAGTTCATTCATCTCCGCGCCACATCTCGCCTGAGACCGGATCTTCTTTCTATGTAGCTCATAAGCGAGCTCAATATCACTGGTGGTGACGAGAAGAAGGTGGGATACTACGCAGGCTTGATCGTAAGTCATGATGTATATATATGTGTGGTATGCGTTGAACCTTTTCCACAGGAATCACTTTTCTTTGTGACAGAAGCATGCACTGTGCTGCAATGGAGTCGGGTTTCCGACCGTGTTGGCAGAAAACCCGTTCTCATGATCGGTCTCCTCGGTCTCTGCGTGTCAATGCTCTGCTTTGGCCTATCTCGTACATTCTGGCTCCTTGTCATTAGGTGCGCACAGCCCAGTGATAGCTGCCGTCCAGTAAACTGATCGCGTCATTTGTGATAGCCGCTGTATCTGCGGCATGCTCAATGGCAATATAGGTAAGTGAACCTCTTGACTTGCCTAGTAGAACGTCTACATCTTTGATTCAGGGGTCATGAAGAGTGTGATGGGGGAGCTCACAGACTCCACAAATCGTGCAGAAGGCTTCTCGCTCATGCCAGTAGTCTGGTCTGCTGGTGCGACATTAGGGTGCATGTTTTCTTCGTTCTCACTAATCAAGAAGCTCATCTCCTGCTGTTGCCGTCAGACCGCTGATAGGAGGCGGACTTTCGAGACCATACGATCGTTTCCCCAGCTTCTTCACATCCCAATTTTGGCGAGATTATCCGTACTTCTTGCCATGCGCCGCGGTGTCTTTGTTCGTGGCGATTGCATTTTTAGTTACATCGCTTTTCCTACGGGAGGTAAGCAGACACTTGTCAGATTCTGTCAGCTTAACACAGCGAAGCTGACGCGTCATTGTAGACTCTTGGCCGCCACGGCCATAGCAGAACTTCGTCGATGTCTTCCGATTCCAGGCAAGACGAACTAGGCAGGGATACGCCGAAGGCGGAAGATCCCGTACCACTCAGAGTTCTTCTCCAGCCGAGCGTCATGATACCCGTCTCCAACTACGTCGTGCTCGCGTTCCTGAACATAGGTCTCAATGCCCTTCTACCACTCTTCTTCGCTATGCCTGTCGAGATCGGTGGACTCGATATGGATCCCCCAGCTATTGGTTACGTCCTAGGCTCTTTCGGCGCAGTGAATGGACTCTTACAAGCGTTATTCTTTGCTAAAATCATCAACCGATTCAACCCTAAGCGCGTATTTATCACCGGTATCACATCGTTCATCCCGATTTTCTGCCTCTTCCCCATCATAAGTGCGATTGCCCGTAGCGGTGCACCTTGGGCCTTCGTGTGGCTAGGCGTAGGGCTACAGCTAGTGTTTGGGGTGCTAATGGATATGGCCTATGGTGAGTCAGGTTGCAAAGTATCAGGGCATTCACTGAGACCCAAGATGTACCTCAAAAGGCTGTATCTTCATGTTTGTGACAGCTGCTGCTCCGAATAAGAGATCGCTGGGAGCCACGAACGGACTAGCTCAAACGACGGTCTCCATTGCACGCGCCATCGGCCCAGCATTGACAACGTCCCTTTTCTCCCTTTCCGTGGAGTATAACTTGCTCGGCGGAAAGTTTGTGTACGCTGTCCTGGTTGTGTTGTCGATATGTGCTTTGGCTTTGGCTGAAAAACTACCTGATAATGGGTGGATAGACAAAGATGAGATTGCGGACTCTTAGTTAAGTATATAATTGGTCTTGGTAGACAGCTGTTTTCGGAGGCCAGGAATATGCGGATGAAAGAGGAAGGCGATATCTAAAGCAACTAGGAAATCGAACTGTTTAGCTAGTGGAATATCACGGTGGCCGGTCAACGTTTTTTTTGTGGCGGAGGCAGGATTGCCGCGAGGCATGAAAAGAATTGGCGTCCGGAAAAGGAAGGAATGACGCAATTGTGGAATGGTTCCGCGGACGATCAACAGCCTTAGAGGAAGGTATGAGAGGGTTCCGTGGAGGAACAGGGATAAGGACACACCATAGGCGGCCGGGTTATGCTACTCTAACTGGTGGTTGCGGGTCAACGTGAGCCTTGGCAACACCTTGGTCGGCATCGATTAGCTCGACGAGTGCTTCTTGGGAGAATTTTGCGGACGGAGTGGAGTCATTAGACTCGCTGGCGGTACGCAGCAGGCCAGTATCTGCCACGTTCCTCTTCCTGGTCGGTAGCAAAGGCGTACTCCATGTATGTCGTTGCTTAAGGCTCGGAGGCACTGGTGGGTCTCTGTCCAGCTCCGATAACAATAATTTCGGATGCGGGTAGCGGGGTTTCGAGCTTGAGGGCAAAGACCCGATAGGGGGTGACATAGAGGAAAAGGCACCAAGGGGCGGAGACATGGGAACTGAAGTCACGCCGGAAGGGAGCGATCGATGGTCGTCCGCAAGCCCAGCGGGCGATGACGATGGGGTGTCTGGGAATGGGTACTCGAAGCGTGAGTTGTTCACGGCGAAAGGTGTCCCCACAATCTTTGATGGTGAGTGTAGCTTCAAGCCATTGAGACCGGTCTTGTGAGTCATTGGGAGCGAAGAAAGGCTCTCAATGGAGGCTGAGGGCGTCTGAAAGGGCGTCTGAAAGGCAACCTTCAGTGGTGGTGTACACAAGGAGGGCTGATTTGACTCACTGAGTATTCCGTACCGTTATCTAGGCTGCTGTCGATGACGTGATGTTTCTGATCAGCTGCGGTAGCATGCGGTTCCCAATCTGCGGGAGTTCGATTCAGCCCCATTCCGCTAGCTTCACGCTTGAGTTGAGATATGGGGCGAAGGAACGTAGCGGTAAGATAGAGACCATGAAGACGACGAGACGGTCCCTTCAAAAAGCTGCCCGCCACGTTCCCGAAGGGTCAAAGAGGGTTTGCGAAACAAAGTTGCCTGGTGAGAACTTCGTAGAACCCCATGGATAGACTTGGCGGACTTTGCCGTGTATCTGAACCATCGCTTAGGCAAATTTACAAAGGAAGCTGGGACAGCTTCAGGCCAATGGCTGCGTCGGCGTCGCCACGACTCTGGGGTTCGGATCCTGCCAAGTCAATCCTTTCGCTATAGGCATGAGTCAGACCAATGAAAGGCGCAAAAATGGGTCCAGCGAGCAAAAGAGCCATATGTGGATCCCTTTGTACCCTTGACCCGAGATTGACTGCCTAGAAAGCAAGGCCACAATGGACTCCGATTGAGTACCGAGTTGAAGGCGCAAGCGTAAATTCTGCATACCTTGGTACGTAACCCCGCCTCATTCTCGTCGTACTCCGAGGCGACTGTAATATATGGCTCGCCATCGAGTCATCACTGTAGCCAGGCGACTGAGCGAGGCAAGAGATGCAGAAGGAAGAGAAGCAAGCCCAGTGCAAGCGCCCAAAGAACTAAGCCTGTCTATGTAGGCGCTGAAGGCGCTAAGATTCCACCATTCCGCACACTACCAGTGACAAACGCAGAGACAATTCCCATGCACAGCCTGGATATTCTGAACAGCTGTGGCCATGTTCTCCTTTCAAACCTAACACTCGACCATGACTTCAGCCAACGCCGACGTTCTGCTGGAAGTGCTGCGATACTCCGATCTCGCAGACAAGCCAGCTCTGTGTCTCGTGAACAGGTTATTCTTCCAGGTCGCTAGAGACGATCTGTACAGGCATTTCAACCACCCAAATGTCGTTGGTGCTTGTCGCGCGGTGGTGAAGTACAAGCACCTCGCCTTGCTGGTTGAATCGTTCGAGATCAATATCCTCAGCCGGCTGGGAGAACAGTCAGCTTTCGCTATCGAGCCACCCGTTTGGAGCAAGCCACCGTCACAACCGACCCCTCAGCAACTCGAGGTCATAAGATCAGCTCTACAGCTGATGCGGAACCTGCATACCCTGAAGTTTCTCATGGAGGGGGACTATGCGCATATACTGAATGCGTGTACCACCATTTGGAAACTGCGTACCTTTCATTGCCATTTGTATTCCAACTCCCACTTATTCCGCTTCCTAATGGCCCAACCCACTATTGTGGACTTGCAAATCAAGCACCCAGCCGCTATTATCGACTTCGAACTCGAGCCCCCTAGTTCTTCGCTTGATGCTTTACCCGGGTCATCACTCCTACGAAACCTGCATACGTTGGAGGTTCCCCTTTCCCTGGCACACAGTCTCGTGAAGGGTAGACCCATCTGCAATCTACGAATAACGACGTATCTCAGCTCAGCGACGTTGTCGTTTTTGTCACAATCGGCGAAACCTCTTCGGAAGCTTGAAGTTCCCCTGCCATTACTCTGCAACTTATCACCTCAAGCGACAAGCGAAATATTGCCTGAGCTGGAAGAGCTCGTGATCCAGAATTTGGGTACATGGACCGAATTCGTATGTGTTCTTTCTTTTCATGATTCTAAGCTGTAAGCCTTCATTTCATTCCCCAATAGCAACCCACTCATGTCAACTGGTGTAAAGATTTTGTGTCCTTCCGGGGTACTCTGAAGGCTCTTACTGTCCTTGGCGTTAGGATTCGGTCACAGGGCTTTAGAGACTATGATGAAGAAATTCATCCAGCGGCGGATGTTAGGACCGCTGCCAGCGACTGTATGACGGACATCACCAGCGCAGCCCACAGCTCGCTCAGGTCCTTTGTCATTCTCGTGAAGACGGCGTTCACCTCGTTCAAGTTTGGTTGGGAACGTGTCAATGGTTCGTGGAAGGAACTACAAGTTGTCTAGAAACACGGCGGTGATGCCCTTTTCTTCCTATCTCTCTCGACCCCGTCGTTATCGCAATCTATGATTAAGCGATTGTTCTTTCATATTCTGAACCTGCTAATCATGATCCTGGATGTTTCAGATTAGTAAAATGGAGACTTTGAACCCTTGTCTGCGTTTGGTTACACTGGAATTCACGAGCACTCAAGTTCTCCCAAGCTCACTATCCACATTGTCGCTCAATATGTAACTTTTGATGTGAAGGATATCGAAGTGACGCAGAAACTTGCGAGACTCTTATTTCGTCATTTCGAACCAGGAAGTTCATTTCAGCGCCTTATCCTAAAACTGATGTTATTGAATCCTGGAATAGGTCTGACAGAATCATGCTTCTACAGAGGTTCGAGGGAAGCCTGACGTCTTTCATTGACCAAGTTAACGCCCAAGGACATGAAGGGGTAAAACATCATGGAGACGGCGTCGTGCCCCCATCTCTGAGCCTTCATTACCCCTACTTTGTTCTGAAGCCTTCGAGTATGTCGCTGTCTATTCCCCTGGACGCACACGGGTGCAGCTTGGACGATGGTTTAGGCGCGAAGAAACCGGGTGTCATCCATATCTGATTACATCCGCGTACAACTGAATCCCAGCCGAATATCCTACGTGCTCGAAGCCCATACGTGGCGTCCTCCCATGGGTTCCACAATAATAACCTCAAGCTCCATGGTGCCTCCCACGTCTCGGGCCGTCCTTTAGCTTCGCAGCACCATTTGGATCACCCGGGTTGTGTTACGGAACATATTCATTAATTTCTTTCCGAGCGAGTCTTCTTAGACACTCCGACGGCGACTGTCTGTGGGTGGCGTCGGCATGGATGGGATGTCGAAGACATGGACAAGACGAAGTAACTCGTGTTGACGTTTTTGGAAAGTTAGCCCTCAAGCTTCAAGGCCTCATCGGGCACGGCCACCAGCAGCTTAAGGATATTCACAAGCTTCGAGGTAAGGTTAGCTGTCTGGGAGTTGTCGTTTCTCGGATAGTTTATCAGTGCTTTCAACCCTGGCGCTCAACGTATACCTGACACCCGTCCTCTCAAAGGGTCGAGGGAGCCGTCAACCTCCCACTCCCTCTACCCACACCCTACCGTGACGGAAGGCAGCTCGTCGATCACTTTGGGGCGAATTTCGTGCAAGGAACATACCGGGAGTGTTGCCATCTTCATCTCGGTCGTACTGATCGGAGTCTTGAAGTTTTTGCCCTTTTGTGCTCCAGGAATGACCGTGTCTCACCGCGCAAACTAATCGGAACATTCCAATGCGTTCCTCGCCTATCAGAATTGCTTGCTTCAATGAAATTGGCGAAAACAAGAGAACTTGTAGTTTCATTTGACACCTACTGTTCAGAGGCGAGTTCATACCTTCAATTTAGTCACCTTGGCTACCAATTTGACTTATGCTCACTTCTAGGCCCTTCACCTGAAGAAGACACGCTCGAAAACTAGTAGTTATGTCCTCGACTGCTTTCGGGCGCTCTGATGCAAGCATCGTACCGTTGTTCCGGAGGACAAGCTCTAGCCGTGCAAGCCCTTTGTTTATAACTTTCTGAATATTCTACGGTTAACACTTTGTTCAGGATGATATCATTACCTCGATCCATTTCACGAAGTCAGTGGTGGCCCAACTTGACCGACCTTCTATCCTCGTCGGGGTTCCTTGACTCCTTCCCTTCCTACCTCGTCTATATTCTCCCCGGCTCGTGGCTATAGAACGATCTTATTTAATTAACCACGCCGACACGTAAGCCCTCTTGGAGATCCGTACCAAAATAGAACTTCTCAAGGCTTTGACTTCTGATCCCCTCGATTTGAATAAGTAGTCCCCTATCCAGCCATTTTTCTCTCTCCCAGTGCCCCCCGATCCCAGGACCTCGACTTCATCGACCTCCACATCGTCAGCGCCCAAGTGTTCAGGTTCGACTGCGACCATGGCCAGCCCACGCGCCAAATCCTCATCGATGTACACATGGATTTCGGTGTGGTTCGTCATCACCGCCCCCATCATGATTTTGGACGCGTTCTATTGTCTACTGCGGTGTGTCGTAAATGTATTCTTCTCGCGTTCTGATCTTTATCAATGTGTCGTAGACCCCGTTCTATGATTGGAGGTGACCTCCACTGGCCTTTTAAGATATACGAAATTTACCAGGAGGTGGACTATGTGCGTACCGTTTCCCTTCCTATTAGAACCCACCTCCGAATTTTTTGAAACCCGGGGCGCTGGACCCACACATCACACGCGTCTCGTAGCCTGTTCCCTCCAAATGGGCTTGTAACGCTCGCTGGGTGTGCGGCCGGAGCCAGTCTGCCAGCAAACGTGTCAGCTGCTGAATTCTGTTGCCCTCATCGTCCGACTTGCTACATGCTTTGGGCTCGATTGTTTACCATTTTCATAGGTATATGGTGTGAAAGCGTTCGAAAATGGAGAGGGTTTCGCAAGTGCGGCTGGTAAGTGTCCTGTCTATGCGCCGTCCCTCGCTCCCTCCCAGCTTCGCTCGCCTCAGCGGCATATTGCATCCGATGCACCATTCGATGGTCAAAAAAACCATCATTTTGCCTCGCGGCTGACTTAGAAGCTCTGTCTCGATTCTGATTGTTCGGCTCCCCCACTGTATACAGCCATCCTAAATTTGCTGGAAATATCTGCAAATGTACGTTTAGTTCCTTCTCTTAGTGATGCGTTCCCGGACGTCTGATATCCGAATCGTTCGCCGTGATGATCGTACCAGCTGCTCTATCTGTTGACTACGCATGTCTACCCGCATCCCTCCGCAGCACTGTTGGGCTACTCAGGCGCTCTGATGACGCTTTCCAAAACCGTACTCTATGTTGGACAAGAATACTTTTGCAATTGGTGTGCCACAGGGCATAATGATTTCTGGGTGTCAGCGGTGTTCTGGTATATGCCGAATTTGTGAGCCATGGTCATCTCTATTTCTCGCAAATTCTGATTTTATCATCCCGTTCATGATTCGTCTGACCTATCTCTTACATTGCAACCACTTCCGTCCCTTTCCAGCGTGTGGATAGTCATGTCGTCTTTGACGATTCACCGGTTGGGTGGTGACATCATCCATTCGCTCAGATTGGTCCCTCGATCTGGCGCTGCCCATGCGGGCCGCATAGTGAATGGCGAAGAAAAGTCCCTAAAAGTACATTGACGTCTTTTGGCCGCGCAGATTCTTATTGGGGTGCCGCCATTCTATCATCCTTCAATAATAGATATTCTTCTCGTTAATTAGGAACTTACGATCCGAATGATAGGCTATGGCACGGGCAACTCGCAAGGTTGTAGGACTGATCACGTCGTCAAGTCAAATTCATTGAGCTTGCTAGGTAATGTTTGTTCTCTGAGCTCACAACACTAGTCCGGCAGCAACCTTCGAGTTGACGTGACCTCCGATGCATTCCAGTGGCCTTTACGAGGTCGGAGTATTGTCTTATGAAAGCTGCTCCACTTGTGGCGAATCAGTTACGTCCCTGTCTATCTCAGTCTGCTTCCGGCACAGAATATCAAGGCCCACATGAGCCCTGGATTCATATTCGGCCTCGCTTCTCCTCGAGGGACGTACACCCATCTGGCCATCCCGTTGCTACGGATGGTGATGATTCGTGTATTTGCCTTCGTCCCAGTTTAGCTCCACCGGCGTGCTGAGTTCATCATGGCTCTCCACATCGCTCGTCAAGAGGCAAACCCCGGACAGTAACGAGTATCCAGGTCGGTGACTCCTATCTAGACTCCTATCTCCTGTGTCTTTCTGATGTTGTGCACGGTCGGAGCAGAAGAGTCGCGGAAGCACACAGCGTTCGCATCCGATATAGGAACTACAGGTGGGTAAGTCGACAGACACTACTGCATGTCCAAGACTGCATCCAGCACCCGCAATCGCGGGCTTCATTTGGCACGATATCAGCTTGGCGAGGCTCGGAACTTTGTCACCCTCGCACCGTGACTATTACGAGTACGCTTTCTTCTCATGCTTCCCTCGCCGGTCGACTGAAAAGCGTCCTACATAGTAATATTATCGACTCGTTCCACCAACCTCGATGATTCATTACTGCGCGCGATTTCAGACCAAGTTTAGTAATCTCCGGACGTGCCTCAATCTGTGATCTGGCGGCTCTACCATCCCGAGCTGTGGAGACGTTCAGGAGAAACTGTTAGAGTTCCGTACCAAGTAGTACGGCAACGGGCAGCCACAAACCGTTTCATCTAAACGCTATTTAGCGGTTTATGCAGTGGCTCATTATTGCAGTACTACGGGGACACGACGAATGGAGGAGAGCAAGCTTTCCGATAAACTCACTCATCTGCATTATGCCGACGATTTCCATCCATAGGTCGGTGATGATCAAAGTCGTACCTTGCGCTCCCCGTATAAATAAGTAAGTAAGCAGTGACTTTCCTATCGTCGAATTAATCTCATGAACTCACTCCTCATATTCCCTCTACTAGTATTCTTTGGCTCCTTTGTGGGCGCTCAGACGACGGCCCCGGTCATCGATGTTGGGAATGCTCGATACAAGGGTGTCTTGAATCTCGAGACCAACGTGTCGCACTACCTGGGTATCAGATTCGCCGCTGCACCCGTAGGAGACTTGCGCTGGCGGGCTCCTCAGCCTCCACCTTCGCTGCCAGGTGTCCAGGATGCATCTTCCAATCCGCCTCAGTGCCCACAGGCTCCAATGGGAGCAGCTCCTACGAATACCTTTCCACACCCCACCATCCGTTCTGACATTCAAGACACAGAAGATTGCTTGTATCTCAAGTATGCCTATCCTTCCTACCTCTTCTTCTTGCTGACTGTTTGCCAGCGTCTACATGCCTGGGAACGTTGTTCCGAGCCGAAAGCTTCCAGTTATGGTCTGGATACACGGCGGAGGGTATGATCTCGTCTCCTTTAGATCCCGCCTTTGACACCTCTTGGTCAGATATATATTTTGGAACGCCAGCATGTTCGATGCACAGAATTTAGTCCAGAAGTCTAACAATGCCATTGTCGCCGTCACGATTCAATATCGACTGGGAGTGCTTGGTGGGCTCTTCCCTTATACTTGGGAGATAGGCTACCGCATGCTCACCGATTTACAAGGATTCTTGTCCGGTAACGAAGTCAAAGCGAACGGGGCCTTGAATGCAGGACTGCGTATGTAGCACCCGCGATGATCGTCCTAGCCCCTAGCTCACCCCCTACTAGTTGACCAGGAGTTCGCCCTTCAATGGGTCCAAAAACACGTAAGTCTGCTACCATGCTCCTGACGTATTTATCTCATCATCCACAATATAGATTGCCAAGTTTGGGGGTGACCCCGATCAAGTTACCATCTGGGGAGCCTCTGCAGGTATGTTTGAGCACTCTAAATGCCTTTATGGTTTGATTTATGAATGTTCATTAGGTGGAGGGGCGGTGCTACAGCATGTTGTTGCCCGAGATGGACGGACCCACCCACCGCTGTTTAGAGGAGCGATGGCTAGCTCGATGTTTCTTCCCTCTCAATATGTGTACAATGATACCGTCCCTGAGGTACGAGCATATCTATATCGTACAATCATGTTTCTCACATATCCATAGTTCATCTTCGCTGAGGTAGTTTCTCGAGTTGGGTATGTGCTGCTGTTATTCATAACAGGCCTGACACTAACCTCGGCGGTGATAGGTGTAACAACCAAACCGACGTTATGCAATGTCTCCGAGGGACAGACTTATCACTGATCCAATCCGCTAATATGGATATCAATAAAGCCGGATTCTTTGGAACATTTGTAGTTGTTCCTGTGATTGACGGCGAGTTTATCACCCAGCGCCCCACACAGGCGCTCGTCCAGGGTAAAGTCAATGGTGTATGTGCTCGGTTCATCCCGTAATCCGCAGCCCCGCTAATGACATCTTATACTTAGAGGGCGTTACTCGCAACCAATGTCATCAATGAAGGAAATCTCGTTGTCAATCAAAGCACGGCGGCGACGGTCAATGTCACCCAGTTCGCTGGTGATCTATTTCCTGGATTTGATCAGGAACAGAGGGCTGAGGTCGCTAGGGTATACGCGCCGCTAGGTGCACCTATTGACCAGGTTAATGCCATTATGGGAGAATGTATGTATGCGCTTAGAGATGCGTAAATTGAAACGGTGACACTCAAGTAACCTTGGCAGCTACCTACATCTGCCCCACATACTTCTTCCTTCGGGCCTTCCCTGACCGCTCCTTCAAGGCAAGTATGCCCATTCAGTCTTTGCAAGCATAACTGATAATATTGTCACAGGCACAATATGCAGTTCCTCCTGCCTTGCATGGAGATGATGTTCCCCTCTCCTTCCCAAGGTACTTGGTCGTTGCCTGAATCCAGTGTGTGCTTATTGCGTTCTAGCTTCGGACAACCAAAGTTCAATGACCCGCTCTTCACTCAAGCCTATGCTCAGTCGTTCATTGGGTTCACGCGTGGCCTTGATCCCAATTTTGAGGTTAACGACTTGAAGGACACTACGCACCATTGGCCACGATACAACGGGGCCCGCATCGAAATGGTATTTAACCGCTCTAGAGAAGGAAGTCAAGATATTCAGCCCTCCAAGTCAGATAAAGACCTCCTCCATCGATGCGCGTAAGTAGTTATGCTTCCCTCGATCATGTGTCCTACCTGACATCGATTAGTTTCTGGGCAAGTGTCAGCGAGTTTACCATGCAGTAACTGAATACCACTTGACCCTTGGATACTACCTTCATATTCTACAATATGTCGTTCGAGTAATAGTTAGCTTGCGCTTTGGACTTCGTAGACTACTGTTCATTCATGCCTCCCTAACTCCTGTTACCTACCCCTTAATATATGCACTCGTATTGAGCGCCTCTTGAATCGTTTTTCCTCCGTCAAATCGGTTTGCAGGTTCGTTTCGATGTTTTTGCCCCACATATGAGGAACTTTGATGCGACATGCTCGACTAACAGACAAGCTGACTTCTTCTACAACTGCAGCAGCTCTGACCGTTGAGCCGGATGGATGGCCAGCCCATGTAAGCTACTAGACTGCTTTTACCCAGCTCCTTCTGAGATACTAACATGTCCGTGACCATGCTAGGTGTTCGCCTGCTTCAGCTAACGTGAATTCCACGCTTGGCGACATTCGAATATCTCTGGCAATCCTTGGCAGGCTTGGCAGCATCTCCTTCGACGGTTTGCTTGGTCGTCGCTGCAGACTTCAATGTTTCTCTCTGTCCAATCGCGACAACAAACCGTACGGCGATTGATTATGCTGGAATGCAATCATCTCGTTTGTCAATGGCATATTACCCTACTCCTTTCGGCTCGACTACACAGAGCTACGGCAGGCCGCTTGACGTCCCTTTCCATAGCGGTTGAGCAAGCTATGTTACGCTCTACGAATCATGCATGTGAGCTCGCCACCTATTTTTAAGTTTCTATTGGAATCGTCCTCGATCACATGCGGATAGCCAATGACGCATCTATGTCAGCCTCCACAACTTATACTTAGAATCATATCCGCCCTTTCCCCCATTCCACTTTGCTTCCTTCCCTCATCATCCAATAACCTAACCCCCCAATACAACGACCTATCATGTCTCTCATTACTGCTACTCCCACTGCCACTCTTTTCAACAAATCGCCCGTTGTCGCAAGCAAACCGGTCGCCGACATCCACCTCGTCGTACTTATCGTTGGAGCCGTCGCGGTCGCCTTCACCAGTATCGTGTTCGTTTGCTGGTACTTCATTGTATGGCGTCACCGCCACCTGGATGTCTCTCAAGGGCCCGCCCAAGGCGAATCTGCGAAGACTTCTAACATCGACCTGGAGGCGAGCATACTTCCATTTTACCCCTGCCGCCGAACGCTAATATCTTAGCTCTAGGCACAAGCTGTTGCGGCAGATGTATCCGTTGAAGCGGTTCCCGAGGCCCAGCTGGAAATCATAGTTGTACCGACGAGTCGCCCCGAACAACCCACCTCTCCACTCATGGTCACCCCCGCGGATACCAACATGGCGTCGACCCCGCCCTTGCCCGAAATCTCTGTGGGCAGTGTAGAAGAGCCACCAGTCATCGCTGACACCAAATTGCCTCAACCTTACGTTGAAATGGCCGAAGAATGCCTTGAACCCGCCCCCGAGTCCGACGCTGCTCCCGAGCTTCTCATCTCTGCATTCCAGGCAGCTGTCTATGATGACGACGATGACTCTTATGACGACGACACTGGCGATGATGAAACCGTTCCCTATCCAGTCGTTGACGAAGGAGAAGTCCAAATTCGCACTCTTGATGTCATGCGCATTGCCGAAGTGACTGTCGGCCTTCCTTCCGTTGAATCTCAACACGCTTTGGTTGAAGAATGGGTTCCTCCCGCTCCGGCTTCTCCTCTTCAGGAGGAAGCTCCCGCTGTACCTGAGGCTTCGCCTGCTCAATGTGCATCTGGATCTCCATCCTCGTCATCTCACTGCCCTTCGACTGAGCCGCGCCCTCCTCTTGCTTCTTGCCAGCCTTCAAGCTCTTCAGCAAGCCCCTCAAAGTCCTCGCGACCGTCATCTGGGACCTCTGGGCCGTCATCGCAAGGAGCCATTCCGATGCCGCCACCATCCGCACCGACAGATATGGCTTCTCAGTCCCTCGGCGCACCGACAAAGCGAAAAAGTGTTACCTGGGCACCAGATGGTCAGCTTGAACTTATTCGTGTCATCCAGAAGGCAATCTACCACGATTATCCCGTGGTCCGTGAGTCTAGGGCACCCCCAGCTCCTAGGGCACCTCCAGCTCCCAAGCCATCTACTCTACGTCGGTCAGCTGCGGTCAAGGCTCAAAGCCGTCGTCCCACCTCGACCGGTATCGCTTCGTCTCCACCGTCAAGATCATCTAAAAGCTCCTCCACTACCAAGGCTCGAGAACCATGCTCAGATAAAGCTCCACCAACTACTATTCGTCGTACTCCAGCCATCAAGGACCCAGTTCGTCGCCCATCCTCAACCGGTTCTGTTCCCGCAACCCAGACGTCCTCCACTCGAAGGGGCTCGGTACCTGCACCTGCTGCCGCCAACGGCCGCCCCGTAAAGCGATCATCTCCCTCCTGGCGTTGAGAATTCCAATCATATATGAAAAAATTGCTTCAATCTCTTCCTTATCTCTTACCTTTACATTGGCTTGAATTTTAGGTATTCTTCCTGTGATGAGACGGTCGCCTCTGCTCTGGTCCCACCCTTTTGCTTAGTATAGTGATGTGACGGTCCTACGTAGCCAGTCCCACTGTATCTTCTGGTTCCTTATATCTTTATTTATAAAATATTACATCTTTCGACTTCATGGTTAAATCTGCTTGGTATGAGGTCTCAACTTGTGGTCACTTCTCCAAAACACTCTCCTGAATATCTCCTAACTACGCAAAATGCGATTGAAACCTTCAAGATTTTATATCCGTTCATACATTGACAGTTTTCACTTATCTCGTATGAAAGCACTCGATCCTCTGGAGTGTTCTGTTGTATTTGCGTATGGGACCGAATTTTCGATTCGAAGGAGCTCCTTGCCTCCTAAGCTGCCCCTGAAATGAGGAACTAGATCTCGTGGATCCGGCGCCTCTTCTCAACCTCATCCCTTCAAGTTCGCTTCGGAATGAAGATCCACGTTCGTGACTGACATACCTAGGAACACCCAGCAATCGTCTCCTCAAAATACTTCTACAGTGACGGTGACGGTGGCGGCTAAAACACTGTTTTCTGAAAGCCGCCGAATGTTTCATCGCAGGCCTGCACCTCCAAAATTTCTGTGTTTTACACTTTCAAGTCAAGCTGTGCCGATACCAAATGGCACATGATGAGTTTTTTTGTCGAGTGGCGCTTCAGGCTGCAAACGAGTGCGTAGTCTTTGACTCATCCTTGGCGCAGAGATTGATTCCTGCGCGCTAGGCAGCACGGTACGGTACGAGTCGCCCGCATAGAGGAGCTTTACGCTGCTAGCATACACGTGCATGCACGCATATACGCGAACTAGGTAAGTGTATTTGGCGCATGCTGCGCTATGTAAACGACAGCATGTTTGTTAGTGACCTCCAAGTCTGTGCCACAATTCCATACACGCTGACAGAATCCACAGCTTACCCCACAACATCCGTCCTCTTTCCGACTGGCATGTCGCTTTCCGAATGCTATCATCAGATAACGAGAAGGCTGGGGTATTTTCACTCTAGCAAGTTCTGAGGAATTCAAATCAGGTATGTAGCTGTAACAAGCTTCTATGTGTTGCCTTTTGCTATTCCAACAGCTGATGGTGCTAGGAATAGGCTTGTTCGCAGGTCTCGTGTTATCTGTCGACGGAGACCCGAGGCAGTGGATCGCCTGCGCGACTAGTATCCGGTTCAGCCAGTGGCAGAGGGAAGCATGAAAGTTGACCGACATGGCGATGTGTCACGCCGACGGTGATGTCCTGTTATGGCAACTATGCGCCTGTGTCTATTGTTTCCGCTTCGGGCACTGCCCACCACGTTGATGGTCACGAGCACAGACAACGGACCACGAAGAATGCCTCGTTCCCTCTCATTCCGTGTATTCGCTCATTCTATATTCGGAGAGTTCGGGACAGAGGGTGTGCTAAGTCATTCAAGCGTGCATGCATGCTGTTGAAGCTTACACCCACGCGTAGCACGTTTGTCTCGCTTTCTCGGCCAGATACGTGTTCTATCCGTACAGGCGATGTGCTCGGATGGTGATTTCGCGGATGGAGCTACCTGGATCCAGCACTAGCCCGAAGCCACAAGTGGCTGGAGCGTACAGCAAGTACGTGTACATCTGAGTGTATGCCTCGATGCTAATATTTGAGTTTAATAGGACACCCGGAATGGTCGACCTCCGAGGCCATTATGGAACGGAGAGTCACCCTGCATATAGCGCTTCCTTCGGGTCGCTATAAGTCTTGAGGTACGCCACCGCTAATGTTAGATAGATGTGCTGATGCCCATACGAGTCTTGTGTTTTTTGGCGAAAAGTTTCCGCTGGCGAGTGTGTTTTTTGAGGCTGCAGATGGACATATCCGGTCATGGATACGTGCCTGTAGGTACTCGATAGTAGATGCCATCAGGCACCATCCCAAACCCATAGCTTTCATCACAGAACCCTGATGATCATTGCTGATACGTCCATCCATCTAGCCGCAATATTGGGATGATATTGGGTGCCACGGCCTCCTGATACAAGTGTTTGAGACTTGCGAAATCAACTGGACAGAGCTACTGTCTCCGATATCGCAACGGGAGCATCGCGGCGGAGGTGACTCGTCTTGAGTCTCCTCTCTGGTGCTGGATCAAAGGATTTCGCCATCGAGGCGACCATGCGAGCAGTGGGATGGCTGCACACGGTGTAAGTCCAGAAGCGGGTGCACTGGGCGAGATGCACTGCCACTGGGAAGGGCCGGCTACCCTGAATGTTACATCAGCGAGCGATCGTTGATGTGACTCGAGGCACGGATTGAGCCATTTCCATTTGAATGCAAGACGCCACATCTTGACGCTAAGATTCTTTGTTTAGACACCCACTCGACCACCTACATAACCCCCGACCACAATCAATTGTCTCTCTTCTTCCATCAAAAGCGCCCTCTTCCGCTCGACCCATGTCCGTCCTTCTTGCCCCCGTTCCCACCACTCCTTCCTTCGCTCCATCTTCACTGCGCAAGCGGACTTCGTCCTTCTACTGCTCAGCCTCTTCAGCACCCCTCCTCCCCTCCAGCCCGAGACCGCTCAAAGCAGCGAAGACGTGTGCGACAACGGCAGTAACAGTCATGAACGCATCGCCCCTCCGACGCACTGAGTCATTTTTGTCCTTCGACAACTTGACCCCCACGCCCCCAGTCAGCCTTCCCAACAAGCCGTCCGTGCCATATCACCGTACTCTGCAGTACGAGAAGGAGCAATGTGAGCGACGGAAAGCGTTGTTGAGAGTTTGGCAGCCAAAGGCCTCGTTGGATTTCGATGCCTCGTTGGAGATTACTCTTTCCATCGGCGCCTCAGTCCAGCTTCTCTTCCCCCAACCCCCATCCAACGAACCTACCACCGTCAAACTTCCTTACGCTAAGAACCCGTCATTCCCCTCAGCCACTAGACCCCTCGCAGCCAATTCTGACCGAGACCGAGTCACCGACTCCGCAGCTGACTCTGATCTCAAGCTTGCCCAGCGCACTCCCGTCCGAACGTCCCCTTTGTCCTTCGCCCCCAACAGCCGACTCGCTTTGAAACGACGCAACAAGCGCTGCAAGCCCGAAGCTGATTGGCACCGAGTGGCGCTGAGGCATGCTATGCGTCAAACCCCCGAGGGTCAGAAGATCCTCACCATCGGCGCCCGGAAGGCAGTTCAACTCTTATCTGCAACAAGGGACCTCGAACGGCTCGTCGCTATGCAAGATGCTTGCGACGACGATACACTAGAGGAAGCAATGGAAGATGAACTTGACTTGGATGCCGAAGGCGAGATTGAGCCCCTTGCGGCTACGGATATGGAGGAGGTGCAGAAGTTTATGCGTGAGTTTAAGTGTTGATTCTCCCCGTCTTCCCATTCTAACGACCTTCATAGTACCAGAATTTCAGGATGATTGGGAGATGATTGACTCGACGGCATAAACGAACGCTCAAACTAGTTTGCCCTGCTGAAACCTCCTTGGACGCCCGCGCCGTGAAGAGTGTTGACGATAAGCTAGTATGAAGACAGGAAGCTTTCCCCTCCTTCTGTTCTACGACGCCCCTCTCTGTCCTCTCGAGCATTCGTATGCTCTCTACTACCCGCGTCCGGCCGCAACCATATCTTTACAATGTTGCGAGTTTCGGATAGCCCATCCCCTCAGGCGACATCGATCCCCCTTCATCTCCGCCTTCCCCTTGCAGTCTCCTTCGCCTCCGCGCCACCTCGATCGTCTTGTCGCCCGCTCACCCCGAGATTACCATACCCAGGAATAATGTGGATTTATTGTAATTCCTCAAAGGGGACATTTGTTTCATTGGGATTTAGGATCTTTTGTTGTTCTCTGGATTATTCACCTTCATTCTTTCGTGCCTACCGGCCTTTGTCTTTCGTTCACCACCTTTGTGGACGTCATTGTCTTTCACTTACGCTTTATCACTCAGGGATACTCGCGACCCCTTCATTCATCTCCCTTGCCTGCGGCACAACCTAACAACAAACATACCCCACTCTCTTGTTTCCCAATCGGTCGACTTCTTTCAATGTCATGGTCCCTATTCTCTGCGCCACCCTAGCGAAGCGAAAGGACGCGACCTGTCCACTATAGTGTCGTTTGTTCTTCTAGCGCGCTGTGCTTTCATATGTCTTTGTCCTTTATTCTACATTCAGTTCGCATTGGTCGAGCTTCCCTTTCAGGCTTTCCCTTTTGTGTTGTGTTGGCCTACATCGTTTGCTACCTTCTTTCTTCTTCCCTTTGTGTCCCCTCTGTCCTCCCTCATTGTGGATCATCCGCGAGGATGATAATCGTGTTGTTGTTGTGCTCTGTACGTGTCTTCCATTGTTATAGCCAAATTTGTTGTTGTACCTCCGCTGTCCTCACTCATATTCATATGCATCCGCACCTGTAGTCAATAACTTATATTTACGATCATCCATCTACACAACTCTTTCATTCCATTCCGTGCTATCATACGTACTACCAAATCCAGGCATATTCATTACCGCTATCTCCTCTCGTCTCGATACCAACGTGCTTAAACCGGCTTCCTATCATACCATACATACATACAGCCTGATCGTTCATACCTGCAATGGATAATCGACATCGATCATACATACATCTTGAACACACTCAGTTACCCACTCGACGGACGTATTGGAATGGAACTGAGATGCTAACGAATGTTGTAGTACCTGTGTGAGATATCAACAGCCCCTTCCTATTCCTGTGGGGAATATGTAAAACATGTATCGTGTGTCCTCAGAAGTGTACTCACTACCGGCGCATCAGAAAAGACCTTCGGCACAAATCATTCGTGATCAAGCGGCGGGAATCATGATCATGATGTGGCCCGTAGGTGATCAATGCGTATGGATGGGTGGATGTGTGATCGGGTGCCGGGATGCCTGTGGAAGTGGGCGGGTTGATCGGTTCGGTTAGCCGTGCTCGTATGGGTTATGTCTGTCTGCACATGGAGCCAAAACATAACAATTTAGTTCCAAAGATATAATGCATATGGGCCGTTGGGTGGATCATAGAAATAGGAACCTTAAGCTTAGCTTCATACTCCGTAACATCGCATCGCGAGTATCTTGATATTGCGCCGGGGGCTTTGACCTTGATCGGTTTACGGGCCTTCAAGGGCTGGCATAGATCAAGTTTGCATAATGAAATACAGGAGTAACGATGAAATCATCATCATTCCTCGATGGTAAGTATCATTCCTCTTCAAGTGAGCTGCCAATACTTCCCATCGCGGCGATGATATCGTTTCACCCCCAACCCCTCAAATCATCGCTGGGGGATACGGAGTAACCAGATCCCAAGTGGGTAGGTTAAGTCCGTCTGGATGGATGGGCGGGGAAATCTAAATAGACTCGAAGGAGAATGACCTGTCCCATCGCGCTGGTTTTGATGAATCAACAACCTGGATGTAATACACAACGGGTTCGCAGGTAGCTCAAGTAAGGCAACACGTACCTGGAGCTTGGAAGACGGGCTCGCCAAGGCCTTTGGAGTGTTGACCATCTATCTTCGCCACCCTGTTCCGGCTCGGAGTAGGAACCATTTTGCGGTCTCATCTCAGTAGGATCAGTGATAGCAACAGTACCCTATCAGATGAAGTAAGGGCTTGTTAGTATATTTGGCTTGAGAAGCAAGGTCGAGTTGGCGTGTAGGTGGCGGTTATGACCTGATCAGACTCACCTGGCTTCGGGAACTGCTTAGGTCGATCCTGCCTAAGTAAGGGCGTGCATACACCTGGGTACACCAGGAGCAAATGGGTTGTGAAAGTTGATAGCGATACTGAGAGACGCATGATCACAAATCAAAAGGAGCTTCCAATGAGCAGTATACCCGAGGAACCCACCGTTCAGACGATCAGAAAGCGCGGGCGCAAGGTGCATCGTCCTTATGTGATTTGATATCGACGGTCGGGAGGCGACAGCTCACCTTCACACGAAAAGGTGTTTCGTCCATCTACTTTCTGATGCATCAACGGCAGAACATCAAAAAGGTCTAACCACGGATCAGTGTTTTGATCGGTAGTGAGTGGAGAACACACACGCACATGGGGTTTGAGAAAGGAATTTGCGGAAGTGTGTGGATAGTCCAAGAAACGGGGTCGAAACACACATCAAGTCACGGTAGAGCAGGGGCCAGTGCGGGGGTTAGGGGACGACCTAAGGGGGAGTTCAACCGACGAGTACCGACTTCCCTCCGAATCATGATGGGCGACGCCGTCCTCAGCGGTGATACGCCGTGTCATACAGAAGACATACGTCTGCAAAGACGTTTCATAGACTTCCTTGACGTGGGTAACCGCGGTGAAAAGGGAGAACGAAAATGGATGTGCTGCAGACTGTGGATGACGGTAAGAGTAGAATATGTCGGCGGTGCAAATTGGACAGAAAGGGGGAGAATGATACATGCCGACGAGGGAAGTAATTAACAAGAAAGAAAGAAGAGTCATGAAGGTCGTGAGAAGTGGGTAAACTATCCTGATAGCTTCAGCTGCCAAAACTGAGACTCAGTCGGAGTCATCTATACCGTAAACTTAGCTAGTGAGGCAGATACCTAGAAATGCTCAAGCGTACCATCTGTGCCTGGGAACACATCAACAGGATCGTCTTCACAGCGATGTCTGGCACTGGAATAGCACCCAACGGCGTCTAAATCCCCAGTGCAGCAGCTCCAGACTTGCTTCGTATTGGCTGAAGGATCAGCGCTTCCAACCATGCATCGCTCGTGGAAGACCCATTCTTCAACGGAGCCTAGAATCCGTGTCGTCAGAGCAATGAGCCAGGAAAGAAAATTCATGCAGCACGAGGAGACGAACCGGGGTGAAATGCACACTCCTCTTCGTTGTACAGAATGATGTCACCGTCAACATCCTCGTTGAAGTACCTTTTGAAAGCCGTGCCACAACGTGTGCAGGTGGCGTATGTCATGGTGGCTTGGGCAGAGGAAGCAGCCGCTCGGTCCAAAGCTGAGGAGGGCCTAAGGAAATATTTCAGCTTCGCGAAAGCGCGAGATACGCCGCCAGAGGGGCTGCTTCTGATGGTCGATGTAGAGGGCCTAGGCCTCAATTTCCTTGGTCGCTTGAGCAGGCTCGATGACTGAATGTGCAGTGACGGATGCAGCGGTTGGTTGATGGGAGGCAGCTGCAAGCTAGACACGCTTCTCATATCAAGTTCGGAATGGGGGGCCATCAAGCCTCGAAACGCTGCGTTTCTGTCCGTTAAATCGGTGAGGATCTCTCGAAGTCGTATGTCCATATGACCGTTGGCGACTGGGACCCCATCTCTGACATTGGGACTGGGAGAGAAGTCATCGGTTATGGGGAAAACTGAGGCAGTCGGTGTGGCTGGTTCTGAAGCGTCATAATCAGAGTCGTACGAGAATGACCCGGGAGCGGGAGGACGAAGGAAAGTTGGCCGCATAGTTGTGGATAGTAGTGACTAGAGAGGTGGAAACAAAGCAGGCGGGTGGCTACAGCTTTGGCCTATTTAAAAGGTGCTGGACTGTGGTTGGGCTGAGTTTGGAAAGTCGCATTTCCATAATTTCGCGACAATGGGGAGATTGACCAGAAAAGCCACAGGCGCGGCACACGGTATGACAATGGGGTAGAATGGCAGAGGGTCGGCGTCGTGGAATGAAATTGAAGCGAGGGGAGCAAGATGGCAATTAATCCAGGATAGAATACACGGTACGCCAAAACACATAATTCGCCAAGAAGAGAGCAAGACACAGACCATGAACGACGACGCTAGCGTCGTATCCGTTTGTTTGGACTGTCGGCAGTGTGCCGACCCGTCACACAGCCAGGCGCAGTACCATCTTCATCGCAACACGTCCAGATGAAATTGTCAGGAAATTGACGACGATTGTCTTCAGTATCCATTGGACCATGACAGTCCTCATCCCAATCCACAAATGCTTCTTCGTTGCATTCAAGCTCGCCTAGCGACGCGTGGAGTCAGCTTTGAACATGATTAACTTCGGGTGGGCTTACCGGGATGAAAGCGGCATTCTTCATCTTCTCTTCTTTCCTGCAAGTCGAACTCCTCCTCGCAATTGGCACAGAGATCATAACGTGGCATAACCTTCATTCCCTTTCGCTTGCGGGCCACTAGATGTTTCGCCGCAGCCAATTCGATTTGTGGATTGCTGTCGACAAGGAAAGCTAGCACTTCGCGCAGCCGAGCCTCAGGAGTGGTAGCAATGGCAACATGTAGCTGATTACGCGTTGCCTCATCCATGACAAAGTCTTCGTGGTCCTCTTCAGGCTCTGTGGACGAAGTGGCGTCGTCGAAGGAGTCTTGAACATCGTCGTCGTCGGAATCGGAGAGCGTCAAATCAATGACTTCATGTTCAGCGCTGGCCATGGTTCTGTATGACACGAAGAATTTGATAAGTTCACGCTGACAATCCCTCAGCAGTCACTGACTCACTCACCAGGTTGAAAATCTCGCGTGAGGGAATTGGTGGATCGGGTTCAAAGCCAAGTCGTGATCGTGGGACCAGTAATCTCGCTTGACAGGCAGCCCTTTATTTGACGTTTACCTCCTCGTTCCTCGATCACGAAATATCCAGCCAACACCTCTATGGGCGTCCTGCAAGCCATGGGCGCATAGTATGCTCTGTGCAATCTTGTCTAGCTTTCATACACAGACATCTCAGCGTATACAGAATTCATTTGAATCGGATTCAGAGGGATTCCCCTCCTTACCACTGAATGGGATTCTAATCGATATAGTCACTATCTGCGAGATTAATTATTTCCAAAGTCTCCCGATGCCTGTTAGATGCCGGCCCAAATAATGGGGATGCAAGTAGCAAAAGTAGACCTGCAAATATGATGCTCGAGCTTGGCATGGCTATGTACGAGCGTTGGCAGGTTGTCATATTGTCTTGCGTTCTTTTCGTACTACATATTAGGGTCAGGAATACAGATATTGGCGCCATGGATCCACCGATGCTTAGCCATAGCAGATGGGACGCCCCTATCTGGATCACGCGATCACGTGCGCGACGTTGTTGAAAGTGGGGCGCGACCGCCGACGGACTCTTTCTTGCCCAAATCTCACAACGACTCATCGAGCTGCAGAAGACACAACAGCCATAAATCTCCAGGAGGACCGGCCACATCTGCCGCTATGTTTAAAGCAAATTGAAAAGCTCACAAAGATCGGCCACTTCGAATGCCATGGGTACTAGTACATCCCCTTAGCGGTACCAGTAGCACATTTCCTGGCCTTTTGTTACCGGAAGATACGGTGATTGTCCAAGTTCAAGCTTGCATCACCGGTCGGCTGCCTCAGTACGCGGGCAAAGCAACCACCCCCAGGCTGTTGGACCTTGGGATTACCTCGCAGTTTTCACCCTCCCTGTATGCAATAACTTCACAAGCACCTTTCAAAAGACTCGCAACGTTTATACGCCCAGAGTTGTAACTACGTCTCGCGACTCTACAACATTGATCTCAAATGTTCTGTCAACGCTAGTAGGGCCAAACTCTGACCATACGGCATACTAGTTAACTTGATCTGCTTGTAGCTATCGATATCGTCGAAAACGGGCGTTCCGAAGGATACCTGCTTCAGTTCCCCCTCCTCGGATATGTTGTCTAGGACCCCCTGCATCGCCTTCTTCGCGGCCTGAACGTACCGATCCTCCTTCGGTATAAGGCGAAGTCGAATGGCTTTAGTTATGCCATACGCGAATCCCGCCGTCGCCGAGGCCTCCAAGTACGAAGTCGGGTCGTCCAAGATCGTGTGCCATAATCCTGTCGCTTGGTCCTGGCACCTGACTAGGGCGTCAATCTGAGCCGTTAACGACGACACAAGGAACATTCTCAAGGCGTCGGATTGGGGCAGGTGAAGAAGTTCGATAAACTCCGGAATGGCGATAGTTACCCAACAGTTACCGCGCCCCCACCTTGCCTTTCCGAAGTGGTGTCTTCCGTCGAATGTCCAGCCTACCCCATCGCAAGGTTAAAAAAATGTCGTTCGTCTAATATCTCATTTTGCTTACCGTGGAACCACAGCCCAGTTTCTTGATCTTGGAGGTATTTTATACTAGGAACGCGATCAGTCCTACGAATAGTGAGGGTAGATATATACGCACTGTACCAGGAACTGCCTCTTGGCCTCTTCAACGTAATCAGGGCGGTTAAGGACGAGGCCAATCTTGGCCAGCGGTAGCACCGTCATCATCAAAGTATCATCCCAAAGCTGCTGGTAGTTGTCCACAAGGTAAGTGATGTGTTGAAGGCCTTGTTCCTCGGTCCTTGGCATGTCGTACATGACCCATTCGGCCCATGAATCCAAGTGGACACCATAATCGGCCTGCTTCCCCTCGTGCAAGAACGCCGCGGTCAACAATGGGGCCATCGTGTTAACATTCTAGACAATCATCAGCGCTATCTCAGGAGACAGGAAGCGCGACGTTACCTTCGTTGTACCGACCTCGAACCGCTCACGGAACCATTTCAGCATAACCTCTAATGGGTAGCTTCCTTTGGTGATTTCGTACAGCTTGAATAACCCATAGAGACCTGTACGTCACGACTCAGCGCAGATCGACGTGCAGGAGGCCAAACGCGTATGCACCTACTCCGTGAGTCCACTGCAACCGGTACATTTAGTGACATGCCTCAGCAAAGTTAGAGCTGACTTGCCTCCCAGTCGTTCCATCCTTTCGTGTCTATAACCCTCCCATCTGGAAGGGTCAACAAGAACTCTCCGCTTTCATCCTTAATGTTGACGAGACAGTTGATGATCCGGTCCACGGTCTTCAGTACCGCGATCTTTTGGTGGTTAACGTTCAAGGCAGACATGTTTGGCTATGACCGAATGCGTAACAGATCATTTTGCTATTATAGCGGCCACTCTCACGGCCCGCCCCGCGATCAAGGCGGCCCGGAGAGACACAGTCTCTTCCACCCATTCGGCAATCATACGACCAACTCAATATTCAGATGTTGAAATCTTCCCTGATGTGACGTCGAGGCGGGGAAGCGGGGCGCATCCACCAACATTTCGATTGTAGACGGTCGGTGGGGAGAGGGTAGATCTTAGGGGCTGGGGTAAGTCATCTGAGCAGTTCTGACCCTGACAGGGTCCTTCGTTACGTTTTGCCTTGGTACCTGATATGGGGCGGCCCCGAGCCGAACCGGACCTCTCAAATTTCTTCGAAACATTTAAAGGTGGGAGAATTAATCCTTTGAGTGGTCGAGGTTGCTTCGTCTTTCTCACAATCGCGATGTCGACTCCCAAGGACCTTCCGATCGGTGATGTTCTCATTGAACAAACTGAGAAAGACCTTTACTCAGTTCAGAGTGGCTCTACGCACGTCAACGGTATGTTTCGATGCCGTTTCCATTTTTGGCTCGGGCTAATTTTTCAATACTAGAGCACCGCGGAATAGACGCAGAGGTCGCCGAGTTCTTCGCTGCGACCTCCAACTCTAAGCCACTTGTTATTGACGATGCCACCAACCGACGCTTGAGATGGATGGTGCATAAGCGTGTCCTCGTATGTCTCCAGGTATTCTTCCTTCGATGGCCGCTGAGCTCTCGACCTTTACGACAGACTGTCATGGTTATCACTTACTGTGCGTTGTCTCCGATTATTCCTTTGCTCCGTTGCTGATATGATTCGATGGTCAGTCGCCCAAACTTTGGACAAGGGGTATTACAGCGTCTTTGAAGACTTGATACTTCTTTAACCACGTTCCTCGCGTATAGAACCATCAACTTCGCATCCATCATGGGTATCATACAAGACACCCATCTTCACGGACAGCAATACTCTTGGCTGACGACTTGCGGTGCGTACAAGCTCATTCTTATTTCGCTCCTACTGACCATGTTCCCAGTATACATTGCCATGTAAACCTATTTCATTCGTTTCATGTTTCTTTTGGCTCAATCGCCGTCCGTCTTTACAGTTTGTTCTGGTGAGCTTAGGTGTTAGCTCTTCAGCGATATGTAATTTATCGTGCGCTTGTCCAGGGAATTCCCTACAAATCGGCTATTGCAGCGGTTACCTGTCGCCAAGTATCTGGCGTTCAAGTTCGTAGCCAAATCAGTCTACGTCGATCAGTTTGCTCACATCCCGCCTCAGTATTACCGCTTGGGGTGCTGTTCTAGCGTGCACGGCAGCTTGCACCAATTTCACAGGATTGGTCGTGGTCAGAACCCTCCTTGGCATTTTCGAATGTGTGTGCCAGCCTGCCTTCGTTTTCCTGTGAGTCTCAGTTTATTGTCATCTGCACTGCTCTAACAACAGTTGCAGTTCGACTATGTGGTACACACGCGAGGAACAGGCCCTCGTCATTGGGTCATTCTACTCGATGAATGGCTTCCAGCAATGCGTTGGAGGCTTGATCGCGTACGGCATCGCCCAAATCAACACGACCACGCTCAAGAATTGGCAAATCCTCTTCACCGTATGTGTTTTGAAGACCTCGTCCGAAGTCCTTACTGATATAGCTGCAGTTACTTGGCTGTTTGACATTTTTATGGGGAATCTTCGTGGCCTGGTATCTTCCGGACAGCCCCATGCGTGCTCATTGCTGGTCCAAAGAAGATCGTCTGCTCATTGCTGAACGGGTTCGTAAGAATGATACCGGTCTCCAGAACAAGGAGTTCAAGTGGTACCAAGCTGGTGAGCTGCGTCGAGCCACTCCCTTTGTGCCTGCTGAGCTAAGCACCTTTGCACTCCAGCGGAGGCCTTCACGGACCTCAGCGTTTGGTTGAATACCCTTATTTCCTTTACGAATGCCCTGCCAACTGGTGGTCTGGGCGCATTTTCCAATATTATCATAAACCAATTCGTAAGCATGTGAATTCCTATCATCGTAGTTGGAATTAAAGCTTGGTATAGGGGTTCACTAGATTGCAAACTTACTTGCTCGCCATCGCCCAGGGTCAGTTTCTTGGCGGTCTATTTATATCATCTGCTGACCTCACTTTGATACTCTAGGTGCCATTGTAAGGCCTTCAGTGACTCCTTGAAGAGCACTACTCACCGCAGTCAGATCATGTTGTTCCTCTTCAGCGCTGCATATCTCTCGAAGCGGCTTAATCAGAGACTTCTGCTCGCTTTCGTAAGGCCTTCACATTCTTCGCACCTCGAAAATCGTTGACCAAACTCCCCATCCAGATTTATACCTTGCCGAATATTGCTGGCACTATCGTCTTCATATGTGCGTACTTTGGCTGCCATCCATCGTCCGTCCTGTAACTAATGGACTTGATAGGTGTGCCCACAAATCGCCACACCAAGGTTGGGCTGCTTCTCGCATTCTAGTACGTTTTTACGTATGTCAGTGGTGTGCCAGTATCTGACCTCTAAAAGCTGTATGCAGGGCTTCGGGGCCGTTGCAACACTCAACCTGGCGGTGATGTCTGGCAATGTCGCAGGACGGACAAAGCAAGCCGTTGCGACAAGTCTTGTTTTCGTGTAAGTCACATGTGCTCATTCTACTATTCATAGTTATATTCATTGTATCTAGCGCGTGGGCTACGGGCAACGCTATCGGACCTCAAGGTGATCTCCTCTCATGCGAGGCACGTCTCAGCGTACTGATACGTTCGATGGTTAGTTTTCAGAGACAACGATAAACCTCGGTACCACAAGGCGTTCATCGCGCACATGGTCCTTTACGGCGTACAGCTTGTGGCCATCGTGGTCTTGCGACTGCGCCTAATGCGCCTTAATGTATTGAAACGGCGAGCTCAGGGCGAAGGTGAATTTGAGAAATCGGTGCGCGCTTTGTCCTATAATGTAGAACCCCACGCTAACGATCTATGAACTAGGATGACGAGCGTACACATAAGCACGCTTTTGATGACCTTACTGACCAAGAAAACGCTGATTGTGAGTGATATAGCCACTACTAGAGCTTGCAGGCAGCTGATGACCTTGGCTCTCTTTCTAGTCCGTTATGTGTATTAAACCAGGGCCGAGTAGATGCCGTCTGCTTTCGAGGGCATAAAGTATTGTTCACATGAATCCATAGTATATTTTATTATAACGTAGCCAAGTGTCACCTGCTTGTGAATGTTGAACGCGAAGTAGATGTACAGATTAGTGCTTGTGTCGTAGGCCGCGCGAAAGTATTGGATATCGTCTTGTTGAGCTTGTAATAATACCCTTTCGATGACAAGTGGTACGGATCATTTGTTTCTCAACGATCGTTAGAGCTGGCTGCCGATGTGGATACCGAAAATGAACGCTGCACTTCATGAATAACAGTCTGCAGATTCAAGATGGGATCAATCCTACTTGACACCGGAGGCAAATGGGACCTCACTTCAAGCTAAGTGAGTTAAACTCACTTGATACCTCACATAGTTTCTCTTCTTTGTTCATTGAGTGGTGGTCTGCTTTGTTCAGCGACCGGATGCCATTCACACAACAAAGGAAAGTGATCGGTAGGGAGTATGTAGTGAGCTTAACTCACTTCATTTTGCATGAGGCCTCGTTTGCCTCCGGTGTGAGGAATAAGCAGTCCTCAGGATCCTGAGTGGCCCGGCTCGCTAGACTCGGTCTGGGTAATGGATTGGTGGCCGAATTCCCATTAGAGGCCTGAAGACAAGCAGGCGGCTGAGTAACAGCACTCTGGACACCGGAGAGGACGGGAGGGTCACTCGGCGCTCGCCACCGCAACTTGCCCGACGGTGACGCGGCATATCGCAGTCCTAGGTAGCTCGAGATATTCGTGGTTGTGTTGGTAATACCCTGGTATCTTGCATTGCCTACGTTGATAATTGGTGCAGGATTCTGGGAAGCAGCGAGCCAGCATAAAGAGAGAGCAAGAAATATGTTGGTGGACCTCATCGGTGTTCGTGAAGTGAGTTAGACGAATGCAAACATGGGCCTATTTATGCTGTGTGAATAATGGATTTATCATCTAGTTGAATCATCGACTTCTTACCATCAGCAACGTGACTCCTCTGGCGAGGATCGAACAGAGACGGATCGCTTCAATGCTGATTAAGGACGGAATTTCCCGCCAACGGCAGATGAGCCCGTGCTTCTACTCGTATCTTCAGTCCCTCCATTGCCTCCAAGCCGCAATTCGGGTGTCATCGATAAGTAGAGCTGAGGTAAACACTCAGATGGAGTTGGGCATAGGGCCATCCCCACCGGGGTTCCATGTAGTGTTTCAAGGCAAGCTCGGTGTAAGCGGCGACATCTCGATGATGGGCGATTAGACCAAATCTGCCCATGATCATGCAATCAGCCTCGAAAGGACACAAAAATGTTGATAGATTTACAGTCAATAGAGGATGGGCGACATATTCCAGTGCTGAAACTGGAGAAGGAGGGAAAGAGCGACGCCCTGGTAACGCGTAACGCCCGTCACAACACAAACGCGATCATGTGATGAGACACTCAGGGGCTGATCGAACCAGCCCAGGCATATAACGCGGGTGTACCAGGCTAGCCCAGGCAGCGGTGTCATCTTGCATGACACACCAGGAAGAAGTGTGCAAACTCAGTAGACTAGAGTCTAGAAATTGAGGATTGTGATCAGTTTTTACGAATGAATATGTAAGTAAGAAACAGTGGGACTGGCTAATCCAAGCCAGTGTAAATGTAAAAAAGGAAGAAAAATCAAGCGATTTCGTACAAGTTGGCTGCTTAACGCCAAGGCGGCCTTTATTGACAGTCGATGCAGGCACAGAACTTCGGGGAAGCGGGGACGTCGGAGTACGGGGCGCAGGAACGGGACCGATGGAAGAGGGGCGGCAATTAGGGTCTTGGGCGGTGGCGCGCGATGGACGGAGGTGTTCTGGTCCTGCTCAGATCAGGGTGGCGCTGGAGGCGCGCTTAGATGGGACAGCAGGGTCGACTTATGGGTGGGGGCAGGTTGAGAAGTTGGAGCCTTGACCGTAGGCGGCCGACGGAGAGGAGATTGCTTGGGAACTGGAGGTACCTTGCCAGCGCACGCACCACAGGATAGTCATCATAAATGGCATTTTCAATCAAACAGACACGTTCAAGTTGATCATCTGGTGCCCACGTAACACTTTTCCGTATCTTCGCAGCGCAGAGGCAGTTGGCGGGGACATTTGCAGTGGGCTGACAAGCAACAAGTGGGGGGACCAGTCGAAGATGAAAAGAGGACGTTGAACCTCCGAAAGAGCCGCACATTGAACGGCCGGAACGTCGAAGGCGGGGATCAGTTGTTCAGGACAATTAGAGGGGACGACCATGATTTCCATCTCAGCCTCACGATCCCTTCAGCTGATGTATTCGTCAAAGTAGCTTGCACCTATTATGAGCGAGGTGTTAGCCTCCGGGGACAGTGGAATGAAGAAAAGATGCTCACCTCGAATCAATCGAGCTTCATTTGTTGAGTCGCGCAGTTGACTAAACAAATCATCAAACACAAGCCAATCAAAGACATGGTAATCGACTTCAACCCCTGGCAAGCCCTGGCAAGCCCTGGCGGTGGATCGGTGGATCTCCAAGCAGGAGGCGGAAGCCAACAGTGCGTGGAGCAAGAGCTCCAATGGCGTGTAACCCAATCGAAGAAACGCAGCAAGGAGAATGGGAGAAGATTCAAACCCTGCATGTTCGGTAAGCGGGAGCACATTACTTATGGGCGACCAGGCTCATCAGAGGCCCCAGAATGTCGGACATGCCAAGGAGGTAGGTTATTCAATGACAGTGCCAACATATTCATTACAGCAGTGGCGTTGAGGTCATGGACTCTGGAGGAGCACCAAGTTTCGGAGTCAGGAAAAGTCAGGATTCTTATTCGAGTAGAAGAAACACCAGGGTTATAAGAACATCAGGAAAAATGACAACTTGAGAGCCATAAGGTCTGGTTTCTTGGAGAATCGGTGTAAATCGGCACAATTCAAGTTGCCAGGATGTCGTGTTAAGCGCCCAACAAATGGTGTTTGGCACCCTCATAGCCAAACATACTCCTAAATATAGACCATCACGTCCCCTGGCTGCTGTTCGCGTCCGTCCATGAGCCACCAGGGCCCTTATAAGTGCAAGCTCCGGTTCAAGACGCGAGGACGTCTTGGATCTTCTTAACCCACCACCAGTGCTTCTTGGACCATATGCCGACTCTATCCACGGTCGACTGTCAACACGAACTCTCTGTTGGGTCTCAGAGGTCTCAGAGGAAGCCAATACCAACCGGTTGATAATATATTCCTTTACCGGATCTTGCATGCTGTGTCTTACATTGGGCGTCCACAGAGCTGTATAATGACCTCGTTCACTACTTCAAGTTCGCATCGTGCGCGTACGTCCCGATATGCCCACGTCCGAATGGTACACATTTGGTCTCGCCGGTAGGCATCATACTCCAAGCTCTAAATCGCGTATTCGCCGAGAACTAACCGTAGTGCTATGGTCTCAGTTCACCAACACGGTAACCGACGTGCAAGGTTACATCGCGAGAGATGACAACCGGAAGGAAATTATCGTTGCTATCCGCGGAAGGCAAGTGCCACCAATTGGTTGCCGGTCACCAGAGTCACTCACCTAGGCGTGGTTAGTTTATCTTTGACGGATATGATGCTCGACAGCTCGCTCGTCCTTGTGCCCCTTCTGGCAATTGGCATAACAGGCCCAAGTGCGTATGACCCTCGGCAGTTTACCTCTTGCCGACCACTCGACCTCGATTTAGGTGACATTCGCGTCCACGTCGGGTTCCTCACTTGGTATGCCCTCAGTATACCGACATTACTTGCCTCAACGATTCCCATTCTTCGATAGCTGGAATTCCGTAGCGATCGAAATAACGCAAATCGTCCGCGTCCAGCTATCTCATCATCCAGGGTATTCCATCGTAGTCACAGGCCATTCTCTCGGCGGTGCTCTCTCAGATTTCGCTTCCATTGCCTTGAAGGCTAAGTTTCCTGATACGTGCGTATCTCTCTGTGCTTGTCTATTACCCTGAAGGATATCCTTAAGTCTTGCGTAGGCCGCTCAAGTCGTTTTCGTACGGCGCGCCTCGTACTGGGGTAATGCTTCAGTGTCGTGACCGTGACGTCGTTCGATAATTAGGCTTTAGAACCGGGCATGGGCAGAATTCATTAATGGGACCTTTGGCGATGCGATGCACCGAGGTGCGCGTCTCTGGTAAGCTCAGCTGAGGACCGCCCTAATAGCCGCTCTGTACCTCCCAGTCGTGCATTCAAGCGACGGGTAAGCCGAAATCTCTTAGCTTGATCTCAGCCTTAAAACTGGACAACTCACCGACATTAACAGAGTACCAACCATGATCCCTACCCAGCTAGGCTATCACCATCATGGGATAGAATACTGGCAGCATACTGATCCGCCGTCGGCTAATTCCACTACTCAATGTTCCGCGGACGGAGAAGACCCAACCTGTTCTGCTTCAGTTCCTTCCGCGGGAATTAATCCAGCTCATGTTTGGGTTCGTTGTCCCTCGCTGGCTGATTTGATTGCGCTAATGCAAGATAGTACTTTGGAATTATGGCTGCGACGCCTTTCTGCTTCTGAGCCAATCAGTAAGCGGGGCATAGATGAAACTGGATTATTGGAATGGTCTATGCTATGTGATCTGATTAATTATTTATTTATGTGGATCGTAGGCCTGGTATACATGACATCAGCACCAAGGTTCAGCGCGAGCGAAATAAAATATGGTCAGCAAATTCCTGGTCCATCGCCAACACAGCGTATACGGTAACGGGTCAAGTTCATCGGCCCAAGACGGCCCCGCTGTCCTTGATGAGCTGCTCTCTGGCAAGTACCAGCGACTTGCTACGTTCATCCAAGAGTACATTATGATCGTCAATCTTCTTGTTCATTGTAGCGAAAAGTTTTATCTTGGATCTAGGGTCATTGTGAGCAGAGCGAGCTAACCCTCCCAAGCAAGTGTACTCACGTCATATGATCTTTCACCTACAGAAAGGGGGGATGTATGAGTTGAAAGAAAGAGACGGAGTGTATGCGTACGAAATCAAGCATCTGAGTAAACCTAAATGCCAGTTCTATATAATGAAGTCTTAGAAGCGTATCGGCATTCGATACAGGTTCTCACCGTCTGCACCAGCCACCCACTCTTCCATTGAAGAGGCCTTCCATTTCTCTCTCGCTTCTTCGTACTTTCCTAGGTGATTAGTGACGTGGGCATCAACATCAAGACCAAAAATCTTGTCCAAGACACTGTCCCGCATGGGAACTTGGTTCGCAGCCAAGGGTGGGGTAGAAGTGATGGGGTGGTAGCCAGGATGTGGATGGCCGGGAGAAGGGAAAGTGTGTCCGTCGTGCGTGTATCCTTGCTAAGGATTGTTCCGAACCAGGATAGCGCTGGGTTGAAGTGGATATCTCACCTCAGCTCGAGCGTTCGTATTTACATCCCTAGGTTGTTTTGTCCTGCTTTGTCCCAGATTAGCTTCATCCAGCTGGGCATCGAAGTCGGCCCGAGAGCGCTTGCTAGATCCTCTGCTGGCACGGACAGAGCCTTTGCGGGAGGGAGGTATCGTAACCGCGTCCTGCAGCCGATTATCCAAAACGCGCTGAGCACCTATATAATCTGCGAGAGGGACGCTTGTGTTGAATGCCGTAGTCAAGCTGCGCTCGGGAGGAGAGTCTGGTTCGCTGTCGCCGTCGAGAGCGGGCCCAAGAACAGGCGAATTGGGCTCTAGAGACGTGCCTGGCAGAGTAAAATTGGCTGCAGCGGGGACCTGAGCGGCTATATGCGCGTCGTTAGAAGAGAAACCAGACTGATCAGTAGACGGCCGATGGTGGGGACGATTCGGCGCAGCAGATAAGAGTTTTGTGACGTTGTGAAGAGATAAAGGAACAGGAGAGGCGATTCCAGTAGAAGAGCTTGCCAATTTTCGTGCATCAGGACCAGTCAGGCGTTCGTTCCCTTGCTGACCATCTTTGACGGGGTTTTGATTTTGTCCATCACCGTTGGCGTTCCCAGCAAGCGAATGTCGCGGTTTCTTCAAACTAGACAGATTCAAGGACTTTGGCTCCATGTTGTGGTGTTTCGTGTGCGGGTTGGGGATACCATTAGCAGTGGCAGATGCAGATGGCTTTTGATGGAGAGGGTTCGAGGTGTCAGGTGTGAAATATTGCTGCGTCGTGTTGGGAGCTGCGTTTTCTTTGTCGTTGCTAAGGTGGGCTGCCCTCGACGCGGGTCTGGAGACCATTGGGAAGAATTGTTGGCGTGCGCTCATGATGGGCGTTGGAAAGGTCGATGGGGCTAAAAGTAAAAGGACGCGAGATTCTGACCGTGGGAACCAAGAGTTGAAGCCTGAAGTCCCTTTCACCATCATGACCATGTTGAAGTGGATCCCAGCGCCCATCGGTTTGAGTAGCAAGCATCTTCTGCAATGAACATCGACGGACGCGATGCGTTTTCCCAGTGTACCGATGTAGAGGACTCATGGGTTCCCGGATGCTCAGGACTTGAAACGCCATGCTCTCTGTGATCAAAACTTGGGTTCTGTTGCATGTTTCGAAACCATCGTCCAGTGTTCGCACTCTCGTTGCAAAGTGGCCAGCGATTCCATGCCACCTGGCTGATGCGGTTTTCCTCCCTGAATTCGATTAATTGGCTGCCAACGAGCTCGACTACTCCTCTGCTACACCCGCAAATCACGCAAATTATTTACTCCAGCTCTCTAACTCTCATCATCCCCGTTTACCACCGGGTGCTCAAATATGGTCAGTATAAAATGAATGAACCTCAAGCAGCGATTCTTCAGCTGCGCTCGCCAATCTCTGGTGCTGGTCATCAGAGTCACTTCGCGACGAATTTTTACAACTGACCCAAACCTACCACCATGGTTAACAAGACCGCAGTTATTGCCGCCGCTCTCTCTGCTGCGGCTTTCTCTGTCCCGCTCAATTCCAATGTCCAAGTGGGCGAGGATAGGATTGAAGCGAGAGAACCTACGCGGTGAGCCTTTTGCTTCGATTACATACCAATCGGTGGCTGATCCAAGCAACATTATTCTAAGACCTCCACCAAGAATGTTCGACCGGAACCGCAAATTTTTCCCAAGAGAGCCCCTGCTGTGAGTTTAGTCCTTCAGGATCAGATCCTCAGCAATTTGACTGACGCACTTAGTCCTCATAATCGCGAGCAGAGTCTCAAGTCTAGAGAGCCCCTTCGCTACGTTCCTGAGGTGCGAGAGCCGCTCAAGTAAGCTTCGTCCAAATGTTTTCGCAACTGTAGGATTGACCCACTCTAACAGTGGACCTCCTGTTGGATGGATGCTGGTGGAATGGTAAACCAGTTGGTCAGACCACTAGGGGGCCTCAGATGCGTCCAAAACGGGAGGTTGACGGGTACGACCGACTCGTGGCAAGGGAACCTATCCCGTACATGTTTTTGCTCACACGTTTTCATGGACTGACATTCCAGCCTGTTTTTCTTTTAGGCCTCCACCGCCTGGCCATGAACGCCATTGTGGAAATTGGGTGCAATGTATGCGGATGAGAACTGCTCCCATGGTGGCTTTGCCACGGAACGCCAATGCTGGACTTGAGACTAGGGAGGACTTCGATGCCAGAGGGCCTAGGGAGTATGTCTCTCTTTTCTCTGTCTGTCTTCGACGCTTGCTTACTACTGGACGCCTAGCTCCAGGAATGTTCGCCTTCTCCCTCCTGACCGGAAATCCCCATTGTTCAACGACCGACGCCCCACTACCAGGGATATGTAAGCAGTTGTTGACAGACTTCCGTGTCGTTCGTTGGCTTATGTCTGATTGTGTCTAGCGATGAGCTTGATTGAGCTTGGTACATAGAGGGCATGTACTTGTGCTTGAAACTTGAATATTGAATCTTTATTGCCTCGCAACACTCTCGAGCTCTGAAGCAGTTGATAGTGCCAGCCGGAATTATCCCGATCGCGGCATGACGCAACCATGCCAGCCTCTCCAGCTTATACTTAGCATCTTACCCGCCCTTCTCCCATTCCACTTTTCTTTCTTACCCCCATCTACCAACTAAAGAACAATCTACTATGTCGCTCATTACTGCTACCCACAATCCCACTGTTTTAACAAAAGGCGAGATCGAGAAAACTTCTACCAACGGCCTCGAGGTGACCATCTTTAATTCCTTCCACTGGCACCAGAGGCTGACACCTTGCTTATAGTCGCATGCCACCTCGGCGAATACAACAGCTGTAGTCATCACATCCAATCGTCTCGAACAACTGGTACCCGCCTTCGTGGACGCTCTCAGCGAGGACCTTGGCGACGCTAACACCGATGGCGACATGGCATTGACCCCGCCCTTGGCGAAAATCATGGACCACTCATGCACCGTCAAGGTTATTCCAGCCGTTTCTGTCAGCCCTTCACCCCAACGCATGGACGCCTACCTCGCTCTTCTCGAGGAATTGGTTGAGCCCACCTCTGATCCCGAAGCTGCTCTGGAGGCTCTCAACTCTGCTTTCAAGGCGGTTGCCTACGAGGATGAGGACGACGGCGAATATGACCAGGACTCAATTCTGAACACTCCTGACATGGTCTCCGACGAGCCTCAAGTCGAAATCCGCAGCGTTGGTCACGAGAAATTTGGCGAACAACACGAAGGGATTCCATCTATGCAGCCTCAGCACGCGCTAGTTGAAGAGTGGCCTTCCCCAGTCTCAGCCGCCCCGCCTAAAGAAACTTCGGCTGGCCCTGCCTCTCTTACTTATGTCGACGTCGATGGAGAAGTCTCAATCTGCTCTCCTGATCTCTCAAGCGTGCTTCCTTGTGTCCCATCTCAGCACGCCTTGGCTGAGGCTAGCGTTCCGCCTGTTCAATGCGCGGCTATTCCGGAAGTTCAACGTCCTCCATCTTCGACTGGTCCAGCTCGTCAGCCCACTGCGGCAGTCCCCGCTCAATCCCCCGGCGCTTCGAAGAAACGGAAAAGCGTTACCTGGGCACCAGATGATCAACTTGAACGCGTTCGGCTCATTGAAAAAGCTATTTATCACGATTATCCTGTGGTGCGTGCGCCAAGGGCACCTCCGAAGCCACCTGCTCCCCGTCGGTCTCCGCCAGTTAAGGCTCCAACTCGCCAACCCACCTCCACGCCTAAGTCGACCCCGCCAGTCCCATCTAAGCGTGCCTCCAGTACCAAGGAGAGGAAACCGTGTTCCGAGATGGACCAGAACATCCCCATTGGTCGCGCGCCCGCTCCCAAGGCTCCCGTTCGCCGCTCACCATCCGTTGCCCCGATTCCGGCGACTCGAACTTCGACGTCCCCACCTCGACGCATCTCCATACCTGCACCGACTATCAAGAAAGGCCTCCCGGTTCAACGCGCAAGGCCTGCGTGGCGTTGAGTAGTCAACATGCTCATAATTGCTTGATTTTTTTCTCATTTTCAAAATTTACATTTACATTGGCTTGGATTTTATGGTTTTCTCCTGTGAAGAGACGGTCGCCTCTGGTCTGGTCCCACTTTTTTGTCTGGTATATAGTGACGAGACGGTCCTACGTAGCTGGTCCCACTGTTTACTTATTTATATCTTTATTTATAAAAATGCGAAGTCTGTGCCTGGTCTGAATAGCATAAATTGTGAAACTTTCAGTGCATCCGCTACATATTCCATGCAATCAGTTGTTCACCTTGAGCTCGATAGGCCGGGTTCGGGGTTGGTAGCGGACTCCCCTGACTCCTGAGGGTCTCCCAGCCAACGCGTGCTAGTCACGTGGTCGCGTTTTACCTAACCAGCAGCAACTTGAACAGGCAGCAACAGAGAAACCCCATCGCTGGACAATTCTTTCGGAAGTATTGTAAATACGTGTCGTTGTTGGTCGGGTTCCTTGAGAAGGGATCTGAGACAACGTCGGATGGGCCTGCCAACTTGGACCAGCTAGAGGCTAGAGCTGCCCATTACTAAGCGCCTATTAGCGCCGAAGCCCACGTCTTCTCGACGGTTCGACCACGTCCTCCGCCATGGCGTTGACTGTCTCCGTCTCCTCGCTCTCTAAAGGGACTCTGCGCCAGCCCGTTTCTCTAGAGTTTGCTGGAAAATCAGCTTCGGAAGTCTCCATCCGCGACGTAAAGGTAGCGTTGGCCGCCAAAGTTCGAAAGGTGAGCTAAGTACTCTCGGAGTGATTTCTGTATCGACGTGCTCGTAGCTCTATCCAGACCGACAAAAGCTCTCGCTTATTGGAGACAAGAAAACGTTGAACGATGCTGCCAAACTGACGGATATTGGGTTCTCGGATAAGGACGAGCAATGTGAACTCCTTGTGAAAGACCTTGGTCCTCAAATTCAGTGGAGAACAGTGTTTTTGGTGGAATATGTGGGTGTTAGGCGATTTGCGTGTCGGCGACCCTCTAACGCATCGACAGCTCGGTCCGTTGCTCATTCACCCCCTCATCTACAACCTGCCCAAGATATTCTACGGGCGCGAGGTCCAACATAGCCCAGTTCAGAAGTAGGTTATTGTCCCTCGTGCCTAACCCTTGTTAAGCGTGTCTTTTTAGCTACGTCTACGCGTTCGTTTTACTACATTTCCTCAAGCGCGAATTGGAGACCATTTTGTGCGCGTTTCCCATTTATTCGTCGACCTTGCCAAACGCTTATGCGTCACGTAAACAGTGTGCACCGTTTCTCCCATGCGACCATGCCTCTGAAAAATATCTTCAAAAAGTAACCGTCTCATCTGCCCTGTTCCGAGCACTCACTGAGCATTTTGTCAGTTCTGCACATTACCATATATTTAGTGGTCAGAGCCATTTCCTAGTTCAAGCGCGTGGTATGGCCTAATTCACGCGATTCGCAGGTTTACTACTCGCCTACGACGTCTACCGACCCAAATACTCTGCGCACTCGAGCTATGTCGAGGGTACCTTCAGGAACGACCCCCAGTTTTTAAACGCGTGTGCCGCGGTGTGGTTGGTAGGTATAGCTTGATCGGTAGACTGTCACCCGACTTACGGTTCACATCTGGATAGTTTTCTGAGCTGTCTAACCTTTCGACACATATCACCCTTCGCAACTTGCGCCCTGCTGGGACAGGAAAGCGGGCTATTCCCTACGGTTATGGCTTCGGACTCGTTTCTTGTCCCAACTATTTCTTCGAAACCATTGCATGGTTGGTAGTCTGTGTCATGACTCACAGCGTTGCTGGTAAGCATTGTTACTACTCCTCGTCTTATTCAATCCCTGATGACACCTGTCTGTGCCTTCCGCCCTCATAACTCCCCGGATCATGATTTTATTGATTCTCTCCGACTTCTTCCAGCCTGGCTGTTCCTTGCCATTTCTACAGGCCAGATGGCTATTTGGGCTGCTAAAAAACAGAAGAACTACAAGAAGGAATTCGGTAAGGATTATCCAAAGAGTAGGAAGGCCATGATTCCGTTCATATTTTGATAATCTAAACACGACTGTAATGCTGAATTCTACTGAGTTTGACCGCCAAGCAAAGGTCCCACTTCCACTTTTTTCCGCCATCATGCATGTTGCTCCTTGGCATCTAGCACTAGTAGGCACTAGTGTGTTCGCTCCTCACAAATTCTAGACCCCGACTCGACCTTCGGGCTGAAATGCCCACCCCAACCCGCTTCAACCCTCGGGATGCGCACCATGTGAGTGTCATCAACTGATCCAACCATTCGCCTTGGAAGCTTTTAGCCAATGAGAGCTGTCCCTCCTTCCGACCTCGCCTGCCCGGAGCATGCTGATAAATGTCTGGAATTACGGCGAATAATTCCCTGGTGTGATTCCAGGCAAACCGTAGGCGCATATAAAGCTACTCTGCGTTGACACTGAGGCCCCCATTCCACAAACACTTCATCTACATCACATCTACCTCTAACGACATCTGCTGGCTTGTAGCTATGCTTACATCCCAGCTTCTACTACTCACCCTTTCAGCTGTTGGCGTCTTGTCCTCGCCGACGCTTGAGACTAGAGCTGACCCACCACCGGACAACATCGTCTATGTCACCGACGCCAACAAGTTCTGCATGATCATGCCTCGGTACGTTCATTCTGTTTTTGTCATGTCCAGTGTTGCTTATCAGCACCTCAGCGATCCTCATACCAATATTGGAGACTCCGAACATCCCGGAGGCATGAAGACATACTGCTCGCCCGCTGGGCGCTATTCGACTACACAAGGACAGCTACCAGCCGATTTCTGGAGCAATGTCGCTTTCAAGACTGGCAATGGCAAGAACGGAAAGCGATACGCTCAGCGTACGTCTTTTCTTCATAACTTCCGCTTCGCCTGCTCACACCTCGTATGCTAGTTACTGGTTGCATCCGTCCCGAGAAGCTATCACGATTGAACCCTAATGACGGCGGAGGACAGTACGACTCATCTGGAGGCGCTGGCGGCAGGGGCAACCCAGAGGGCTCAAAATGCCTGGGATACAAGCATTATGTTGAGCTCGTCGAACCTGCCGATCGCCGTGCTTGCATAAAGTGCTGCGACGATCCGGCTGATTGTCCTCTCAATAAAGGTCAGATCGGTTTGCTCATGTAGTAAATCCGATTGATGATATTGACCGCTGCTTCTAGATACCCAAGGTTGCCCTGCAGTCATCTCCGGAAATTACTTCAACTGCAGGTAATAGTTTTCCAGCCTTGGGAAACCTTCGGCCTCTTGGACAATTCATGATAATGACGGACTAATAATTTCATACAAATTTATCAACGACTAGCTTATGAAATACTGGACAATGACCACACGGACGATCTGTAACCTTCGCATTCATGTACATACATACTTACCCGACTTCCTTACACCACATTGGATACAAAGTAATATCTCTGGTGGCTTTTGAGCTCCCAGTTGCAACGACCCTCAATGTAGTACCTAGGCTGGGTGGAATCCTAGCGTACCAGCTTAGTAAGAACGGCTTTCCAGGTTTTGCAAGAAGTCTCTGTTCAATACCAACTGAAACCGAACAGACAGATATCAATCAACCTTTGCAAACCAAAACCTGGGCCCAATCACCCCCAGCACATCTTTTCCAAGCGATTGTACGATAGGTCTGAACTTCTTTCAAATTGGGATACGTTTGAATCCATGCTGGTAGTTGTTCTTCGGAAGAAGCAACAGCCCCTTGAGAACCCCTATCTGAAGTGAGGCCGTTGGCATCGAGGTGATGACGTCTCGCGGTTCCTTGACGGAAGCACGGTAGAGTGCCATCTTCGTAGACGCGCAGAATATGCAGCCGAGGAAATAAGTCTAAGAGCTGATGTTGAACGGCCTGTAGACGTCGCAGATTAGAAGATAGGAGACGAAGTCAGGGAGGACGCGCACCTTAGACGGCCATCGGTAGATGATGGAAATATCTGTAAGTGGAAGTAAGGTAAATCTAGATAACGCGTTGAGAACGGCGTCTTCAAAGGTGTCTAAGATGAAACTAAGGGATGCTAAGTTAGGGCATGCCGCCGGAAGTCGTTCCAGGGATGGGAGGTGTTCTAATGAAAGGGAGTCCGTAAAGGCTAATTGGCTAAGATCGCGTGTAGGTAATTTAAAAAATAAACTAGTTGGGCCGCTAAATGATTCAAGATTGGGGAGGATAGAGATGGGAAGGAAGAAATTAGGTAGTCGGCCGACGATGCTGAGCCGACTGATGGTCGGCGTGGCTTCCAAGAACTGTATAATTGGAGCGATATGCGTGAGGTACATATCGTCTGAATCCTCCGGCCAAGAATCTGCGCAAGGCATGATAACTTGTAAATCGCGGAGACCGGAGGGCATTGAGTAATGGTGGCGGCTGAATGGAGAGTAACGTGCGAAGAAGGCAGCGGCTTCATCGGTCCAGTCTATTGTGATCGCGCCTAGTCCGATGGCGGTAGCGAAAAAAAGCGGAGGAAGAGCTCTATGAATAGATGCTGCGTCATTGTGGCTGCTAATGCCTTTGATGACCAGTGTCTTGATCGGGAGGGAGGCGAAAAGACCCAAATAAGCTGGGGGGACAAGGGGAAGCGTACATTGCTCAATCTGAAGATGTCGAAGCTGAGGAAGTGAGAATATGGCAAGATATATAGTTTCGGCAATCGTGGAATGAAAGAGATGCAGGGATGTTAGGCTACGAAATCTCGAGACGAAGTGGCCCATGAGTCTTTGCGACATGGCGGCGTAGGGATCGTCGAGGGTTAAAGTGGCGTGCTCTCTCCTAGGTTGCTGATCGCTGGCATGCATATCATCGTCAGGTGCGAAGTCATGATGAGCAATGGTCAAGCTGCGAGGCATTGCAAACCAGAAGGACGGGTGATCACGGCTGCGAATCTCGAGCGAGCGCCAAGCGGCAAGATTCTGCGCTGATCGTCTTGGGTGCTGCCACTTGATGTGGTCATATAGGATCCGTACTCCAGCAAAGTAGAGATGACGGCATGTCTGCATGGCGTGCATCACATCAGACGAGGAATCGAGGTTCGCGAGGACCAGCTCCCACAACTCGACTGGCAACACGGGTGGCGTCAAGCATGAATCTAGTCGGCTTTCGCGACATCAGTAATTGGCAGTAAAAATCACTGCAAGCAGACGTACGATAGAGGCATTGGGGAGAGAGACGAGATGCTTGGGCTCCCATTTAACGCGATTTTATAGCCATCGTTCTTACCTTTGTATAACGTAAGGACGAGAATGTTATCATTAAAGATGGGGTATGAACGAGCTATTAGTAGGGGTTCGTTACTCGGGAACCATGGGCGTGAGCAGCACACGACCCTATCCACAATTTGCTACCACTTTTGCCGCTTGAATCCAGCCCGGAACGGAAGACAAAGGCCTGAGCTCGATAAATATGATCTCGGTGTTTGGGCCGATGCCCTGCACGCGGGCTGAAAAGGAGTGCTTTCCTCCTTCATTTACTCCCTGCCATGGATATGCCTCGTGCAGATGCGCGCCGATGTTCCTGCAGACGCGATGCCTACGGCAACCATTCGTAAAACCTTGTCATCAAATCAAAAAAGGTCAGTAGCGTAAGTGGACCGAATTCCGAGGTCAAACTGCATCCCCTCCACGAGTCGGCCCCTTTTAACGTCGTTCGCGGTCGAGAATATTTACCGAGGTACATAATAACGCATGAAGGTCAGAAGGAGCAGAATCCGGACAAGCGCTGGCCTGTGGCTTTCAACACGTGGTGGGAGGCATGGGCGCTTACACGGTCATCTTCATGCAACGCAACCTCCTTCCCTTCCTCTGCCCACCATTCCTGAGGCGCGTTCCCGCTTCGAGAGGACCGGTTTGTTATGCCAGGGGTTGGTGCTCTGCTCACTGTCTATAGAATTGGTGCTTACTGCCCAGTTAGCCTTGTCATCGGACGCCATTCGCCCCGTTGATCTTGCCTATGACGTGCACTTGGCAGGTCATGGTGCTCATCAGAAAGCTATAGGACCGCCTTTGGTCATTCTTCACGGACTATTGTACGTTCAGTCAAGCACTGCCTCTACCTCGCCTGATTGCGTTGGCTCAGTGGATCAAAGCGAAACTGGAAATCCCTTGCAAAGGCTTTCAGCCGAGGACTCAACAGGACAGTTTATACTCTAGTGCGTAGTTTCTCATGTGTATCTAATTGTCATCTTACTGACGCACATTAGGACCTTCGTAACCAAGGTTCATCACCACATGTCCCAGGCATGACTTATTCGCACATGGCCGCGGACGTGCTTCATTTCTGCGAGAAGCACAACCTTCATGATATAACCCTCATGGGCCACTCCATGTCCGTTCCACTCTCACTTGCTGCCTTCCTTGGTCTCACTACCTTGATGGTAGGGGAGGGAAGGTATCCATGGCTTTGGCACTGAGTCCTGCACTCCCAGCTTCACTTCTGGCAAACCTTATTGTTGTGGATATTGCTCCCTCAATTGGCTCCATCTCGTCGGAGTTTATGGGCTACATTGAAGCTATGAAAGCCATCGAGTCCCAAGGCATCAAAACACGCAAAGAAGCTGATGCTTTTCTTCAGCAGTATGAAAAAGTGACGAGAACATGCCGTTGCGTTGCTCCAAGCTAACGTCATTGTTGTTTGTAGGACCCATCCGTCCGTGCTTTCTTGCTGACGAACTTCGTCTCTGTTACGCCTGGGTCGCCCCATCTTAAATTTCAAGTTCCCCTAGACACGCTCGCAGACGCCATACCAAACTTAGGCTCCTTTCCATACAAGCCTGATGAAAGAACTTGGACCGGACGAACACTTTTCATCAAGGGAGCGAAGAGCAAGTTGCGTAACAGATGCCGTATGCTACAGTACATTACACTGACGTTACGCCGCGGAACAGGTACATTAACCCTCGTAATATAAATACCCTCCAACGGTTTTTTCCTCACATGATTTTGGAGACGCTTCACGCGGGCCATTGGGGTGAGTCTGAATTTCTTTTGCTGATACATCAGTGACCGACGACCTCTCCCAGTACATGCCGAAGCGTACGTATATTCCTTTCCATCTCGGTGCTACAATTCACCACCGCAAACTAGTCCTCATGATTTCCGGATCTTGGTGTCCAACTTCCTAAATGATAGTGCTGCCAAAGCGTCCCACTGACATAAATATAACTACTTTAGAGCATAACTAATCGTATCGAAGTGCTGACCGCACTGATAATCTCTTAATCCCTCTCTCTGAGCACCCGAGCCCTGCGTTACGCGCTCTCTCTTCCAAATCCTCCGTGCATGTAGCCCTTAACATTTCCCGTTCCTGTTCTCGTCGCAGCAAGCCACTACTGGAGATTGCAACCTTGATTGTGAACCTGAACAACGCAGTAGCTAACGGTACTCCAACAAGATCTTTCTCGCCTGTACGACGAGGATACTCACTTGCCTGGCCGTTTTTCAATGTACATCGTAGCGCGTGCGCCCCATCCACGGTGTGTGGGACAATCGTCTCTTTGCACATGGAATTGCTCACCGACAGGATTGGGTGGGAAGATCTCACCAACGCTCATAGTCGCGGTATCAAGACTTTCGCAAGCACCAAGCACCCTTCCCACCATGCCCTCCTCCGCCACACATCAAGTGTTGTACATTTCAGAAATCCTTCGCCATATATTCAAGTTTTTACATGTTCACGACTATTCTGCCAATGCACTCGTGTGTAGGCAATGGTCGGAGGAAGCCCTCAGTGCTCTATGGCGTGTCATCGAGGACCCATTCGTCTTGTTTGGGCTCTTGGCACCTTTGACCGTCGTGGACAACGGAGACTGGGACTCTTATGTTTGTAATTCCTATCTCCTCAAAATGCTTGTTATGAACTATACCACCTAGCGTTTTGCTCGCGATATTGAGCCCAACGGCTGGGCAAGATTCGACTACTATGCGTGGCGAGTGCAGGCAATCAAATTTGACGTCCCAAGACGATTGGATATCTCGGCCCTCCGTGTCATCTCCGCTCACAGGATGCAACCTTACATTCTACCCAATTTACGCCTGCTGGAATGCACTATCGACCCCGAAGTCTTATCCCTCCTCGTCTCTGATAGGCTCGAGATTATTTCATTTCTCGATGACCAGGATAGGTTCTTGGACGATCCTGAGACCTTGAAGAAGACTTTACCTATTTTATCCCGAGCACCTTTCTTGGAGACATTGTCTCTGAGTTCCTTGGATATGGGGGATTGTGAATCTGCCCTTTTGCGGGTGCTCCCTAAACTGGCCTTTCTCCAGGAAGTAGAGCTCCCGCTTGATGGCCTCAGCCCACATGTCACAGAGGCCTTAGCAGAACTTCGTGCAGTTGAGAGGATATATGCAATGGACGAGGAAGTGCTGGATTACTACCAACCAGAGGAGACTTTCTCCACCGCCTTATCTGCAACCAGCTTTCCTGCTCTCAAGGATCTAACCATGGCCATCCGATTCAGTCGAGCGGCGATTTGCTTTTCACGAAACTACTCGCCTACCACACTCACTACGCTGTGGCTGCATTCGACTATCAGCGAGCGGCCAGATGACTACGGGCATCTCCTCCTCACCATCAGTAATACATGTTCCCAACTACGGGAACTTACCCTCTGGGCCGATTTTGAACCGTTCCCGATTGACGATAACCGTGTCATTAATCTCCCCACGTTGGAGCCCATTCTTTTCTGTACCACACTCCGGTCTCTTTCCCTCCATTACTCTCACCCCTTCGCACTGGACACCAATGACCTTGTGTCGATTGTCAAAGCCCTTCCTCGCTTAGTTTCCCTGACTCTCAACCCACATCCGCCTATCCGTTTGACTCCCACCCTCGACATCACTAGTTTATCCACAGTTGCACCTCTTTGCGATGGTTTGGAGTCTCTTGCTCTCTACCTCGAGTCGCCCGAATTGCCATTATTCCTCAACATCGACGATGAATCACCTGTCAACAAATTCAAGAACCTCAGGAAGCTAACTGTGGGCTCCCCTGACTTCTCAGGGTATTTCGCACCCGCATACTTCAAGCGAGTGCTTCCTGCGGGTTGTTTGGTGTCGGGTTCATGAGTTTTGGTGCATCCACTACATCTCTTATCGGGACTCTCCCTGGGTCTATAATCCATGACCCTTCTTCCCATATCAGTAGTGATTCACCACTTTCACTGCATTATTGACGAGTCCCTGCCCGTTGAATCCAATCCACTCAATTAACATAAGAATAGCATGTCGCCTTGCTTTGCAAATGTCCGATATAACATATCCTAGTGCATTCGAGTGTCGAGCAGCTGCACGTAGCCATCTTGCTAGAGCGGGTGCCGCGTTGTTTGAGTCATCGCTGACCATATAAAAAGGCAACCTCCTAAAAGATGTTCCTTCTCCTAACCACCACCTCTATAGGGATCGCCCAGGTAGCCATGTCATTCCTAACTGACAGCACTTGGCCGGCTCCCATTCTTTCTATTTTCAAGGCCTGGCGTGCCCAAGCCGACAATTTCCAGGATCGATACTATGGACCCTACAACACACTGCTTGGTTATTGCTTCGTTAGCGACGACTTCAGGTTCTATACCGCTGCCCTCGACCCTCCTGGAGGCGTTTTTCGTACTGGGGCCACATCCATCGTCTTCTTTACCGTGTATACACGGCGCGAGCACAAACCGGTTCTTTTCATGGAGGTGAAGGACGACGCTTGGGCTGAGAATGCTGAGCTTCGTAATCGTGCAGACGAAGAGATGCGCGAGTGGTACTCCCTGATCCTGGATAAATCCGCTACTCCTCACCTTTGGGGCCTGAGCATGCTCGGTACCTCGATGCGGGTTTATCGCGGCGACAAAGAGACAGGTGTCGTGGAACCCGAGCGGATTTTGGCCCCAGGCGAGGAGCGTGCACTTTCGCCGACCTTCTTAGCTGACGAATGGAATTTGGACATACTATCGCAGGAGGGGTTCAACAAAATGAAGGAGATTGTGGTTGATATCTTGACGGATTGGGGATGTCTAAATAATCGCTCCGCTCTTGCGCGTCCCCCGCCTATGTACTGATTGTCCTGTAACCATGCCAGCTAACCAGGCTAGTAAGACCGACGAGTAAATATCGAGAGCTTGATAGTGGTATGCACAATGTACAAGAGGGGCTAACGACATGAGGCAGTGCCCGACAAATAGACGTCAACGCGTCATACATCTCCGCCAATTTACTTCCTTGTCCTCGTCATCCAACGATCAACATCATCATGGAAACTCAAGCGACATGGACTCTTCCTCAATATCAATTTAGTTCGACCCCGGTCATCCAAGGTACCGTAGACAAGCACTACGCCGCACAGAATTTTGCTCGCCAGGCCAAATGGTGTGCAGACGGCTCTTATATCTTGGCAAACTCGGAAAACAACCGCTTTCAACTGTTTGCGACATCGTCAACTACTGGAAATTCGGATGTGAATGTTCATGAAATAGCACAACCTTCGCCAATCGTCGAGTTTGCATGGTTTCCGAGTGCCTCGGCAATGGATCCTGCCACGTTTTGCTTTGCTGCCTCCGTGCGCGAGTGTCCTGTCAAACTCCTGCATGGGTCCGATGGGCGAGTAGGTACTAGCTGTCTCAGAAGGTTTCGTGGATATTTTCATGTAGCGACTGCCACAGTTACGCGCTTCCTACCCGATTGTCGATCACCGCGAACGGTTTATCGCACCCCATAGTCTTGCATTCACACCGACGATGAATGGTCTGTATTGCGGATTCGAAGATGCTATAGAAGTCTTTGACCTCAGCATGCCTGGACATCCTGGAACACGGCTTCACACATCACCGTCCAAAAAAAGCAAGGACGGAATGAAAGGTTTGTGATTCTTTACTAAGATGTCCAGTCGCTGAGGAGCCTTTCCGTGATATCGAATGTAGGCATCGTATCCGCACTCGCATTTACGCCATACTCGACGCATGGAGGGTATTTTGCAGCGGGATCTCTGTCCCCATCCATGTATAATATTGCCCTATACGACCAAGCACAAGAGGACGCTCCGTTATTGTATCTAGGCACTGGCTCAAATTCCGTTCGTGCGGGTGTAACCCAGGTCCGTGTCGGACGGAATCAATCCTTTCCCAACTAAATCTGCATGCCTATCTCCTTAGCTGGCTTTCAACAATACGAAGCCACATATATTGTACGCCTCCTTCCGTCGGTGTCCTTCCCTGTATGCCTGGGATCTTCGTGGGCCAACGGACGAACCGATATATTCACTTCCGCCTCCGTCGACCAGCTTAGCGCGAACAAATCAAAAGCTAAAGTTCGATGTAGATCCTATGGGCAAGTGGTTGGCTATGGGTGGGCCTGTCAGTCGGAGGCCTCATGTGTTTCTCTTTTCCTGATCGCTTTCCTGGTAGGATGGTCAAGTATCTGTGTGGGATCTTGACGCGCCTGTCAGCCAAACGCCAGGTGGCGCAGTCGTTGAACCTGCAAGTACCTTTAAAGCTCATGATGGTGAGCCGCTATGCTTATTCACCACCGAGACATCTTATATAAAGTGGCTAAGATGCCATCGGCTCGGTGTCCTTCCATCCGTTGGAACCACTGCTTCTCACAGTTTCGGGCTCTCGTCACTTCGAATTGGAGACAGATTCCGACTCATCCGCGGAAGATTCTGACTCTGATTCCAATGTTGCATCTGATCATGCTCGCACTGCTCAGCCTCCGACATTGGTGCGGGAGAAGCGCCGCCCGCTTTCATTGGATAACTCTCTGAAGATATGGCGATGTAGCTAGTTTCTTGATTGATTATCTATTTGACCGCTCCCGCGGAAGATTGTAATGGCTTTATGTATAGCCTTTCAACGTATCAATCCAGGCAATTAGTTGTCAGAGGGACGAGACTCGGCTTTTCATTCTCATTGTAGTCCTCGCAGCCCTGGTATTGATAGGAAGCATAACGCGCTATCGTCTGCCCAAGTGAGGTGGATGTCGCACAGACGTGCCCAAATTAAAGCTCCTATCTGCGCCTTGATCACGTGTAATGAGGCGCTTGCGTGCACGGACCAACAGAGTTCGATTCTGTCCCACATCTTCAAGTATTCCAATTTGTGAGTTTTGTGAACTTTCCTCTGTGTCGCCGATGTTCATCGTCTTGAGCCAGTGTTTATGCCGATTTGTATCACTTGTACAGCACATACCCCCTACTTGTACACTGTCTATGAATCTGCGAACAACTTGCGGTTGGAAGAATGCGTTCGTCACGTCGGTGAAGATTTCCAACGTATGAATAACATCATCATAGAGCAATTGCCATGCGTTCGCCGATCCATATGTTGAACATGACACCTTAACACTCTTCATCGACTTGATTCTGCTCAAGCGAGGGGTTTATCGACATCTGTTGTTTAACAGAGGAACGGAACCGAGGAGGACCCACGGGAAGGCATCTACAAGCGTCAAGGGCGGTGGGGACTACAACCGGGAAAAGGTGAGTGCACAGTGGATCATGGGTCGACTGGAATTCATCACCTCAGTCCTGCAGAACCGCTGGTTGCTTGTCTTGCGTCTTGGCGGTGCTCTCGTATTTTTGGATGCTTGTAAGTCAACCTCAGCTTCCGTAGGCGACCTATCTTCATGCTTCTGAAGTCATTAGATGGACACATATCAGCACGTTTTCGTTATTCGCAGATAGTGGACTTTTCCTTATATCAGTCACTAGGGCCTACTGGCATCTCGTCGCAGGGGCCCAAACCGTGGAATCCAGAGACAGTCCGGGCGTTCGTACGAACGCTCCTTGGTTGCTTAGCAGGCATGTTTGCCCCTTCACTTTCACGCCGCAGTCATCAGAGCTTGCATTCAGAAACTGCTGTATTTCACGGAGGCATTATGGCCGCATGTTACATTATGATACTGGCCTCGCGTTTACTCTCGTCAAGATACCATCCTTCCCAATCATCGCCAGGGATCAGATCAGAGTTCCGGTAAATGACTGCGCTCGATCCAATCCTTAACTGACCTAGTTCCCTAGCTTCTCCCTCATTCCCCTTGCTCTGTTTTACTCTTCATTAACGAAATTCTTCCTTCTCTTCCTGTTATCAATATGGCGTCCCTCCACGGCTCCAATTCAACCGTCGAACAGAATTCTGGAAGGTTGGACCAACATGTCGTCATACATTACAACTGCCACGCAGCTTCTGGATGACGATAAAATCGATCGTGAATGGGTGATACGCAATGTTTTGGGAGGGATGTCCGCTGGATTTGGGCTACGCAGTTCGTCTCTCCTTCACCAGTCATTGCCCTAGGTCTGACAATGCTATTGCTCCCAGTTATTTTGGACTATCCTCCCCTGTTTAGCATGTTCATCATTTTGTTTGGTTGGGCTGCGAAGACTGGGGTGGCTCGCGTCGTCAGTTTGTGGGTCGGTGGTGACGAACAGATGGGAGACGCGTGGTTGGCCTATAGTATCCCCTGACTACCCCCGCTTCGATTTCTGCCCAGTTCTTCGCGAACGTACTTCGTGATCGACAGCATTCACTAATTTGAGGTTACTGAATACCTTGGTGAGTATTCCAATGATGTCTCGGACTTGAGACGGGCGCGAACAATTCATTTTGGGCCTTTCTGCTCATAGGCTATCTTATTTTGCTACTTGACTGCGATACATGCTATCATGGTCTTCATTTTCCCCGTCTCTCACATCCATTACGTTGATAGCCTCTAACCTTACCCATGCAGCATCGACTTTCGTCACGGCTTCATGCTGCCGGTTCTAGACCTTACCTGACAGATTACCCCAAGTTCCCCAACATATGCGCTGTTTCTCCGCAATAAGACACGCATTCCGTTTTCGTTGCTTCCACTGTCCCCTCTCCCGCAAAAGGCCCGCGTTTCACTGCCAAGAAACCCACAAGGCGCTGGGATCACATCGCCACTGCCCTCAACCTCATTCTCCGACCATCGATGCTCTGTTATTAACGATGCAGCACAACGCTCACGAATAATTATGAACTAAGCTTGGGATGTGACACTGCACTTGCTTTCCCAGAATACGTTTAACAGCATACCAGCAGGGAAACCATTATCAAACATCACATGGGTCTTCATCGTTGCTTATTACTTGGATTTAATTATCGAGGCTTGCTGCGGCATCGTCCAACTTGATGGTTGCTCCGCAGTCTTTGGATCAGAGCCCTCTGAACGTAATGCATCAAGACGACCCTGCGAAACTCACGGCAATGGAATACGTACCCCCCGCCGACTCGGAGTTCACATAAGATCATGATAAGTTATCTTCCGTCGACAGGACCGTTGCGTTTGTTTCTTACCTTTCACTCATTTTCTTCGCCTGGCCTCACCGGTATCCAATGACGACGCTTACACAACCAATACACCTATTAGTCCTGGTGCATGGGATGTGGGGCAATCCGACGCATTTGTCTGAACTTGCGCGAGTTGTTCAGGAGACGCACTCGAAGCCGAATTCTGAGGGCGTCGTTCTACATGTCTTGTCTGCAGAAACTAATCGTGATGGATCAACTTACGATGGAATTGATTGGGGAGGCGAACGTATTGCTGAGGAGGTAAGTTCGGCCATCTTATGCCTATTGGATTGGATTCAAGGTGTTTATCACCGTAGATTCTCGAGGAGATCAAGAACCTAGAAGGAGATTCCAAGAAGGTTACGCATTTTTCCATCACCGGGTATAGTCTTGGAGGTCTTCTTTCGAGATATGTCATTGGGTCAGTTCAACCTATGACGGTGCCTACCAAATTTAACTTAGCAATCCAGGATACTCCATCAACGCGGATTTTTTGAGGACGTACAACCTGTGACGTTCAACACCATTGCTACCCCTCATATTGGCCTTTTACGCTACCCCACCTTACTCTCCTGCCTATCATCCGCATGGGCACCCAAGCTACTTTCGCGGACAGGCGAGCAGTTCTATTGCGTAGACAAATGGTCTCCAAGCGGTAGTCCCCTCCTCGAGGTAATGGCAGACCCAGGTAAGTGGGTCCAAATTGCTGCCTATTCGGAAGCAGCAAACCTACGATATCTCAGGGAAGGTTTTCTATAAAGCTCTTGCTTTATTCAAAAACATTCGTATCTACGCCAATGCGTGAGTTATGGTTATTCTACTCTGTTTTTAACTAATGGTGTCCTATAGTGTAAATGATCTTACGGTGCCCTACGTGACTGCAGCCATCGAACTAGAAGATCCTTTCGTAGATACTGCTGTAAGCGGTGTGCATTTGTAAGCCGCTTCTTCTCCTACGTCTCGGTGAAGAATATAACACTCGATCTTTCAGGGAAATCAATGAAGAGTACCCACCGCTGATCAAATCTCACTCACTTCCATTGGTATCTCCCGGCCCGCTATCGAAGCCTTCGATCTTCTCTTCTGAGTGGTTTCATAGTCGCAAGCCCAGAAAGCCCTTGCTTCCACCTCATCTAGTTCCAAGATTTCCTTTGAATCTGGTGAGCAAGACTGCCCCTGTCAGGGGTTTCAGGCTAACGATCAGGGGCTAGCTATTATATTCGTTCCTCCCATTGCTTATCCCCGTCGGTCTATCTCTGGCGATTCTTCGTCTTAGTATGGATTCGCATTCATCTCGTGCCAGGCTCAAGCTCTTGGAAGCAAACTCGACGTCAGGCACTGACCGTCAAAAGCTAATGCATATCATCGCCCAGCTTGAACAAGATGTTGAGGGGACGATAGCGGATATCATCGACGATGCAGGGGCAGTTCCGTCCGAAAACGTGATCCCCGAAGATTGTGAGACAAGTGGCGCCAGTACACCTCGAAGTACTGTCACGGAGTCGGATGAGGACAGCATTTTGCGCATCGCCGTTGAAAAGCACCTCGCATCCACAGGCAAGACCACACCTCTCCCAGCCTCCGATGCTCCTGTTTCAAAGCGTCGTCGCTGCTGTCGCAAGCATCGAGACAGTACTCGTAATGCCGATCAACCCGACTTGACGCTCATCCAAAAGCAAATTGTCGCTAATCTCAATCAGTTGCCACTAATCAAGGTCCTCGCTTATTTTGATGATGTTCGCAACGCGCACGGAGTGATCATCTGCAGAGATGTACATCGCTTTGAGTTCATGCGTGCTGGGGCCAATGTTGTTCGTCATTGGGCTGATATGTTTGTTCTATGAGTGCAAGTCTCCATATGTTTGCTTTCCTTATCATTTCGCACCCTGTACCGATAATCATTCATCAGCCGTTTACCACGGTCGACCTAAGCGATGACGCGGACGACACCAACCGGCAACAAGAATGCTGCGGCTCGCGACATTATATATGAGCGGACGGCTACGAAGTAGGCCTCGTAAACATCCCCCACCCCATGCCTCCGACACCCACTATACCCGTGCACCTCGTGGTGCTGATCCATGGAATGTGGGGAGATCCTTCCCACTTAAACGAGCTCGTCCGGCGAATGCAGATGAAATACCCTATATCTGAGGGTGAAATGAAGCTCTGGGTGATGAATGCGCAAGCCAACTCGGACGAGCTAACCTACGACGGAATCGACTGGGGAGGGGAACGTGTTGTCGACGAGGTACGTACTCGTGTCAACCAAACAGACAGACAGCTAAACATTCTAGATCGTCACATTTGCGCTGTCTGCATAGATCGACGAAGAAATGAAAACAATTGAAAGCCAAGGCGGCAGGATTACTCGATTCTCCGTAACAGGATACAGTCTTGGTGGTTTGATTGCGCGATACGTTGTGGGGTACGTGTGTTTGCTTCAAAGACAATAATGTGTTCAAGAGGGGGATCTGGTGAAGCATCCTTGATGGCCGGGGTTTCTTCGGTGACGTCGAACCTACCAACTTCAACACCATTGCCACACCCCATATCGGAATGCCTCGCTACGCGTCGATGCTATCGGCACTTGCAACCGCGTGTGCCAAGCACCTGTCTCGAACGGGGGAACAACTCTATTGTCGAGACAAGTGGTCAACGACAGGCAAGCCCCTTCTTGAGCTTATGGCGGATCCTGGTATGTTGAAGTGGGTAATACATGATCGTCGGCGGAATGACTCATTCGCCGAGCAGATCAGATGTTCTACAAGGCACTAGCCAAGTTCCAGCACATCCGGATATATGCCAATGCGTGAGTTAATAACGTTGGGCGCGCGGATCGAACCAACTTACCCTACGGAATGGAATGCAGAGTTAATGATGTTACGGTGCCATACGTCACTGGGGCAATAGAACTGGAAGACCCATTCGTAGACAGGGTCAGCAGCGGGGTGCAGATGTGGGTGCCTCGCCATATGGACTTCCGTTACAGTTTGATCAACCTGAATCCAGAGAGCTGGACGACAACTACCATCCAATGATCAAGAAATATGCTCCTCCGCCGAACCCTGCGAAAACAGCCGTTCTGTCAACAAAATGGCTTCGGCGATTCAGGCCATCGTCGAAACGTCTATTCCTGCCATTACAGACCGTAAAGCTCCCAGTCCATAAGCAAATGGTGAGTCGGCCCGTTGATCAGAAAATTGACGGGTCAGTGAATGTCGCGTGCCTTCACAGCTCTTGTACACCCTATTACCGGTACTCCTGGGGGTCGGCGTTTCGATTGCTCTACGCAGGTTCAAGGAAGATGAGAAGAATTCGCGTGCAAGACTGAGAGACCTCGAATCAGGCTCTTCCCCAAGCAGGCGACTCTTACACACCTTCGGGCAGTTCGAGCAGCAAGCAGCAGACGTCGTGATAGAAGTTCTAGAAGGCGTCAAAGGATCTGGATCCCAAGATGTGGCCTCTTCAGAGCTTGCAAGTTCAGCAGCCCCAACGGTGGTTGACGTTACCAGCGCAAGTGCCATCCAAGGCAAACATAATGCTGTAGCCACAGGGCCAGTCATCAAAGGGTCGCAACCGTCGCCCACAAATGCCGTAGTCACCAAATCCGCTTACCAGCTCCGACGAACGGTAGATCAGCCCAGGCTCACTGCTAGGCAGAAGAAGATGGTCGGGCAACTAAATCAGCTTCCACTGGTTAAATCCCTCGCATTTTTTGATGGAGTTCGTAATGCACATGCCCTGATAATATGCAGGAACGCAGAATTTTTCTCGGAGATGCGCGTAGGGAAAAACGTTGTGAGGCACTGGGTGGATGCGTTCGTACTGTGACCATGGACATACGACGGCCGTCGTGGGTAGGGATGCGTGTAGATTCCGGTGGGTATGGGGCTTGTGACAATATTATTTACGCTGTACATATACTATTACTATAAGAATGTTAATGCGGACCCGGTTTGAAAGCCAAGGTGAAATATACATACTTAAGCAAGTCCTCAAAGATTGAAGCAATAACTGAGCACCACCAAAGTCTATGAACCGGTATCGTTGCGCCTGAGGGCGGCTGAGCTGCCTGTGCTGGGTGAAGGGGACTGTGGGACCCCCGTGTCGGTATTGATGATGTCCTGGATCGAAGCTTCAAGCGCATCGACGCGTGAAGACATTTGGTTCACTAAAAATTGTGAGCTGAGCTAGCGCGCTTCGATAAGCCCAACCTGCTCACTTCTGTCTAGAATCTGATCCGACATCATGTCGAATTTGTTTTCCAATTGCTCAAGGAGCGTCTCAACCTTGCAGACAAGCCTGAGTGCCAGCCAGTAAACAAGACAATGAACTGAACGTACAAACGCGGTCAGCTCATGGGGGCTGGATATATCTGATGCCCTCAACGCTGTTGCCGATGGAGCGCTCTTCTTTAGAGGCCCTGGCGTCTTGTCTTTATCGCCGTCCGCTACCCTAGCCGGTGTCGTAGGTGTTACGTTTAAAGGGAGAGCAGGAGGCATCGTCACTCAAGCCATTGGGCGCTTGCTGGTGCTTACGGAAGGGAGTGAGCCTTAAGGGGCACGCTAATACATTTCGGATCAAACATCGACAAATACCAGGAAAGCGACGACGCAAGGGATGCCGATAGCAGCGAACCCGAGGACATATCATCACGGCGCCTCTGGAAGCGAACATGGGTCCGCTAATACTTGGCAGGCCAGCCATCTGAAAGGGTTCCAATGTAATCCAGGGATGCGAGCGATGTGCCAAGGGATCGACGTTAACTGTCACTCTTACCGTAAGGCCTGAATTGAGTTGGAAAGAATATAACATAACGTTATACACCCACTGAATGAGGCAAAGCGTATGGGTGAGCCGAGCCTTGCTTGCCATTACTGATGAGGCTATCCAACACAGGAATGGCTTATCGAATATCCCCGAACAATTGTGGTCCACAGTGCGCAGTGCCGCCATGCGCATGCAGGAATCGAAGCAAGACGGGAGTAGGGACTTCATCATGATCAATTGTCAACGCAACTCTAACCAGGAACCCGAGAGAACCGTGTTTCAAGAACACGAGGATAACGGCATCGTACCCCTTCAGCGAGCGGGTTGAAGCGCCGGAAGTGGATACAGATATTATTCGGGGAAGGATTGAATATGGAAACGTATGTATTGCGCCAGTAGAACGGAGGTCAACCGCTGCTGCGGGGCCTAATACATATGTTGGCTTGCGGTTAATGTGGCCTCTGTGCCAGACCTAATGAAGATAAGTCGGTTTGCACAGAGAGCATGAGGGAGTACATACCAGAAGGAGGAAGCCGGAAATTGAAATGCCTGGCGGGGAAGCTGTCGATAAAATGATAAGTCCCGTGTGCCGGTCCTCATCCAGTGGCTACCTTCAATTCAGTAATAAGGATGGAGGTGGCGTGCGCCCCGATAGCCCGCCTTCAGACCATGGGTGAATGGTTTGTTCTGGGAAACGAAGAGAACCTCTTGTCATGGAAGCAATTCTTTGTTCCCCTGACCCCGCATCCAAGCCGGTGAGAGGCAGGAGAATTGATGCGAAGGCCGAGCGTGTGTCAGCGATTGTACTAGAAAGATCCATGTGCCATACATCGAGGTATCAAGCTGCTGAGCGTGCGATGGTCATGAGACAGTCGAGACAGGTTCTCGGGCGGCCAGTACTCTGGGCACGTCCTTCGCATTTGGTGACATCAGCATCCCACGTTGATCCCGGATGCTGTAAAGAAGTTCAGGACATGAAAAGGCAAACAACAAACGAACTGAGCTCACGTCAACAATCGTCTATGGTTGCAACGTTTGGCAGTCCAGATTTCGCTATCATGCACCAGGAATGAGATTCGTGGGATCCAGATACGCGACAGATTCACAAATATGAAGACGGCACGCTCGAAGTGCCTGCGGCAAACCGTGCAAGCTCCTACTGAGGTTTGGAATAAAAAGAAGAAATAACATACGTTGCGATGTTCAAGTTGGTGACCGCGTATGACAGAAGGCGTGAGAACATCAGGAAGGGTCGTGTCGCGCCACCACCTCTGTTATCAACCCACAACATGTCCACGCTAACACTACAGACGAAGCGCAAGGTGATCCAGCCCAAGCCTCCATATAAGCTTGGACTAACCAATGGCTTTAGCTGCTTGATGGCAATGAAATTCCTATCCTGGGGTTTGGTCAGTCGGCCCTTAGATCCGCTGCACGATAACATATAACATTGCATGTAGGAACCTACGAACTTGATGGAAAGGACGCTTATAACTGCGTTCTATGGGCTCTCGAGGTAAATCTTCGGTCCTTAACTCCGTAGCTGGTGCGCTAACGAGTTCGAGCGGTTCGACTTCAGGTTGGCTATCGGCATGTGGTGAGCGGAAGTCGGATACTTATGCTGTCAAAATATGACCGTTTGTTCTCATACAGGACTCTGCTGAATGGTATGAGAACGAGCAGGAATGCGGCCGTGCTATAATGGATTTCTGCCGCTCTACCGGCATCCCGCGCTCGGACATATTTTACACAACTAAGCTCAAGATGAACAATGGGTACGAGAGCACTAAAGCGTCTATTAAAAAGTCGCTTGATCAATGTGGCCTCGGATACATTGACTTGTATCTTGTTCACGGCCCTCTCGGAGGCCCCAAGGCACGGTTGGATTCTTGGAGAGCCATCTGTGATGCACAGAAAGAAGGAACGCTGAAGAGCGTCGGAGTCAGCTGCTTCGGCGTCCGACATCTCTCAGAGATAGCGGAGGCAGGCTTACCTTTGCCAGCCGTAAATCAGGCGAGCCAACACGGTAATCGACGGCATGACGTCCTCTAATATCAACGATGGAATAGATTGACCTCCATCCGTTCATGACACGTGTAGATGTAGTTACCTTTTGCAACGAGCGTAACATCGCTTTGGAGGTGGGTAATTTCCGACCTGCCAACTTAACCCACGTTCTCCTAATTTTGGAATCGTTTCTCGAGGCTTGGGCACCGCTTGTTCGCGGATTTCGCTTCGACCATCCCTCTATTGCCAGCATCTCGGATAAACACAAGAAGACGCCTGCTCAAATTCTACTGCGCTATTCTCTGCAGAAGGCACGTCGTTTTCTGTTCGCTCTGTCTACATATTGATAACGAGCAAGTAGGGGTTTATTCCCCTACCCAAGTCCGCTACAAAAGCGCGAATTGTCGCTAATACGAAGTTGTTCGACTTCGAGCTATCTCCAGATGAGATGGTACAGCTAGACAGCTTGGACGAAAGTTTGTATCTATCTCTTACTCCCATAGCGCAGCCACTTATGTACGGTCTAGAACTCGTCACTGACTGGGACCCTTCTGATTGCCCATGAGGGCGATATGCCACCTTATGGCTATCAACTAGATTATACCCACTCTTTCCCGGCACAAGATGGAGCGCTTTTCACCCGAGTCAACCATCTTGGTTCCCGGCATTCCACCTGACCTCAGGACGTTGTCGGGAAGAGCCTATTCTACTCGGAACACGTTTATCGATCAATGTACGAAGGGCTTTATCTCTCTCGCTCACACCACCGTGATGTCATTTATGTTCCCCTTAATCAAATAAGCTCGCCGCTATCTGATTTTCTTGCGCAAGTCGGCCCGCACACGTCTGACTTAACCTTCTCGTATGTTCTCAAGGTAAGGTAATCTCCCTCCATCTGACAAGCCGCCGGCTCCATCGTGTTGTCAAACCTTGTCACTTGTGCTGTGTTGGCAATTTCCCTATCAGCCTTTGCGCCTTTTAAGCTTTGACAAACACCCGGTATCAGGTCGCGAGTATCGCCGGCGATGGTAGATATGGTTGACTGCAATGATCATGCTATAAACCTCTTAGACACTAGCAATAAGCTTTGAGGTCGTAGGCTTTGACGGCCGCTCGCTGGTGAACACGTCTTGTGTCTTGAGAGCGTAACCAGGAACTTGGCGCGTCCTTCTAATTTAATAAACACAAAAGAGGCGCCCCCGCCATTTTCCCGGAAATTCCGGGGAAATGCGCCGTCTAGAGCTTATCGTAGCCAGCCGACTGGAAGACAAGTGATAACCTCGAGATATGATTAAACAATCGGAAAGCTTGTGCAACATATCGATTTCATAATTTACAGTTCAGGAAGCGCGCCATCAGTTGCAGTGATCAGCGACATGGAGGCGGGGCGCGTTGTATCACGTGACTGTACATTTACTTCCTGCAAACGGCGATGGGTCCAGAGGCGTTGAGCGAGTACTCGGACTGCGAGGGAAGTTTTCATTGGTGGGCTTAAGGATCCCTGCTGTGTCACAGATAAAACGCAGACGGCTTCTTGAGTGAAAACGGAATATAACAATCCGTGACACGGGGCCTTGATGCAAGAAGTTTGCACCTGCGCATTCAAGGCTCTCATTTCCGTAAGGCATCTAGGCATTCAGCCGTATATACCCTATCCATGAGAAAGGTGCAGTGGCCCAAGGGCGCGTTTGTCCGTGCCGTACAGTAATGTGAAGCGATCCGCGGACCACCGAGGATACAACAGGCAATCGCGACCGGGTTAACGGACAGAATACTCCATCTATCGCGTACGTAGCTGGTCCAGGGAAATTCGCGGACAGGGAAGTACGTTGACGACCCTGCGGTCTCGCACTCGCCAGGTGGGTGTGCTGATTGGTGGCGATGCAGAGATAAGGGTCTTCGTACGGAATATGCCAGAGGTGGGGGCTTTTCGTTGGCGGAAGAACGGCAGGGGATGGAAGCAGGTGACCCTTCTGGTGTAGGACGGACGGATAATTTCAGGCGGTTGAGCTGGAGTAGGGCGGAGGAAGAAAGATGAGTCGACAGCGGAATACAGTTCTTCTTTTCGCTAGCCATATTGGAACGTATCCAGATAAAAGAGAAGAGACGGTGCTGTTCGTTCCTATCAGGCAAGTTGCGTCCGGGATGAATGTAACCCCTCACTGCCAAGGCAGATAGAGATTGGACACACGCCCGTTCATATCCGCTGCCTCGTGAGCAATGGATATGCGTTAACCCTGAGCCGAATATTGAGGGTTGCCTCCAAGGCATGTGGCAGTTACGCAACCTGAGGAACTAAGACAATAGAAACGGGCTTGTCAAGACAAGGTCATTAGGATGCTGAGTGGGAAATGGTGTCCCTTACTATATTCGTAGCTGTACAATTCAACTACAATCTCCCATACCCCTGGCGTTTCTAAGAATAGAAGCAAGGAGGCATCGGTTTCTACTTCCTCCACTCCAATATCTCCAGTCACTTCGGTCTATGGAAGCTCGCACGTATACTGTATTAGTGCTTCTATTTCCTCCAGGTTCGCCACAGCCCTGGCTTTGATTTGCTCTACTTGGGTGATCGGCAGACGGGTACTCGGGCGTTCTCTTGGGAATCGTACATCGCCCACGGCGAGTACCTAGACCATTGGCGAAACCAAGAGAGAGTGCTCCCAAGGATGTGAAAGGCCAGCATTTCTAGGTCGCACACATCTTCCCGCTCGTGACAGCGTCGAAAATGTTCTTCGCATCGGCGGAAGTACTCGCGCCGAGATGATGCGCACGTTTGCTGGGGGTGGATAATTCAAGGAGAGGGACGTGGGGCTAGAAGGCCGCGGTGTACTGGGTCACATTAAAACCGTCTGGTTATGAGTTATGGCGTTGATCAATTGACTTTACGAATTAGACGTGGGGACGGTACCGCTTTCGACGAGCGCCTTGCGTTGCATCTGGTATGTTGCGTGTGACGGAGGCCCGTGGGATGCGACGAATCTGAATGGCCGTACATTCCCATGCGAGGACGATGATGCCATTAACGAGGAATGGGGACTCGGACGAACAATGAATGGGAAGGGCTGCGGTTCGGAGAACTAGGCTGAGTGTGCACATAAACGGCGTTGAATCGCCCACAGCATTGTATGACCTTGTCGGCAGGTATCCGAGGGTTAGAAGGGTCGCCCACAGAGTTACGTTATGGATTCTCACCGCCAAATTGATGTCAGAAGGCGATCCCCTCCGTTTCTGAGGCGGAGGCTAGGTGCGATGAGTGGCAGGGTATGGCGGCTGGGAAAGAGACGCAGCGGGCCAGGCGAGAGAAGGAGACGGGAATTAATTGCGGAGTCGCGTAACGCGTCCATCAAGAAATGAAGTGCATCAGTACATCAGCGGTTGTGGACGCAAGTAACGATTACATCGGCGTTCTTCTCGCGAACCGCTCTCAGAGTTTCTGGAAAGCGGAATTCGACAAAGACTAGAGCCCAAAAGCGTGCGATCGTCGCCAAATAATAATAAAATACCGGAAATCGCCGACGGCATTAACGGCATATGGGTTTGCGATCAGCGGGGGAGGAGTCGGTGCCTGAAAATATAATAAAATGCGTGCCGGTGATAGAGACGCTGGCCGCCGGTGAATGTTTTTCTGTGAGAAGTGACATACGCGAGCGAAGCGAATGGCAACGGTGAAGTTGATCCAGTGTCCTCGTCCATTGGCTGACCACCTCCAACATCATCCAGGCTCACCTCGCGGGTCTTTGTTATATTTGGCCCCAATTTGTTCATCCAGGGTTCATGACATATCACTTCCATATCCGCTGCCGTTAAGGACAAATCACTCTCACCCTTTCCACTGCGAAAGGTCCACCCAGAAGCAGCGGCGATCACATATTGCCAAGTTGCCCGCTCCGATGTACCTCACTCTCCAATCCCCCCACTATCTATATATTTGTCAGTCCGTCATGGCGACTCGTTTTCGTCCCCATGGCTGCCTCTGCTTCGTTGTCCAGATTCGAGGAAACTGCCCCAGAAATCCTTGAGCGCATCGCGCGCTACGCAGTGGCGTTCACATCACTTGGGCCCCCTTCGATTCTCTGCAATCTATGTCTCCTTTCTCGCAGGATGAACGGCGTATTTGGAAACAACTCGCACCTGTACGCTTCCATATTCTCCCTCAAGTTTGACTGTACGGCCCTTTTTCGCCGGTTTTCGCAGCGCTGGCAGACGTCGCGTTGCCTGGCCACCGAGCTCAAGAAGCGATTCAAGGCATTGCGACGCATCCGCAGCAGGACGGCCAGCCTGGATGATCTGTGGACGGCCTATTTAATGTTGCTGGAGGATGACGGGATGAACGAGAGGCAGTTGTTGGAGTGGGCGGACGCGGAGGGGTTCCTCCGCCACACCGTTTCATTATCGAATACCCCAGGCCCTGGGTTGTGGGGGGATTTGGAGGGGGTTTCGTTGATTAGTTGGTTACTTTGGATGACATCCAGTCGTGGCGCGTGATCCCCGCTCTTATTATACGTAACATGCCTATTAATCTTTGCCTAACATTACCAGATAGCCTGAGAAGGGAAGACGAGGCTGTCCAGTCCTCCATAATCCAAACGATGCATCCGCTGCTTGTAGCTGGGTATCGAGTACGCCCAATTCCATTCGTTTCTAATCTTGGGTTCATTTTCCGAATCGGTCCTTTCCTTTCCTTAGTATCCGAACATATTTGCGCCCGATTCACACTTCCTTTTGCCGCTTTGCCCTCATTCGGATCCCCCTCCTGTCCGCCCATCGCCGCCAGCGCCTCGCGTGGCGAAGATCCAGCATTATGGGCATGATCTTCATCTGGCAGTACCGTTGATATCGTCAGCCGCCTCATTAACTCTCGTCTCTCGCTACGAGATCCTTTCGGATTCGCATGGCCTGCATGATAATACACAGCTCCTTCCTCGCAATCGCGAAGAAGCCGATGTGGTTGGACATCGGGGTGCGACAATCGAAGATATTATCGAGTTCCAGTATCGCACTCGGATACGCTTGCCGGAGCAGCGTCCTCTCTGTCCCGAATACCCACCGTGTTCTGATGAGGATGAAGATCAGAATAGTGCTCGGCATGACGCCGACTGGAGTAGGCTGGTAGCTTGCTACGACCCATGGCTGTCTGTCGATGACGCCCCACTCAGAGGCTCGGTTTACAGACCCGGTGCGCTTTGCGGTTCTTGGGCCGGGCGGATCCTGGTACGTTCCTTCCTTATGTTTCCTTGTGATGTTTCTTCCAGTCACTGAGGTTAGCACTCCCCAGCAACCCAATTTCGATAGGTATCTCGAGGAAATGAGGCACCCATCACAAGGTGCCCATCACGTTCCAATATATCACCAGCCTCTCTACATGCGTCTACAAGAACATCATTGCCTCCATCCGACTCACCCTCTCCCAATATCGGTCGACGAAACCTCTTTCGATGATATTCTAAACGCATGGTTGCCACGAGGTCTCGATTTGAGACACTTGGAAGTAAGTTTATCTGTCGAACACTTTAGAACAACGTAGACTCCACGCCAGACCCTGGCGGGGTTGTCGGGACGATGGTTGATCAGATAGTGACCCATTAACAGCTAATCTCATGATATCTCGCTTTTCTAGGATGCAATAGAAGTTTATGATCAAACATCGGAAAGTTACATTCGCTACGAGACGTATAATTCCAGCGATCAGGCGCCATATAACAAAGCCGCGACCGAACACCTGGGACGGAGTTGGCGCAATGAGAGTCCGTTATCTGATATGGAGTACGAGCCGAGTGAAGGTGCTCCGGCCGAGCTCCTGGAACCCATATATGTGGACGATGACCACGAGTACGAAGATACAGTTGTGCACCAGTCCAGTGGAATCGCTGACATCTTGATCACGGGTGAAGTGAGTCTTGTCCTGGATGAGTGTTTAGTCAGTTGTTTGACTGATTATCGATCTCCCTCCGACTTATCTATCCACCATCCGCCATTCCCTTTCGGCGTACCTGTCGCCTGTGTTCTCACATCTGGTGTGTGTGTAGACCGGGGAACGCCACGGGGCAGCCTGGGGGCATTATGCCATTGTTGGTAGAGTCAGACCATGGGATGGTCTAATCGTGTTGCTGCGAACGCCTGTGAGTATCGGATGTCGGTCATTTTTCATCGTTCTTAAAATGAAGATTTGATATCCCCGTAGGTGGACTCGAATCAAGCTCACTCTGGCCAATGGATATTCAAGGGCTACTTGCACGACCAGAACCTTGTCGGTCGCTGGAGAGAGACATCCACCCGTGTGGATCGCATAGGCTATGAAGGCGCGTTTGTCATGGGTAAAGTAGACAGCGAGTAGTAGCTCCCCCCCCCCGAGCTTGTAAATTTACGTCCTGTGCATGCCACTTTCCTTACGTTCTACAGTCAACGCACCACACGGACTTTGTAAACAGCCATGTTACTTTGTCAGTACTAGATTGATTGCTTCGCTTGTATCCGTTGGAATCATACTCATGGATTTGGATATCCTCCATCGACCCGATGCGTGGCGTGCTCTCATAAGATCCGCTTGTGCTTCTAACTAAGAACAGAGCGAGAGATGCGCCGAGCGCCCAGTGCACGAGTCGTGGAGAAGAGGGCAGGAGGCTAGCGAGACAGATCGAGAGCAGATAGGGATGGCCAGGCCGGAGCGCAAGGGACAAGATACACAGGGCTCGCTGTGTTTGAAAAAAATGGCGCAGTCGAACGCAAGCAAACGAATCACACTCCTGTTCGCCACTGGTGCAAATTGAGTACGAATCTGAGCCCAGTTTTGCCCGTAGATGGAAGGGCGCAAACGTCAGCACTGGTGGTGAGGAAATCACCCTAGGTTCTCCTAGGCCGCTAGACTGAATTTGTCTCACAGTCCCTGAGGAAGGGGGAACCGGGATGGAAACGTCGTAGCCATTTACATCTTCAATAAATTTGAGGCAACCCCATCGAGATTGGCGTGGTGGGAGGTGGTGGAAAATCACGAAGAATCGCGAGCGGTCCTGGTTCGAAGCCCGGTTGGTCGCTTACATCAATTAGATGCCAGGGGGACATGACAATTGTTGTTCCTTGTAGAATGAAGTGTTTGGCCTCACGCTTGCCGCATTGTTCTTTATATTTACTCACCGAGGAAAATCACTGCCTGGAAGTCGCGCCGTGTGGTGAAGTGGATGGGCTACTGGATCTAAATAAACGACACAGCCTTGCAGGGTCTGGATGTGAAAGAGAGATGGCGTCGAGGAAGAGGCAGGTTTGGGTAACGCTATTTCCCAGTATGGGCGATCGGACTCGGGCTGGCTTGGAAGGTTCATCTACAAAGTGAATCCAATTCTTCTAATATAATATTAAGCCAGACCACGGGAGCACAGCAACATCATAAAGGAAGGGCGTCCACATCCCCGGACAGTCTCAACCTCCCATACTTCAAACTCTCCAACAACCTCAAGCTTAGGCGCACTACTCCTGCTCATGTCAACAAACGCCAGCTCTGCAGATGTCCCTGCATTCATCGGTTTCGTCGATACCACCGTCCACGCCCTCCGTCTCATCCACGCTGCCCGACAGGGCGTCATCCCCAGGATCACCCGCAGACTCAACGACAGCGAGCGCCGGACCATGATCAAGAGCGGCGCTGTGTTTGTATTTAGCGTCGAAGAGAGCGGCATCAAACGATGGACAGGTAAACTGCACCAGTTTACCCTCGTCTTCGTCCCACTCACCCCGAAACTCTCCCAGACGGCTTGCTCTGGTCGCCGTCGCGCATCGTCGGCAATTTTTTGGTCAGTCCGCGGTTTCGAGCACACCTTTGGCGACTGGGGCTAACGGGGGTAAATTAGGTTTACAGGGAAATAAATGAGCGGAGCAGCAGTCGAACCGGGCACAAGAAGGCTTACCACAGTCCAGAGGCTCCCTCGCGCGGCATCGGTGGACAGTCAGAGATGATGGCGGGCTACAAGAGCAGCTCGGCCAACGACCAGGGGACGTTCAAGCCCGGCGGGCTAATTAAAAAGGTCAGTCAGCACACTCGCCCTCAACCCACCTCGGAGCACGCTAGACGCGACTTTTCCAGACCATCACCGTCACCGTCGAAGGATCCGACCTACACCTCATCTCATACTACACTTCGGACGACATTCGCCTCGGACGCCTATGCAAGCCAACCAGCCGCCGCGATATCATGGCCCTCCCCATGCCCCCTCATATTTTCCGCTTAACGAACTTCCGTACGCCCCCCAAGGTGGAGATCGGACCAGATGGCAAGGCCAGGCTTGTGTACGTACCACCACCACCATACCCGGCTTACATTGTAGTAATTTCTCCGACCTCACCAGGTGCGAAGGGGAAGAGAATGACACGGCCGATGTCAAGATCGAAGAAAGTTCCTTCCACGTCGGCCACTCCCCAACCTGGTCCCCAACACAGAGCTCCCCCGTAGAACCCCCCTACCCTTCCAACAATTCCCTTTATAACCTGAACCACCATTCAGCCGCTGACTATCCCAGACATAGTTCCAGCGAGAGATGGGGTTCGATCGATCCGCTGCGTCTTCCTGGTCCCGCGGCCATCGCATGGGGTGGCCTCAGCAACACCCACGTCGGACAAGACAGTCGTCGCGACCACTCCGCATCGACGGACAGCTCCTGGGCCCCCCTCAATACAACAGGTGGCCGCTGGGAAGGCACGGGCTACGAAGCCAGCACTAGCGCAGCGGGTGGGGCGATGTACATCGATCGTACCACTCGACCGAGGACAAACACCTACCCTAACCTAATCACCTCTGGTAGAGCCGGGGATGATCACAATCGCTCCTACGGCACCTATCATTCCGGAAGTTCGGGATTAAGTCGCAGCCATCATTCCTCCTACTCTTCTTCGCATGCGTCCGCGCCAAGGGTTACATCGTCATGGATGTCGAATACGGACCCTACGTCGCGGGCTAGTTCCCGCACTCCGCATCCGCACTCTGCAACATCTGCGACATTCGACTCATCCTCATCGTCCCACTTCACCAATCACGGGTATCATGCGGCATCCCACAGCTATGGGTCTAGCTGGTCGCCTGCAGACGGCGTCTCGCTCGACCTTCCGTCCTCACAATCGCCCTTCTCTCCGCAACCAGGCCTCCATTCTTACGACCAGTATGGTAGTGGTTCTGGAACCCTACCAAGCCCCGAGGAGTATGCGACGAAAGTAGAGGAGCTTTGAAGCGAAATTCGAGCTGCCCTATCCCTCTTTCTTGATTCGACGATGGAAGGTAAAGTCCCTTCTGGGATTCCTTTTACACACGGGATTCATAAACAACAGACACTCACCGTAATATAATCGCATTCATATTTGCATATCATCATATCCTTCATCACTGTCTTAAATGTTGTCATATTTAGCCTTGTATTTAGACGCAACGCTCTGCCGACATGTTCATGGGATGTCTCACGACTGGATATCAGACACAATAAACAGCAGCGGTGACAAAATTAGAAGCAAACGATAGAACACTCTCACCCGGTCGAGTCGGGTATTTGACAAAACTCTTTGATCGAAACCCTTGTATCCATGCGACTCGGCACTCCCGAATCTGAAGGCGACAAGTGCCTTGTGGGCGACTTTGGACAAGGGCTTCTCCATTGGCCACAAGACCTGCCGTCTCACGTTCTCCTGAAGTGCACCTGCGGTCACCGGAATACAAGGAGTCATAGAGATTATAGGGCTATAATAAAAGGTACAACCAGCCACCATACATACTGGGCGAGCTCATCGTGATTCCCGTCAACTAGATTCGCCAGGTGGTCAAATGAAGACACAACGGATCATTGAAGAGATGGGCACACCAACTTATCCCGTGACACCCGTTCGCCGTTCAATAAAGCCCCTGATATTGGCGTGTCCATCCAAACTGCCGAAGAAGCTGCGCTTAGTGGCGTTCTCCCACACAACGACGTTCAGCTGCTTGGCGTAATTAAGTACTAGCTCATAGTCGGCCTGTGATGCGAACGCGGTGTACAGGTAACCTGCGTAAGTAGGCATACGTGTGATGAATTGTGAGTACTAAGTGGCGGAATACAAATAAAAAGAGGGTACCTTCTTGCGACTTAAGTCGGTTCTTCTCTAGTTCCCAGAGGCGGATTTGGTCCTGGACAGTTACAGGGAGAAGCGGATTCTGATTGGAAGGCGAAAGAAATTAGCAGTGATTACCATCATTACGAGGGCAGCATCGGGGAGACGAGAAGGCGAGCGACGTACGTTCTTTCGCATTTGGGGGTGGGCATGCGTCATCAAGTAGCTGATAATCTTCTCATACGAAGCAAAGGGTGAAGGTCCCCGCTCAATGTTTAGTTAACATCCGCAGAAGAGAACCGAGAAGCCGCACCTGATCAGAAGTGATGCCATTTTGTAAAGCCTTCTTGACGCTCTCGCGAGTTATAGTGCCGACGACGAGATTAGGAAACCGATATTTAAGGGTTACGAATAAATTGAGTACGGCGGTTTGCAGGGGGTTGTCTTCGTAATGGCGTTAGAGAGGTAATAGGTAAGTGCCATGGACGTACCAGTGTAAGCATAAAGACGGTAGTTGGTTTCCAGTATGATGAAGCCTTCAACGGGTCCAGAACTAGTACCCGTCGAAGTCGGGAGGGGCGGCGATGAAGAAGTCAACGTTGTGGCGAGGCGAGTAGGACTGAATCGCCGTGAATTAGGCTACACTCAAGGGCAGAACTCAGAAGAACGACACATCGAATTTTGAGTTCTGAATACTGACCTTGCGCTGCCATATCAAGCCATAATCACGAAGGTCTTCTAGCATAGCTTTCTGAGTATCGCTTAATGGTTCTGTTGAGTATTCCTTTCAAACTTGAAGATCAGAGCAAGACTTGACATAGGTGGTCAGCATACCCGGCCCAACTCCATAGTCGAGAGCATGAACAAAAAACTTAGCACTTCAACGAGATCCATTTGGCGTTCCTAGTTTTAACGAGCTAAAGTTATCAGGCAGGATGGCTTATCCTCGTCTTACCTCGGCCATATGCAAATACTGAAGTAGCAGATCCCAAAGTTGCTCATGTGGTGAATGAAGAAGAAACTGGAATCCAACGGAAGTAATTTGAGGGGCGCCACTAACACGCAAGTCAGATTGGAAAACGGGGCCGAGGTAGAAAGGCGCACTGCATATTTGCCATTAGGCCACTGCGCTGAAGAAGGTATAAAACGCCTTGAGAGGGCTTCGCCTGTTGCTGCCCTGTTCCAGATGAGACCATGTAATGTAGAATTGTCTAACGAAGTCAATATATGCGGTCACAATGCAGGGGAGAGCTTTCACATACTTCCCACCGCTCTAGCGCATACCCATCCAAGGCACTAATATCAAGCGCAGGCCGCTTATCGTCCTTTTCGACAGGCACGCCAAAACTTTTATTTGTTCCGCTAGGAAATAGGTCAATGAATGTCTTAGGTTGAAATCGTGGTTTCTACCCTCCAGTGATGGCTTGCCTGAAGCTATTCTTGAACGTAGAATTCAGCGCTAGCTTTACAGCCGACGTTGGCAAGATATAAAGGTTGCCTAGATTGAGGAGTGCGGCGTCATATTGCCTAGTGTATATGTGAATCTCAAGCCGAGCAGGCACTCCCCTATGCATACTTTTTGCCATCACGCACGACCCAGGCGGCCATAGTTCCCACTGGTATCGCTGACTCAAGCCATAGTAGATTCATGACAAGCGACCTCTCCAGAGGTGCCAGTAAACTGCAGACACATGACGTTAACGTTCAGAGGGCGTGGATGCAATTACTGATATGAACCGAAAGATAGCCAAGCATGATGATGGTTTTTGGTAAAGACGTGTCAACGTATTCTGGGATTGCGACTGGAGAAAAGGAATCAGCGCATGTTGGCTCGTCGTCGTCGTCTGCTTTGCACTCAGCGTGGCTGTAGGCATAAAGAAGCTGGGGGAGCAGGGCGTGGGAAACACCGCCGAGCCCGTCCTGCCTTTTCTGGCGAACGCGTCACAGTCCTCCCACTCCTGCCCCTGAACTGCACAGAACATCAGGAATGTCGTCGATGACCGTTCATTCTGCTGCGTTGAATAGTAAGAATACATATCATTCTCTCCCACTATCCTGACCCCCTTTGCATAGAACAGTACTCATTGCTACGATCTCTTGTTGCTGACAACCCCGAACTGATTCACTCAGTTGATGCGGTACGTTCGACTTAAGTTAGTCTCAGAGCAACTTCCAATTGATTCCTTCTATTACTTACAGGATGGCCGCACGCCTCTGCATTGGGCTTCATCTTCTGGCGCCACGGATATTGTCCGTTACCTTCTCGATCAACAGGCAGACGTTGACAAGGTAGATGGCAGCGGCTGGACTGCACTGCATATTTCAGGTAACGTGTACAGCATGGAGTGTGGATCTATCCATTAACTCAATCGTATTGATAGTCAGTGCTGGTCACGAGGAAATTGTTTGGGAACTCGTTGGGGCTGGGGCAGACGTCCAGAGAGCAAACGACAAGGGCCTCACCCCTCTGTACGTATTTAGACCATCCATTTGGCTAATGGACGCTTTGAAGCCGTCTTCAGGCACTACGCAGCTTCAAAGTCACGGATCGAAGTTTGTGAAATCTTCTATGTTCACAGAACCAGTCTGATTAGAACTTTCGCTTCGTAGATCGGCCGTTTCCTGATTTCCAGAGGTGCAGACGTGCGTAGTCCGCGCACTATCGGACCATAACAGCCATTAATTATAGTTCATTCATTACATCTCGAATAGGTGAACGCCAGAGATAAGGCTAACCAGCTTCCTCTGTCCGTGTGTCCGCAAGACGTCCTTTGCACCGTTACTGACTTCGTGTACGTCTGAACCACAGTCACCGTGCCGCAACCACGGGTTCTGTGGGCTTCATCAAGCTCTTGCTTGAGTCTGCGAAACCACCAATGAAAGTTCGCCTTAATACTGCTGATAGAATCGGTAAACGTCGTCCCTTAACATATGGCAATCCCTTCTATTGACACGGAAGGACTCCCCGCTTTTCCTGGCCATAACGCGCCTTTTTGTTTAGGAAATACCCCACTGCATCTAGCAATGGAATCCGGGCATGCTGAAGCCGCGGTAGTGCTCATTAATGCAGGAGCGGATCGAGACAGGGTAAGTGGCCTCATTGCTTCATCCCCTCCCTGTTATTGACCATATAGAAGACCAATCAAGATGGACTTACCCCAGAGCAGGTGGACGGTGTTGGTGAAATTGAACAGCGTCAAGTCAGGAAATACGTTATTGATCACTGTGGCCCGCCATGAGAGTAATTGATCCCACTTTACGGTTCAGAAACCGCGGCACTTTGACGTCCTTTCGACATTTGACGTCCTTAGACGCTAGCCACTGCTGGGCAGCGGGCCAGGTTTGCTTAGACCCCTTCTGGAGAAGCCCTCCTCATGACTTCGGGGTGCCAAAGCCTAAATGGTCTTTCGTTCATTAACGCAGATGCCCCACCTATGTATACGGTAAGTGCTTTCTATCAATGCGTTCTGGATTTCATTCGTGTGCCAAAAGTTGGGGTCAAACCGTTTAACTGGGCTGATCTTGTGGCGTCCAATAATGGGATCAGAATCACCCACCGATTCGACCATTCGTCGATACTGTTGTTGCGACCAAACACCATGCCGGCATGCAATAGCTGTCTTGGGTAGCGGTCGGCTCAATTATGCCCGCTCGTCCGCGAGGGACATGAGTCGTCTTGACACTCATTCTATGTTTATACTCGTTCTTCTAGGTACACTCCCAGCCCTACAGACCTTCCCATTTTCAGCCCGCAGGCAACCATTTTTTTGTCAGCTGCCCTTACATTCTCCTCTGAGAGGGCGCTCAGAAGACGACGGGAGAAGACAATCTCATTGGTAGGTTTTACCTCGTCACAATCGCTTCCACGACCGTGTCTGCTTTCCCTTTCACAGCCATAGTTGGCTGTGCTGTTAAATGCTCCATTGTGCGCTTGAGCCGGGTCAACGATTGGATTGCCAGTTCGCTTCATGGAGGACCGTCCTGGGATCTGGCTCCTTGATCAAATTGTCACATCGTGCTGCGAAGGACTTATTTGGCCGCCACGTCCACGCGGAGTGGCCACCGCTTTCCCGCTTAACATTTGGGGTTGGATTCCATGTGTACAAGACAAGGCTATCCCAATACGATGGGTGTCGTACGTCACTGAGGGAAACCTTGATCCTCTCACAGGACTAAGGGTGGTTTTTACATGCATTCCGCGGAAACTGCCTGATAGTCTAGGGGTAGTAGTTTGCTACGGCGTCAGCCGACAGTACGCTGGCGGTGACTTGGCGTTTCGAGGGTGCTTCAAAAATATTCGCTACCGGTTCCAAGGTGTAAACGGAGTTAAGCGCCGGCTTTCCCAAAGAACGAGGCTAATCCAAGCTCACAGGTAGACTCCACTTTACTCGGACCCTTCAAAGTAAACACTACTCGCACCTCACTATGCCGTAGGCCTCGGAGTTATTCGACGATAGCTAGATCACTTATTATATCTGATATTGCTGACCGTAACCGCTGCATTTCTCCGGATGTCCATTATTTAAACGAATTGCATTATGCTCAGTTACTATCTTTAACGGGGCAGATAAACTATAGCTACAATGTGTAAAGTAAATGTCGTAAAAGATTCTGTAGTCTGAATTATTTGTAAAGTGTAAGGTCATGGAGAAAACGTTGCAAAGTTTACAAGCGTACAATGTCGACACGTGGATTATAATATAACATTCGTACTTGCGTGGATTAGTCGTGGATATGAGAAGAATACCATGTGGGAGTGCATTATGCAGATCATTCTATCAACTCAATCAGAAGAATTGTCGAAGAAGTGGTGCATAGGACTCACCTGAGGCCATAGTATATTAAGCAGAAATTTACCGATGTTTAGGGTGTGCTTTTGGGCAGTAACTTAATGATACGGTCCCGCTTGACTTCCAGGCCTATCTTGCCGAAGTATCGCTCGGAGTCGAAGGACCAGTGAAGTGACCCTAATTCTGGAATTGAATATGCAAGTTTTATGGACCTAGAGAAAAATGACATACCGACGATCCAGTTTTGGAGGCCATCAACATACAATGCCACATCGTGGTCTATCTCAGGTCCCCAGGAGGGTAAATTCTTGCGATCTGCTTCGAACCTCTGTATGCTGGATTTACAGAGGCCACCGACGAAGTCAACAGCTTGCTGGAGATCGAGGCCTCGTTGGTCCATGACGACAGGGATCATGTTATGAGTATCCCCTCTAGATTGTTCGACGTTGTAAGAGAACAAATCCTGAAAGAGGTGTCGGCAGGGAGTTCCTGTAATCGATCACTGAATGAGACGTACATTAGACCATGTAACCAAGTCGTTAGTAGCCTCTTCCATTGACTGGATGATGGGGTGATTTGCGACCTCTTCCGGGAGATCAATACGGGAAGCGTATTCGATGAGAGCGAAACAAGGCTTGCAACCGCTAGTATCCCGACGGACTGTGATGTAGGACTCGAGATCTGGTATGATGCGCTTCTCACGATCGGCAGCTTGGATGGCAACAGCTTTGAAGAATAGATCCATAGTGTGAATGAACCTCTCGGTGCAGCCTGGGCCGCCTGTTTGGATGAACCGACTGAAGAAACTAATAGCAGATCAATGACGTGACCGAGGTTGAAATTAAGTGAGATTGACTTACGATTTTGTCATGACACCAACCCGCTTGTCAGTTTCGAAGTGCAAAGGGTCGCGCATGGCACCTATACAGCATTGGTGCATGCCATGGGTTCCTTCAACATCGAACTCGTCGAGCCAGTCATCGAGGTTGAAAAGGTAGTTCATGAAATCGACGCAGACGCGTAGATGGAAGGCGTCGGCATCGGGATAACAGGCCGCAGTGAGCTCACCAGCTTTCAGGCCCATGAACGCGTTACTTTTACGCTCGCTATGATTGGCTGCTTCAAGGAGCCACCGTTCCGAGGCGCGCGCCACGTCGTAACATTCAGAATTGACGCGGAGGGGGTACGTGCAATCGGAAACGAGGTCGGGGAGGATGAAGGAATCCGGAGAAATTACGGGGGACATGATGCCAATAAGCTAAAGCGGTGGGGAATTAATGAATACAGAGGAAACTCCAGATTGAGGATGGCGAGAGTAGGGAAGGCAAATCTTCTTATATACCTTCACGGCCGACACTCGGAAAGCCGGAACGAGCGACGTAGTGAGCGCAGAACCAACGAAAAAAATACGTGCAGCCCTGGAAGGAAGAAGCCCCGTCGATTACATTGCCGCACAAGATCTTCCTCGAGATTCGTGCTTAAAATCGGACCCTTTTCAGTATTAGTAGAGTTATTTCCGGTGGGTCCTCTCACGAGCATTCCAATTGAACCAATGGGGCTTGTAAAGCTTCACTATGGTTTGGGAACTTTGAAGAGGTCTACGATATCAATGAAGAAAAACATGAACCGCGGCTTCACTGGCTGCGAGCATCGGAAATACAATGTGTTAATTTGACTCGCCAAGGGCAATAACGTTATAGCGTTGTCGAAGTGATCGAGTGACCTGTTTCACACTTGAAGACGGAGCACATCTTGGATCTGGAAAAGATTGTCTCCGTCAGACGGGTGCAAATCCACCCTGACATAGAAAAGAGACTACAGGTGCTTACTCCATATCCACAAATGAGCGACAGAGACATGTCGGGAGACTTAGCACGGATAAATCAAAGCCCAATGAAGTTGGCCACGCCCGAAACGCAAGGCTCGACCTATGGGCAGGCTAAACGGAGCACCAGACATATCCTGGTCAGAGTTATTGTTTCTGTCTTCTGAAAACACGGTATTCGGTCCGAGCGAACAAGCCTGTTGGACTAATCTGGTTACATACTGTCTCTAGCAGTGGAACCGGGCTGCAGAGGGTGGTGCTGAACCCGTTACAGGGCCGTTCGTCCATTGCCCGAGATCGGGGACGGCCAAACTTGATGCCGGGGTAGCGCTTGTCAGGATGTGCAGCCAGATACCACAAGTGTGACGAAACTAATTGTTTGCCATCCCCCCTCCTCAGCTTCTGGCGGAAGGATACTGAGCACACCTGTTACGCCCGAGATAAGTAACACGCAAGGTTTTGAGTTCAACTAGAAGCCCCGAAACAATACGAAACTGGCCACTCAGGATGACATCTGCCCGCCGTCCCCACCGCACATTCGCCAGTTAGCACACACAAACGAGCCACGTATGTATTGACCTTCGGACAGAGGAGACATGGTGTCGGAGAAGCTTTGAGAACTGGAGGTAAATCTGGGCAATTGAGAATGGACCGTTGACAGGTAGCTTCTGAGGTTGAGTTCTACTGGCAGATGGGTCGTGCTGCATGCTGACAGGATGTGCCAGTGGGGGTGCAAACGAGAGAAGTACATCCATGGATTGTCAGTGTCCGCTGCATCGCTAGCGACCACCGACGGAGGCCCGACTCGGACGCGTTCGCCAACGTAGAGAAACACAAGACTGGTAAGCGCGTGAAAGCGCCCGACTGCTTGAGGACACGTACGTAATTTCCAACCTTGACTCAGAACTGATTCAATGTATCTCGTCGAATTAATCTTCTCCACTTCCTCGCTTCCTTTGCCTCAACGCGTGCTGATCTATACAAACCTGCGATGCCGCGTCCCGTGGGCAGCAGCTTCAATATTCTTCCTGGACCCGCGATGAATCAAAAGACCCTCAGTCTGGCTTGCGGGGATGAGGAAGCCTTGACATTACCCGACCCGAAATGTGGGCGTCCAAAATTCGCCGGTGGGCGCGTGTATTCGCGATTATTTGCCGGTTGTCTCGCGGAGCAGTCATCATGGTTTTGGGAAACGGTTGCTACATACGCCGAGACTGCATAGTGGACCGTCGTCGCGCCAGTATGCAGGGATTGTAGTTAACTCTCAACGTCAACCTAAATCATACATGAACTGAAAATGGTCCCTAAAGAGCGTGCGGTTCACCATGATCGACTGTTTCCACCCGCCGATCCACAGTAATGATGAGTTTCTAGATTGCGTTTGAAGATGTGTGTAAGCATGCTAGTGGTGTTGGACTAATAAGTATGGCTCACCGAAGGAATGTCAAAGTTGGATGGTAATTCTCCGTAAGACGCGAACTGTTTCGTTGACCGATCGCCCCGATCACTGAGCTCGACTGGGACTGTGGAGATGCCGTGAGGTCTTTCTCGCAGCGAGGTCCGAGCATTTAGGGTGGCCAAGAGAGAATTGAGGTACACTGGGAACGTCAGAAGGCGGGGAGCACGGAGGATCAACACTACTGACACGCTGATAAGGAAAAGTATACGCCCATGAAGATAAACTCTTCCGGCCAGATAGCGTACTTGGATCCATTTTTGTCAGGGGCTGGGACACTCGATGAGGCGTCAGAAAGACGTACCGTAATGAGGCAAAGCGTCGTACATATCCTGTTGAACAATTAGAGTCGGATCAAAGCACAAAGATAGTTGTGTGGACTTGCGTTGTGAATAAGCCTATTGTGTGTCCCGAAAGGTTCAATCACTCAATCAGCGCGTAATGAAGTGTTTACCCACCGGTGTTGATAGTATACACCATCAAAACATTAACAAGCGAATCCGTCCTAGTTCAAAGCCTTAAGAACGCCATAAGGAGACAAACAATTCCGCCCACACCTTCTGAAACCCGTGCGTGATCTAAGCAATAGGGTGACGAGCGACACTGCGATGACCAAATCGGCAGCTACTCCAGCAGCTAAGGCCGTGTACATTAGGTACTAGACATAAATCGATAAGAGCGCACGCGTCAAGGTAAACGCGCTTACGGAGATGCCCTGAAAAGCGAGGAAAGACCCCAATTCAAAGCTATTCACAAGGATTTGTCAGAGGTGATCAATTTGGGACTACATGAACACGGCTTACGCTTCGGACGCGAAGGCTGGTGGAGGGAATTAACAGTTTACAATGGGATAGATTCGATGTACTTACTAAAGCCTGTCACTGCAATAAAGCATGAGCGTCGCATCGGAGCTAGTGGATAATCGATAATCATTTACCTGCCGTTAAAAAGGAGAAGACAGCCTGTTATATAAATGAGATACAGGTGTTCTGTGTGAATCTATGGGCTCACGATTAGGGCGACGAGGTAGTACCTCTTTCCGCTCACTATTGATTCATGAATCAATAACATAGCTCGAAAGGAAAGTGGCATCAACGTACATAGCCAAACACGACGAGCAAAGATCCTAGGTAATTGATAGATTAGGCGCAAACGCGGAACTGACCACAGTACTCACCCACGAACAATCAGGTCACTGATACACTGCGATCAAATGACTATGAATACACATTTAGCCAAAGGGGTGGTTTGCGCTTACGGTCACATAAACCTGTGCCTAGGCATCACATCTGCACGTCAATCAACTAATTGGAAGGAAGGAACATTAATAGGACAGACCAGAACACTCCTGGGAAGCCACAGCGCGCGAGGGTGAGTGAAAGCTACGTGGCACATCCAGATCGGGAGATCACTCACCACGTAGGCGCAACGAGAGCAAGTGGATTGGCGAAATTTGAAACGGTGTAGAAGTATAGGCCGTGGGTAATGAAGGCGATATGAAGGGTATCGAGCAACCTAGCCAACGAAAGAATGCGCAACATCAGGCAATTAAAACTTGTTTTGAACGAGGTGATAATATACCACAAGAAGGATATCTACGGTGCAAGTCAGAATTCCACGCGTGCGTTGTTGAGAGCGTGACATACCAAAAGTTTGAAAGATAGGCTATCCTGCGAACTATTCTTGAAGTATATGAACGTTTGAACACTCGTTATACCGTAAAAACTAGAAGGCGATGATCAGTCGCGCCGTCGTTAACTCTACTGGTGATCATGAGTACTTACATCGCAGCTACAACATTACCAACAAACGCGGCACCGAGCTTGCTATCCAGGCCGAGGTCTGCGTGGGGGGATGCCATTCGTTCCTCGCGTGCTAAAGGAATCCCATGCACACGTCTGAACGAAGCCTTATATACATGTTCAGAGAAAATCGCTGGGAATCAACCACAAGCACTTAATATAGCTTAAAATCCGCACCACCTCACAGCCTGACCCATTAGGAAACACGGGTCCCTTGGACCTTGAAAGTTGATGCGAAGCGCCGCGTGCCAGCGTCCCGACAAGGGTGTTATCAGAGTGATATGGGAGTATTGGCAATAAATAGCGAGGGACTGTCAGCCGGGCCGATCGAATCGACGACTAGGCAACGACAATTGAGGGCTGCCGGCTCCATAATGAAGGGCAACAACATCTCATCAGGATAAAGGGACAACCCGCTGTGAAATTGGGGTATTTCATATATTCAACGGTCCAAGTTTCACGCCGAGGTTAGATTCCAATGAAAGTCAGTGTTGAGGCCCGTCACCTGAAGAATATTAGCTTTGTGAAACCCATAATGGGAGAAAAGTGGAAATCACCGCATGGGTGGATTGGCAGTGGCAGGTGTGAGAGCCCTACTTATATCCCAGTAACGTGAATGTGGGGGACTCTTGGCGATATGGCCTGGGACACGAGCAATGTGGAGGGATCCCAAAATATGTGTCAATTCAACTAGCGGAGCAGTGAAGAAGGGGGGGGCCTCAAGCGCCCTACAAAGCAGTGAAACATTAGGAAGACTGGAACTCAGTTGGGTACTACGGGCAAATAGTACGGTATGGACCCACCGGAATTGGTTGAACTGAATGAGGGCTAAGCAGATAAACATTGGTTCAGCGCTCGAAGGAATGTCGTCGTGAGTCAAGCAGAGGAACAGGTGAACTTCAATCACTATATCGAGTAATATAGGGGGCTACGGCAATATAGACGGATGACAGGATGTATTCAACAGGACAAATAGATGGTAGTATGATGAGAGAAGTCAATTTAGTATTGTATGGGACGACCAAATGAAGGCACTATCTGATGGAGGTGGGGAAACATTCACAATGGTATCCAAAACGACATAGCAAAACCATATAGCAAAGCAACGAGAAGCAAACAAATATCCAAGACATTGGACAAAGGAGGAGACATTGGAAGTAGGAAGGTACATTGTGGTATTGTCAGTTGGAAGCTTGGTTGGCAGTGTGGTCTTTGGTGGGTTGAACTTGGATCGTTTCGATGAATGTTCGAGCAACAGTAAGCACTAGTACATAGGAAAGGAGTTAGCCATTGTTGTTTCAAACAAGAATACTTCACGTACATTTATCCCTTTCAGAAACAAATTTCTGCTCTGACTGCACCAAGTCATCTTTTGCTTCAAGAGCCTCACGAAGCTGCCTGTGCAGGGTGGCATTCTCCTGCTTGAGCGTACTGTTCTCCTCCTTGATCTCATCATCTAGAGTAGTGATTTGTAAGGAAGCAATCACGAATAGGGATTGTGGCATACATTTGCGTTTTAAGGAGGACCTTTCAGTACGTTCACTTTCTACCGTAGCTTCGACTAGGAAGGCGTTAGCTTTACACCCAAAGATAGCTGCCGTAGGCTCACGAGTTGATATGAATTTGTTGGCAGCCTCTTGCTGGGAGTAGTACGTGTTCCTCATTTGAGCAAGATCATCTAGATTACCATGTCAGGTAAGCGTCAAGTAATGCAGTAATCCGACTCACCTGAGTCCACCGCTGCTGCTGTCAGTGTGGGTGGACTCTCAATTCTGAGGCGTTTTGGAACGGTAATTGATCGCATTGTCAACGGAGAGTCCTGTGCTTTCAAGCTCGCAGCTCGGCCTTCATTTTCGAGCATCTCATCGATAAAAGGGGATGGATTGTGTCGCTCATGCGGTGGAACCTTCGAGACCAATAAATGCTTTTTTCCATACCAACATATCCCCCCAGAAGGGCGAAACCACAACCACCGCTCTTTTAGCAGAGGGTGCTCAGCCAAAGGCAGCGATGAATCTTTGGCACTCGTCGGGCCCCAGAGAACCCACTTGGAGTTCCTCCACTCGGCAGCGGTACCTTCACGGATCCAGACGTGCTTGGGATAAGACCCCATGTCGAGATACACATCCCCGGTGAAGCCTATGTCGTCTGGGGGATTACCATATCCCCTGTGATCGTAATAGTGGATGTGACTCTCGTTATGCGGGTCCAGGCCGAACGGCCAAGTTAACCCCTCCGCTTTCATCTTGGAGTTGACAGAGCTGTCTTCAAAGTGGCGTCGCATCGAACGAATGGATGGCTGATCGCAAGATATGGGATGGGGCTTGTCCAGCCATGGGTTCCCGAGACGTGGCCGGTCAAGTGAGAGCTTCCTTGGGCTTTCGCGAGGCTCATCTATAACAACGTCTGGACAAGTGTCGTGGTAATCGTCGTCGTAAGGGTCAGAGTGCGAAGACGAAGACGACGATGAGCCAAGCATGGCGACCAGATGTGAGGGGACTGCCAGTCGGTGTAATCAGAGTTGTCGATGTCGGACTTAGGCGCCCGCAACTCTCACTGCTACCACCATCATCTCGCTCTACGACATCTATTCCCATCCATCACATTCCTAACCGCCTCATTGCCTTGCATTATCTCAGAGTTTGCATAATGGCGTCGACTGAATCGGTCGTTTGGCGTGTCCTCAGCTCATTTTGGCTCGCGATCCTTGCATTCAGCAACTTGATTATCTCGCCGTTCAGGAAGCCAGCGCAGGCCGACCAGGAGGCACCGCCTATCCTGCCGTTCACAGTTTCGAGAGACGGTGGTACTGATATCGCTGCTCCGAACGCCGTTGACCAGCCCGCCGAAGCTACGGACGCTACAGGCGCAGATGCCTCATGTATGTCAATTTACACGGTTTGCTCGAACCAGGCTAACTCATTAAAGGCGGGCACAATGCCCAAGATTTTGCTCCCACAACACGCTATATAATGACTACCCAATCTCACGGACCACCGCGTTTATCCAAGGCGGCCGTTGCTGGCCTTCACACCAAGTTCGCGGCGGCCGATTACTCCTCAAATGAATTAGGACCTTCTTCTGGCGAGGTTACTGGCGAGGTTCCCAATGAAATGCTGCTTCTCCGGGTCAGATCCAACGGGCCGACCCATCCAGAGGAGGCCTTTGGTCCATCGCAACGCAAATCTGTCAAGAGGGCTTCTACATGCCAGCAAACCAATGGCATATCTTCCGGTCACGGTCTTGATGATACGATGTCTACTACGGACGGCTCAGACTCTACCTCTGTTGTTTGTCCTTACTCAGCACCCTCAGTTGGCTCATGTTCTTCTACTGGTTTGTATCCAGCTCCTGGTTCGTCTACCACTCTCAGCGAGCACTCTGGACGCCATGAAATAATCATCGACTTCTCCGACCTTGGTACCTACGCCTACAGCGTTCTTTCTGCGTCTTCGACTTGCGCTCTCGGCGACATCCCTTCTTCCAACAAGTGTATTGACTCCGAATGTGTTCCTTTGCCGACGCCACATCCTGCGCTTAAGGAATCTGTGAATGTTGGGCCCACTGGAATGGTTAGTCTCGCGAAGCCTAAAGGTCGTATAAGTCTGACGTCCTATCCCGATGGATGCGAGACGACTATGGATGAAATTTTTCCATCTGACTCCCTCAGTACTTCGGAGGACGCAAGCGTTATCATTGAGCTAAACCAGGAGAGACCTATGACCATGGTCGAAGGCGGTCTTTGCACCGACAAGCAACCTTCTCCCGTTACCGAGCCCACTGGCGCAAAAGCTGATAGCCTACCTGAACTCCCCAGCAATCCGTCATTGATTTCTAATCACGCACAATTTTCTGGTCCTTTGTCCATTTCCTCGCCCCCATCTCGCGCATCCCCAGAGAAAGAGAACGCCGTGCCGCTGGAGGCGACAAGAGCTCCTAACGTCCAGGAAAAGAAAGACAAGACGCTGGCTCTGAACAAAGACAGGCTTGGCTTGGCACTGAAGACTCTTAACATTGAAGGTGAAGTCAAGAAAGTCGATACACCGGATAGGGACCGTTACCGTGGCGCAGGCTATTCCAAAGCTGTCGTTGAACCGCTCAGCCCTAGCCTGTCTTTGATGTCACTGCATACTGCCTCTCCTCCCCTGCTGTCCAAGGCAGAGACCCCGAATTCAAGTCCGATCCTGTCCTCCAGCCCTTCGGTCAATGGCAAGCCGAGGACGATCAGAGTTGTCCACGATATGACGATCGGACGTAATTCCCTAAGAAATTGGATGAAGATCGCAACAGGTCCTTGTACGCAGGAGAATGACGGTGGTGCTACGAATGCTGGTAACGCCAGGCGCAGGACATCGATTCCTTTGCATCCCGATGCCCGTACGAACGGGCTGAAGAAAGCAGGTGGAGACGCTGCTAGTGGGCAAGGATCAGTTTCTAAATCGACGGGATGTCGGGTCAAGTCGTCCACCTCTTCCCCTGGACTAACACCTTGAATTAGCCTGTAGTTACTGCCCTGGAATATTTATGTGGACCTCGGGGCTCCTACGTTTATATATGCCAACGAGAGTTGTTGAGAATCAATATGTTTATGGATACATGAATGTGGGTCATCCCCGGACATTAGTGGAGGAACTAGATGTAAGGGACCGTGAACGGTAAAGCCGTTGATTATACTGTAAACGTAGTTATCAGTCAAACTGACTGGACACCGTATGTACAAGCCAACACGAGCTCGAACCGCCTGAGACCCTTTACCTGGTCCGCCGGCTGCTAACAAGGCTCTTCAAACCTTTCAAACCTCGTCCGACCTTCTTCATCTGCTCCGTTACTCCTTCCACGCCGATCTTGCCCACGTCCATCCCAATATCCTTTATCCTTCCCAAATCCGCTGTAAACCCATGCTTGGGGGCACCTTCGCGCCTGCTTCTGACGCCGCTCTCGTCGGCATCATCATGGAGGATGTCCAACCTCGAACTCAGGGTACCCCAGCCTTTCTTTCTCCATACACGGCTGAGCGAGAACTTATCTCTCCTCAATCTCGATGTCGTAGAAGAAAGTCGAGGGGCATCTGCAATCGACCCATGTACATCACTACGCGAGGTATCTCTCGACTCTCGGAATCCCATACTTGACGTCGGACGTGGGCCGATCGCAGCTTCCGGGTTTCCAAAAACGCCGCTTCCAAGACCGAGACCGAGACCAGTGAAACTCAAGCCGGTTCGACGGAGATGTGGGTCTGAGGTGGCGCAAGCTTGAGCATAGACAGGAGGGAGTGAGCTGGGAGGAGTTAGCGAGGAAAAAAGGTATTCTTCATCGTCTAACACATCGATATCAAGAAACGATTTCGACTTGGGGTGAGTGTGTGTGCAGGACGAAGGTGCGGGGGAAGAAGCTCGGGAAGTAGGATAGCTGGTGGAGAGGTGTGCTGCTAACGATCCGGGGCGTGATGAAGCACCACGAGAACTGGGCCTAGATTCGTAGGTAGTCCGTATGGGTGATGATGGTGGGGATGAACTGGCCTCTACGCCCATATGAGGGCGGATAGCGGAATAGTATGGTCGCCGAGGGCTTCCCAGCTTGATAGAAGAAGTGGGCTGGGATTTTGAGCGTCCATGAGTAGGTGAGCGCTCTCGCAAGATGGTACTCGCGTATGTCCCTACGTGACTTGTACAGTCACGACCGGTATTCTGAACAATCAAGCCCGGCCTGGGGACACGGACGCCTTCTCTCTTTCGAGTAACCTGTGATCTAGCACGGGCAGGAAGGCCACTGATGGAGTGAGCCTTGCTATGTGTAGCCAAGACACCAGAACAATTCGCGTCATCAGAGAAGTCGAGGAACTGCAATCCATGCAAAGTTGGTGGAGGGGCCGATGCACGCTCGCGTGAACGTCGACCCTTCATAGATAGTACTTGAGATATGGTGCCGGAGTCGTTGAGCTGGGTGTGGGAGACTTCGCCAGAAGCATTCGCGACGGTCTTTGCTGGGGACTGGACAGCCAGTGGAATTGTGGGAAACCCGACGGAGGAGCCTGAGGAAGGTGAGGATGCCTCGATCATAGGGGAACTGGGAAGAACGACGACTTCCGGCGGTGGTGACTCCGCTGCATGGTGTTAGTCACGGCTTCAAATAAGAAAGGAGGGAGGAACATACCATGGCACCTTAGGACCTCTCTTTCCAACTCCATCGTCTGCTCTACAGACAGATCGGCGGACAAATCCATAAAACTGCGACCAGCCACAGAAAGCCCCAAGCTCTCATGCTCGTTCCCCTTTAATATAGAATTACTATAAACGTAGTCACAGGTATCGGAATGGAAGTGAGTGGGAATGGGTGCTGAGGTTGTTACATGAATGTTATTGCTGTTGTCATGGGTATACTTGTCATGTGTGTAATCGTGAACGATCGTCATATTGGTTGTTGCGGGTATAGATGCAGTAGATGCCGGGCTTGCGGGAGAGGATGCGGAAGATGTGGGGCTGCTAATGGATGTCCGATGGAAAGTGCTGGGGATGCGTATGCGTGGTATAATGCCAGCCGATCGTAACGATGAAGGCGGGGAAGACGGGATGTGAGTATGTGTGGACTCCGGAGAGGTTGAATCTATGATAGTTCTTCGTGAAGGGGTATAGTAAGCTCGTGAACGCGGTCTTGCAACTGTGTCTGAATCGTAACTGCTAGGGCTCGATGAAATACGATTAACGGGCGAAGGTGTTCTTGGCGGGAGGATGATCCGAACGCTCGATGCTCGTTGGGATGAACACGAGTTACGACTATGATGGCTACGGGTGATTGGCAATGGGCTTGGGTTATCAACGCGATGACAAGGAGACGAAACCTGAAGTCACCAAGGCAGAAACAGTCAGTTTATGCGTTATACGAGGCGATTAGATTAAATATGCGAGGAAAATGGAGAAAGAGTCGTCGACGGCGCACAACGCGAGACGCGATGACGACCACGACGACGTGAGGGAGGGGGAAAGAGAGGAAAGAAACGGGTGCGACGTGGATCGGCTAATTACATATTATGTACATTTACCACGAGATTCAGAAATGCAGGGACGCTGAACACGAGCAACGAGACGATCCGGAGTAAACGTAGATATATGGGATGGGGATAAATGGAATGAGTGTCAAACACTGTCGAACGCTTACCGTTTGACTAGCCGACAAGACATCATCGTGCTTGTGTTCCCCTGCTGTACGATCAGCATATGGGGTTGCCTTGACAGTTACGGGCAGAGGATGTATTGATGGGTATGCTGGTAGGTGAACACAGGTCGCACCGCCGCCACCCCGCATTTCAGCCACAGTTTCAGCACCATCATACTTCATCTTATGATGTTGGGATGCCACACTTCTCCCCATAGTTCCGAAGAGAGTAGACAAGTCGAATCGAATTCCTGAGGAACGTACCGGAGGAGGCTCAGATCGCCTGCTAGGGTGCATGTACTTGAAGGTGGTAGGAGGCTGCCAATAGACTCTAGGAGGGGCACTGATCTTTCTGCTGAGTCTCTGGCGGTCCTTGGTGGGTTTACCAGCTGGTGGGTCCTTTTGAATCTTCATAGATTGATACCGTTCCTCCGACTGGGCCCATTCAGCCTTGGCCTCAGGTGACGTCCAGCAGCACCAGAGGCACATGTCAAGCAGAGTGTTAGAGAATCCGCATTGGCGGCATGTAAAGACGGGCCTAGGTGGGCGATCGAGGAGAGAGAAATAGAAATGAGGGGCAGGCGCGAGAAGCGGGAGAGATGTAGACCGCTGGAGATGCTGTAGAGGTAATAAAGACAAGGCGATCAGACGAGAAGGGACACCAACTCACAGGTTTCCTGTGCTTCCACTCTCGACGGAGCAGCCGCGGTATATCATCCAGCATCGTACTAGTTCCTCTAGCGTTGATAGGATTCATGATTCTAAATCGTGAAATCGTTGCCAATTTATGCGGCCAGGGCGTCGTAAAGGTCGTGAAGAGGCTTGTTGCCAACGACAGCCACTTTTCTATGGTGTCGTTGAGACCCGCAATGCCCGGGTATATGTGATACGAGAAGGGCAAGCTGGCGGTGCCTTCAATCCTGCAGAGAAGGAAGGAAGTGCGTGGGTGGCCTAGTGATCAGGCGAGGTCTTATAAAGGTGCCATGCCTTGTATATGCTCGATGTCATGCTCCGGTTTACCGGCGTGTGTACTTAGCTTTGTTGCTCCACGAGAACCGTGCAGCATGTCAAACTCGTGTTCCATTATCATTAGGCGAGCTGTATTACAGCAGGTCGGAGAATCTTCGACGCATTCCGTGACTGCGTCGATTGTGCGATCCTTATGACCCGACGTGGAGGGCCTAAGGCCTTGGCCCTGACAGCTGGCCCCCCAATTGTACAAGGTTGTGCAATTGTGGTAGGATATGGATAATCCGCTCCATAAGTACGGCATCATCCGTCACCACAAAAGAGCGAACACGGAACCAGAACAAGGCTTCGTTACGTGCATCAGCTTTGTTTCATAAACATACACTCATTGCCTGTTATGAAATGTGAACCACTAAAACCAGTGATGGAGCTGTTTCACTTACCTTAAAGGTTAAGGCCCCTGGGTGATGAATCGAGTACTTAACACTGCTAACCATGACGCTGTTGCTGAGCCCAAGATGTGCAAATGCAGCACCGCGAAGAGTGGACCCTAAGTGGACCATTGGATGCGGGTTCACCGTGCCAATTTCTCGCAGGCTGGAGGCGATCCTGTGGTCCTTTCGATTCAGACCTCGGGGAGAAGAGAGAGCGAAATCTCCTTGGGTCGGTATATTATCTCGGTTGGTAAACCCATCCGAGAATACAGAAAGAGGGACATGGAGTTGGGGATGTTTCAGCAATTTCAACCTTCAAGTGCATCTGTGATCAAGCTTACGCCGTTGTGACTGTGAGAAAAGTATTCAGGGGAGCTCCAGGGGGCTAGATTCAGCGGGAATCGAAGGATTCATCTAGCTCTTAGTACTAGGGATGCGAACTCAGCAAAGCATTAGCGTAGGCTAGCCACGCGGTGTAAAATGTAAGAAGCATGCTATTCGAGTAGAATTAGCGGTGAATTTTGGCGATAGCATCATCGATACGCTCCAATCCAATTTGAAGGGAAATCAAAGTAACGCCTTGATGAAGCAGAGCTGAATGCATAGTATTAGAAATCTGAAGGAAAAATGAAGAAGGTAGTGCATTACTGTCATCCGTTGCCTTTTCCTTCATGCAGCGCCTGATGAACGCTCGGATGGGTGAAAGCAGCGATTTCTCCACATTATCAATCATCCCCCGGTCCCGTACTCCAGTCTGCGATCAAGATTAGGCCAAGAGATCTCGCAGAATGATGAGCACATCACCTTGTTGCTTTCGTCGCGCACAAGCAGAGCGTAGTAAAAGGACAAGCACTGAGATAGCCGTGATGGTTCTGGAGATTCTTCGATTTGATCTCCATCCAGAGTAGACAAGATATCTGGAGGATCCGGACGAAGCAATGTCGTACCAAGGGTTTGAAACAAGGCAGAAGAGGCCATCAGACTAGGAGTTGACGACGAAAGGGCCTCGAATACAGCCTCCTTTACTAAACCAATGGCAGCAATTCGCATCTGTGGCTCGGATTCACTTGAAGTAAGATCACGTAGAATTTGGAGGCGCAGCTGGGGTGAGGGGCTCAGGGATAGCAAAAGGGAAATGATCTTGAAGAGCAAGTGCCTAGTTGGAGGGTCCGGATGACTACTTGCTAAAGGCGGTAGGATTGTACACAGCGGGATCAAAATTTCTGAACCGAGGTCTGGGTGGTTGGCATCAGATGAGATCTGGGACAGAGCGGTGACAATGATGGATAATGACTCGTCGAGAGCGATATTTTGCTGGACGGAGGCTAAGAAAAGCGGCATCATTTTCGCTAAGAGGCGTAATGGCGGAATCGAGGATGGTAGCTGATGAGCCAGCAGAATGAGGAATGTCATCGTTAATTGCTCTGGAAGTTCGGTCCATTTAATACCTAACAAAGAGTATACGTTCTAGAGACAATTAGCCGGAAATCAATGCAAAGGTGACACGAAGGCGGTACCAAAACAGTCTGGGCCACTTGATTTTCTTCATTGAGTATTGATCCCGGAAGGACCAGCCTTGGGAAGGCTCTCCGAAACGAACGTTGAGCAACTAAACCACGGAAGCTTTGGTGATAAGTAACAACGACTGAGTCTGCAAATGATCGAAACCGAGGCTAAACGGAAGTTGCGTGTGTGAAGTCCGCTCGTTAACGTTTAGAGGCTTATGAACGAACTGTGCAGCTCGGGCCTGGTTGAGATGCGCTCCAGGTATACAATTTCTCTACCATGTTGAAAGCGCTGATCACCAGGGTTCTTGCTTCATCTTGGTGTGCGCTCCCGCTACACAAATCCAAGGTGGACCGGAGCTGATAGAGTAGAGGGTCCACCGTTTCTTCGGGGGTCTTGCTCTTGAGTTTCAAGCGTGGAAGCACTGAGGAAGGATTAGGATGCGGTAGCTGATATATCCTCTATCGAACAAACCTAAAGCATAGAGGTCCATCAGCGTAGCAAGCTGTGCTGAGGGTGAAGGCTGGTCATCGAAATCGGACTCCGCAAGCAGTTCCATTTGGAGGTGCTCGACAGCTTCTTGGATGCAGATAAAGAGCTCTTTTGCGTTCCCTTTCTCGCCCAAGAGAGTCAAAATGCCTCGCGCCGCTCGATCAGTGGATCGCATCAGGGGGGTGAATATATTCAAAACATCCTGAGTATCCGATCGCTGAGATGAAGACAAAACCGTGATTCAGCGCCTTACAAGAAGTGGAATGACATAGTCGTCATGCAAACTCGAAAGGATTGCATCTAGCGTCAGGGGAGGCTTATCCTCGCTTGCGCCACAAAGGATGGGGCCAGAGTACGCGCTCGCCACAGCCTACAGACACTGCAGTGGTGCAAATTGAATAAGCTGGCTTTCTCACCTCTGGTGAACTATTCGAATCGATGTTCAGAGCAGAGCGTAAGTCGAGGCCGGAGTCGTGCATTGTCCGGCTAGTGCTGGTACTACTGTCGTCTCTGTGGTTGATGCTAAGCTCAACGAATGCCAGAGGACACTGCAGCCGGTTATTTTGCCCGGCCAAAGTGGTTATACTTCTACGTTCCGTTTTCTCGGGCAAGTTTCGGGCAGCAGAAGATGCGTAATTTTCGCTACTGCGAATTCGGATGAAATGTCTAGTTTGACTCACATTTCGACCACCCAAAATGGAGCAGTCATTACAAATTATTCTTCCACGGTCAGTAAATAATCTCCCACAGTCAGAACTTAAGCTGACCCTACATGTAAAATGTTTCGAAAATGTTTCGTTTTGAGCTCATTTCAAGCATGATATGTGGCCATCCTCGAGAACCACAAAGCTGGTGCGCAAAACGTGACGTAGTAGATTCAGAATTTAAATATCCCGCTGCAGGCAGTGGGACGCGCTGGCCAAGTCCACGGCCAGGTCCATGATCACAAGACCGCGTTTAGGAGCAAGGGCCACATTTTCTGACTTGGCCGTTTGGCAAGTTGTCCGTAGGAGACACCAAGCGCATCGGAAGTGTCACAAGATACACAAATTGAATAAATAGCTTACAAACGATCATGTACACGGACTTTGACTTCACACGAAGCGAAACCGTACGTTCATTTTCCTTGTCCAAGAACCGGTAAACCGGCGGCGCTGAGATCCTTATTCACCTCATCAATGTGGTTCACGAAATTTCCCTTCAGGTTATCCCACATCTTCGGTTCATGTTCTACGAAGTGCCCTCCATGTGAGCGTACATGATGGACGTCAGGAACGAATGCCTACCGTGCAAAGTGCCCGTCTTCTTCATGGCCCAGTCCGTCAACGTCAACATCATGCTGGACTCCATCATGAATGCTGAAACACAGGATAAGGACATGATTATCACTGGCTTGTTCGTGATGCCGTACCTAGGGTACCCTCATGGACTCTCATAGGCTTGAGCTCAGCCTCCGAAGCTGCCTTGAACTCATCATAGGATACTGGGATACACGGTTATCATCATGAGTGTGGAAGTCTAGCAACGGACTCACCTCCGTGGGGACAGAAACCAGTCTCATAACTCGCACCGCCAGGAGAGAAGGAGTCACTACGGCCGCCGTAGACGCCATAGATGAGCCCCATGAACTCCGTAGCGGAATTTCGGTGGTAATACTGCGGATCCCGTGAAGACCCAGTCGGTCAACATTATCATCAGAATGGGGTTAATAAAGGCACAAACAGGAGGCCGGAAAGTGCCCGTTGATACATCCCACCTTCCACTGAAGATCAGGAAGTCCGATAACGGGATACCAGGAGCTTTGGATTTGGCGGTAAGAATACAGAAGACGGATGGATCGATGTGGTCCTTGGAAATGCTTCCAACGAAGATAAACTTCTCCATGGCGTACTTGTATGGAACGTAGCTACCCATGGCAACATGAGTCGGGCGACAGCATTAACTGCAGAAAAACTCACTTCCCATGCCAGGCGACGACGTCAAACGGAGTGTGCTCTTGCTTACACACAAACAGCTTGCCTGAAAGCCTGCCAGCAAGGGTCAACTCCACAGTGGTGTGAGTGAATGGACCCCTACTTGTAAACAACTGATAGGAGAATCGGGGTGTTAGATAGGTACTTCAAACCAGAGGTGTCCTACTTACTTTCCCAAGGCGATTGATCCAAATCAAAACTCGCCACAGGTGTTTCGAAGTCTCGAGGGTTGGCCAGCCCGTGCCCACCCAAGGGGCCGAGGTCAGGAAGCTGATAGTGGGAACCGAAGATCTCCTGTATATCTATCACTGTGTCAGAGAGTCCGAGATCATATCTCCGCCTTCAACTCACATCCACGAGACGGGCCATCTGGGAGTTTGACCTGCATTCGCATTCAATAAAGTTGTCATTGTAGCAATTTCGGCAACGATATACCTTGAACTTCATGCCTCGTTGAATAACGACCAGCTCTCCGGGGCGAACCATCATTCTAGGAAGGTAATTATGGGACTCGAGAACCAAGCAGAAAAGAAGCTTACTTTCCGAATTCCGTTTGTATATCGAGTCGTCCCTGCTGCGGTAGGATCAACATGTCTCCGTCGTTATTACAGAACGCCTTCTTATCCATAGATTCATTTGCAAGATAGATATGGATGGCCAGGCCTTCTCTTAACGTGGGATCGCCATTCCCAGCGAGTGTCCTGAGACCAGCGATGAAATCTACTTTCTCAGTAGGTGGAGGAAGGTGGAAGGGATACCACGCTAGCTGGGTTGGGCTAACATGGACCTTTGGATTTATCGACAAGAAACACGATTCGAGCTGTGGCGATCTAGGTTAAGGCAAGGAAGAAATTTTGAAGGAGAGGGTGGCTAACGTCTGGATTGTCAGGTAGGTCGCTGAAGCCCTGATGAGCGACGGAAGGCCGGATGCGGTAGAGAAAACTTCGTATGAACTGAGGACAGAACACGAGCAATCAGACTGAATCCTCTTACGCATGTAGATTCTCGTGTCTTGGAGCAATGAAGGGAGAACCGGTCATCTAAGGATGCCATGAATAGAAAGCTCCGACATCAAATACCGTCAACGTACTCCTTCTTGGTAAAGTTCGTATTTATTCTTTTGAGGCATATTCTGGCCTTGAGGGAGGGTTCCCGGACTGATTATTCGTCACTCCATAGTAGCGAGAGCGTTCGGACATGTAACTTACATAGCTTCCGAAGCAAACCTGTTGCCGAATCCAACTTGATAGACATACGGGTCATCCTTCGTTGGGGTGGTATTGAAGGCGCCTTGTGCGGTTGCTCCAGTAGTGGTGGAGGAGCTCATCGTGGAAGTGGAGTGGAGACTGGGAGGTCACCAATTCGTTCGCATTTATGTGTCCGCGCTGTGAGCGATCAGGGTGTTCTGTTTCTCCGTAGATAGTACATGATGGCCATCTCCTGATGTCTTGATTTTTCTCTCAGCTGGTCTGTCTGTTTGGCTCCGTGGTTGAGCTCCTTGGGACAAATACACCCAATCGAGCGACCAAGTAATCATAGGCGTCATCATACCGTGTTACCCATGACGCCCTCACATGGCTGTCAAGATAAACAAGAGCTACACTGGGCAGTATGTCGTTCAACGTTCAACGGATATCCAAGCATAGGCCGCCGTTGACGACATTCCAGGAATCCCCGTCCCACGTCATCGTGGAGGTCACGGCCGCCGAGCTCTTCGCAGCAGAAAGCGGCAGACGCAATGGGGGATGCCAGAATCACCCTCCTGCCTTTAGCGTAAGGCTCACGTCCGAAAGTCGGACTAGCTTGAATGGTTGAAGATATCTTTGCTGATGAAGACCCGGAGGCCGTGGAGGAAGGTGGCGGCACTGCAGTGGTGGGTGTAGGTGAGAAAGTTCCGACTATGGGAATATTTCTACAATCTCTCCTATCGAACAACAGGGGCGGTTGTGTAATATATAAGTTTCGCCTTTTGTCGTCGAACCGAATTATCAGCTCATCTCCATTCATCTAGTTTTCGGGCGCCGGCACCACAGCTGACCCCACCAGAGAGGTCGGAATCAATCATTGGGCCCTGGCGCTGATCAACAGTGGACGGCTCTGGAGTGATCAGCTGGTGTATATGTTATGCTTGGCTCATACCACTTTATTGGTTTATGCCCCGACTGCTGATATCTACGTTGTATCGACGCTAAACGCTGAAAATACGGCAGCGAGCGATAGCTCTGGCTAAGATAAAATCAGGTGGCTATATGGATCTTTCGGTGCGTACATATCCTGCCCAAATCTGCCAGTGATTCATGGACGTCCCTCAATATTATCATTCATGTCTCACTTGGCAAAGACTCAACATTTTCTAGAACGTAAAACTCAATAGTGAGTAATGACATTGTCGTGGTAAGAGTATGTCTAGCTAGTGCAAATATCACAGAGAGAGCGAGAGCGGGCAATCATCATGACGCACCGTGCCCCTGTTGTTCTCCTATAACTCTACCAGGGACCGTGGGAATCACATTTTCCTGGCTTCAAAATCTGCAACGGTGGTTGCTGTGTCGCAACCGCAATGTTGCCATCGCTGCCTTCAGAGGTTCGTGGGCTCATTTTTAAAGTTGTCGACGACCGGACGGTTTTATACAGTCTCCTACTTGTCTCTCATGAATTTCACCTCGTCGTGGAACCGTGTCTCTACACTGACATCAGTTTGTTGCCATCGAATATCACCACCTTCGCCGAATGTCTCGAATCAGGCAGTCAGCATCGAGCTCAATTCGTCAAGCGACTATCTATTCGACTTGAATACAATGCCCAATATGAGCATATCGGACGAATTTTACGGTTGATGAGCAACATGACGTCCTTCAAGCTCGTCCGACCTCGCCTAACGCCCCCTCCGCCTCCCGGTTTCATCGACAGCATTCGCGACCAGTTCACCCTAAAACGGCTTACTTGGAGAGTATCCGTATGGGATGCGACAGAATTCTTGTCGTTCCTCGAGAGCCAGAAGTCCCTCGAGCATTTGGAGGCCATTGATGATGGTTGGGTTACCCATGGGCAACCACCTATCAATTTTCCTTTTTTACAGAGTCTTTGCGCCCCGCTCTGGCTGGCATCTGTCGTGATCGGTGCTTCCAGCAGTCTCACTCGATGGAAGGTTGAATCGTTGATGGCATCTCGGCCGAGTCCCGACTTCGAGAGGCAGCTTCACCATTTAAAGGTTTTCTCTTGTGTCCAGTATGCAGCTGGTGATGAAGTCACCTTTGCCGCATATCTCCCCAGTCTGGAGTTCTTGGACTTGCATGCTGACAACGCAAGTATTTGCCCACTTCGTTGCTGTGTCGCGTGCTGACTATCTCTACGGCCCACAATCATGGCCAAATTAACCGATTCTCCGATGCCAAAGCTGAAATTCCTTCGGTTCCTTTTCGTTCAGCACAATGACGCAGATCAAGACTTCCCTCCTTTCATTACACAACACTTCTCTCAGGTCCCCTCGCTCTCATGCATTGAATATCCTCACCCACTCCAGGAAAATACTCGCGTACGTTGGTATCGAGACTCGATGACGCCGATTTCAATACGTTGGACATGCCCAAAGGGAACTGAGTGGCGGCATGACTGGGAGCGGGATTTTGACGTTGTTGTCTCCGAGAAAGAGTCGACAGACTTGCCGTAACAAATCGAAGTGTGGGTAGGTTTAGATGGAGCGTTTGGTGCTTAAGTCAACTCTTACAACGACCTCGTAATAGACTCGTATGCCACTTCGACTACGCTACCTTACCAGACGCCATCTCAACATCCACCTCGCTGTCGGAAAGGGTCGGACAACTCTTGTTCCGCCCCGTTACCTGCCAAGGTCAATCCATTCAGTATGTCACCACATGCGTTCTTCTGCACCGATGTTCCGGCCGTCCCTGGGATGCTCACCAAGTGATATTGAGACATACTGCAGATGTCGCGGTCGCGCCTTGCGGCCTTATCCAGGATGCTATCCGGTCGCGGAATCCCCAAGTCCTCATCGTCTCCCATTCAATTGGGAATCAACGTCCCCCGCCTTGCGTTGCTTGAATCCCTACTTGCAGCAGTGCCAAGACCAGGACCAAGACGTCCCCAAGTCCAGATTCGGCTGGCAGCAGACCGGGCCCTTACGTAGCTTGAACCAATGTTTGTTGCCATTCTCCGTATGCACGAGCACTTGCACGTCCTCCGTAACCAGAAACCAGACCGCAAAACACGAATCCATTCAACGAAAGACTCACGTTCAACTTTAAGGCTGACGACGGTTACCTATGCAAGTGCCGTCTGTAGGTCTAATGATGTTATTCAATCTTCGCCAAGACAACTTAATCAGGTTTGGTAACCTTCAGGCAACCTTACTTCTGTTGATTCGGTGTTCACTCGCCGCTGATTATTACTTCGGGTTTGATGTTTGAACCTCGAGCCTTTCACCATTGCTGATCTTGTTGACTAGAAGCCTTCTTCGGTATCACATGTCGCTATTCAAACAAGAAATCGACCGTTCTGTACGCGCTAGCCTACCACGTTATAAAGAGGGTCTACTGAGATCCCTAGCTTTCAGCCCTCTCTTTTCGGCTCTCCCCCTCCCTTCACCTCGACGTCTGATCCTCCAAGCCCAAGAAGACATGTTCGCTTCGCTCTGCCTCACTGTGGTTTTGGCTGTCGTCGGTGGTGTTCACGCTGCAGCGGCCCCTCGCGCACCAGCTCTGGCCAAGGTCTACTCCAAGTGCACGGTCCCTAATACCGTCGCGCTTACATTCGTATGTCCACATTTTTTCATCATACTTCTTCCATTCACAAACGTATAGGATGATGGACCATACATCTACTTGGAAAGCGTTAGCAACGCGTTGCTCGCTGCTGGTGGAAAGGGAACATTTTTCTTCAATGGCAACAACTGTATGTCCTCCTTCCTGTTTGTGGGTTATTGCCTTTTCGTGATTCACGCGTTATTCGGTAGACGGCTGCATCTACAGCGACGATAACATCAAACGCGTAAAACTGGCGTATTCAAAAGGACATCAAGTGGCTTCGCACACCTGGGCCCACAAGCACCTCAACAGCTTAACTTGGGATCAAGGTACACGCCTCCATCTTCGCTATATACTTCCGGAATCTGACGTTACACTTCTTCCCTTTGTAGTCCATGATGAAATGTGGAGAGTAGAACGTAATTATTCAGAACATCCGTGTGAGAGGATTTCCATACTGACGACGTCTCACAGAGGCTCTACAACGCATTGTTGGTGTAACGCCCGCCTTCATGCGCCCACCCTATGGTGAATACAACGACAATGTTCGTCGCGCTTCTGCCGTCCGTGGCCAAAGCCTAGTAATCTGGGACTTCGAGTACGTTCTTCCTCAATTTCGCTTTCGCGATACAGGTAGACGTGAATGCTCACTGTTGCCACCTTACTCTTCTGCAGCTCCGGAGACTCTGCTGGTGCCACCACCCAGCAAATGATCAACAAGTACAACAGCGTCGCGTCCCAGCATCCCAGCACCATTCTCGCCCTCAACCATGAAACCAACCAACAATCTGCCCAGGTTGTCATTCCCAAGGCCATCCAACGATTGAAGCAGGCTGGCTACCGATTGGTCACTGTTGCTGAGTGCCTCGGTCAGCAGCCTTATCAGTCGGTCGGCAAGCCCCAGGTCAAGGACGTGAGTCTACCTATGTTTTTCTGTGAGACTACGAAATTCACGCGTATCTTCGTCTCCAGGCATCCTGGAAATGTTGATTACTTACCTTCACCATGGACTCTTCGATTTCTAATGGACTCGCGTTTACGAAATGATCCTTTACGAGACTGACACGATTAGCTCGAATTTTTATCTGATATCGTACATACTTGAGCAACATATAATACACCGTGCGATACACAACACCAAGTGCATGTTGGACTTGCCGTTTATTACCATGAGTACTGTCAAGTCGGGATGATGGCAGTTCCTTCAAATGAAGCTTAATGAAGACTACCGCGGCAATCGAACATTCGTTAGTAAACGTCTAGTTGATCAGGGAGATTATCGCACCTTCTCACGGAGGCGCCTCCGTACTCTTCAACATTAACCTCTAGCAAAATGAGAGCCAAGCAAACCAGTACGACGAAGTGCAAGTATGAGCATAGGGGTTGACTAGGGTGAACACAGGGACTGGAATGCATGTCCACAAAGGCAAGTCCACGCAAGGCCAGCATCCGCTATATCACTGGTGCCGTGAATACTAAAGCGCGAGCGCGTACCGCTCACACTGCCAGCATTTCCGACATTCCGTCCACGTCCTACGCGGCGCCCAAGGATGTATCTTCTCTTCTTCAGGGTCTCAGCATGGTGGCAATATGGAAAGGAAATCTATTGACTAGCTCAATACAAAACATAACATCAAAGCAATTATCAAACAACATGGATAAAGACAATACCAGATTGCCTAGACAATTTAGATCGCGCCATATATCCTACACATCTACACACGGTATCCCGCACCGATTTCTTGAATCTTGACGGAGTGTTACGCGCGTGAAACGTTGCTGGAAGGAACTAGTCAGCACTCCACAAACTGGAAAGAAACGCGAATGCGTACCGGTCATCGCGCGAAGCAAAGTGGTTGTGGACGACGTAGTTCCCTTGAACGATGTACTGCGTCGTCACAGTATCGACTTGTAAAGAACGGTTGTTGGAATTCTCGTGCACGGTGTGCCGAGTAGTCGAATTGACATGCTGATCTCCGCCGACGGAGTTCAACATAGCGTCGTGGATTTCGGTGGAGGAGATGTTGAAGGATGGCCTCGTAAGGATGGGCCGATGGAAGTTGGGAGATGGGGCTTTGGTCAACGGATGGTAAGCCGTGCGAGCGGGAGCGGAGGCGGAGGATGAAGTCGATGAAGCGTGGGATAGAGCTCTGAATGGGTTCGTGGACCGGGGCGTGGTAGAGGACAACGTTGTATCTCCTGAAAGCGGCTTGGATCTCATGTATTCCTGTATCAGGAGGACGGTAAACGTCCGTACAGACTCCACAACAAAAGAACTTGGTACCGTGTAAACAAGGAGCGCCGCGTCGAATCGAGCCCTGAGGCAGTCAACTTTTGTCTTCTTGCAGCACGAACAAGGGACGTTCCAATCACGGAGTGAGCCAGAGCACACCATCTGGCTCAACGCGAGAAGTGGGCTGCGCGATAGAACGCTCAGTTGGGCTGTGCAGCAAGGCTGAGTGGACATACGGTAAGAGGTAAGATCCAAGGTAGTCGCTAAGAAGCGGCTCCTGGAGCTGAGCACTCCCGGAGACCGCCATATCGACAATACGACCCGAATACGAAGCTAGATCAATCAAAGCCGCGTCCACAGATGTGCGAGTCTGCGCAGAAAGTCAAGATTTAACAATCTGAATGATGGATGTGAGGCACGCACTCGGCATTGATCAGAAATGAATCTAGCTTGGTGGGCGACTACCCCTAAGAGACCAGCAGGGTAACCTTGGGTAGTTGTCATCTGGAGAAAGGACTTTGGAGGCGTTTTGGCACGGCTAGCAGCTTGAGGGTGGTCCAAGGGAACAATACCACGTGACTAGAGAAAGAGTTCATGGACCCCCGTGGGAAATCAGAAGACCATCGATAGATGGACTAGTTGCGCCGTGGGAAATCAGAAGACGTGTCATCGGAGATACATTCCCCAGTGGCGACGGGAGGGGATCCTATGGTGAGTGGCCATTCTGGACGAAGAGACGCAGCGAAATTATGCGAAGGATAAGGATGGAGTCTGACAACCTCCGCCTCGAACAGGACCCGAGCGTCCTGCTAAAGTTGTCGTGGGTGTTACGGAGCGGACCACCCCCAGACCTCATGCAAACCGAATGCCAACGAGGGCAGAGCGAGCAGTAGACCGTCGACGGCGAGAGGGCTCCAGTATGGGCCTTTGAAGGTATCGTCCCTTCGGTACTCAGTTCCATGACTAATAGAACGAGGGTTTTTCCAGGTACAAATAGTTATCGATCACCTCGGGCTGGAGGGACATGGCTAGGGCGTCGCTTAGGTGGTCCTGGAGCTATCGGGACTAGAGCGACTATCGCCAGCCATGGCATCTGGTATGTCGAAAGAGGCCCAGTGGACGAAAGCGGCACTAGCAGGTAGAAGCAGAGCCGCGAGAAACTGAAAGTGTCGTGGAGGCGAAAGTAAACAAGCCAACGCCTGTTTCGGTGTTTGCTTCAGATGGCGCCAAACACATTCGACTCCTCGACTCGATCCAGTGACGCCTCATTTCAAACGATATTTTTATCCTCAATATCCTCAGGCCAAGACTCCTGGTTTTTCACAGCATTCAGCCCATACTGCTGCTGATAATTCCCAGCCCTTTGCGTGATGTTCGTGTTTTTCATCTCATCCCACCATCATCTAATCTCTCTTTGATCTCTCAGATCTCCTAGCTCGTCGAGATGTCACACTGTTCAGTGTTCGCCGGTAAATCCGAGCAAGAGCCATTCATAGTCATGGACTTCTGGCACTCTGCCATCTATATTTTAATACTGCGCTGTTGGCACTGTCCCTAATTGGGCGAGTGGAAGCCCTATCGGCCTCCGGAGTATATCGTGTGGTAACATGTTCCCTGGTGGTTGCAGGGGACAAGCTGTCGACTGCGTAGAACTTGCATAACGCGCATGCCTCCTCTCACGATCTTACACCCCCACTATTCACAGCGCTCCCATCGTCTGAGTTACACGATCCGAAGCAAAACGCTCCCTATTTGGTATTCTTCGGCCCCGAATCCTTCAATTTCGGCAACGTCCCATCTCGTGTATACCTACGAGTCTATGCGGTTGCATAGTGTCTATGGGTTCGACACTGAATATCACGACGCTGTTATTTCGGATATATTTTGAATGGTAGAATTCTTTATAATTTAATAATAATTATACTTTCGAGACTGGCGGAGATTGAAACTTCTGCGAGTCTGCCGTGTAGCGGCCACGGGTAAGATGCCTCGCACGGCGCTGTCTTCACCTCTTATCGTAACCAGAGTAGTGCGACGAGGAGGTAACCTTGAGAAATGTCAGCAGATATTTTGAATATCATCTAGGGTCTTGACATGAGGATTCAATCGAAATTGACGCGCAAGATTTGGTGTCAACGCCTAGCGCCCTGGACCAGTGGGATACCTTCTTGCCGTCGAGGTCGGTATTGGGGTAGAAGATGTCGATGAGGTCCTGATCTGAGGAATGTTCTATACAGCTAGGTTTTTGGAGGTTTTCGGTCATGGATCGAGCAAGGATCCCTGAAGGTCATGATATATAGGGAAGTATTAGTTCGCACGGTAGTGACAGGAACCATCAAGAACAGATGCCGAACAAGGCACGGTCCACTCCATGGAACAACTGAATCAGCAGTTCATCGCTGTTCCCAACATCTCTCATTCCCAAACATGGATGATTATGGAACAGATTAAACCTGATTACATAAACTCGAAGAGGAGCCAGGAAACAGCAAGTGTGGGTGACCAAGCCTGCGCCTCGCACAGTGTTGTCCTCACCTCTTCTAGCTGGGCTCAACCACGCTTCCAAGTTCATCAGATGAGGCTCCGGCAACTTCGAGCGGCAACGAATCTCTCCTTACTATTCCCAGTCATCCTATTCTATATTTGCTCTCGTAATACCAACCAGTTTCAACAGTATACACTGCAGCACTCTGGACTCGGATCCCCTCGACCGCTCGATGCTAGAACACATAACAGTGACGAGAGTCTGGCGATACTGCAGACCTTCAAGTTATGGATGCATCCCTTGCCCTCCGCCCGAGCAAGATCAGGATGACGGTCGGTCCGGTCGCGATCCACTGATTCCACATCGATATAGCCGAGCATCACCTCCCTCCATGATCCGGGCATCAGGCATCGCCGCATCAGTGATGCCCAGCTGTATCCAATGATCAATCGATCATACTTAACACATAGTAACGACTGTTCGAATTCCAGCTGTATGACTTCGCTTCGGCGATTTTGGGGCACGACCGTGTTGGCTGTCGGGGAGGCTTCGCACAGCCCGCTCGTCACCAGTGCGTCTCGCTGCTGACGCTAATCCTCTACTATGTTCTATTACACCCCCAGGTTTGGGGGTTGCAAGGTAAAATATGCAACCCATAGATGTCCGTCTTGTCCCTCCATGCATAGGACACCCACAATGGCGTAGCTTAATTGTAAGAGTACCGAACCTTACCATCCATCTTCGACAACTCATATCAGATCAAAATCCAATGATGTTCGCACTACACGGTTCAAACGATCTGGCTGATTCCTTGAAACAATCATGAATGAATTGTAAACATAAGTAATCGATAGACATAATTGCGTAGACATAGGTAAACGAGGAAAGACATACAGAGGTAGGACAAAGTTAGAGAGGCAAAAGGACCGAGATGAGTAGCAACGAGAAGTTGGAGTAGCGGAGGACGGCGACTAAGCGCCTACGACGTGGCGGCACCCCCTCGTATGATTTTCCAGACGAGATTGATGGACGTAAGATTTGTCGCAACCGGGGCAACGATACTCGTTCTTGCCGTTGGCAGTCTGCTTCCTTGGGGACGATCGAGTCGGCTGTTGAGGAGGCCTAGCATAAGCAGTCTTCCGTGGGCTCTTGGGCTGGGACACCTTCATTGAGGAGCGGTCGTTGGGCACCACCGACACGGAAGGCAAGTGACCAGTGGAGCGTTGCAAGGCGGGAGCAGGGTAGTAGCCCATGTCGTGTAGAGCAATGATGAGAGACGGATCTGGTGTAGTACAACGACGATAGTCCTCGCCCTCCTCCAAAGGCTCTAGGAAGTTCCAGACCCAATGGTGTTCGCCAACGCCTTCCGGAAAAAGTGATTTAGGAGGCGCTGGAATGGGGCCTTGGCGGCCATACTGAGGGTCTTGTCTACCTGCAGTGGGGCTGGCGATAGAAATCCTGTTCGTCCTCGGCTGGGGCTGCGCTTCGAGTTGCGGAAACAACCCAATGCAATAGTTTATAAAGCATTCAAGGTCGTCTTCTCCTCTGACGTACTTGACCGCGAGCAAGGAGTCGGGTGCATTTGGTTTGAGTTTCCAAACGACGGGGTTGATATCGGCAGAGCTATCGTAGGTGCGGTGGTTCATAGTTCAACAGTGACTGAAGTCGATGGGAGAGGTATAAGGCTGGTTAGACAGAGTAGATGAGGTCGTTGGTTGATGATTTGGGAAGACAGGCAAGCCGGATTTTATAGAGTTTCGAGTATGCCACAGCGTAGCCCAATATTACGATGTGGTTTTCCATTGTCTTGATATGCGACCAGATCCAGATACCTCGCGGAACGAATGTTCAGGGACGAAGGCCACAGAATCATTGAACGCGGAGTGGCATAGCACGGCCAGTGGTCTGAGAGTCAGATCTCCGCTCAGTCTGGCCCGATATAGTATTGCGGCCTCATTGTCACAAGGAGAGGACAATGCACATATACTTGGGTGGTATGTATCCAAGCGGGTCTTGACCAAGCGTATACCGCAGCAGCCAGCAACATGCCAGGCGGCAGGAGTGAGACGTGGCAAGTGCGAGAGTTGGACTGAATATTCGCCACGAATATGGTGACATAGAGAGAGCCTCAGAATCTCGAGCGGGGGCTGGGGCCATTGTTGTTGGCAGCGATGGGTTGTGGTGTGGTTATGATGTGTGACGGTCGAGTTCAAGGGAGATCAACTTCGGCACACGGGCGCCTGTCAATAAAAAGCCATAGGGGAGACAGGAGTCTCTGTGCTGCAAGGAGCAACCCAGGAAGGGATTCGAACGTCTATAGTAAACCATATCAGACTTATAATCTCCTCATACAGAGTTGGATCGCCAAGATGTCAAAACAGATGTATTGGATAGAGCCAGGCCCTATGCATATGAGGTACACGAAAGCACAAAATGTCGGTCAAAGCAACGTAGAGTACTTGTGAATGAAAATCAGGGACAGATAAAGGTGTCAACGAAGGAACGAGACGTCCGTACGGAAGATATGGGTAAATTTTTGGGTATGGCGGACGAAAAGAGACACAGTAGAGCGGCGGAATATTACATGTGAAGGAGTAAAGGAATTTCGTCTGGGTCCGTAGCAGAATAAGACTCCCATTTACCAAACATGGTGAAGAACCGACGTGGCACGAAGGACCCGAAACCGATAGTCACCGTGCACAGGTTTAAGAAACCTCTAAAGGGCGCGGGGTCGCGGCCTCAGCTGTGAGGATGGTATCAACAACGGCGATTTTGGGCGGGTCAATTGGACCAGGAGCTTGGTTGACAACCTCTACAACAAGAGGACCTTCATCGGCGACAGCTCCCTTGGCTGGGGAATTACATGAGCATCAGTTCCAAATTTCAGAGGGGTAGACACGACTCACCACTGCCATTGAGCAGTTTGGGCGCCGCAGTGGCCTTTGGGATAGTGATCACGGCTTCGTTACCATGAGGGATGGGAGGAATGGGAAGGGGAGGGACATGCGACATCTGGCGAAGTTGAACGATGAGATCGCCCTGCTTAGTGAAGACAGGGCTGGCGAGCTCGTAGACGGAGAGGCCTGCAGAGAACCAATGCCAGTGGCCTTCCAAGGCGTGCTTGAGCTCAGCAAGCACAGCATCGAGGTCGATGACATCGGGGAGATGCTTCTTAAGCATGGTTTCAGTGTCGATGGTCCAAGCCCCGGTAACCTCGGTTCGCTCAAAGACGGGGCACGCCTTCTGGACGAGCGTGACGCTGAGACCGCCAGGTGTGGTCACAAGACGGATAATGGCGGACCACCTCGCCACAGTTTTCTTACTGCGTAAGGGAAGTAAGCATCGAGCGAGAAGCCCTGGATCGACAACTTACGTTCGCTCCTCCTTCATATCCTTGACACGGAGCACCGATTCGCCATTGAGCTTGATTTCCATAATTCCTGCGCGGTACGTAGTAGGAATGACGAGCTGGTTCTTGGTGTGGCCTGAGAGGATGATTGTCAGATAGATACCATAGTGGATGTGCGAGAATACCTACACAGGACGGAGAAGCCACTGGAGGCATGACGGGTACCTTCATGTTCGTAAGTCCACTCGTCGCGATGTTCCCAGCCATATTCAAGCCAGTCAGCGGTACCGTTGAGAAGCTTCCAGTCGCACGGCTTGTTCTTGCGGTAGCGGTGCTTGTCCCAAGTCGTGAGGTAAACGTTCCACTCCTCTTCATTCTCCTCTGGGAAGCGAGGAACAACAGTTGTCTTGGCGTTAATGATAGCGAGCCTGGGCAGCAGACGACCTTCGAGGTAGATACCCTTCGCGACGCACAGCGTCCCGTGAGACCTCGGGAACACCCAACCGTTGCCCCAAGCAATGCTGAGATCCTTGGGGAATCCACGACCGCCAGTCATTCCCAGCACCAACAGAACGGGGGCCGTATGCTTGTAGGCGCAATTGGTGATCGTGGTGGATTCTTTGGAGACGATCTGGTAAGTAACGGAAGTGATGCCCATCTCGTAGCCAGGCTTGATCGGGGTAGAAACGACGGGGACTGAATGGATGACGTTATGGCCGGCGCAACTCAACTCTTTGAGGTAGAAATTCATGTAGTGAAGGATGGTTTCCAGTCGGGAGACAGCATTGTGGGAGCGCACAACTATCTCTGTATGGGACTTTGCGTCGCGGAGAAGGCTGATAATATCGCCAGCGTCGTCCTCGAGAGAATCGGAACGAGGCGTTCCCCACATTCCAGGCATCAACGATTGTTTGCCAATGTAGACAGCATCTATTGAAGCCTTGAATCAGTATCTATGGAATGAAGCAGGAAGAAGAAACACGAACTTGCGAAATCGAGGACGATGTGGCGTACTGTCTGGTAGGGGCCACAGACAGGGGATTGACGGAACCTCTCCAGAACGAAAGGATGCCAAGGAAGTTCGTGAGTATCGACCATCTTGATGGGAACTTCATAGGCAATATTCCAGGACTCAAAGCTATGCTCTTCGTCGCCCCTGCGTACTAAACTTCAGTGGGGTGCGGCAGGGATAGGGGGAGAAGCGCTTACCTCCTCAATCTCATCTTTCCAGACTCAATGGTGAAAACAACGAGGGCGTATCCGTTGGACAACAACTTAACCTTGGCAAGTCCAAACTCGGCGTGGAAGTGCTCGTAGGTCCACTTAGTCAAGCAGTCTTCAGGGAATTTGCCACGGAGCCAACGGAACAGGGCGTTGATAGACTCCTCAGAGATGGCCACGACGTGGTCAACGCCATAGAGAGTAATCTTGCGCACGGTCTCACCCCACATAACGACTTGATTTTGCTGCATGCCGGTGTCGTCCGAAACTACCTTCCACTCTGCCTCATCGTCGCTAATGCCGCTGAACTCGGGGCCTTCGTCGAAGATCGCGTGAGGCGAGAAGATGACATGGTAGTTGTAGGAGACGAGAAGCGACAAGTACTCCTCGGAAATGAACTTGAGGATGACCTCTAAGAAATTGGCGCGATGTTCTTTAGGGACGTCCAAAATTGAGTAGTGTTCGCAGAAGCGAGCAGCTAAAGAAATCGTTAGACGAGGCTTCAAACCGATACAATACTAAAGAGCACGTACATCCCATGTTCAGTTTGAGCAGAGTAACTTCGTTGGTCTTGTCCTGCACGACATCGAGAACGAATGCAAACGTCCAACCGTTGAAGGTATGGATGGGTTTGCTGAATGACGTGAGCCAATTTAATCGCGAAAATAGGTAGATACTTACGTAGAGTAGTCGGGACCATCATAAAAGCTCACTGTAGAGGCCGTCAAGTACAAGACAACCTCAGTTTTGCACAACGGCCGGACGATCTGGGGAGCAAATGAAATGTGGAAGTGGCGTTCAGATGTAGGAAGCCAATGGCTCTTGAGTTCGTAGATGCAGTTTGCGAGCGGGTCCGACGGAGGGCGCGTAGAGAAGGCGCGTGCCGCGACGTCAAGCCAAGCAGTTGTGAGATACTGGTTGATGGCCTTCACGCTGGTTCCGTAGATGTCCAAATCGGTGCACAATCCGGGCTGATCGAAGGCGTTGCTGACAAGGGAGTAGTTGAACATGTGCCTGTACGTGTCGCTCTCGAAGTCGGGAAGGTCGAAAATGACATGGTTGCCGGCCAACTGAAGGAACTCGAGGTACTTCCTCATGTAGAACGCGACGGCGTCCCGGACACCGGTCTTGCCTTTGGAGTTGAAACCAACCATCTTGGCACCTTGATAGTATCATTAGCGAGGCCCTTGCTTAAGACGTCCACGATACCTACTCGCAAAGTCGAAGATGATCATCTGAATGCGGTGCTTGGGGCCGTTGCCAATCTTCGTATCATTGCCTTCGAGGATTCGGCGCGTGAAGTTGAGGCGGAAGGTCACATCCCAATTGTCGAAGGGGACGTTCTCTTTGCTACTGGCTGGTTGAGCAACACAATTATCTAGACTGAACGCGTCAACTCACGGGCTAGGCTTGTATCCGCTGACGTTCGAACGGCTGGGATAGATCGAGTTGAAGTGGCCCTTGTCCAGCTTCAAGTATAACGCGACTTCGTGGTTGCAGATGAACTCCAACTTGGGCTCGCCGAAAAACCCATCGAAGTAGAGCGACTCCTTAGGGATTTGGCCGTGGGGGACCCTTCTGCCGGCGTAATGCCATTCAGCGAGAGCTCGAGTGAACTTGTGTTTATCGTAGTGGTGCGACCGCATATCGACGGCACTGGAGGGGCCATCGAAGTTGACGCATTCAAGAGCGTTCATGTAGGCCGCGGTGAGCTGAGCACTGACATAGCGGGCAGAGAGAGACGCGCTGTTGTTGTTAAGACACATATCGAAGAGACGATGAGAGGTTTAGATTGCTGGTGGGCTGGTGAAGTTCATTCTCGTCTGGTCGTCGTTTTTATAGCGCAGGTTGGCTGATAGGCGACCAAATGACAGCTTAGTCTGTCTTCTCAGCTGGTCTCCAAATATCGGAAATGTGTGCCACCGACGAAAAACAACGGAGTATCTATTCTGCTGCAAGAATAGCGTCGTGAGAGACATGTCGATCTGAGTTCGCCTTCGTGCCTCTGACATTGATCTCGGGTCCAAAACCTGCCCAAAACCTGTCCTTGAAAGTATGTGACATTATGATCCCGGGTAGTTGTAATAACATTATGAGTTGGTTCAGGCAAACAAAATCCTCTGAATAATTGTAAGTTAGGACGTTGTCTGAAAACTGGAAGTAGATTCACCCGACCTTGAACATAGATAGTCTTGTCAGGAAGAAGTGGACGTGGCGCTGAGATGGTCCAAAACAGGCAACCGGGGGTATGCCCCTACCGTATAGATGCCTCCAGACAAGCGTCGCCTGACCATCTGCTCCACGGCCGCATATAGCTTAAAGGAGACCTGGGCATAAATCGACGCGAACGGTAAATCTTGCATAAAAATAAAGGATATCAATACAATGCTCAAGGGGCGCAACTGCTTAACTCGGTGGTTGGTACGACGGACTTGTAGATACAGGCGAACGACTTTTGCGGATAATTGCCCTATATTGCAGCCGCAGGCACAAGGTTGGGAGGTGGGATGGACGCGTCGACCGATATCATCAACAGTGAGAATCGGTGTTATGATGGCACCGTATGAAGGTACCCTGGTCCCATCTGGTTGGACGCCTGGCACACATATGTTCTTTGTCTCCAAGCACAGAGACATGAGGGTGTATCTACCCATTTCCCCTCAGAGCGCTTGACTATTCGCATCCACAGATGCACACCATGACCAGTCGCTGCCAATCCGGTATAGGCTGTGGTGGCCAAATTACAGTGAATGACTGATGACGATTGAGCGTTCCAAGGTGGGCGTAGGGGGGATTTGAAGCTGATGGAGAGCAATGGAAGCCCGTCATCTAATTGAAGCAGAGGATTGCGTGTCTAGTGACCTTACAACTCGAAAGCTCCGGTGCTCGATTTGCAACAGGAGACGCACGTTGTGGTGAGCTGAATTGCGACATCCTCTCACGAGCTTCGATCGTGAGTTGAGTGCTGGTCACGATCCAGGGCGAGCTACATGCCGAAGGTGACTTGGAGCACAGATGCGGTCTAGACAAGGAACTTTTGCCTATGTCTAGCGGCCTTCGACACGCATGAAGTAAGATGTAGGATCGGAAATCCCAGACACCGAGCGACTCTGAATTCCGTTACGAGGTGAACCAATCATATTGAATGGAAGGGGGACCTACAAATGATTGCTTTCAGGCGTTAACAGGAGCCGGAAGTCTGAATTAATTGGGTGACGGGAGATAGATAATACATGAGTGAGAATGGCGGCGGCGAAGACAGGCGTTTCAATCCAAAAAGACCCAACATGCGATCGATATGCGCGGGGGTTTCACGGTGGCATTTTGTGGTAACGCCAATCAGCCTAATTGGTTCGGCGTGAGCCGAAGCACCATTGCTACTCGCATCAGGTTAGACTCGATCCAGTCTACTTCCTCTGTCCCAGAGGGAAAGATGAGAAATCGGAATCGGAAGGGTATCGATTCTCAACGTACAAGAGTAATCCGATGCAAAGCAAGGTGCGCGGGCGAGTTATCAGAGCAAGATTTTATTGTCCAAGACCTTGGGAATTGCATGGTCATATCGAAATGCATACGATAGCAGGGTGCCGGAATAATGTACAGACAGGAATATTGTCCCATAGCAAATGAGCCCTTGTGGGCCTCACAGATGATCTTGTCAGCAGTCCCCTGAGCCGTTGACATCCTACATCAGCTCGCCTATCATTGAAACAATAACAGACAAATACCGAAAGTCAAAGGCACGGCCCCGGTGAAAGAATTCGCCCGTGATGATAACGGACACTCCTGCGGAAAGTCGAACTAGATTTGAACCACGACAATGAAGGGGTAAGGATGCTAGAAGAAATGAACCTCGAACGGATGTCAGGCCCTCCGGAATCAAAGAATTTGATATTTCCGCAGCGGCGCCGACTCACAAGGCAACCTTCGCTGACAGCGCGATGAGCTCTAGCAATTTGACCCAATCAGCTACCTGCGGTAGAGTGTTGGATAGACCCAAGTCCTTACTCAATCATCATTCATCATTCACCATAGCCGCGCCAGACGCATACAAGATTCCAAGTGACTGAAGTCCCGGCAGGCGAGCTTCGGGTATCGGAGGTCTAAAGAAAACGCTTCGCAGAGCACCATGGCGACGAAGGTGGACAAGCTGAGCGTCCAGCTGTTCCCAGACCGGGTCATCTGCGTATCGCTCCGCCTCCCTGAATGAAAGCGCTAGATACTCCAGTACCCGAGGTGAGGGAATTTTGGTGATGCAATCGGCAGCACGCTGAACGGCATTGCTCAACGAGAACGATTGAGAGTAGAAGGGATAGTCGAGTTCGATGTTTAGGGATCGCAGATTCGGTAAATGCCATGGCGCCGTAAGGAAAGCTGTTGCTTCAATGGGTTCAGGATCGCCCGGGTTATCTGCAAAAGGATGAGCAAGCCTCAAAGCCTAGAACGATTGGGAAGAACTTACCAAACATCAATGTGAGTGTCATCGAAGAGAGCCTAGACAAGCTTGAGGTCGGTACAATCATGGGTAGATATCTTAGACTGAGCGCATCCGAGCTCCAAGTCAAAGACTCGAGTTCAGGCGTTGAAAGGTGGTATTGACCGATGGGTGAGTATCCACGACTGGATGTTAGCTGAATGGATCGAAGCTTGGGAAGGACGATTCTGAGAGCTGGATTGGGAGTGACCTGAACCAGCTCCCATGAGATATATAGCTGGCGCAAGCTAAGGACCTCTAGCGAGGCAGAAGAAGAGCGAAGAAGGCCGGCAAGCTCGTCAGCAGCCTCCGAGAATCGCCATGATGCCAACGCCAATGTCCTCAGCGACGGAGAGGCAACGAGGCGTTGGAAGGAAGATTCAACCATGTTGGGCATCCTGTCCCATCGGGTCCTGGGAGTAGTAGCTAATGAAAGCCGCAGGATGTTAGGAAACAACGTGTGAAGGCGAGACATAGCATCTTTGCGAGAGGTAACATCGAAGGTTTGCCAGATCACCACAAGTTCACGGACATGTGAAGCGAGGTGTGGGGACCCTCCGAAGAATGCAACATCGTCAAGACAGTGAACTGGAGTGATCACAGCTCGATGGAATATGCGCTCTCGAGTGAACGGAAGCCAATCTCGACTGACTAACGAACACGCCCGCAGTTCGAGAGAGTATTCATCGAGGTACGAAATGATATGAGCGACTACTTCTGGTGGCAAATGGGGCATCGAGGTTCTAATCTCCCAGGGTACGAGTTCTTATATACAACCGAATAAGCCACGTGGCAGTGATCTGAAGGCTATACTATGTTTTCAACCTAGATAAGAGACAGTCGGTGAGGAGGATTATGGATTGAGCAAAAGACGAGGGGTTCAGTTCCAATGGTAAAATCAACACAGTCCGACGACTCAGCAACAGCTTCTAGTTGATAATTTATAGATTGCTCATCACGAGAGGGGTCCGTAGCTAAGTGCATAAGGATGATAAGGACATACCTAGCAGGAAGACAATGCCGAAGAGCACATCGACCTACAAAAGATTAAATCAGTACAACTTCGCAAAGATGTACAAGCAAAGAATCAGAGGGGGTTGCCCGATAAATGAGCTGTGGCGGGCATTTTCGGCAGTGATTGTACGAAGACCGTCGTGATAAAGCATCATATGCACAAGATATAGATGAAGGAAGCTCACATAATCAATCGCGCGACAATGCATCCGGTACGGGAACAGTCCAGCCCCGAGTTACGACGCTACCTAACATGAATTCAGCAATCTTGGAACGAAGATCGAAGTGACGATGAAAGAAGAGATCAGGTTATAAAACAGCCTTGGATTTGTCGTCAAAGTCCATCGAAGTTTAAACGATGGACTCAGGCGGTAACTCCATTGTATCATCCTATGAGTATATGAAATGGACAATCACCTTCTGCAAATCGGTCCAGTAAACGGGGGGCAACTATACAAAGCAATTGTAAGCACAAGGTTCAAACAAACAAATAGGACAAGGCGGGATATTTCAGTGGATTGACAGATAATGATGAAAGCATCGAGCGCATGGCTCTCAGATACTCTAGTTTGAATGATAGTTCATCACCAGGGAGATGACGGGAAGAGGGAGTCGTCAATCTACAGGAAACCGCTAGCTCACCTAGATATTCACTCGAGATATAGCCATCCCACGACAGGTAACTTGCTGAGCCAAGTGGCCGTAAGGAATCTGCACGTTGAACATGAGCTTCAGTCAAGGAGGGGATATGGAAACCGATCAGTGTAACTATGACAAAAAAACGCGACCCATTGTGAGCCTGCCTGGTGAGCAAGGACACTCGCAAAAGACAAAATATCATCACTTCGAAAGGGTAAGAAGAGTAACTCACCGTCTAATCCATCGCTTGATGTTGCGACTTCGTGCAGTTCGCGTTTTGGTGTGGAGGAATGAAAAAAATTCCGCTTATGTATTTTCAGCGGCTACTTTAGGGCTGGTCTTTACTCACGTGAAGCCCCTGAACCGACTGCCCCGCCAAGTAGTCTTGCCAAGCCATTCCTCTCCAGTTTACTTCCGACTTCAAATCATGCCTCCTCCGACAAGTCCCTGAAGGCCAACCTTCGATGATTTGCTCCTGCCCTCATCTTCCTCCATATTTGCAAAATCAATACAAACATCGACCGGTATACGTCACATGCCTTTCAAGGAAACTTGTCACCAAGGCACGAGGTGACTAGTGTCTGGACCGCAACTGAATATCGGACTGTTGATTCAGGATGAGCGCCAGTGTGCTTGGTATCCGATGCCAGCTTACCCGCATCTATGGTGACAGGTGCTCATCTTCATTGTGCTGAGGAAGAAATGTCGCTGTCCCGTTGGACGGCCTCCGCGCGTGCGGCCTCTCGATGCCAGCCCTTCTACGCCTTCTGCCGCCTCGTTTGCGGACCTTCTCGAGTACGCTACTGTCTCAGCGCAGATAACCAGGCTCCTGATGGCTTCCTCGCTTAAGACCACTTCGGAGACCTGAGGCATCGCCAGGGGACACGTATGGGTACCCAGATGGGCTAGGTGATCTCATTATCGGTTCCGAATGCGACTGGCTCCCTTCGTGAACTGGGCCGGTGACCTTTCACTCGAACCATGTTGCTGGCTCGAATTTCTCGAAGCTCCTGAACTGCTACGAATCTCCTTGGTTCTCCTCTCGACCTATTGACCGACCTCCGTACTCCAATAGATCGCATCCCCAATCTAATGGATCGGAGATTCTCTTTTTCTCGCCCGTTGTACTTCCGAAAGAATAATGAAACTCGAGGCACACTGTTACCGTGTCAGCCGCGGTTTAAAAATACCACAACAGGGTGAATATCCGTAGTATCCATGCCGAAGGTGATGATTTTGGGGATATCTTATCATATGTCGCTCATATCATGGTACACTAGTTCCGCCATTAAAGTGACAAGTGCGGCTACAGAAACTATAATTGGCCACTTGGTCCGGGGTTGACGCCTAGAAGCAGGCTCTGCTGGCTATCGGCATCCCAAACATCCCAAAATACGGACCATATATCTCCAGGCTTGCTCTTGGAATGGACCTGCCATCGACACTCTTGCCCCAGCGTCCTTCTCTCATCACTGCCTGACGGTGCGCGCTCGGGACTTTCCGACCCACCTCACAGTGTTAACAGTACTCGGACCACCATACCGCTCCATCCCTGTCATGAGGCCCCTACAATCTCCAGGGATGACCTTCCCTAACGGCTTGACAGTGCAACTGGACGTCGAGCTTACGACGGTGCCACTACATACCACGGTGCTTGGAATTGGTCGTCGAATCTCGACTCCCTCCTGACATAACGCCTAACAAGACTTCTCCACTTCTCTGATGCTGGATACGTATGACCTGTGTACAACAATCTGGCCTTTCCCTATTGGCGAGTCTCAGCAGCGGGTTAGTGCGCGCTTTCGGCCCTGAAGCTAATCGGAGCGTCCGCAAGGATGCGTTGCATCCATGAATGGGATGTACCACATCATCATGAATCGATGCCCTTCCTGCAGTCGACTCAGCTAAAAATACTGCAGCGCTACGCAATGTGGAGCTATTAATACAAGATGTGTCTATTCTTGGGAGACGTCCACGGGGGTTCTTATTCTATCCGAGTGTCTTCGTTTTGGCACGAGGCCCTTCTTAAGTTCTTGCTCCGCCGTCTCTCTTGTCACTGGTTCCACGACACCACTCCCCTCGCTTTTCTTTCTCGTCATAAGACTGGGTGATCATGAGACGTGGCACTTAGGGACTTATCTCGTCAGCAGAAAATCAAGCCGAATGATGAAGCGAAAAAATCGTAAACATCTATCAGAGGTGCGTAATTTACATGTATATATACACGATTTAATTATTCTGAGGGTCATTCATCAAGGCGAAATATTTTTTCGTGAGTTCATAACATGATATTGCTTAGTTGCCCTTAGCTGGGCCCATAACCGTGGGCTTGACTTTCTGCAGGTGCGAGATCGTGTCATCGGAGAGGCCAAGGTGAGCCTTGACCAAGTCTGGAGGAGTAAGAGCCAGCCATTGGTTCAAGCTGATGTCTTCGAAGCGATCTACACGGACGGTGAGCAGTTGGGTCTGCGTCACAAACGCTGTTCCTGCTTACCACTGTTGAAGATTTCGAGGAACGTGACGGTGGAGTTGCCGATGTTCTCAACGTAGTGGCCTAGAGGCAATTCATGTCAGCTGCGCATTAGGGCACTAGGTCTGGCAACTTCTACCCATGGTGGCAGGGACATAACCTATAACCGGGCTGGTGTCAGTGACGGCGGTAGAAGGAGCCGCATAAGCGTACCAATGTCGCCGGCTTGGTAGTTGAAGGTTCTCGCGGTGCCCTGGGATGCGAAGATGGTGACACGGGCTTGACCCTCACTAGAGGATCATCAGCTCTGGTCAATGAAGCAGTCGCAACGAATATCGCACATGAAGAAGCTCCATTCATCCTGAGTGGGGTGCCACTGGAAACCGGTGAGTCGGCCGAACAAACTCTAGGTATGTAGTAATCTTACGTGAAGTTCTCTGCGGCGATATGAGTAAGGATTCGGCACCAAATGTATCACGGGACGCACCTGATCGCACCGGGCTCAATGGTAACTTCGGCCATCGCAATGGTTTTGGAAATCTTGAACGTCGAGGAGTCGACGACCTTGACCGATCCACCGGATAGTTGGGTAGGTTTGACCTGGGACAAAGCGAACGAGAACGGATCAGGGACGGTTCCCTGGGGACTGTTCGGAGCTTGAGCATCATCTGGGGGTGGGGCTACGAGGGAGAGTTGATTATCGCAAGTCAGAATATGATGGCCGTCCGGACTAACCGCTGGGGAAGATGTAAAGTTCTTCGGCAGGGATGTGATTGAAGGACGTGATCCCGGTCTGGAAGTTGCGGGCGATGACTAGCATGGGAAGTAACGTTAGGTATGATGACACTGAGTCCGGCATGAACTAACCTTCGGCAGGCACATGGGCCAACCAGTCGGTCAACTTCCATGGGAAATGATGGTGAGTAAAGGTGTATAGCGATTACAATCATAGAACTGACCAAGAACGTCGAATCTTCGCTGAAGTTCCCATCATCAAAGACCTGATCATCGTTGAGTAAGGTGAGCTATTTCTAATATCATTGGGGCGTACCAGAATAAATTCGGAGCCATCTGGGTCATCCGCGGTGGCTTGGAGAGAATGGGGGACGCCAGGAGGGAAGAACCAAAGGTCACCAGCTTTCTGCGAGAAATTGAGATTTATGCCGTTCACTCATATTGGACACATACCACAGTGGCAAGGAAGTTTCGGCCCTGGGAGTCGACCGCTGTGATCTGCGTGGAGCCCTGCAGCGCTTTAGCAACCAGGTAGGATTCTTTGAAAAGGACACTAGTACCTTCAAGACATACGCCCACTAGACGATGAAGGATAAGTTTAGTAGAGATAGCCTCCCCGTCGGAACTGACTAACCTCAGACGTTTTGTGCCAGTGCAATTCCCTGAGAAAATTGTTAGACGGTGCGAATGGCATCGGCGGATATTGAGCATTACCTGACGGCGCCAGCCTCGAGGCGCATATTGACACTGGCCATCGCTTCAGGTGCTATGAGCTTCGTTCCAGTTGTGGCGATCGTTACACCTACCAGTAGCGATGGGCATGACACCGACTAGAGTGGTATTCAGTAAAGAAGTACATGAATTATGTAGAGCTGCTAACCGTTCTCCTGGCGAGCCCAACCACCGGTCTGAAGGCGGTTATGACTCATACTGAATGGCCATTTGGCATTGGGTCTGCAACAACGTTAGCGGCAGCTCAAAGCGTAGGTGGAATACACATACATGCTACCCGAATCTGTGGTCGGGGGTGCCAGGAAGTCAGGATTTTGTTGTGAAAGCTCAAGATTGCTTGGGCCCATCAAGGATGCGCCGAGGCCGTCTCGAATAGGCTGAGCGTCGGTGCTGGTATCGCCAATGGCCCACATGGGTGTGTTGGGGTTCAAGTCAATGAATGGTACAGTTGCGGTGGCATCAACTGCAGAAGACGTCGCTGTTCCATGAGCAGTCGACGAACGTCGTTCAGAGTCCGACGATCCGGCGAGCGCAGAGGATGCGGCAGGTGCAGAGGAGATAGCGGATGATACGATGGAAGAAGCTGGAAGTGGTGCCGATGAGACCGCAGAGCTGTGAGGTACAGGGGCAGATGCAGACTGAACCGAAGAACTTGGAGCAGGGGCTCCAAGAACGTTCGAGGCAAAGAGGACTGAACAGAGGCAGAACGTGAGGCTGATCATCGTACAAGGCGGGAGGCGCGGTGTGCACTGAGGAAACTTTGGGACATGGGGACACCTTTTATAGCTGGCGCAGCGTCATGCCACTTCAATTCCTCGTAAAAGGAAGCCTGCACTCCTACGCGTACCAGTACAGCGGAAGTGTTCGCTTCGCGACATAAGGGAGACCGTGAGTGAAAACTTCGGTTGCTCACTAATTTGGATGCTTGGTACCTCTTGACACGCACTCCCGTGTACTACGGGAGGAGTAGGAGGCGTCATCCGACTCGTACCTAAAGTTGGAACTCGTGGAGGCTTGCATATTGGCGTAGATGGTCGTAGACTAAGACACAGAAGCCTGCATCCCGGAATGTCACGAAAAATTGACGACACAAGACGCGGAAACAAAGCACCTGACGATTGGGACGAGTATGCCCACATGGACACCAGCGTTTGCCTTCGTTTCTCCCAATTTTCAACCGCTGCTGAGCGGGTACGATCTTGAGGAGGAGTGATTTCTAAAGAACACCTAAGAATAGATCGCCGTCATCTGTTGGAGAAGCGTAAACATAGAGCCAGAGTCTTCTGATACACATGCCGTTGGGCGGCTCCGGCATCGAGTTACCTAACAATAGATTAGATGGCCGCAAAACGAGGAAAGCCAGATCGGTTCGCTGGAGTTCGCGGTCTGCGTTCCCGTGCACAAGAATGGCCTAATCCATGCTTATCCAGTAATTTACTCATAGTCCCTTATACCCTCGGGAACAAGAATCCCTGACGTTCGTTCAGCACAGTGGTAGGCCAAGGACGATTGAATAAATGGCATACTTACCTTCTCGACAGCAGCTACCGGAACCTCTGAATTACCACCCAAAATTCAGCATGGACGTTCGTCAGCACGGCAGCAGACTTCGTCAAATTGGGGGACTCGGACCAGGAACCCGCCAACTCACTCTCCATGGGGGATGGCGTTCTCATCACGACGACGACGCAACAAATGTAAGCATTTCATTGAGCGCCCGCGCCATGAACAGGAGAAGAACAGGGCTAAGAATAAGAATAAAAACCGCGAATCTATGGCTGAGTTGGGCTGGCAACAGTGTGGAGAAGGGGTACAAGCAAATGGATTCTGTAAACTCCGTCTGGTCGTGGTTCATCCTATGGGGGCCGTGTCCGAGGATAGGCAGGTAGATCATCGACGAAACGCAAAGAAGGGGGGCCTGGTGATGCTGGCCCGATATTCCGGCTGTCCATACGCCGGTGGCAATTGCTCGCAGAGGTGGACTGGCGCCACCACCCTGGCTGCAATGTCGTTCAGAAAGAGAGCGGCCTGCCGGAGTATTTGTGAACAGATGGGGATTCGAAGATATAAATATTTCGAAGTCTTTCATTAACGGCGGATGCCAATCATAGTAAACAGACATGATGCCTGATGCGTTGCGATAGCTTACATGCCGAGGGAAGGAAGGAGATGACCCAAAGGATTGGCCGGTCACTGCTGGTTCTTCGAACAGACAGGTGGCAAGGATTCTAAAGCTGTAGCCGTCATTCATCCTTCGCCGAGCACACAGTCGAGTTTCTCCAGGATTTAGTGGTCGACGGAGTATATTCCGTGGTCGGGCGGCACTCATTCTCCGGCTATAAGAGCGTGTGGTCGACCAAAGCTTGACAGGTAATACCTTGTGCCTCATTGGCTGAGCGCAGGTCGTTATCGAGAATCTAAATATAGAGCGGCCATATGAGACAAGAATAAACAGAAAATGCTGGTGCCATAACTTGAACTCACTCAAGCATTGCGTGAGCCCCCCTAACAAGGGAGGACGCCAACACGCCTGTTTGCCTCTAATATTCTGATCACTTGATTTACCTCCACAAACCAGCTCAGCCCCTTCACAAACCGCTTACCGCCGTCAACAACGGGGTACTTCATTCGGCAGACAAGCGATCTGTAAGGCAGACCCTGTAGATGTAAATGAAGGTGTTGGATGGAGTTGAAGGGAGGGATATGGAAGCCCAATCTAGCATCCTTATCAGAACCACATTGACTGCATGGTCTGCAACCAAGAAGACAGCGCAAAACATACATGCGCATATGGGGTGCTATGCCCAAGCCGTCGAGGATGCCGTGCCCCACTGCTTCCATCGATTTTACTAGGCAAGTCGTTCAGTCTGGCCCCGTGGCTGGACAATCCCGTACGTATACCTAATTCAATATCGGACCTCCGTAGAGTTTTCACGCTTTCTTTGGCAATAGGTGTGAGACGGAGAAACCGCTAATGTGGTTACTCTGAACATACCTATGTGAGTTTTCGGGATCAATTGAATGTGGTGCATTGATGAGGGACGGTGGTCACGAAAAGCAACAAATACATCGTCCTGGCAGCATTGTCGGTCATGAACGAGTCATAGAAAATTGGCTATCAGAGAACGAATCTATCTACTTACCTCGTGGACTATGTCGAATCCTCTATCGTTGGAAACATGGCAAAAGATACAAGGGCTGGACGGCTCATGTTTGAGGCTTGTGGGGCGCTTCTGCGTACTGTCCCTTGACTTGGTTGAAAATAAGCTCTTAAGCCAAGAGATCATGGACGCTGGGCGCAAGCACCGCGAGTTTTACGGTCTGCTGTGAACCTAGTAGTGAATGAACAGAGCAAGCATGACCAAACAACTCAACAATGCCAGCGCTTGTCTACGGGCGTCTAATCCCGACCTTACCTCTCAACTTGAAGTGGCATGTCCCTTGAGGAGAAATCAGAATGTCCTCATGTTTCTGGCATCTTCGACATTGCTGGACCCAATTCGCAAAATAATATTCTGGAAAAGTATCAGATTGCTGCGGCATGGAATGTTCGCCAGTCCTACAAGGTCATCGAAACTACTAAACGCCGCAAGGTTTGCACACGAGACAAGCGGATAGAATATCAATATTGAATTATTTTCCCAGATTGCCGTTCCTTCTTGTGGAACTTGTGAGCTACCGCTCCCGCGACCGTTCGTCTGCCTACACTGTCCATATTCGGGATGCTGGTCGAGCGGCCATATGACTGCCCATCTCTCCGAGACTGGCCATCTGTTATGTCAGTTACGCGATTCGTCGCGCACCCGGTTTCACTTCGCAAGATAACCGACGCCTCATGTGTCTAATATATCACTTTGATCAGGTACGGATGCGAAGACCGGAGCCGTCTTTTGTTCAGAGTGCGATAACTTTGTGCACCACCCTAAGCCAGAGGCTCTGTTCTTAGCTGCAACGGTCGCCATGGAGGAACGACAAGCGAGTTTGCAAAGTCGGTGATCATGCTAATGTCCTTTCCCACTCTTCTGACGTTGCGTCTCAGCTAAATCACAACGCGAGCATTACCAGGCTTGGGTCCCAACTCCTAAGGAGGCAACGGCCTTAGAAGGGGCGGAACCTATCCCGTGTCAAGGTTCGATCTATTTCCAACTTAGTACTGAACACACCTAAACTACATTCAGCGCGTCGCGGACTTCTTAATCTAGGCCAAACCTGCTTCCTCAATGCCGTTCTTCAGTGCTTTGCGCACAATCCCCTTCTACGTAACTTCTTCCTCAGCGATAAGCACAACTGGAGGCTATGTAAAGCAAAGAACTGTACCTGTTGCGAGATGGATAAGCTCTTTGCGGAAGTAAGCTCCCACAGCTCAACAGGAATGCTGTGGTGTACTAACATAAGACCATAGATCCATTCGGCAGACTCAACGCCCTATGGCCCAACAAGTTTCCTTGCGACAACATGGAGAACATCGCCCGAGCTTGCTGGATATGCTCAACGTGATGCTCACGAATTTTTCATCTCAGCTCTCAATCAGATTCATACAACCTCCCGAGGTTCTACGAACGTCTCCTGCAATTGCATCATCCACTCAACCTTCGCTGGTTTGCTTCAGAGCGATGTCAAGTGCGAACGGTGCGGTAACGTGACAACCACATTTGACCCGATGCTAGACATCAGTTTGGAGCTCAAACGGAAAGGTAGCGATTCGGCTTCTGAAAACACGCTGGCTGGCTGTCTCCGAAGGTGAATACTCGCTTGCAATATCCACGCTTCTTCACGCGCCATCCCCGAGATTGATCCCAGTCCTACTAGATATACGCAGCCAGAGAAGCTTGGAGCCAAAGAATATACTTGTGACAAATGCGGCAAGGCGGGCCAAGTGCGTTGTCTTCTAGCGTCGCCACCCCGGCCCTGACTGCCTGCTCCAGGAAGCCAGCAAGCGGCTCAGCGTCAAGAAGCTACCTCCCGTGCTAAGCTTCCAGCTCAAGGTGTGCCTATGGCCGGTGGCCATCCACTGACATGACGTGTCACTTAATTTGCATGAATAGCGGTTCGAGCATAAGTCAACTGATAAGACTTCGGCCCGTAAGATAGATATGCCAATCAGGTTCCCCGCGACTCTTAACATGGCTCCTTATACCACAATGGCGATGAAGCAGAAGGACAAAGAGAATGCCCCCTCCACATCGTAAGCATGTCGCCTATGACCTCTGCCGATGCTAAAAATATTCCTCGGCTTAAAGCACTGCCGGACTCGATGCCATGTATGACTACGAGCTTTTCGCTGTCATCAATCACGAAGGCCAGATAGATAATGGACATTACACGAGCTATGCCAGATATCAGGACGAGGTACGTAGTGTTTTCATGTATCGAAGCGACGTCGTTCATATGGATGCTATTGGCGAAGTGGTATCGCTTTGATGATGACAAGTAAGTGCTAGGTCCTTCCTTGATTCTCCACGCATTTCTCATGTCCGCATATCGCAAGGGTCACGCACGCCAGTTTGGGTGCCTGTCTAAATTCCGCAGCTTATATGTGCTTTTATGTAAAGCGACATCTGGATTACAAGCCCCATATGACGCCTACGTACGTACGGACGAGGGAAACGGAGGCCGTAAAGGAGAAGAAGATGGAGCTGGAGAAGGAAGCGGCGAGGATGAAGGAAGTAGAGGATGCGTTATTGGCAACGGTATAGTTGGCTTATCATGGCAGCTATATATTCACATTGATGATCGTGCCTCCTTTCGTCCGACCACATGAATGAGAGATGGGAGTATTTGGATACACTATGGGAACTACTGAAACAACGAATGGAAAATCAAGATGGTCCAAAAGAAGCGGTAAGTTTGGTGATATACACGGTGCCGTGTTGGCCGAAATAGAGGCAATAGATTCTAGGGAATAATGTCATTCAACTCCCCTTCTTTCACTCGAATTTCTACGACTTCCACCTCATAGTCGTTTAGAGCGGAGTTTGTAGACGATGCGGACGTAGAGATGAAGCCCGTAGCATGAGGAGGGGACGTGGATGCAACGTCTGGGTCACGGCGAAGAGTCAGATCAGCCAGCATCGCAGCAAGACGAAGGAAACGAACATCTATCCTTGATGTACGGAGGGATAAACAAATCCTGACGTATCAAGGTCAACAGCGGGAGAGAAGCGAGTCGCACTGGAGCTTACTTGGTTCCAGACAAAGCCTTGACTCCTTTGAATGGTCAAGATGGGACGCAAAGTAATTACCTGCTGTCGCGGCCTCTTCTGACGGTGCCTTCGGACTTGGGAGCGTTCGGAATCGACAGCTCGTTGCTTGCCTTTGGCATCTTTCTGGGATGCGGCTAGCTTCTTCGCAACCTCGTCCCCTTCCTCGTCCATATCCATGGTGTCGATGTCATGTCCGCCATCGTCTGTATGCTTCACCGGGCTGTGCTCGGCCTCGGAGTCACTGCTGCGGTCACCAGCGCCTGATCCCCGTCCATAGTCTTCTTCGTCTTCGGAGCACGAGTCTGAGCCGCTATCGCTGCATCCATCTTCAGTGTATGGGATCTGCTCATAGCAAGCCCACGTGGGAGGTGAGGCCGCTCGGCCGATGCGACGGCGGAAGTGATATGCGGTCGCTTTATTGTTCATGATTGAGTGCGTTCAACTTCTCTGACCTATGCGGGATTGTCAGAAGAAACAACTGGGCAATGATGGTGGTTCTGGTGCAAGAGTGAGTATACGGCTGCTGAATGTGCGTGGTGAGGGTGAGGTCGTGAAATTGTGAAGGGTCTAAAGTGTTGACGAGTATTGACTCATACACCCGATTAGGCACCCTCTCAGGAGTCTGGCGTCCCGCAGGCTGCAGCTGCAGAGCCATCGACGCCGTAACATGCGTTTGAACATATTGTACATGCATCATGATAAACGAGTCACATAATCAAGCAATTTCCTGTTTCCTTCCCGCCGGCATCATCAGAGTCGGCTGAATCCACAGCCATTGAATTACATCGCTGGCCATCGTGCTCCTCCTTATGACATTTCGGACATATGCCAACAAAGCAAGACGGACATCGGAGATGCGTGGAAGGACGTCGCAATCCAGAAGTACACCGTGTACACGTCGGCCATTTGATCGCAGCTTGTGTGCTCAGCTTTTGATCGAATCGGTATATCTGAGAACATTCCGGAGTGATGCAGCGGCCAAACTCCTTTCCGTGCCCCGCGACGTAGGCGTTGTAAGCGGAACGCAGCAATCGCGAGAAATCCGACGGTAGCAAGAACTCCCGGATGGTATTATTGGATATGGGAAGAGCACACCTGGCTTTGTCGCCCAAACAGGTGATGGGAAAGTCCTCGGGAGACTTGGAGTTCAGTAAATGAGAGTGTAAGCACGTCGAGCAGTATACGTGTCCACAGTCGAGCGTGAAAGGGTCGGACACCCGATTGTAGCAAACGGGGCAGATATCGTCCACTGGCTTGATACCAGCGTTCGGACGTATCGGAGCAGGGTCCTTTGGGAGCTGCTGAATCTCGGCAGCGACAAGGTCTTGCACGGCTTTAACAGCCGAAGGGTCACCAATGACTTTGAGGGTGTGCCATCTGCGATCCACGACTAGATAGCCTTCAATCTTCCCCGGTAGCGAACGCAAAAACTGGTTTTGAGGGTCCGCAAAAGAGGAATGCCACCCTTCAATCTCCTCTCCAGCTGCCAGCTTCTCAACTTTCACCTTGACCGCCCCAACGGCCCTCTTAACCTCCCAACCGCTCCCAGCCAAGGTCATGGTGACCGAATCTCCCTCCTGCTTCGACGTCAAGACGAGCCTCCGATCCATATCCTTAGTCAAATATCCCCACCGACGCCAGAGTGCCGCGTGGTGCGCCGAGGGCACCGTGAGGCAATATTTATCAGGAGGAGGCACACCAAGAAAGAAATTCTTGTTCTTGACATTGAGAGTCGCGAGGTAGTTGGTATCCATAACTATATGGAAGATGCGGTGTGCCTCGGCCCAGGAATCGAATGTAGCGCAGAGGACAACGCCTCCGCCAGTGGTTGCGAGAGGTCCTGGGTCACTGAACGATTTCAGTCTGCGTGACGAGGAGGCGATGAACTTGCGGAACGACGAGAAGACAAAAGAGTTATATGGCATTACAGAGATAGGAGACTCCTGTGAGGTGCCTGCCACCCAAGATCGAATATCGTCGTCATTTGCGGAAGGATCTACGTCGATAAGCTCAAGAAACTTGGAGTCATCGGCATTGTTCGCTGCAGGCATGGACTCGACTTGGATGGCCCGACCCAGGAGAGACCGGCCACGAAGTTTCTTAAGACAACGAAGAGCGGCATTGGCCCCCGAAAAGTCAATGACATAGCGTAGAGAAGGGCAATTCCAGGAGAGGTTCATGATTTCTGTGCCGGCGGTGGCATAAGCCATACTCCCAGGGGATGTGTAGGTGCCTAACTGGAATGAAGGCCCTGCAACACTGGCATTGCTGGCAGCCGCGTTGGCGGAAGTCATGGCGATCCCGTGGTTAATATGTGTAACCACATTGGCGACGCATTTGCCGTCGGATGTGATTTGAGTCCCAAGAAGAAAGAATTCGTTCGAACCAATGGATCTAGCGCGAAAGATTCTAGCGACGTCCGCTGGGGTGGTGTCTGGACGAAGGTTCCGGAGAGTCACAGTGCATAATTCGTAGCCAGTGATAAGGTGCTGAACCTCTAGGCCGGCTTGAAAAGTGACAAGGCAGCTATTGATCAGGCGTTGAATCCTCCCAGCCGACTCTTCTTTCAATGGCCCATTGGCTCTGCTTGATCCGGCGCCGCGAGATTGAGTATCTGGAGTCGAAGTGATCTGAGGTGTGCAAAGCAAAGTGGTCAGCGCCTCTTCCACTGAAGACAGACTTCATGAAATACCTTCTTGTCATTCCGAAACAGACGCCGCCAACCAGACTTCTCAATTCTCTTTTCTTTTCCCTTGTCGCTGGCTTGAGGACCAGACGGAATGTCCACATGTGCCTCAACCGCCTTGGGATCGGGGCGAGGCGGTTGGTCTTCCTCTAGGGAGACGGCGGTAACATCAGACAGCCTGTCCTCATCATCGTCATCCTCCTCCTCCTCCTTGAACGACTTCCCCACAACTGGCGGTTCATTATATTGTACCTGAGAGCAAAATGCCTTAGTTCGTGCCGTATCGGTTGAACAAAAACGTACTTGCTTCTCCATGTTCGACTTGAGTACGTAGGCCGGGCGAGGTCAACGAGAGGTCTTATATCGGCAGGCTCGGTGGTATCCCGCGCACCGCCATTCACTGTCAGTGACAGTGTGAGATTGATAGTGAACCGCATTGAGGAATATCGACATGTTCCAGCCGAGGCCAGAGCCGTTAGAGAGGCAAACGTGCAAGTTGAACGTTAAGGGAAGTGCGCAGATATGGTCCTGGGGCGATGCATCGTGCCTAGATATCAGATTGGTGACCGCTTCAGTGAAAACCAAACGGAGAACGTGAATTAGCGCTCAGACGCGCCTTATATTGCCACCGCCACCAGTCCTAGCCACCCGAGTTTAGAGGATCTACCAAGGCATGGCGGGCAGCAAATACTCATATGTCAAGAACTTTGAGCTCCCAGACCCGCTCTTACCCGGCACTTTTCTCGTTTTCAGACTCGACGGACACTCATTCCACCGGTATGAACACAATTGTACCGATGTCGCAAACAGATCAATTCAATGCTGAACAGCTTCTCTACAGAACACAATTTTACTAAACCAAACGATGTTAGAGCCCTTGAGCTAATGGATCACGCTGCTCGAGATGTCATGCTCGAATACAAAGACATCGTCGTCGCCTTCGGCGAATCTGATGAATATAGGTGGGATCAACCCCGGCTTGGTGCAACGGTGAACCGATCCAACCATTCGTTCCTACCAGCTTCCTTCTGCGCAAATCAACATCCCTCTACAATCGCCGCGAGAGCAAGATCTGCAGCACATTGACATCGTATTTCACCTCCTCATACGTGTTCCACTGGAAGGAATACTTCCCCGATACAAAGCTACTCTACCCTCCGTCATTCGATGGTAGAATAGTAGTTTATCCGAGCCACAAGGAGATACGTGATTATTTTGCGTGGAGGCAGGCCGATAGTAAGTCGTCATTTCAACATTACCACTTGGCTTGAGACCCATCCAAATTTAGCCCATATAAATAACTTGTACAACACCGTCTTCTGGGCCCTCGTCCAACAGGGTGGCCAGACTACTACGGAAGCTCACGCCACGTTACGAGTAGGTGATGTAGACCAAAAATTTCTCGACCTTCTCAATAATCTATGATAAATCAGGGTACCGTTTCCAGCCAGAAGCACGAGATATTGTTTTCAAGATTTGGGATAAACTACAATGACCTCGACCCCAGATTTAGGAAGGGAAGCGTCTTGGTCCGGGATGTCGTGCGTCACGCGATCTCCTCCCAAGAGTGGATGACTGATAGGCAAATTCAGGATTCAACGCTGCCCGAGCCCTCGGCACAAAACCCAGTCTCCGCTTCTCCCAAAGCCGGAGACCAGTCAGACCGACAGCTGGAGACGCCAGGGAAGGAGGCAAAGATAACGAAGGATAAGAAGAACAAACCGCAAACCAAAATTAACCTCCTTCATTGTGATATCATCCAGGATCCCTTCTGGGGTGCGAGGCCCCATCTTCTTACGGAATGATACATCTAGATCTTCGATAGCAGCTGCTACGTATTAAACGATGTGCCGATCATATACAAGATATGACATCAGTCCCTATAAACTGGTTTGGTTTGGTATCGGGTACACCCCAAATCCCACTATCTAGGTTCTGGGGCTGACTGGCATCGCGAATCGCAGTCAGATCCTGGACCTGGACGATTGACGCACGATCCTACATATTCGATCATGATCTTGTGGGCATCCCATCTGCGTCCCGGCCACCCAAACATGTTCCGTCGTAAGGAGTCCGTGGGCCAAAGTGGATGCGTGAGCCCCCCCGCGGCGTTAGCCCTCTAAGTCCGCACTTGGAGGCCCTCGACGCCACCCCCACTCCGCGACTCTCTCAACGAATGTCAAACTCAATCGACTATCGTCAACCCGACCCTGAGTGACATACTTTACTCGGTCCAAGAAACAATGGCTAAGCTTCCTAGAGAGGTCATCTTCGTAGTTACCACTTGAATGGCCCGCTGGCTTGCTTATTTAGGTCTTTGGGCCGATCCAGAAGAATGCATTGAACGCCGCTCGTTAGTCGCAGGCGCGGCAAGAGGGTGCCCCCTGAGGCCTGAGGGACCGTGCATCCCCGATTTCCACGTAGAATTGAAATAGAGACACGAAGGTGCCCGCCGATATTTGCCTTATATCGCCTGACTTCATTCTCAAGACGGCGCCTCCCTAGACCCGATCGCAGTCTCTCGATAATTCCTCTACATGGGGAGGTTGAGACGCATCGTCGACTCGAACCTAGATACGCACGGACGACCCTCTGAGCCACTCGCGTATGCATGCGAGCATCTGCCTCAATATGATCTTGACAGCTCACGATGCTGCGCCAAGCTAAACTTTCTTCCGGGTGCATCGTGAATCCTCTCGTGGCTCACTATAAGGAGATCCATCGCCAAGAACAACGGTCGCTGGATCATGTATGGACGAGAATTCCGGGGTAGCTGGAACGGTAGAAATGGCACCCACGTTACGGAGTGTTACAGCGAGTCTCTGGAGGCGCTTGTGAGAAGCATCCCAGTAGATTGGAACGCCAAGACCAATGGATGTCTGTTCGTGAAGCCACAGCTGTTTCAATGTTTGGATGTTGGGGCTTCGACCCCGAGTCAGTCAGTGATGAAGCTGTAAGAAAGACGTTAGCCCCGTTTTGGATTGGGTTCGCCCACAGTTGCAACCAACGGAGGGTCGTATGGTCATCGCTCGGCCCGACCGTGCGTAGCGAATCGACAGCCACCTAGATATCTCAGTACAAAGGGCTAGACCTGCTTAGTTTGCCAGCGACGATATTCTGACCTGATGAGGCCCTATAAAAAGTAGGAAGTAAGTTCTGCGCACGTGGAAGATGTTCTTGGCCTGCTGGTACCTCGAGTCTCAAAATAGTTGCACTAATAAGTAGTTGTTGCTGAACGGGGGTGCTTTTCTGGTGATACATAGGATACGCCGATGGATTCCTACATGTGCTCGGTGTTGGCCGCGAGTCGCCCGCCCGCCCAGCGTCGGGTTTAGCGGCCAAAGTTAACATTGACAAACAACAACAAGCAACACAAGAAAGGCAACTCCCGAGTTTTGTGGGCGCGACCATTTCTCACCCGTGCAGCTCTGTTCCCGTGGCCCACTGTTTGCACTCTTTCTCCATGGCATCATTGTGGGTTCGATACGGTGGCATTGAGGGTCCCGTTGTGTAGATCTGAGTAACGAACATCAGCGGCATCGTGGTGCGTGCAAATCCCATCGCAGATCCCATTGTGGAAGCTCAACGGCGCATAGAAGGACTTGCCCGAGGCGGGGGGCGGGCAAACCCTTGTTTGGGTGCGTCGGCTAGCCGAATTGGGAACCTATACCCGCCCCAATCCATCAAATTGCTCGGTTAAGGAGGTTGGATCAACATCGGCTGTCTTTCCTGAGGAGTTGCCATCTGCAGGAAATTTGTGCTGACTAAGATTGTGCCGAGGCGCGGCATGAGAGTTCCCACGGATTTACCTATACGGAGACCAATCCGCCAGTTGGATTGGTCGTGAGCATGTTCTACCAATCCATCAAACTTACCGTCTATAGGAATTTCGGAGAGTGACTGGACACACACAGTCACAGCTCCTCCATCGCAGATAAAAGGTCGAGCAGCGGCGAAGGATGTGCCCCACAAGGACCTCCAGCCAGAGGCACTCCGCCCCCCTGCACACCTCCCAGCTTCCCGGGACACTTTCACGCTTGTGTTTGACGAGAAAACCTCTCTCGCCTCGCCCAGTCACACGACGTCACACCTTCCAAATAGACATTCAATCAAGAAAGCACCTGCCTTCCCGTGAGCCTTCTTTGACCGCCATTCAGTTCTCACAGCTGACCATGATGTCTTGATCTGCCATGTCTGAAATCTTAATTGAAATCTACCGACGGCTCGGCCCCTCTCCTTTGTCCCCCTGCTGGTCGATCTGCGCCCCCCTGTGCCACTGGGATAAACTAAACCTAACACGTTTACCGATGCCATGCATTTTGTCATTGCGTAATTTTTCTTCCTGCCTTTCACCAACATGTTTTACCAGTCATGATCTCCGACGTGTACCAGAGCTTCGACCTGCCGTCGATTCACTCCCTAAGTCTGGCGCGACACGACCCCTACGCCGTTCCTCGCCTCTACCATAGGTCTTCCGAGGGCTCCGAAGCCGACTCTCCAACGGGTGGCGGGGGCTCGCAGAATCCCCACCCAAGTCAGCCAACTCAGAGCAACCAAGGTCAATCCGAAAGGCGGCTGCAGCCTCAAGAGCCCACTTTTGTGGACTTCGACTCGCCATATGTCCCTCATCGACAGTTTGTCCAGTCTCCGCGAGAGCAGACGAGTGCTGATTACTTTTCCACCCCCGACCCGCCCTTGGTGTGTTTCCTTCCTCCTTTGTACATATCTCCACTTGGTACTCAATTATTCTTTCCCACCTCTGCCCAGTATGCTCAACGCAGTGCTTACAACTCAGCGGGCCCCTCAGCGAGGTATCAGTACAACCAAACCTCGCCTGTAGACTTGCACAACAGAGCGTTCGACCCCAGGGGTTTCTCCCGGTCAGGCCCTCATGGAGAAGCAAGCCGTACCGGGCTAGAGCACCAGTGGCGCCATGGCCAAGGGCAGATCCGGACTCACCCTCCCATTTATCCCGGTGACGACATCACCTATTACGAAAGTAGACCAGCGTCATCTTCACACTCTGGTCATGGCCCTACGGGACTTCCCCTACCGCCGCACACTGGCGTGTTCGATGCCCAGCCGGAGGTGCTAGGCTATCATCATGGTGCCTCAGAGTCTCGCTTTCCAGATGCTGGTGATTATCTCCGGGGCCAGCTCAACATCGCGCCAGGTGAGGAAGTGAGCCTTTGGTCTTTGCCAACACCACCTGGAAGCCAGAAGCCCCCTCAGCCACTCCCTGTGCTAATCAAGCTCGCGATCTACGGCTGCCCTCGGAAGAAGCTCACACTTCAAGAGATTTACACTGCTCTTGAGGGCCGCTTCCAGTGGTTCAGAGACCATCGAGGAGAAACGGCTTGGAAGGTACGTCGCTTTGCCCACGCCTAAGGCGCACCAAAGACTGACGAACGCCATGTAGAACTCCATTCGCCACAATCTCTCGCTTAACAAGGTCTTTCGCAACACTGCTCGTCCCATAACCGAACCTGGGAAGGGGAGCTACTGGGAGCTTGATATCTCCGGAGGTGAAGGTTATAAACGCGAACGCAAGCGAAAAAAGAAGACTACGTCTAGCTCACAATCCAATGCAGACGACGAAGATGGCTCTGACGATAATGACGAGGGATCGACAAGCCCACCGGCGAGCCAAGCGAGCCTTGACCCCCAAGGCAGCAGCGACGGTAATCATGGTGGTGTCAGTAGGCTCAGGTCGAACTCTCGTCGGACTTCACCTTATCAGCCCTCCTCGCCCCCGATGCCCTCTAACCCGCCAGCGGTAGAGGCAGCTGGGTCGTACCACTCTACTTCAGGTTCCCCTCCCATCCACTCGCTCCCCGCTCCCTTTGGACCCTCTCAGCCTCGCTTCGGCCAGCCATCTTTCGGCCAGCCGACCTTTGGGCAGCCTTCGTTTAGCCAACCCGTTCTTGGACAGTCGTCATTTGGACAACGTACTGCATTCACCTCTTCAGGATTCCCTAGCCAAACTACCTCCTCAAGCCAGGCTTCCCAACCCGCCTTCGATCAGTCATCTATGCTGCCAGAAATATTCCCGCCCACCGCGTCAACCTCGTCCTCGCCTGGGCTTTACTGGCCCGCCTCGGACCACTACACAACGTACATGTCCGGCACATCGCTTCCCCAGGACTCATCGTCCAACATTCAACGAGGCCCTAATCAGCCGCGACTTGATCGGTCCAAGTCGACTGTGTTCATCCCACAACATCCTGGAAGCGGTCGAGGCCGTGGAGTGTAAACCGATGAATCCATCCATGCATATGACGATCTCACTACGAAGTTCATGCCTTCATGACGTTGAAATGACTCGCTTCGCTTTCTAATACACGGTCATTGTCATAGATCTCCATGCTTTTTTTGCTAGCACCGTCCCTGCTTTGTGTTTGCCGCTTTCTTCGTGCTGTCATTTTTGTTAGTACTTTTTGGGTCTTGTCATCGTTATGCTATCAACGGAATTCGCATATGTAACAGTGCTGCATGCATTTCCTCGCTATTATCGTGCAATGTCATATTATATTCACATTTACACTATTCGTACATACAACCGGCCCCAGAATGCACTCTCGTTTAGTTCCGCCCGTCGTGCTCCTGTTAGTCACTTATGAGGTATACCAAGCGAGGAACGGCATCCTTGTGGTTGCTGCGTGTACGCTATGATAGATGGAGGTAGGAGAGGAATGTGCCAGCCGGCGGTCAATTGGGGTCGCTCCGAGACGTATGGACTAGACCAGGAGTGTGGTAACCGGTGGGTATTCCGTATTCCGAGAAAGCATGGCTTTCATTTTGCTTTCCCCATCCACTACGTCTCTGATGTGTGGCGGGAAGCGTGCGGTGCAACTGTTACATAGGATGGAAGGGAAATGCCTATCGCGTTGATTTGATATAATTGATCGCGGAAGCCGTAACATGCCAGAGGCCTTGATGTTGTTCAAACCTACCAAGGACATCATGTACGAGACATCGGAAACGGGCTAGCCATCTCTGGTAAGAATGTAGCGAATGTGTTTCGTCAAGTGAGGCCAATCAGGTATGATGCATTGATGCAAGAGCACCGACTAGACATGCGGCCCGGGAGTGAGTAAGACGCCGCATAAAGAAATGGTCGTAATAGCCTCTAGCCTCTTGAGCTGCATCTCCTTGTTGATCTCTGCGATGAAGTGCAGCCGCAGTTTCGGGCTTTCCTAGTGGAGTTTGGCCGTTTCACGAGAATGAAGTGCAGACGCCGCAGCCTGAGAAAACAACGGAAGAGAGGTCAGATTGTTCCTGGTAGATTGAATGTAAGCTTCCGTAACTTCATAGATACATAGTCGACATGCGAAATTAATGAACGGTCGACAATTTGACGGAATAACGTAACTCAACGATACGAGACTCTGAGCCTGAAGGGTAAGTGTCACTGGCTGTGTCCTCACTGGAGCCGCAGGGACAAGCGGTGTGATCAAGTGAGCGCCGTGATCGTCCCGACACTACCGAAGACACCTCCGCCGGTTTTCCAAGTTCATGTCTTCCAAGTTCCTACCTTCAATCTTAGAGACCAAGGGTTGACGATGAAAAGGTGATTCAGATAGGCATGAATGAACGACCCGGAATCCAGGAGAAGTCACAGAGATGAGCAGGAGGTTGGGCGAGGAGAGGTTAACGTTGTTATTGAGTGAAGACAACCCATCCAAAATTTACTGACAAGGCCGCCGTCAGGATGGGCAGCCTAGAGGTAAACATGGCGCACAGACGCTCGTCCAGAAATTTAGCGCGCGACCAAGGGTGTACTGAGTTTTTTGGCCTACGCCATTCAAGCACTTGGCCATGTTGCCCAAGCGTCGACGTTTAATCTCCACCACAACCATCTCTATTGATTGTCAATTCATGGGCATCGCACATTAATATTCTCAGTCCTCAAAACCGTGAAGAATCAGAGTCTCGACCTGGAAAGCTCCCTTCATTCCTGGAGTGCTCTTGACGGATCAAGAGATCACAAAGCTATCTCGATATCAAGCTTGTCTTGGTCGAAGCAAAGGGGGAAAGTGAAAATTTCGGTTTGGAAGCGCGTACGCTCTTCCGGATGCCTTCGCGAATGCAGACTCTAACAATAGTATAGGTGGACCGCTTGTTATTGGAGATGGATGTTGCCCACTCCACTAAGCGGCCTCGGATCGTCCAAAGCGACGTCGACTGGCTCGTGGCATCCAGCACATTTTTTGTCACGCATATACATGGCATTTGGTTTGCCATATGCCTGCTTGCTCATACTCCATCTCTTGGCAATGATCGCCATTATCACGAACATTGGATGCACTGCAAGCTGATACCGCTTCTGGCTGGAAATCCCCATGGTTCAATAGCCGACCCCGCATTATGATTGTCGATGATATGTAAGTAGATGTTGAGATTCTGGCGTGTCGCTGGTTGGCTCATGTTTGATTTTGTCTAGTGATGAGCTCGGTTGAACGCGATTTTCGGCTCGTAGGGGCATACACTTTATTGCTAGTGCCCGGCGAAAATAAGTGACTAGTGGCCTTCCTTCTATTCAGTCTCAGTGTGCCTCGGTTGAAGAATGGGTTCCTCCCGCTCCTCCTTCTCCTCGGATCGAAGGGTCCCCTGGTCAATGTGAAGCAATTATTCAAGCCCGTTGGTCTCCGTCCTCGTCATCTCGACACTCTTCGCATGGTCTGCATCCTCATCCTCTCGTTGTTTGTCAGCCTTCGATTCCTACCTCGGATGTCCCTTCTCATTCCCCCAGCGCAACGAAGAAGCGGAAAAGTGTTACTTGGGCGCCTTGCGAAAGCTCTTTACCGTGGCCATCCAATCCCCGCGCCTAGGACACCCTCAGCTTCGAAGCCACCTGCTTTACGTAGGTCTACAGCGATCAAAGCTCAAAATCGTCGACCTAATTCGACGGGCCGCGTTTCGTCTCCACCAGATTCGTCTGCATGCTCCTCTGGTACCAAGCGACGAAAGCCATCCTCGGATAAGGTTCAAGACCCTACTCTTCCTCATGCGCCGTCGGTCAACGGCCAAGTTCGCCGCTCAGCAGCAATTGACTCTGCTCCCGCTTCTCAAACTTCTCCCGTTCGCCGAGGCTCAGCCCCTCTTTCGGCTGGCAACACAGACCGCTCCATTCTCCTACCTGGCGTTGAATCGATCAGATATGAAAATGCTTGAATGTTCCTATTATCTCTTTTTCCGCTGGTTTTCATTTCATAGTACTGTGCATGTGATGAGACGGTCGCCTTGGGGCCAGTCCCACTGGTTCTCTTGCATAAAACTTATCAAATGCTTCAATCTAAACCTCCGATGTGCTTGCGGGGAAATATGCACAGTGAGGCGTCTCCAACCTTGCAAGACTCCCCTGAATGTCTCCTAATTAGGGGGCCGAGGATGTTCCGTGAAAGCGCCCATGGAATCCTTCTTGACACTGTTCACGCACCGATGCGCTCATATCTTGACCTTCGCTCGAAATTTTCCATCGTCGAATCAGCGACCCGGACCAACTTCTGGCATGCAGAACGTACCAGGTCCATCAGGTCCATGGGCATGCGCCCTCGTTGTGAAATAGTGTTGGTGCGTATCATAGGATATTCTGCTACGGCGATTGACTGAAGCCATCGTAGGGAATGATGTCCCCGGAGATTTCGCGACGCGCCTTCCTCTTCCTCGGACCTTATGGGAGTTGGTGAAACGCGAACGCGTACCACGTTCCCGACAATCATTCCAACGGTTGACTGCTCTGCTGAGGCTTGGCGTTGGCGATTTTCACTTACGATGTGTGCGAGGGCTGATCTGACCGCTGACGATGCCGAAATTCTCCCAAAAATCAACTAACGATTCTGACGGGAAGCTCAGGCCGCTGTTAGCCTGGGATGTTGGCCGCTGGTTGGCAGTCGATCTTCCTACTCGTAGGGTCGTCTTCCTGGTCATTGTTTATGCAACCAATCATGCTGGCTCGACCCATCATGAACCATGGAACCCGTTGTTACTGGATTTCGTCAAGGTAACAAGAGAGAAAAATGAAGAAATGGTACAGGCATGTATGCCATTGTACTGTAAGCATTTCTTTTGTCATCGGCGAATTGGGCTGATTGTTCCGTTCGAGCCCAGATCTGCATCCCCGCTGCGCCCTCAGCAGTACGACTGGAGGTGATCTTATCACGTGTCGGGGCCGTCAAACGCGAAAAAATTCAACTCGCGAGGCACATTCACCTTGTTATAAAACAGGGACCATTCCGATGCCAAATCCATTCCCTTCCCCCCCTTTCTCAACCCGAGTGCTTGCCTCCTCCATCTCCGTCTGGTGTCATGTTCGCTTCTCTCTGCCTCACCGTCGTCCTGGCCCTCCTAGGCTGTGTTAACGCTGCACCCCAAAAGCGTGCCTTGGCTAATGTCTACACGAAGTGCACTGTTCCCAATACAGTAGCCCTTACTTTTGTAAGTCTATGTGTCCGTCATTCGCTCACGGACGCTTACTTTCATCAGGACGATGGCCCATATGTCTATTTGTATGATGTCAGCAAGGCCTTGATTGCTGCCGGTGGAAAGGGTACATTTTTCTTCAACGGCAACAATTGTGAGTAGAACGCGCGCCCATTCCTTTGTTACATCTTACACCGGGTTGTAGATGGCTGCATCTACAGTGATGACAACATCAAGCGTGTAAAATACGCATACGATAAGGGACACCAGGTTGCTTCGCATACATGGGGACACAAGCACCTCAACACGTTGACTTGGGATCAAGGTATTTCCGTTCCTCTCTCGAATGCTTTCGGGCCTCGCGGCTAATCTCTGGCTTTCTAGTCCATGATGAGATGTGGAGAGTCGAGTGTGAGTGTTGCTGTCCCGATTTGCTGCAGCGCACATTTTTACTTTGCTACATAGTGGCCTTGCAACGAATCGTTGGCGTTCAGCCCGCGTTTGTGCGTCCTCCGTTTGGCGAATACAATGACCTTGTTCGGGAAGCCGCCGCGATACGTGGCCAGAGCCTCGCGATTTGGGACTTCGAGTACGCTATACTTTCCCACTTGGTATCGTATATATCTGAACGTAACGCTTTATAGCTCTGGAGACACCCACGCCGGCATCACCACTCAGCAAATGATGGATAACTACAATAACATTGCTAACCAGCGTCCCAGCACCATCCTCGCCCTCAATCACGACACCGTCCAACAATCTGCTCAGGTTGTCATCCCATATGCCATTCAGAGGTTGAAGCAAGCTGGCTACAAGCTCGTCACTCTTGCTGAGTGCCTTGGTCAGCAGCCATACCAATGGGTTGGCACGCCACAGGTTAAGGATGTATGTGTAATTTTCCACCATATTGCGGCTTTATGCTAATGCGTATTCTAGAACACCTGGACTTGCTAAGTTCCTTGGTTTCTCCCAACCATTTGGGCTGTCCCTCCACCTTCGGCAGAGCATTCCTTTCACGCCAGCATCAGACTCACGGACTCGATCACAATGCACGCACTCACACTTCATACATCCTGTCACTCTTTGCACATGCTTTCGTTCCTTTGGACTGTTGATTATCGTATATTTATCGCGAATTCGTTCCCTCTGTTTGGGTTCTTGCGTAGTAAGTAGTAGTCGTGAGCACTCAAAAGCTTTCGGACATGTTTGTTAGTGGTCTGTCATTCTTTGATACATCCCGTTCCCTCGACATCACACATCCTTCGGACTTAGCACTGCGTATTGTTGCATTTCAGTACTGCATGCTTACTTCTCCCATACCGAGCTTGTTCTCTCATACTCCGGTACTCCATTTCAAAACTGTTGTACCAGTAGCCCCACTACTCTTCATGATCGGTACCGTAAATTTGTCGTCTCCCCCATGATGGAGGTGCTGACCTTCATATCAGTGGGTCTGACCTCCTTTCCACTTGCACAGAGGCCCCGACGACTTCGGCTACGATGCCCTGTATGAGAAGGGCGAGACCTACGGGTCCGATTGTAGGCTCCATCCCATCTTTTTGGGACCCATTTTCTCAAAAGCGAGAAAGTTGTGTTGTCGGAAATAGAATGTCTCCGCTCTCTGAGAGTGGTTCCGACACCCTGACTGAAGTCCGCGGAACAAGGACTCTTCCCCGCGAGATCCAGCGGTACATCGAGAGTCCCTCCATCGTTCCAGCTAGGTGAGGACAAGCAGATGTACGATAATGCTACGCATGGGAGAGATACATGTTGATGAAATGATCGCACGTCGCGATCCACGTCGCATGCATAGTGAGCTAAGACCTTGAAACGCTGCGTAGGATAACCGGTCATGTTGTCAGCCTCGCTTTGTACGAGTAGGAAGTTCTCCTGAATGGCCCCTAATCGGTGTGTCGAGAAATCGCTTGAAAAGCGCCCATGGAACTTCAATCACTTCACGCAAGTCCAAGACAGCGATGGCCGCGTAAATTGTCTCCCTTTGCTCGAAAGTTTCCATTATCGAATCAGCGACCCGGGCCGACTTCTGACGTGCAGAACGTACCAGGACCGTCGGCGTTCTGGTAATGGTGTTAGTGCATATGACAGGACATCCTTGCGACGGTTTCTTGACTATCGCCATCGTAGGAATGGGAAATGAAGATTTCCCGACGCGATCTCGTCTTATTCGGAGGGCTTGGCCATAAGGAAAAGTTGGAAGTTGGTGAAACGCGAACGCGCCTTCTGGGCCACCACGTTCCCGACAGTCATTCCGACGGTTGACCCAGGTTTCTGAGGCTTGGCGTTGGCAATTTTTACGATGTGTGTGCGAGCGCTGCTTTGGCGATGCCGAAATCCTCTGCCAAAAGTCGACTAACGAGTAGGACGTTTCCTTTATCTTACCTGGTCGCTGTTTATGCGAACAATCACGCTGGCTCGACTCATCCCGGGCATGGAATGCGTTGTTGCTGGATCTCGTCAAGGTAGCAAGAGAAAAGTACGTGGAACTGGTGCAAGTATGCTGTACTGCTGTAAGCCCATCATTGAGCACTTCTTTTGTCATCGGCAAATTGAGTTGACTGTTCCGTTGGGGCTCAGATCCGCATCCCGCTGCGCTTCAGCATTGCGACTGACGGTGATCTCATCACGTGTCGAGGACGCGAAAAAATTCAAGGCGCGAAGGACATTCACCTTGTTATAAAACAGGGATGCCAAAGTCATTCGTTTCCCCGTCTCCCTCACTACCTCCCCGTCTACGTTCAGAGTCATGTTCGCTTCTCTCTGCCTCACCGTCGTCCTGGCCCTCCTAGGCTGTGTTAACGCTGCACCTCAAAAGCGTGCGTTGGCTAACGTCTACACGAAGTGCACTGTTCCCAATACAGTAGCACTTACTTTTGTAAGCGTTCATGTTCTTCTGCTACTAGCGAATCCTCACTTTCGTTAGGACGACGGCCCATATGTCTATTTGACCGATGTGAGCAACGCCTTGATTGCTGCTGGTGGAAAGGGTACCTTTTTCTTCAACGGTGACAATTGTGAGTGGAAAGCGCGACCTTCTGATCGTTACATCTTAGCCCGTATTGTAGATGGCTGCATCTATAGTGATGACAACATTAAGCGTATAAAATACGCATACGATAAGGGACACCAGGTTGCTTCGCATACATGGGGACACAAGAACCTCAGCTCCTTGGCTTGGGATGAAGGTATTTCCGCTCCTCTTGAATTCTTCCGGACATCTCGGCTAATCTCCACCTTCCAGTCCATAATGAGATGCAGAAAGTCGAGTGTGAGTGTTGCGGCGTCAATCTGCTGCGTATATGCGCTTACTGTGTCTCATAGCGGCTTTGCAGCGAATCGTTGGTGTTCAGCCTGCATTCATGCGTCCTCCCTTCGGTGAATACAACGACCTTGTCCGAGAAGTCGCCGCGATCCGTGGCCAAAGCCTCGCCATCTGGGACTTCGAGTAAGTTATGCTTTCCCTCCCACACGGTAGGGCACACCTCTGAACTTAATGTTTTATAGCTCTGGAGACACCCACGCCGGTGCCACCACTCTCAAAATGATCGAAAACTACCGTACCATTGCTACCCAGCGTCCCAGCTCCATCCTTGCTCTCAATCACGACACCGTCCGACAATCTGCTCAAATCGTTATTCCATATGCCGTTTGGAAGTTGAAGCTGGCTGGCTACAAGCTCGTCACTCTTGCTGAGTGCCTTGGTCAGGAGCCATACCAATGGGTTGGCACGCCACAAGTTAAGGATGTATGTATAAATTTTCACCATATTGCGGCTTTTTGCTAATGCGTACCCTAGGACACCTGGACTTGCTAAGTTTCTTGACTTCGCCCGTCTCCATTTGAGCTGTCTCTCCAGCTTCAGCAGAGCATTCTTTTACACCAGCATCAGACTCATGGACTCGATACACGGATTTCCACTTCATACATCCTGTCACTCTTTGCGCACGCTTTCGTTCCTTTGGACTGTCGATTATCATACATTTACTGCGAATTCATTCCCTTCTTGCGTAGCAGTAATTCTGACCATACAGAAGCTTTCGGAGATGTTTCTTTAGTGTTCTGTCATTCATTAATGCATCCCATTCCCTCAACATCGCCCATCCTTCGAACTTGTGGCTGCGTATTGCTGCATTCTACACTCTTACTGCTTCCGTTGCAGTTGTGTTTCCTTGTACACCCAGTAGCACCACCTCGCAACATTGTTTCTGCACCATTTAATACTACAATGGGTGATGTGCAAATCCCATATAGGCAGGAGGGTCTGATTGTCCTGCACATAGTAGGCTCGTAACTAGCCCGCCCATGGGGTTGTCGTCGGATAACGATTCAGATGTCCCCTGGCCATCCCTGGCCCCTGAGTGACCCTAGGACTGTCCTAAGCGCTGGAGATGTTTGTCGCCTCCCGATCCCGCTGGTACCACCGACATGTTAGCTACCAGCTATATAAGTCCGCCGCAATTCATTCAAATCGACACTTTGCGATACGAAAGTCGAAATGAAGTGACGTAGACCTTCTCGCGAGTCGCAATGCCCGCCCAGAACAATGATGTCAGCCTCACATCCCGTCCTAAAATTAGTAAAATAACATGTCAGCCTCTCGTAGGTCGGATATATGGGAACCCCTTGCCCGCCGCCTGCCTTTCTTTCCTCACTTCGAACTAGCACCCCGCTCAACTGAAGTACTGCTAAGCTCACCGCTTATATCGACGTCTATTGCACAATGATCTCCATCGCTGTTATGGACGTCCTCTTCCTCATCGTCTTCGCTCTCTTCCTCGTCTCCATCCTCAACAGGGTCGGCGTTCTCCCGATTAAGGTCGTCGCCGTTGATGACCATACTTTCTGTATCGTCATCTGCAACCCCTTCAGTGCTATCACGGTTGCCTCGGTGGTGAACCCGGTGAAGGACTTACTGGCTACCATCCTCCGTTGCCTCGTTGATGTCGCCATCATCGTTGTGTCCATTACTCTCCTTTGGATCCTCGAGTCAGCCGCTTCCTTTGGCTGCCTGGCAGTGGTTCTTTACAACGGGCCTGGTCCTCTGGTATTGGCATCTCCACGTCCGACGTCGCGCGTCCTCGCCATGGTCCCATACGTCAAGGCTTCCCTAAAAAGGTCGCAGCAGGAGCCATCTTCTACATGCCGTGCTCTGGTTCTGTACACCGGCAACCGCGCCCCCCTCACCACTGCGGTCAATCGCCCAATGACCCCCATGTTGGCCATCACCGGTACCGAGGATGAAATCTCAATGCCAAGTCTCGTGCTCAATGCATCCGTCTCCACTGCGCCGTCTTCGCCATACCCCGCTACTCCCAATCTTCTGAGCAGTCTCCGCCTCTCTGGCCCCAAGCTCACCGGGAAGCAACAATGCGAAATGGTGGTATCGTCCTCGAGCCTGTCCTCCTCGCCTACCCTCCGACAGATCCAGACCTCATCATATCCGGAGCCTCTCATTGGTGACAACGAACGCGCCATCGCCATGCTAATTAAAGTCGACGGCCGCTCGAAGTTCTCTGACTTCCCGATCAACGATCTCATTGTTGAACGACAACTTGGCCAAGGCGGGTTCGGCACTGTTCTGCTTACACGGGATCAGGTCACTGGCCAACAGTACGCAGTCAAGAGGATTGAGAAATACGAGGACCCTCAAAAGGCGGCTCTTCAAAAGCGGTATATTCGCAATGAGATCCAAGCACAATCGACCATGTCCAAGCATCCGGCCTACTTCGTTCAACTCCATGGTGCCTACGAAACTCGCACACATTATCTTCTTATTATGGTCAGTAATCTTAGTTATACCTTTGTCTCTCGCATTTGCTGAACCTTCTGATAGCCCTTTTGCGGCGGAGGTGACCTAGAGGCATGGCTACAGCGCGAGAAACGATTTTCAGTCGAACGGACAGTGATTATTGTGGCACAGATTGTGAGTCTCCGCTCACTCGTCCCCGAGTGCCATTGTTCAGTTCCTCGTCTCAAGGTTCATATGATCGGCTTGATGGCCGAGGAGGGGATACTTCATCGCGATCTTAAACCCGGCAACATCCTCATCGACGGAGCTGACTACGTTCGCGCATCGGACTTTGGCCTCTGCCACCGATATGCTTGCATCCCTCGACGGGACTTATATTCCGACAAATTTTTCGAACTGTCGGAAAGCGTTGGTACTCCCACCTACGCGCCACCAGAGATGTTCTCGGGTCACACATATAACAGATGGGTAGACCTCTACTCGCTTGGATTAATGACTTATGACATGCTAACTGGCGAGGTGAGTATCTGATTACTCGGCAAGCACCTCCGGTCTGACGCTTGATTTGTAGCTACCCCACCGAGACTGGTTGGAGACTTCCGCGGGTGATGTCCTGTGCCACCCCGACCTCGACAATATCCATCCGCAACACCTACGCTATCTCGATCACGATGCCCTTGATTTTATCAAGACACTCCTATATAACCCCTACGAACCCTATCGGCGCACAACGATCTCTCGCGTCAAGGCACACCCATTCCTACGCGACGCGTAAGTCTATCTAGAGCACCTGTCTGCATACAAGTAGCTGACTTTCTTTTGTCTAGCCCTTGGTACGAAATCGAAAATGAGATGCCTTTCACCACGGTATAAAAATCACATCAAATGCGAAAATATTTCCCAATCCGAGCCACTTCGCCGTGCGACTCACCAATATATATCATCTACTTTTGCTTATCATTTACTTATTCCTATCTTCTTTATCTCTACTGCTTTATCCGAGCCACTTTGCCGTGCGACTCACCAATATATACCATCTACCATGATACTTCTTGTCTCCACTATCGTGAGTTTGATGACGATATGAAATACGCGTTCGCCGCTACATGGTCGTCCGGGCTGATAGGAGGCCCCTGTACTCGATCCAGAATGTCCGATTGTTACAATTTCTAGCTAACAGGAATCGATCTTGTCAATTCATGGGCAGCCTAGTCCGAACTTGGAAGTAAGCCCCTGGTACAATTCGTTATGCCCTACGAGTTTTCCGTGTCAGACACACCTCTGTTGGGTTCGTTTCTCTCCTAGTATGATGTCTGCTGTGGCCTTCAATGTGGGCAATTCTCCTGGGCTTTTTAGGAGGTCCCTGAGAATGGTCTGTCTCCCCTCATTGAAGTCCGCGTAAGGGGAGTGCTTCCTCCCAAGATGCATGAGACACAAAGTACGCAGCTCTGGAGAATGTCCCTCCGCGGCCAGGTGAGGGCAAGTAGATATATTATAATGATACGCATGGGAGATACATGTTGTTGGAGTAATTTGCACGTACTTGGCGAGTATAGGATGAAGGGTTCGCCTATATGCCATACTACGTGAATGACGAAACAAACGCTTACTAGAAAATGATAAGGATCGGCTTATGCTTGTACATCATCGATTCAGGAACCGTGATCCTCTCATGTGTCACGTATCCTACATGAGCATGCCATGTCGTGCCGCTATCCGTCGACCTAAGTAAGTCCCTATGTTAGCACCATGTCTATCGGATAGAGTAGCACGATGGAAAGCCTACCATACACAGAGGAGCCGCAAACGGCTGAAGTTCTCGGGAAGACTCATATCGCCGTATTTGCTCTCTTCAGTCGGCTGGTAAGTCTATGAGAGTATCAGTCAGCGGCGGGTAGCGCTGGGAGATCACGGTGGACGTACGGTAAAGATATGTAGATAGTAGACGGCTATTACAGCTGCGAGCGTTTCTCTGGTGATGAAGGTGCCGAAGGCATTGTCGCGATCAACGTCGCATGCACAACGAGCTAACACCTTGAAGCTCTCCGTAGGATAACCCTTCCACTAGCGTATATGGTCACGTCATCACCGTCGCTTCGGAATCGCAATAAGTCTACTCACGGATAAGACCAAGTTGATATAGTTGAGGTGCGCTGGCATCCTGATTTGAGCGTTCCTTCGCTTCATCCACTGCCGTCTCAGAAGAACATGTAGCAATGACACTCCGATATGGTAGCTTCCTTGATACCTAACACGATCAACCTGGTTCGTCGTTGGGAGGTCAGAAACGTCGACGTCCATTTCGCGCGCTACATGAATAATATCGGACTTGGGATATTTCCGCGTGCGTTTCTGTACCTCCTGCTCGGCGGACGACCAACGGAAATCAGTGTGAGGAGAGGGAAGAATGTGTGAGGGCCACATACCTTGAGACGGTATGAGTACGCGTCCACCCATAATTGCAGGCCAAGGAGACAGCGGTCGTCGCCACACTAGCATTGTGATGTGGTTATCAGCAGGAGATAGTAATTCAGACATACGGTGACCCTGCTTCTAGGGAGTGGGTCATGGAGTAGATCGTCGACCAGAGCTTTGATCTCAGCCTTCCTCTTGTTGTATGCATGTTTCCACGGGAAAATTACAAAAGTTAAGGCGTTAAGTACAGATCCCTGGTAGCAAAAGAGTAAGAAGGATGGACAGCATTTCAACGGCATCAAGAAAACATACCACAGTCACTGGAGAAGAAAGTTGAGAGGTGGCCTCAAAAACCGATGTCTGGTGGCTACCCTGCACCGATCTTGGAATCAATTGTCGAATGTACGAGGACATGTGCCAGACGTACCGTAGACGAGGAAGAATCAGATGCAGAACTCGAGTCAGGTTCTGGGGTGATTTGCTCAGACATTATCGTTGATGATGTGGGTGATGCTGGAATAGAAGGAAGAAGGAAGAATGGGACGTGGAAATCTTATATATATGAACGAGTGTGGCTCGAGCTTGGATGGACAGGAACTGTGTGCAGGGTTGCGATAGACAATGGGTCGCTGAGTGGTTTGAACGACCACATATGGCTTCGTTGGGGAAACTTCCACATCTGGTATACTACCTGCTTCAAAACTGAGCAGCGGACTTCGATATTGCCTTCGTCCTAAATGTAAACAACACACCTCTTCTATGAGCGTCTCAACGACCAGAGCCAGTTATTTGGCGAATCTCCACAGGCCGTCCGGCACAGTCGTAGAGGCCGCACCTGGCTGGGTACTACGCACAACTTCAGATCGACTAGGAGCCTCGTTCGCGGGTGCCAGGAGATCACCATCGTAACCGATGGTCTTGAATGCTGTCCAAGCAATCGACCGCGGGGGAACACGTCGCAGAGGGGCAATGCTCTTTCACAAAGAGCCAGAGGACGTGTCAAGTGGAACTCGGCAGCCAGTCAGACACGATGGTACACAAAGACTCGGTGGCAGCAGAGAGCAGGAGGGTCGCCAAGTCCGATTGTTTCGTACGTGCGTGTATGACACTAAAATTCCTCTGAGGACGGGGGTGGATCAAAGGTGCTAGGCGTCTCGTCACACTTGCCATAACAATGATGTTCGGCTAAGGATAGGAGGACAGGCAAAAGCGTTAGCGCGAGGCAAGGCTTATACTCTCTGTCTGGGAGTCGAACCCAGCTTTCGCGCGATCACCGAATGTGCTCTCCATGACAGGCGCGTGTACTAACCGATATACTAACAGAGAATGTGTCAGGTGGTCCTCGACTGCGCTCAAGAGGGCACCACTGCGAGTCTTGGGCCAATTCCCTAAACATCATGATCCACCGTGACCGCAACCGTGTTAAGACTACTCAAAAGTCTCCTCAGCACCTCTTCTTTCCCTTCTCGCGAGGCAGTTTCATCCCGTAACGAAGGCATCGACCCCCTGGCAATGACCGAGTAAGATGGTAGCTTATGAGGGAGGGATATATGATCCATGATGTCTAATGTGGCGAACGAGTGGATAAAGGAGGGCCAGCAATCCGCAGACAGCATTTTCCACCATTTCCTTCCCATGGTGCTGGATGAGAACTTCCGCTGACCCCCCACTAAATTCTACCCTGAACGCTTTCTACCTCAAGTCCCAAGATGGTGGTGAACAGACGCGTTTTGAGTCTGGCTTTAGGTAAACGTAATTCGATCCTCTCGCTGTCCCTCATACCACGGCGTCCCGTTGTTCTCGTTCAGCGCGTCCAAACCGTGTCGCGGAATGCATCACCAAACCCCTTCACCTTGGGTGCTGGAACACGTAGCGCTTTCATACCGACGATACGCAGATGACCCAGTTTGGGAGCAGTCCCCCATTTCCGTTATCATCGGTGGGCGAATTCTTTCAAACGCCGGTGCCATGGGCCCTTGACTCTCGGTAACTGTCTATTGCTGTTTTAATGATCAGCGAGCTGACGTGGCAATGGCTTAGGAGGACTGTCGAGTAGATCGTCCAAGACCTCACAAGGCTCGTTGGGACGATATTCCCGCCTGTGCACTATTCTGGCACCCTGTCTTCCTATACGACCATATAATTCATAAGTCATGCGACCTACTCGCCCTCCGTGGACAATGTAGTACCTCAATCTTATGCTCTAGCTCGCCCCAGAGATGTAGGCCTCCGTGCATCAGGTGTCTTGTATCCATTTCTCAGCACATCTTTCCCTCCGAGACAGAGGAAGTAGATCGCGAAGGCTAGATCGACTTTAACTTGATCTGCGTACCAGTGGTGCGTCGGCGCCGAGTCATGCCGGGCCAATTAGACCCATCGCTGTTACAGATATGCCACCGTGAAACCCCCGCGCATATCGACTGCAGTTGGGTCTTTTCGCAGCGATCGTACATTATCCATGCTCCGGCGCTCAATCGTCCAATAAATCAGCCTTGGCCATCCTTCCGGTTCCAATTAATGCCTGAAACGTACGTATTTTGTTCCCCTTCCATTCCCTTCCGCGATAATTAACTAACCTTTTAGTAATGGAATCCTGATTCGTTCGGTATCTGGCATTTCCAATGCCTACATCTTGCTTCATGCGTGTCTCAGACCGCGCGAAAGGTCCTTGTCTAGAACGTATCGGCGCTCAAGCGCTCACCACTCCTGCTGGACCGTGCAACACGAAGTGATTCAGGTTACTCTGCTCTCATCTTAATGACAGGCTTCCATTGTCCTTACACCTTCTGAACTCGCCTTGAAAGCGCTCATCTTCCATCAGTTTACCAGAATTTGGCCGCCTCCACTGCCTATGCCGATCTGTTGGCGTGCAACATTCGTCGATGCCAAGAGTCCGACGCTCTGAGGATCCAAGGGCAATTGTGTCTTCGTACCTCTGAACTTGGAGAGAGCGCGCATATGCACGTCCCAACAGCTTCCCTATGGCTGCAATATGGAGCAATTATCGCTAAAACTCCTTGGCCTGTGACGAAGAGATCGTTATGGCAATCACCGAGTTATCCGTCTCGAACCCTCCGTTCGTGGTTCGTGTAAGATCAGCGTGAACGTCGATGGATGCCCAAGTCTCCCCTCAGCCATGTGCAGCCGTGGAGTAGATGGTCAGGCTGGAGCATCTGTACGGCGGGAGCATCCCCCGGCTGCCTCTTTTGGACTGTTACATCTTCGCTTCTTCCTCACAAGACCGTCTACGTCTAAGGTCTGGTGCACCTGTTTCCAGTTTCAAACAACGTCCTAACTTCCAAGGATTCAGAGCAGTAATGATCGACATTTGTTAACGCCACTGGGGGCCTCAACGTCGCACACACTTTCGTCGACAGGTTTTGGACCCAAGATCGATGTTAGAGCACCAAGAGAAGTCCAGGTCGACTTATCTCTCATGATTCTATTCTTGCGACTGGATGGGCACTCCGTTGTCATCTGCTGGTGGCCCCCGAATTTGGACGCAAGCTGAGAAGACAGAGTGAGCCGCCTATCAGCCGACCTCGACTATAAAAGCAATGACCAGGGGACCACGAGCTTCATCAGCCCACCAGCGATCTAAACCTCTCATCGTCTCTTCCAACATGTGTCTTAACAACAACAGCGCAGCTCTCTCTGCCCGCTATGTCGGCGCTCAGCTCACCGCCGCCTACATGAACGCTCTCGAATGCGTCAACTTCGATGGCCTCTCCAATGCCGTCGATATGCGGTCGCCCCAATACGACAAGCACAAGTTCACTCGCGCTCTCGCCGAATGGCACTACGCCGGCAGAAGGGTCCCCTACGGCCCAATCCCTAAGGAGTCGCTCTACTTCGATGGGACTTTCGGCGAGCCCAAGTTGGAGTTCATCTGCAACCACGAAGTCGCGTTGTACTTGAAGCTGGACAAGGGCCACTTCAACTCGATCTATCCCAGCCGTTCGAATGTCAGCGGATACAAGCCTAGCCCGTAAGTTGACGCGTTCAGTCTAGATAATTGTGGCGTTGAACCAGCCAGTAGCAAAGAGAACGTCCCCTTCGACAATTGGGAGGTGACCTTCCGCCTCAACTTCACGCGCCGAATCCTCGAAGGCAATGATACGAAGATTGGCAACGGCCCTAAGCACCGCATTCAGATGATCATCTTCGACTTCGCGAGTAAGTATCATGTAATGTCAGGGCGGAGACTCGCTAATGATACATACTATCAAGGTGCCAAGATGGTTGGTTTCAACTCCAAAGGCAAGACCGGTGTCAGGGACGCCGTCGCGTTCTACATGAGGAAGTACCTCGAATTCCTTCAGTTGGCCGGCAACCATGTCATTTTCGACCTTCCCGACTTCGAGAGCGACACGTACAGGCACATGTTCAACTACTCCCTTGTCAGCAACGCCTTCGATCAGCCCGGATTGTGCACCGATTTGGACATCTACGGAACCAGCGTGAAGGCCATCAACCAGTATCTCACAACTGCTTGGCTTGACGTCGCGGCACGCGCCTTCTCTACGCGCCCTCCGTCGGACCCGCTTGCAAACTGCATCTACGAACTCAAGAGCCATTGGCTTCCTACATCTGAACGTCACTTCCACATTTCATTTGCTCCCCAGATCGTCAGGCCGCTGTGCAAAACTGAGGTTGTCTTGTACTTGACGGCCTCTACAGTGAGCTTTTATGATGGTCCCGACTACTCTACGTAAGTATCTACCTATTTTCGCGATTAAGTTGGCTCACGTCATTCAGCAAACCCATCCATACCTTCAACGGTTGGACGTTTGCATTCGTTCTCGACGTCGTGCAGGACAAGACCAACGAAGCCACCCTGCTCAAGCTGAACATGGGATGTAAGTGCTCCTATCTCATCGCGGTTTAAAGACTTGTCTGATGAATGATATGTCTTTAGCTGCTCGCTTCTGCGAGCATCACTCTATTTTAGATGTCTCTGAAGAATACCGTACCAAGTTCTTAGATGTCATCCTCAAGTTCATTTCAGAGGAGTACTTGTCGCTTCTCGTCTCCTACAACTATCATGTCATCTTCTCGCCTCACGCGATCTTCGACGAAGGCCCCGAGTTCAGCGGCATCAGCGACGATGAAGCAGAGTGGAAGGTAGTTTCGGACGACACCGGCATGCAGCAAAATCAAGTCGTTATGTGGGGTGAGACCGTGCGCAAGATTACTCTCTATGGCGTTGACCACGTCGTGGCCATCTCTGAGGAGTCTATCAACGCCTTGTTCCGCTGGCTCCGTGGCAACTTCGCTGGAGACTGTTTGACTAAATGGACCTACGAACACTTCCACGCCGAGTTCGGACTCACCAAGGTTAAATTGTTGTCGAACGGATACGCCCTCGTTATTTTCACCATTGAATCTGGAAAAATGAGGTTGAGGAGGTAAGCGCTTCTCCCCCTATCCCTGTCGCACCCCACTAAAGTTTAGTACGCAGGGGTGACGAAGAGCATAGCTTTGAGTCCTGGAACATTGCCTATGAAGTTCCTATCAAGATGGTCGATACTCACGAACTTATTTGGCATCCTTTCGTTCTGGAGAGGTTCCATCAATCCCCTGTCTGTGGCCCCTACCAGACAGTACGCCACATCGTCCTCGATTTCGCAAGTTCGTGTCTCTTCTTGCTGCTTCACTCCATAGACACTGATACAAGGCTTCAATAGACGCTGTCTACATTGGCAAGCAATCATTGATGCCTGGAATGTGGGGAACGCCTCGTTCCGATTCACTCGAGGACGACGCTTGCGATATCATCAACCTTCTCCGCGACCCGAAATCTTATACAGAGATAGTTGTGCGGTCTCACAATGCTGTCTCCCGACTGGAAACCATCCTTCACTACATGAATTTCTACCTCAAAGAATTGAGTTGCGCCGGACATAACGTCATTCATTCAGTTCCCGTCGTGTCTACCCCGATCAATCCTGGCTACGAGATGGGTATCACTTCCGTTACTTACCAGATCATCTCCAAAGAATCCACCACGATCACCAATTGCGCCTACAAGCATACGGCCCCCGTACTATTGGTGTTGGGAATGACAGGTGGTCGCGGATTCCCCGAGGATCTCAGCATTGCTTGGGGCAATGGTTGGGTGTTCCCAAGGTCCCATGGAACTCTGTGTCTCGCGAAGGATATCTTTCTCGAAGGCCGTCTCCTGCCCCTGCTCGCTATCATCAATGCAAAGACGACTGTCATTCCTCGCTTCCCAGAGGAGAATGAGGAGGAGTGGACCGTTTACCTCACGACTTGGGACAAGCACCGCTACCGCAAGAACAAGCCGTGCGACTGGAAGCTTCTCAACGGAACCGCTGACTGGCTTGAATATGGCTGGGAACATCGCGACGAACGCACTTACGAAAATGAGGGTACTCGCCATGGCTCCAGTGGCTTCTCCGTTCTGTGTACGCACCCCCGCACATCCACTACTGTATTATCTGACAATCATCCTCTCAGGCCACACTAAGAACCAGCTCGTCATTCCTAACACGTACCGCGCAGGAATCATGGAGATCAAGCTCAATGGCGAATCGGTGCTCCGTGTCAAGGATATGAAGGAGGAGCGAACGTAAGTACTAGTCGATCCTCGCCTTCTCCCTTGATGCTTAGTCCCTTTCCGCAGTAAGAAAACTGTGGCAAGGTGGTCCGCCACCATCCGTCTGGTGACCACACCTGGCGGTCTCAGCGTCACTCTCGTCCAGAAGGCGTGTCCCGTCTTCGAGCGGACCGAGGTAACGGGAGCTTGGACCATTGACACTGACGCCATGCTTAAGAAGCATCTCCCTGATGTCATCGACGTCGATGCTGTCCTTGCGGAGCTCAAGCACGCCTTGGAAGGCCACTGGCATTGGTTCTCTGCAGGCCTTTCTGTCTATGAGCTCGCTAGCCCTGTCTTCACTAAGCAGGGTGATCTCATTGTTCAACTTCGCCAGATGTCAAATGTGCTTCCCTTTATCGCTCCTGCCCTTCCTCAAGGTAACGAAGCTGTGGTCACCATCCCCAAGGATACGCCAACGCCCCTTATGCTCAATGCCAGCGGTGAGTCGTATTTACCCCTCTCACGTTTAGACTGATGCTCATGTAATTACTCAGCCGAGGACGATGTCAGCAATGAAGCTTCTGAAGGTCTTGTTGTAGAGGCTGTCAACAAAGCTCCTGGTTCGACTGAGCCCCCCAAAGCTGCCGTTGCCGATCCCATCGTCATTGCCGAGACCGTGACCGCCCGCACTTTAGAGGCTGCTTAAATTTTGTTCGTGCCACGCCGTCTTCGCCATGTTTGGCCCGCAGACCCAGACGACATTCCTTTACACCTCATATGTAATGTTATGCGCTTTGTTGTTTTTTTCGCCCGTCAAACCCTGTTCTACGTATCTCCATTTTCCGCACGGACTTCGCGTTCCCTCTTATCGTTGACTCGGACTTTCTTTGCTAGTCATGATCAAAAAGTATAGCTGTCCCCGATTTTCCTTCACACACGTTCTCTATGTTGTTTTGACAGACCCTTTGGGCCCTCAGCTGTCCTATCCAATACATTTGTTTTCTGCCGTGTTGGCGATCTTTCTAGTCTGAAGCATCTTGTCTCAAAGTGTGGGTGAAAGAAGATCCCATCAGTCCACACTATGTCCTTCGAGAGACCTACTACCAGGCTACGCTCGCGATGACTTTGAGTTATAAAGAGTGGCCATTGGAGTGGGCAGACGGATTCATCGCGAACCCCTGTCCTCCCCTGTCCCGTCGGGCCGAACTTGCAGTGACCGTTCCGGTTCCGGGTCGCTGGAAGTCACCAAGCCGCCACACTCCAAACTCTTCCTCATCTCCTTCGTCTCGAGGGATGTTTTCCCGTAACGGAGGCATTCCTTGGCCGGCCATGTAAGAGCATTTTGATGTATGTATGAGCGTCGGCCAGGAGGGAGAAACACTCTAATGGTGTCCTAGCTAACGAGGCGAATGAAAGGATGGTGCACTGCGAGTTGGATCGTTCACTCCCGAAACACAGCCCTCAATCTCTACGGAATCCGTTATCCAGCAGCAGAGCGAGCGAAGGAGCATGGCAGCTCAGTCATTTGTTGTCGATCTCAACAAGTTGGTGGCCCCGTGGCTTAGGCGTGGATTCAACCTTCAAACTAGCCCAGATCTCCAGCAATTTGTCTTGCACTTGCTGCCATTCTGTGCGACCTATTTGCTTCTACTTCATTCTACTGGTTGCCCCCGTTCGTGCTATCGCAACCCTTCATGGGTTTTCTAGTGGTTATCATCTCTGTCCGGGTCGCAACTTGCATGGAGTCATCTGTTTGTAGTGCCTCAGCGGCATGAGGGCCAGACAACGGCGCGTCAGCAGGATGCAGGTTTTCTGGATTTGATACCTATCGATTCTGCAACGAAACCCGCCTCCCTAGTATCCAGTGGGTTCCGCTGGCTACACGAGACTGTAACCTTCCGCATTGAGACTGGCGGATGCCTCCTTTCTCCACACTGCCATCATTCGTCTGTGAACATCCTAGGACGTCATATCATCGTACTGGATAGCTTCGAGGCAGCTTCCGAGGTGTTGGAGGAAGTACCATCTCTAGCGACCGATCCTCGATGGTCATATGCGAGCTGTACGTCCTGATCTTTCAAGATTTTATGACATCGAATATCTCCCCCCTTTGTCCCCAGGCACCTACTATGCTAATTTCAAACGACCATTAAAGAATTGTATAAATCCCCGTTCAAGACGGCGCAGCGGCAAGTGGTCGGGGTGATGTTTACGAATTGTTGTTGGCGAACCAAGCTGATCTAATTATTGGTTCGGACCGAATACCCACATTCGAGGATTTCGAAGATAGGCTGCTTCCGTCACCACAGGCTTGTTCATCATTACCAACCATTGGAGCCACCTTGAACTTCCGCTCCATTCAGGCATTCCTCACCGATCGTTCTTCAGAAGACGATATCTATCGGGGGATGTTTATCCCTAAAGGTTCTGTTGTGATTGCTAATGTTTTGTATCTGCTCTGCGATTGCGTTCGATCGTTCCGCTTCGTTACCGTGCATATCAGAGGAATGGCGCTGGACTAGAACGTTTACGCCCACCCCGTTAAGTTCTGCCCTGATCGCTTTCTACCAAGTCCCAAGGTGGTGATGCAAAGCCGCTCTAGGACTGCCTTTGTCTTCGGCCGGAGGCACACACACTTTTTGCATCCTCTCATGTTCAATCACCATATCTCAGCTGTCCACCTTCGTACAGAATATGCTGTGGTTACCTCGCAAGCGCAAGTGTCTGGATCGCAGTTACAAATATATTCGCCATGCTGCATATTTCCAAGGCGATGATGAAGACGGCAAAGAAGCTACTCCAGATATTGAGTTTTGAAACTGGGATCACTAGGTTAGCCAGCACTGGTATGGTGTATTCCGCTAATCGATCTCTACCCTCAGCCACTCCAAGGAGTTTCCTTGCAGCACAGCTGGTTCATCTTAAGATACCTCCTTTGCGCGCTGGCCATACCGTATATTATCGATTTAACGACACGTGTCCATGTCACCATCGGCGAATCTAACGTCCAAAGTGTGATATGAGGCCCAGATCGACTCTCACATTCCTCCATCTCCAGCGTTAGGTATCCCTGCTCGCATGCATCAGGCCTCGATGCTTTACGGAGCTACGCTAAGGATCAGGTTAGCATTCCCCTACCAAGTTACTGATATCGATGTGCAAATATTTGGACTATTCTTCCCCTGCATATATGTATCAAGCGTGAGCATAATAAGGTTCGGTAACTCGCAATGGACTTCCCTACCATCGCTAGGCTCTGCATACCCATCGCCCTCTTCTGCGCAGCGTCATATCTGAGCTCTGCGAGTCGCAGACGCGGTCTGCGCTTGCCTCCTGGCCCAGCTGGCAGTCCAATTATTGGACATGCCGCACTCATACCATCAGAGGACCCACACGTAGCTTATCATGAGTGGGCGAAGAAATATGGTGAGTTGACTGGAGCTGAATCCCTCATGCATGAACTCAGAACCACCTAGGCGATGTGATATACCTTACATGCTTCGGTCGCCCACTGATTGTGCTGGATAGCCTCGATGCAGCCACTGACCTGCTCGAGAAGCGAAGTTCAATTTACAGCAATAGGCCCTGTATGGAATTTTATTCCCTGTGGGCCATTATTTCGAGTATTCTATTCCATTGGTGATGGTTAACACTTTGGTAGAATGGGCTTCGAACCCAATCTCGCATTCATGCCCTATGGACAACGATTCCGAACCCATAGGAGACTCATTCAGCCGTTTTTATCATCCAAAGCTTGTGCTAAATTCGGAACAGTTCAGCTGCAGAACGCACACCTTCTTATCAGTGGCCTGATGGAAAACAAGGGAAATCGCGAGTATCTTCTCAGCAGGTAAGTGTATTTCATGAGAACACCCATCAGAGCTCACCCACCGACGTCAGATACACTACGGCCGTGGTGATGAGGATCGCATATGGTCATCAAATTGTATCTGATGACGATGAATACATCCGGATAGCCAACAACAGCATCAAAGCGGTTCACTCATGTGCCAAGCCAGGCGCAACGCCTGTGGATATGTTCCCATTCCGTACGTCCAAGGCTCGGACTGTAGCCCGCTGAAGTTAAGCCTAAATTCAGTCCGATACTTGCCGTCGTGGTTTCCTGGCACTTACTATGCTAATGTCGCACGCAAGTGGAGATGGGCGGTAGATGAACTTTACAATTTCCCCTATGATGTTGTGTATCAGCAAGTGGTAAGTTGATGTTGTGGTGAACGGTGATGAAGACTCGTTGATTGTCACGCCTGAAGCTCAATGGCACTGCGAAACCGTGTTTCGTCTCTTCACAACTTGAAGCTGCCTTTTCCAGTGGTCGCCATTTAACCAAAGAAGAAGCTGATGACATTAAGAGCGTTGCCGCCGCCACCTATTCGGCCGGCGCCGAAACGGTCTGCTCTTGAAGATGTATCTTATATGCACTCCTCACTGATGCTGATGTAGACATGGGATCTCTTGAGTGCATTTATTCTTGCGATGGTCCTGTTCCCAGAATGTCAGAAACTTGGTCAGGACGAAGTCGACCGAGTCATCGGTACCAATCGAATTCCTACGTATGAAGACCTTGGCTCGTTGCCTTATGTAGAGTGCGTTGTTCAGGAGACGCTTAGGTCTGATTCTTTCCCGCTATGGCTCCAGCACTTGCTTAAAGCATCCCGATTAGATGGAGTCCGCCGTTACCCCTAGGTAATTAGGAGGATTCCCTAGCCTCCCCTTATCATTCTGAGCATCCGTCCAGCCGTCCCACATGCGACGACGCATGATGACATATATCGCGACATGTTCATACCCAAAGGATCAACTGTCATCGCCAATGTAAAGTGAGTGACGTGCTCCAAGCCTCTGTGAAGAGAGATGCTCATCGCGCACAATTAGGGGGATGTCACTCAACGGCGATGTTTATGCCAACCCTGAACAGTTCAACCCATCCCGCTTCCTACCGAAGATGCAAGGTGGAAACGATGAACCACACCTTACGGCTGCGTTTGGATTTGGACGAAGGTGCGTATTCCATCATTCCATGCTTCTTTTTTCTCTAACATTACCTCTTGGTTGCAGAGTTTGTCCAGGTCGACATCTCGCCCTTGGGAGCGCATTCATGGTGGTTGCCACCATCTTTTCTACGCTCCATATTTCGAGGGTCAAAGACGAGAACGGAAACGAAATTATACCTGTAGCGGAATTTGAAGTCGGTCTATCAAGGTATTTCAGTTGTTCTGACTACCACCACGACCCTCGATGATGTCATGTTGTTTCAGTCATCCTAAGCCATTTCAATGTAACTTCGCCCCGCGCTCCGAGAAGTCTCGGACACTGATACATGAAGCCGTGGAAAACATTGATCGTTAGAGTCCTTGGCGCACTATCTGCTTTCTTTTGGAGGTTTCGTCGACATAGGAAGTTTCAGTCTCCTCGATGTCCTCGTTTGGTTTCGCCACCACCCATTCTACTTGTCCTCGACTCTCTCCTTCCTTAGTCGAAGAACGTCGCTCTTAGTGGCCTTCTCCTATGTTCCCCCTGTCTTTGCCACCTCAGCTGTTCTGAGACTCTTGTGAGCGTGCCACATCTTGATTGACCTAGTGATACATGTACCATACATTGGAGTCTAGACGAACTAGAATCCCCGAAACCAGCTGTCTTCTGAACTTTGATGATGTGGCTTTGGAGAGTGTGGGAGCACTGGAAATTTGAGAGTGGAGTGGGAGTGCTATTCTGAAATGTTCGGCAGCTATGTGTATATGATGAGTGTGCTCCCTACGTGGCCGAGTTCCTTTGGACACCCGTGATGATTTCAATGCCTGGATCTGACCCTAATGAAGCCACTTGGATTTCGCGGGGCACGGAACAGCGTTCAAGTATGGAGCTTCCCCTCGAGTTTGTGAGCGATCTGGCTAAGACAACGAGCTAGAGGTTCTCAAACTACAAGTATAATTCATATATTGGTCCTTAGAGTACAATAACAAGCTGTCAAGTCGGATATTTACTTCTTTGAGGCATGACTGGAGCCGCCCGTACTTCGTCCTCCACCAGAACTACGGCCTCCACCACTGGCACCACTAGCAGTGTTCCGGGCTGCAGCGGAGCTCGCTCGGGCAGCGAAGCTCTGTGATCCAGTATCCTTGCCTTGACGAGCCTAGGATGCTGCATGATTCGGGCTGTCGATTCAAATTGGGATTGACTCACTTGAGACGACTGGATTCTTGATGCATCTGAGGGGGTCATGGGGGTTTTTGATTCCGACTTGGACATGATCAGTACGATCTGGATTCCCAACTTCAGACGACAGAAGGCTGGACGGATGAGGGATACTCACGATACAGTTACGAGTTTAGAGAGATCGTGCTGAGAACCCCTGTACGAGTCATACACGACTTTATATCTGAGGCCTGAGGCCTGAGGGGTCTGCTCCAATTACGCACGAAACTACGTAATTGTTGAGCAAAGCATGATGTATGAGGTACTGAAGCTACGGTTCTATGACTCTGTTGAGTTGCGCTTGCGCTGCTGGACACGATCGAGTACGCACCGAGCAGGGATGGTTAGGCAAAAATACAACTGATTCCTCGGTTGTGCGCCGCCCGATTTTTGCGGATGGTCAGTAAGTCTTTCACAATCACAATCTGGCACGTATATCCACCTACGTCTTCTTCAACTCTCCAGCAGTGTCCGACCCAGCCAGTAACGCACAATGACGCTTGATCTAGGTTTGTTTTTGGCGTCGTGTGACTATTGTTAGTCGGAGGGTCTACGTACGTCGCCAACATGGCACAAGCAGCCCAAGGCACGTCAAACGACGACTCTTCGTTTGATTGATCTGCAACAGAAAGTTCTCCATGGCCCGACGCTAGGAGGAAGGCTGGCCTGGTCAAAGAATAGGATGGTGCTAAAGTCTCGCATCGGCTATCGTATTTTAGCATGGAGGAGATAAGGAATCGCAAGTACAGCTCCCATGATGAATTTTCCTGGACCGAGGGAAATCCATGGCATTATTAGCGTCACAGGAATGTTGTTGAGTTGGATAAAGCAGGAAGAAATGCCACGTCGGGGTCCCAGAGAGGTGAAGGTCGAATTGCCACCCATTATCGTTGTCCAGACAAAGAAGAGCAATAGCAGGATCGAGATTGGAGATAAGAGTTGATTTGAGGAATGCTTGGGTGTTATAGTTTTGTGCCAGTGCTGTTCGCGTGTGCGCTGTCGCGTGTCCCTAGGGTTCCCACGGTCAATACTTACATTGACCGTGGGAGCCCGAATCTTAGTCCGTTACTTCCATCACACCAACCGCCGAGGCCAAGTATGAAGTCGTGCGACCGCCTCGCTCCCCGTCTCTACCCCGATTTATTTGCGAAGAGTATTGTCTTCACGGCCATCCTTTCATATTTTGCAAACGACCCATGGCATCTCCACATTTATTCTGCGAGTGTCGATAGTCCATACTCGTTACATGTTGTTCCGCTAGATTGCGGCGTCAGGATGGGTCTTCTTCTACTCTAATGTCCGTCTCGTGTGACATCATACCTTAAGTGGCTGTTCTTCTGGACTATCTTGATTTCCACCTAGTCCGTCGATGCTAGACGGAATGAATGCCAGGTAATATATCAGCCCGAACTCACTACTTTTCACTTTTTCTCTTTGGGTACCCCCTTCGCCGCTCGCTACGTGTTGATTCATGTCACAAACAACGGTGGTTTCAGGCGGACGGACCACTTATGACCACTATCTTGATCCACGGAAGAAGTGGTACAATAACCGCAGGTACGTGGCCAACAGTATTCGGGTTCCAAAGTTGGATGTTTCCCTTGTAGGCTGGCATCGCTAAATGCGTGGATATTCTTGATGTATGTCCCCTGCCCCTATCTGCCCGTACCCTTTCATTAGAATCACTCAGGTTAATAACGTCATCGACGAATGGCTTCGACGGAAGTATGATGAATGCCGTGCAATCCCTTCCACAATGGCAGTCGGATTTCGGTCATCCGTGAGGTCTTGCACTGTTCTGGTTGCACCTGTATTTACTTCCCCCACTTCATAGCACTGGCGGAAAGCTCGGACTGCTGACTGCAATTCAAGTAAGCCCCGTTCCGTTAGGGTTCATTTTGCCATGTTAATTTTAATATCAGACAATCGGTGCACTAGTTGGACTTCCGATCGCGCCTTACGTTAGTGATGGCTTGGGCCGTAGACGTGCAGTCTTCATTGGCTCTCTTATTATGTGCATGTCTGCCGCTGTGCAAACCGCCTCGCAGTCTGTGCTAATGTTCCTTTGTGCACGGTAAGTGACGAGATTATCTTCTGTTCCCCTAGTCATCATAGCCTACAGTGTGTTTGTTGGCTTCGGTCTGGCCTTCTCAGGTGCTCCTCACTTCTCCCCAGTGCTGAACTACGAGTAACGCCGTCATTGATAGCCAACGCGGCTCCCTTGCTAGTCTCTGAGGTCTCTTATCCAGCTTACCGAGCACCTTTAACTGCGATGTACGAGTCCTTGTGGTACTCTGGGTCAATAATGTGAGCCTCTCACGGTTGCCTATGCCCATTTGGCATTGATGATGAATTTCGCTCTAGTGCTGGTTGGACTACTTTTGCTGCCTTCAGCCTCCCAAACTCCTGGTCATGGCGGACACCTTCACTCGTTCAAGCACTCCCTTCCTTACTCCAAGTGACATTAGTATGCTTCGCTCCAGAGTCCCCAAGATGGCTTATATCCAAAGGCCGGGACCGTGAAGCTCTGGATACGTTAGCATACTATCACGCTGACGGCGACCAGTAAGTGCACTAGCATCGTATTCCCCCAGCTTCTGAAGACCATTTTAGTAACGACCCCCTGGTCCAATTCGAATTTCACGAAATTAAAGTCGCGTTGGATGCGAACCAGAAGGGTAAGCGAACAATTTGCCGTGCACTTCGGTAACATAATCGGCGACTACTTTATCAAGGTGTTACGTCGAATGGCTATGGAGCTCTCCTTGCCACTCCTGGTAATCGCAAGCGACTGTCCATCATCACAGCGATAGCCTTCTTCTCACAGTGGTCGGGAAATGGACTTGTGTCGTTCTACCTCAAGCGCGTACTCGATTCTATAGGTATCACTAGCCCGTCAACTCAAGTGAGTTTGCAGACGTTATCCAGTTTGTTTGTTAATCTTGTCACTGGCAGCTCCTTATTAACGGCGTGTTGGCTATTTGGAATTTCTTTTGGGCTGTGTTCGCTGCCTTGATGGTCGAACGCCTCGGAAGACGCTTTCTCTTCATCACTTCGGCCGCTGGCATGCTGCTTTCGTTTATTTTTCAAACGGTCGACTCTGCACTCTTTACCCTGCATGGATCACGACCAGCTGGTCATGCCGTCCTTGCCTCCGTATTCTTATTCTATGCTTTTTATGAGTGAGTCGTTAAATATTCATCTTCTAGCTTGAGGGGCTGATTTGTTGTCTAGCCTGGCTTTTACGCCAGTTATCGTTGTCTATACAGTGGAAATCTTGCCGTATCCCATCCGTGCCAAAGGCTTTACGGTCCTGTCATTTGTTGCCAGTCTCGGTTTAGTACTTAATCAATATGTCAATCCAGTACGTATCATGCTCGGCCCCGGGTTTGCACACTCACTAGCAATGGTGCTTGCAATTAGATTGCCTTCGAGAAGCTGCAATGGAAATACTACGTGCGTCCATTCCTCGCACGTGTGCCGCTGATGCTAATAGATAGTTCAGATCGTTTACGACTGCTGGCTGGTGTTTGAATTGGTCTTTCTATACTTCTTCATCGTTGAGACGAGGAATCGAACTCTCGAAGAGACGTGTGCACTCTTCGACGAAAAGGTACCTAGTTCGGGAGTTTCGAGGCTAGCAGCGCGCAACTTACCCGCTGGGGCCAGCCAGCTCACTCTCACCCCACCCGACAGTGACGCCCCAGTGTTCGCTCCGAAAGAACTTCCAAGTCCCACGAGTGGCCAAACTACGCGCGCAAGATAGAGAAAAAGCAACCATCCCAGCACCTCTGCATACCTAGCTATACACCATGCTAAACGGTAGAATAGTACCTCATTTAGATTACATCCAGCTCATAGCATACCAATTCGCTTGTTCATATTACGAGGTTGAAACCGCCATGTCTTACGAAGCCGTTCGCGTCACCACCGAAGTCAATCCGCTGGCAGAGAAGAAGCAAACGACCTCCTCACTAGCAGCATGGCTGCGTCAAACAATGTTTCTGAAGGTGGCGCTGTAGCCCAGTCTAACACTAACTTACTGCATCTGGTATGGCCATGCAAATGCCAGTCCAGCCACCTCATCAAGTTCACGAGCCAATTGAAACGTATTCCATGGAAAAGTGACGGCGTGGTTAGTGACTAGCACATCCTTGACAGGCTTTCGAAGTTACATAAGGACAAGTATGTACACACTGGTATTCTGCGGACAAAGTAAGAGAATGTAACATGTAAGTTTTGTTCCAACGTTGTTCAAGAATCTACATTCCGCACAGCTTCACGTATCATCTGCCCGGACGCCTCAGAGCGAATAGTTAGGTTACATTGAAATGCCTTGGGATGGCTGTCGAAGTACCTCTGTTAATTACAGCCCTCACTCCGGCACTGGCAATTTGAGGGTAGACGAACCTGGTGAAGCCAACTGCAAACTCTGGCTTTGGCAGTATCTGATTTCCGTTCTCGTCCTTATATGGTGAGATATGGAGCGTTGAAAGAATAGTGGCCACCACTGTAGATATACTCGCGAGGGCAAGATGTCGACCCGGACATACTCTGGAAGAGAGAATGGATATTGGTTAGTGCGAATCGGTATGCACAAGTTAATGGGATACCTTCTGCCGAAGCCAAACACAGCGGAGAAATGTGGTTCGCCGCTTCCACCTTCTGCCTTGGGCAAAAAGCGAGAAGGGTTAAACTGCTCGGGGTCCGCGTATGTGTCTTCGTTGAGGGACATCCCTCTGATACGATGGTTAATTCCGTCAGATATCTGATAGTCATATACCTCACTTTATATTGGTTATAACAGTCGAACCTTCAGGTATCTTCATGTTAAGATAGACATCTTCGTGTGTGGATCGATGAGGAACCCCTAGGATAGAAAACATCAGTTCAACAGGGGCTTAGGAGTAAAGTTCCTATATGCCTAGGGGCAGGGGCGGATTCCATCTGCTGGCTGGTGAGCTGGGGGAGGCTGATCGACGGAGTAGAATACTACCTCAAAACTTCCTGGGCAACACATTCTACGTACGGCAAAGAATCAAGATCCTCATAAGTCGGAAGGCGATTTCGACCGACAACCTTATCGACTTCAGCCTGAGCGCGTGTCTGGCATTCTGGAAACAGAAGCATTGCGAGGATAAATGTACTTAAAGCATCCCAAGTCTAACCAAGTTATGATTCGCATGTGGTACCAGATAAGGTGGCAAAGTTGGGGACGAACTGTTCCTGCACCTGCAGCATAGATGGCTGCAGCGACAGACTTTATGTCTTCCTCATCCTCTTCTGTCAGTTGACGTCCACGGAAAGCATCGATTTGTGACGCAACAAAGCAAGGGTTGGAAGTACCTTCTGCCTGTGTATACGCCCATCAGTGAGTGTAGATGGGGGTGGGCATTGGTGAGACGTACTACTGCTTTAGTTGCCTTATGGTACGGAATATTGTACATGGCTTCTATAGCCCATCGCCACTGACGAGCGACGTTCGCGTAGTAAGTTCCGGGAAACCACGAGGGAAGATGCTGAACTGTGAAGGACGTGACATCACCGTAACACAACCTGCGGTCGACTTACGAAAGGGGAAGAAGTCCACAGGAGAAGCTCCCCAAGGGCCGACCGCCCGGAAAGAGTTCGCCATGTCATTCGTAAGTTGGATGTAATCGTCATCATCGGAGATGATTTGATGTCCATATGCAATTCTCATGACAATGGCCGTTGTGTATCTAGGAACGGCACACGATTATCGACGTGGTGGCATGGTAAAGAGCGGCGTACATGCCTGCTTAAAAGGTGGTCGAAATTGCCTTCATTTTCCATCAGCCCGTGGACCAACAAGTGGGCGTTTTGCAGCTGAAGCGATCGAAATTCAGTGCATGCCTGAGGTGATACGTACGACTGGATCATTTTCCTATGCGTCCGGAAACGCTTGCCATAGGGCATGAATGTGATGCTCGGGTCCCAACCCAGTCTACAACGCCATGATACAGAAGCTCAAAATTGCAAGGAACCATAGAGTATAACGTACATTGAGTAGACGGTCATGTTGGGTCGGTCACTATAGACTGAGCTCCGTTTCTCCAGAAGATCATTCCCAGCTTCGACACTATCTAGGACTACCATCGGACGCCCGAAGATATCGAAGTGCAAGACATCCCCTGAAGAAAGGCTTCGAGTTAGCTTGTGAGAGACAGGTGGCGATTGACTCACCAAACTTCTTTGCCCATTCATGAAAAGTAACATGTGGGCTTGCCGACGAGATAAGACCAGCATGTCCAATTAGCAGGGATCGCTCGGGTCCAGGGGGAAGGGGTGGTCCCAGTGTTCCACGTCTCCTACTGAGGTACAACGCTCCCCAGCATAGGGCAAGGCAAAGAATAATGGCAAACATTTGGATGGGCCCACCGCCGCACAGGAGATTATATTGTACTAATTCAATCTCCAAACTTACCTTCCTGTCTATGTACAACCAGACCCCCGACTGTAGGAGGCGATTTATTACCGGTCCAATCATCGAAACATCAGTGGTCCCCTCGAGGCAAGGAATCATTGGTTGTTAGCCCACACAACCACACAATTCCCCTCGCATCCCTCTGGATGGGGCTTAGAGCTTGCAAATGGATTGCCCCAGAAAGCGGGGATCATGAGGCGCAGCAAATGAAATGCAGTAAAGAATCATTCCGGCATGCAGATGCTATGAATTAATTCCGTACGTCGAAACGGTGCAAACGGAGAAAGGTCAGTGTTTGTTATCCGCGAACACCTGATACTTACCCAACTTCAAATTTAAGAGATCGCGCCGATTGCGCGGCGTTGGTGTTCCAACTGGGCCTAGGACAGTATCAAGGCTACTGCCAAGCTATCATATGCCGAAATTCGCGCTTATCCCAGAAGCATGGGCGCAGACCTCGAGCATTGAAGGTGGCATCGAAAACCGAAGTCTGTCGACAAGTCGTGATACTAGAGGTGTTTGCTCCTACCAGTGACTGGGTGTGATATGTTAGAATATCCCCAACCGTCAGGGATGTTACAAATAGACGACGTAAGAACCTTGTGTGGATAATACGATAAACCATCAATCGAGCGAATGTATGTAAGCGAGGGACACCCACAGTTTCGTCCATCTTGATTCTGATGGTTCGGCCAGGAATATGATGAAGTTACGACAACCATTTGGACTGCCATCAGAACCAGAAGGCGAGTGAGCGCCGAGTTGGCGTCCGTTTGATGATAAGTAGGAGATTGGCAGGTGCTGAGTGGAATCCTAATCATGTGAGCATGGACGCCTACGAAGAGGTGCTCCATTGAGTATCAGAAAGGGTCGAGGAGGAAACCAAGTAACAGCTTGGGGGAGAAATGTCATTCCAGCAAAATCGTACTCTAGATCTAATGACCAACGAGGCGGGGACTAATTCTTCAGATTAGCCGAGGAGGCTGACTCCCAAGTCTGCCTGACAGCTGCCCAATACCGAGCTGGATCGGTGCGAGCATGAGCGACATGAGGGCTCTCGTCGAAAAGTTCTATTCTTGTATCTAATCCAGCCTTCTGACTCGACTTCACAGTCTCTTCAACTTGCTTCCAGGGTACAAGGTCGTCCGTCTTCGAGAATATGTACAATCGCGGCGTATGTTCGCCAGTCCATGGCAAGGCATCCGCCCGAATTAACAAGTCGGATATGTGCTGAATCGGCGAGCGAGTCCGTAGAAGGGTGCCCCTCACATACAGGGAAAGGTAGAAGAGAGAGATGTATACCGCAGCTAGAGCTCGCAACATGGGGTTCTTGATGAATCCAGCGAAGGCGCGTACTGTTGTGGCATAACTAGCGCCAGGAGAAGAATCGATCACCATGGCGGAGATACGCAGAGTCGGGATACCGCCCATCTTCGCAATGATTCTGGAAAGGGTCACCAGACTGAAAGAACCGCCTGGAGATTGAAGTTGACATTAACGAAGTAAATAGGGTCCATACTTTGACTCACCGTTGGAAAAGGTGTGTACTAAGATACGGGGCTTCCTAGATGACGCTTGTATCTGGACAGGCAGTTCAATGTGACTCAATGTCGAGGGTTGCCCGCCTCTGAGCGCAACACATCCCATCTGTTCAAGGTATGCGATGAGAGGGAGGAACTTTGTCATCTAATGGATTAAACTAGGTAAACAGTTCCACGGATATTCAAATGAAGAACCGAACTTACAATTGAATGTTCTGTGCTCCAAATAAAATCGCCGTGGAAAGATCGAATGAGAAAGATGTTAGCGTGTGGATATCTCTCTCTGTACACTTTGGTGTACTTCTGCAGATGAGCAAGCTTTGCACCCACTGCGCACCATTATCAACTAAGAAATTCGTAGAGGAGGCATCACGCACTCCAACCACAAACGAGAATGACACTGTATGTAGAGGTAAATGCCGTGGCCATCGAGATTGGGACATGGGAACTCTAACCTTGGATCATTGTTGCCATCTTCGGAGCCGTCATCACCGTCCTTCGCGAACGACGCGACGATGCCTGGACTGAGAGTCATGTACTCCTCGGCCGACATTCTGGTTGCTGAGAAAGAAGGATATCACCGCAATGCGAGCAGCACTCGTCGATATAAAATCCAAGCCGCCCCAGGGTTTTGCCCAGCATATTTCCCTGGGGTGCCTCAAGGGTGATTTGAGACAGAAGGAATCCGGTAAGACCGTCGGAATCGGCTGCGCGGGTCCTGCTGACAAGCGCCCTCGGAGAGCCAGCGCCTATCTGTTTTGCATGATCTTTGTTTCTCGTCTGGCAGAGCCGCTACATCCTCTTGCTTTCCTCCGTTACCCGTCTAGGCAGCCCAGGAGGTTTTTTGCCTCTTTCCCGAAGGCTAAAGGAACTCCTTCTCTTCATCCCCCTCGCCTCCAGTCTCTGGACAGCGTCGATGACAATGCCCAGGCCCATGCATGGATCTCGCAGTTCAAGAACGAGCGAATACCAAGGAATTTAGTGGAACTGACGTTTTCTAGGAGTTCCGGACCTGGAGGACAGGTAAGGATGAACGCGGCCTTGATGAGCAGTCGTGAATCCGCTAACTGACCACAGAATGTCAATAAAGTCAATACCAAAGTCTCATTGCGGTGTCCCCTCGATTCTAGTTGGATTCCAATGTGGGCGCGTCCCCATATTCGTGCCTCAGTACGTTGGACCGATTGCACTTTCTGCACCACGAAGTTGACTACCAGGCAGCCATTCTACGTGTCCTCGTCGCAATCCATATTTCTCACATCCACGACCTCTCGATCTCAATCTCAGAATATTGATGACTGCCTTGCCAAGGTGAGTAGATGTCTCCAAAGCCTCTCGCTCCTAGTTCAATGTACATTCATCAGCTCCATGCCCTCGTACTCTCTGCCTCGAGTGCCCCCATAAAGAATGAACCCTCGGAGGAACAAAAGCGACGCGTTGCTGACTTGGTACGAGCTGAGAAAGCGAATAGGCGGAAGGAGAAGTCGTATCGGAGTCAAGTAAAGAAGGGGAGATCAAGTGGGAGACGAGGAGGAGCTGATTGGGACTAACATGTAGGACCAATTGTATGTCCTTTGTTTGGAGCCTTTCTTGATATGACACTTGGCATTTCCTGATCCACTACTGACGTTAGAGCTTTTCAAGCCTCGCTGTGATGGAGCCTACGACCTCATGGATGCGTTGGGCGCGTATATGGCGCGGAGCGGCCAGCCTAATGACTCGTTATCGAAGTCAATCAGCCCATCCTTTCCTCTCTGAAAGGTGTAATTCCTTGGAAGAATATTTCATTACCTCAGGATCGACTCCTATCTTACTTCGCATCCTGGAGGCTATGACCAGATGCTTACTCAACCATTCCCCCAGAACTAGTCGACAACCCATCTGGCCACTCCGAAGTCGGTTTTCTGATCGTCATCGATTGGGCGTGCTTCACCTTTGCGCCAACCTATATGTAGGTAGTGGGGGCGTTCGTGGGGCTATAATACTTTCAATGACCGGTCTAGCCATCCATCTATGCTATCCGAGCTCTTATCGGCGCATGATCAGCTTCTAGATAATCATCCCTCCGGCGGCAGATTGTTCCCTCTCGAAGCATTGCGCGGGCTGCTCTTGAATCTATACACAGAAGCTGCGACTCGCACACGAAAGGAAGGCGCAATCGACGGTTTATGAGCTGCACACTTGGAAGCCGTGGCTGTGGATCTCCATCTGGCTTGCTCCGGCTGACATCGAGAACCGTCGTTCGATAATAGACCCGTGTGTGGGTCGGGCTGTCTGAATACCTTCGAGAAGACACTCCCCCTGAGTGGGCGCATCGATCCTCCCATCTGACCTCTTCTGGCATTTCGTTTGGAAGAGCGCCCAAGTGCCGAAGCTGAAGACATGAATCATCTTGTTCCCAGAACACCTTTTATCGTCTTGTCTATGGTCTAGGCTTAGTTTGAGTATGAGTTTAAATTCGCGGGACACGTTCGAAAGGGGCAGCAGGTAAGTCTGACCATGTGTATGCGGAGAGGATTCACTAACAAGCGGGGTAAGCCAAGCGGCGGAGACTACGCAGATGGTTTAATCCCGAGTTGGTGGTGAGTCGATAGCAGGGTCATACATGGTGGAAGTATCTCAGATTTCGGCGATTTATGAGTACACGGCCCGCCTATTAACAAGTTGCCGCACAGCTGGCAAATCCACCTCTACTTCCTAGCATGGATGTGCGTGAACCACCCAATACGTCAAGTTGCACCCGCTTCGTCGCCGGGATGTGTTCACCGTACAGTCATTCAATTAGAAGAAGGATCAAGTCAATATTCACTCCATTCAGACCACCTCCGATGCTGATTCCTGCCAGGTGCGTAAGACAGTCCGTATCGAGGTCTCCCAGCCACAGAGGCATTGCTGGTCTAGTCCCACTCGAGTTTAAATTCAGCAACTTGATTGACGTCAACATCCAATGGATGAAGGCTTCCGTGATTCATTCTGAATCCTCAAGACGCCGTCTGACGCTAACGTGCGGGTACGGGTGGTCTGACAGGGCTTGACTTTGGCCCCCAGTCGTTCTGTGGCTGCAGGTTCATATACTTACTTGTTGGGAGTAGTATTCGATGAATATCGATCGAGAAGTACTCGTAGTATGATTCCCGGAGGGGTTGGTTGCGGTATTTGGTGGTTCTAGCCGCTATTGTGGGGACCCATGGGAGCGTTCGTGCCGGGTATTTGTGCGGAGGCGGTGATTTTGCTACAAGTTGGAGTGGAATACTGGGGTGCCCGGATATCTTGGTGCGATGGTCTTGGTAAGGTCAGACCCATACGTGGATAACCAGGATTACGAGCTTGCTCCCCCAGGCTGATCCGCCTGTGTACTCTATATCGTACAAAGAATACTCAGTGGCTCGGAACATGGAGTAGGATGAAAGATACGCCGCATTTTGACTGAGGAAGCGGTATTCAGTGTCTCATACTAGGAGGCTGAATTGTATGAAGCAACTCCGAGCTGTAGACCGGGATGAGTAAATACTGCAAGTCACTCCACCTGCATATGTCGCTCACGGCTTCGGGCCTTCTAGGTATCGTTGAGAGAAATAGTTAAATCGACTGCGGTATGTAGGTATTTAGACTGTCGCTTGACAGACTGGGAGCTAGTGGCAATACTTGCAAACTTCCTTGCCTATGAGAGAAGCGAGGACTATGTTCCTTTAGCTTCCCGGATGTGTCGGTGGAGCCTGCTCTGCCGCAGCACTGACAAGTATACACTTTTTGGTCTGGTCAAAAAGGGAGCGTAGGTGCTTTGAAGAAATTGTGTGTAGCTTCCATTGGAGTAATGTGATGGAAGTCGGTGCCGTATATCCGAGCCGCCCGCAAGTATAAGCCCTAGGCAACCAATGGAAAAACTATGAGAACACTAAGGGAACGTAACCTGATGGCATGTACTTCCCTGGGTACAGCACGAGGAAACGTTGAGCGTATTTTAATATAGAGCTTTCACCTCGACAGGAGCAGCATGGGCTGCTGTGAGCGCAATCCAAGAAACTCGCCTAAAAATGGCACCAGCGCCGCTGTAGACATGACAGAACAGCTGGAGATGGGGAAAAATGTGTTCTATGTTCCAGGAGAACGGCGCGGGTCGACAATAAGCTCAGCGAGGGTTCGCAGGCTTAAGGTACTGACTAAGGCAGATAGAAGGTTCGGTATGGACTTCATCTGTTGGGTAATGCATGGACTTCATTAATAATGCGACGAGGTGTTGCGGTTCTTCACCTCGGGGCACGCAGCGTATCTCGAATTTCTAGATCTAGGTATCGCGGATTCCTTATCGTAATGCGTTGGCATCCATATTTCGTTATTTGCTGTAGGAGAAATTTTGATTCCGTGAGACCCTACATTAGAGCTCCTCGCCAAGGAAACAAGACAATTAAGGCACCATCATTGCCATAAACGGATAGGCGCCCCAATACATGAGTCTCGGCATAAACAGGGGTAAACACCGATCAGACACATTAATTCGGGTTCACAGACGAGTTGTGTTCAAAAACTTCTTTCCTTCCTTTCATATCCTCCTCCTCCCCTCCTCCTATATAACGACCTCCCTGAGTCCTGCAATTTGCAAGGACAACCACCGTTCCTTCGTCTGATCACACTCGCTCTCTTTCGCACACAATGCCTTCCTTAACGAAATACCTCGCCCTCGCCTCTGCAGCAGCGCTGACCAACGCTTACTTTCTGATGGGACTCGGTGAGCTCTTATTCTTGACCAAATGTGAGGAAGCGCTCATCGATTTGGCTTGTAGAGAACCCCATTACCATTGAGCGCCTGGATCCCATTGTCAATCCAGGTACTCACTCGAGCCATGTTCATACAGGTAAGATTCAGACCAAGACCGAGGAATATCGCTGATCTTCGCGGGTAGTGTTTGGGGGGAGCAATTTCGGAATGAACACGAATACCGCTCGTCTTCGCCAGAGTCAATGCACCTCGATCCCCATTCCCCAGGACAAGTCGAATTATTGGATTCCCGTGCGTACTTGGGAACTTCTGTTTATCTCCTCATCTCCTCATCTGCGTGTCGCCCCATGAAACTGGATGCTATTATCTGCTCGAAACAGACGCTATACTTCGAGTGCGTATATCTCGCTTCCCCTGGGCGTTTCAGTGATTGCTGTTCCAATTTCCAAACCTGCTTTGCTGACGAATGCTCTTTACCAATTAGATGGGCCAATGGAAGCTTTTCTAGCGTAAGCGGCGGTGCTGTTGTGTACGTGTTTTCTTATCATCGTCCCATGCGTCTGTCGTCCTCAATATGATCTTGTTCGCTTCATTAGCTGTAAGCTTTCCAGCGACCTCCCCGCAATCGCCGCCCATACAAGTTTTGTTCTGTACAGACTACTTATTCGACGATAAGCCTGGCACAACAACGGCATTTCCCGATGATGTACGTCCGTTTCGCTTTCATTGTGGCGTTCTCTGATCTGGATTGACACGGTTATTAGTTCCGCATGCTCAGTGGTGAGTGACGATCACACTTCGGAGGTCTTACCTTAATTGTACACAAGGTGATCCTATGCTTCGCACCTACGACCCCAACAGCCACGCTCAGCAGGCCGTCACCTTCCTCTGCCTCGACTTCAACGGCGTTACCACCAGACATAACGAAATCCCTAGCAAGCGTTGTCCCTCCGGTGTTCGAAGTCAGATCGTAAGCTTCACACTTGATCAACGACGTTCTGAGGATATCGATCTCTGATGTGTGCTTGTAGAACTTCCAAAGCTGCTGGGATGGCAAAGTATGAAAATGCTGTAAACATGTCGTCAAGCAACTAACTGGATTAATAGAATGTCGATTCACCGGACCACAGATCCCATGTTGCGTATCAAGCTAACGGCCCCGACTCAGGAGGATGCAAAGATCCCAACTTTCCCATTACCATTCCCCGTGTATTTATGGAGATGTACCAGGCCACCAACGAATTTGACAAATACCGATCTCAGGCCAAGAATCCGGATCAGCCTTTCGTTTTCTCTAACGGTGATCCTACTGGTTACGGATACCATGGAGGTACTGCGTCTCGATCAAGTTCTACAACGCGGCGTTTCTAACCATATATTTACATTTTAGATTTCTTCAACGGTTGGGACTCTGGTGTTCTCCAGAAGGTCGTCGATGGATGCAACTGCAACATATACGGTGACCCGCAGTGCTGTGCTGATAAGGGTATCTTCAACCTTACCAAGGGAAAGAAGTGCTTCATCACCCCCACCGTTGACGAGCCCAGTAAGTTTCGTAAGCTGGCTGTGTATGATCATCCATGACGGTTTGCACTTCTTTAGCTACCGGAATGTTGCCCAAACTTCCTGGTAACAATCCTGTTCAGCCCGCAGGCAAGCGTGCAACAGCGTTTCCTGAGTCCTCAGAACCTCCTATCCTTGCCCCTGTCCGGGCTTACACTGATCCCAACAATCCGGCCCCCAAAGGTCAGGTCGCCACACCTGGTTCCAACAACAACGGCGGCGTAAGGTCCACTTCTGCTGCCGCCAGCTCCACGGTGGCTGCCTCAACTACCAGTGTTACAGCACCATCTACTGCGATTCCATCGTCATCGGTCGTCGCTTCCCTGTCCACGCCTGTTGCCACGAGTTTCTCGGTTACCTCCCCTGCCGCTTCCACCTCTGCTGGTGGAAACACATTCATCGCAGTTCCCAGCAACAGCGCTTCCACGGCACCTTCTTCATCTGTCCCCGCTGCAAGCCCATCGTCATCTCCACATGCTAGCAGTGCTACCCCTGATCTCCATTACCCTGTGCCTTCATCCAGCTCGTCGGCATCTGGCGTAGTGCCTGCAGTATCCTCCTCTCCTATTGCTGCTTCATCTGTCGCTTCGCCGAATCCAGCTGGCCCCTCTGCGAGTGGTTCAGTACCTGGCAATCCCTATCCTTATCCAGTCCCTTCAACCAGCTCCACTGGTTCTGGATCGGACTCGGGTTCTCAGAAGGGCCCAAGCGCTACCTCCATCGTACTCGCACCGGCAGCCTCTTCACCTGTACCTTCAGGATCTTCATCCTCGGGTCCTGGTGTAGGACCTGTTGTCCCCGTTCCTTCCAAGGGCAACTCCAGTAACTCGTCCACGAAGAATGGCGCCAAGTGCAAGCATCGTGATGACATGCAGAAGCAATTCAAGCAGCTTATGAAAACCTACCATTCGGAACACGCCCAAGGCTCCCACCAACATGGTAAACGGGTGTTCTCTCATGACTTGTCCGCTGGTCGACGCCGGTTCGCGCAGTCTCGGATGCTAGTCGTCTGATGATTGATCGCCTAACCTGGCTCACGATTCTTTTTCTTTCTTCATTGCCTTTTGCTATGTAACGAGCTGTCATGAAACGTAGTTGTGTATTCATATCTCTCCATTCTGCGCTTTCTCTTTCATCGTCTATGTTTTCTCTTGTTTGTTATCAGCTATCTTGTGTCTTGTCTTTATACCTCCCTGATATCCCCCACTTCCCAGCGAAGTGTTGCTAGACCTCCCGGCGCCGATGTTCTCGCCTTCATGCACCTGCTCCTCGTAGCTAGACTACTTTGGCCGGTGTCCTTGTACTTTGATTAGCTCGGCGCCCTCTATGTTCACCGCAGTATATTGTTTATATGTGGTACTCCTTTGTCTTCCCGTCCCTTGGTGACATCCAGAGCGTAGTCTCCCTGTTGAAATAGTTGGTATTACCGTAGATAGATGGAAGTTATGTGGTCGATATCGCAATCGCTGTGTGTCAGAGCCCCACCGTAGCGCCCGAGGTGCCCGGAGCTGGTCAAGGTAAGGTTAGGCGTAGGCGTGTAGCGCTTGCCGTTCTTCATCGACTCAATCGGGATGGCTGTGGGTCTGTCTCACATTCACATTCCACCTACTAGATCACCACGCTGTAGTGCGTAAACTTGCCAACCGCTGCAGGGTTATCGCTGAACGTTTGCGCTCAGAATCCCACTTACCTTACCTAGACCAACGATAGAGAATGCCCAGACGCAACCATAGAGCCAGCGCCATTCTCCGATTTCCGCCTGAACTCCTTGCGGAGATCTTCGAGCATCTCGTGTCTTCTTGTACCAGCCTTCCCGCCGCCGACTCGCCTTATCCTCAGCTGTACTGGATACCAGTTACCCATGTGTGCAGGGCTTGGCGCGAAGCTGCGTTGCAAACCCCCCAGTTATGGACCAACGTGGTTTCCCCACCCATTGAATGGGGAAAAGAAATGATGAGGAGAGTAAAGGAAGCCCCCTTTACCTTTACATTGGACCATCGAAGTGGCGGAAGAAAGCTGGGGTCGGGACGAGACGCTATCGAACTCCTCGAGTCGGCTTTCAAGCGTCCAGAACTTATCAAGGCGGCGGATATATCCCTATCAGCTGATGTATCCATGTCTGAAGTGTCTGCACATCTCACGTCCCCTATGCCTCTCCTCACTTCCCTCCGCCTTATCGGCCGACGTCCTGATATGTCTCACCACTTCGCTCTAAGTGATGCTCATAGGCTTCGAAGTCTTGAGCTTAGCTCATGCAACATTCATCTCCATTCGCTCAGAGTAGACTCACTGGTCGAGCTCAAGTTGTGCTCGATGAATGTCTCGATGCCGGAGATCCTGCGGACGTTAACTGGTGCGGCCAAACTACAGATCCTACATTTGCAACGCCTCTCCCTTGCAGATATGCCAGTTACCAAAATCATCCTACTACCCCACCTGATTGATATCAAACTCCAGGACGGCGTTAGTGGTCTCTCACTCTTTCGCCACATAACATCCCCAGCCATTCGGTCAGTGCAGCTCATCTGCCAGGGCCGGGACCGCTATGTGCATAGCGAGATTGTTTCCTCCTTAGTACCCGCGTACGCGTTCTTGGGTCTCACATCAGCCGATTCTCAGTTGACTCAAACGTTGGAAATCTCCTACGAACTGAATTCAGAGCCCAGTCTCAATTTATGGAACACTCCCTTGGTCTCCGATTGTCCATCCCGGGAGCCACTTTATCTTCACTTATCTGGGCGTATTCCTACTCAGGACATCCTTCAAAGCTTGCCCTTACCGGCCTTGCGTACCCTCAATGTCCGATATGTCACCCCTCCCTCACAATCATCTCAAGCCATGTGGATTTGGGTCTCTGTCTTTAAAGACTCGACCACGGTTGAAGAGATCGATGTGGATAATGCGGATGAATTCATTACATTGGCTGCTCGACATGGCGTCGCATCGTTTCCGGCATTGAGGCGCCTCATTATTCAAGATGAAAAGACGGAACCTACCGACGCCTTCATCTCCCAGCTCACTAAGTGGCTCCTTGACAGAGAGAAGCAGGGGAAATCCCTGAAGATGTTGAAGGTCTCTCGCCTGTTCACTCGTGAGCAAGTTGAACAGCTAAGGCCGCATGTTGGTACGGTCATACGGAGCGTGGTGCTTGGAAGCTAAGCAACGGTACCGGTGTGGGTCAAATGGTGTTTCATTTGTTTCTTATTGCCTATGCATTTGTTCGTCCAAGGCTGTCGGAATGAATCGCCCTGCTCATCGAGCAGGCCTAGACTCGTTTAACTCCTCTCCGTCGATTAGGGGCGTTGAGTTGCTGGGAAAGCATTCAAGCGGTGACTAAGCAAGCCGAGAACGAACTTTGTCATTGTTAGTGTGGCTCAGTCCCCAGTCCCTTCGCTCAACGCCTCTGTTGGTTGATATCCACCATCATCTTCATCCTCCAACGGTTTGCAATGGCTACGGTCGTTGACAACCATATTCCTATTCTCCCAGAGGCCTCTTCTCCGCGACGAAGACGAAGAGATTCGATTGAAATCATTGATGTTGACGAACTCGACGACGAAGAGATTGCCGCCTTGCAGCGACCCCTTCAACGCCGCCGCACCAATCCAAGGCCACGTCCCTCACAGGACGCTATTATTCTGATTGACAGTGAGGACGACGAATTGCCGATAGTCTCGTCGACGAGTGCGGCTCACTCAGGAGGTGAGTGAATTTTCGCTTGGCTCACTCAGGTACTGACAAGTGGAATGTGTTCTGCGATAGCTTCACGACAGCGACTGAGGTCATTGCCTCCTCCTCCCCAGAACAACAACGTCCCACCTGTCCCACCCATGCCTCGGGGCCTCGCCGGGTTTACTAGTATGCTTCCGATGCGGCGCCGGCCGCCATCAATTCCGGAGGAACTACGACACGGCGTAGTCCGTCCCAATGCTCGGCCTTTCGCCTTTGAAGAGCACATGACTGCTGGTCCGTCTGTTCATAGGAGTAGCTCTAATGCGCCCCCTGGTCCTCCTCCAACAGCACCCCTTCCCGCTGCGCCACGTTCGCATCATGTCCCTTCCATGGGTTTTGGTGGCGCGATTCTCCAAATGCATAGTGAAGCTGCAAGCCAAACCAATCGGCTCAGACGAGGCCCCCGTCCCATCCCCCGTGGTCGTTTCCGCCGTGTCTACATGCCTTTTGGACTAAACGAGGATATCGACGAGGAGTTTATGCTTGACCATCACTTGGGCTCTGACATGGATATGATCATGCGTGTGATTGACACTTACAGGCCGAATCGAGAAGTGCATAATAAGGAGCCGGAATATCTACCGTCCTACACACACCCTGCCAAATCCGACCCTGGTTTCGTCTTTGATTTTGCTCCTGACAATGCGATTTCCGACAACCCTTCCACGTCGTTCCCCGTCACATCTTCGGAGAATCCTATCGTTATAACGGACGATGATGCCCACCCATCTACCCTCACCCAAGAACAAGCGGACTCGTCACAAATGCATACGCTTTTAGTCTGCGCCTGTTGCTCCAAGCCACTTTTGCTCAACAATCATACGTCTAGCAAGGGTCCGGAGGAGGAACACAACCGTCGAATATGGGCATTGCGATGCGGGCATTTAATAGATGGTGAATGCCTGGACAATATCAGCACGCCGGTCGTGCCTCCCTCAGAGACAACACTTTCGACGACATCGAAGGGTAAAGGCAAGGCTAAAGCACCAGAATCAGAGGTTGACTCGGATATGGACGGAGATGGTGGCGGTGATTGGAGTGCGGATGACCTTGTACCGCCGCCACGGTACTCTCTGCGTCGCCGAGATATCCCGTCTGGCAACGAATTCGACACGCTGTTGTCACTTTCCGAATACCCGTCGCGTCATCGACTCCCTCCGACTGCTCTTACGACTGCTCTCACGACTGCACTTACTCCCCCATTACCCGCGGGAGGTCGACGCAAGGGGTCGAGGACCACGAAACGTGTCGCGAAGAAGGGAAAGAAGAAGCAGGAGACTTTTGAGTGGCCTTGTCCCGTTCCAGGGTGCGAGCATATACATGCCAGCGTGAGGGTTGGGGATGGTGCGTGGGAGATGGAGAAGGACTCTATGGGTGCACGAGGAGGAAAGTTAACGAAGATTGGTAGAGGTGCTATTGCTGTCTTTGTATAACACGATATTTTTCTTCTGTGTTTGTTGTACACTCTGGACTACTGCTCGACGCTCGTATCTTGACATGTCCACTCATTCACTGTCGCCCTTCATTTAAGATAATATTAATGACATAATATGTCTCTGTTAGTATATCGGTTAGTACACGCGCCTGTCATAACTGCGGTCTGCGTTCGCGCGAAAGCTGGGTTCGACTCCCAGACAGAGAGAGTACTTTTGACCGCTATTGATTTTTTTAATCGACAGGGCCTAGCAGTAGCTAGCAGTCCTAGGCAGTGTACTTGATCTGATTCACCTTAAGCTCAGAGCCTCATGGAAGAATAAGAGAAGCTGGATCGAAGAAATGCGGGTGATGTCATCTTATTAGCATGTGAAATTGTGCTTACTTCCAAGTTCTACTCGTATTCCAAAATGGGCGACGATGTAGACCAGTCCATCTGAGCTCGAATGCCCCAATTCCGCATATATAAACCCCATCCTCAGCGTTCGATGCCCCCATCCTTCTCTTCCCTCGACCACCACCATTACAACTATCAAGCCCGTCCCTACATCATGTTCAGTCCTTCCTTCGTCCTAGTCGCACTCGCCTTTCTTGGGCCCGCCTTAGCCCGTCCGAATAATGTCCACAACGACGCCGCCAAAGATGATGCACTAGGCCTTTTCCAAAGTCAAAGTCAAGAGCCGAAGGCCATGTACATGTACAGCGAAGAATCTTTTGGGTATGTACCCTCAGCCGCCATAGCCCCTCAACACTGACGAAGTACCATTGGTAGCCTCCTTACGCAGAAGCTTAAGTGAGCATCCGCGCACTCTCATTTGTGTATTCTGATTGTCTATGCAGCAAGGAGAGCGGTGGTTCATGCTCCCCCGTAGATGTAACACCCTCCACAGATACCATCATCGACCGTAACGGGATGCAGTTTCATATTGATGGAACGACGAAACAGTGTAAGCATCCGTTCACTCGCCTTTTGTAAACTGAGGAGCCTGAATTCGTGTCCAGTGAAAGTCAGGTTGACAAAGCCGGGTAAACTCTGTGACGCGACTTACTCCTCGGCCCAGAACTCACCACTTGGGGGGAGTTGCAAAGGCGGTGAATCTTATCTACAACATGTGACGAGTACTGAGATATGCGCTCGGTGCTGCGAGGACAAGGATTCAAAAGACTGCGATCCTACAATTATTCGTGAGTTCTAACATGGCTATTGACCAAGGTGTTGACTATGATTTTAGCGAATTGCGCATCGATGAAGCCCTAGTACCTAATCCCCAAGTCTATTATACCCTTTTCTAAGTACATGTATGCCCAACACAGGCTTCTATATATACCAGGACTAAGTCCAAACCTCCTAACTGAGGACCACGTGAGTCCAAACAAGAACTTCAGCCACAACTGGTACTGTAATTCCCATAGTCAACGTTAGCCTCTTGTCATGTCGTCTGACATCAGAAAAGCAGACGCACCGTTTGACAACGCCGATGGTATCGCCAATGTTGTCCTTCGTTCGGTTGATGGCGTTGATTTCCATGTTCAAAAGCTGGTTTTGTCGCTCGCATCACCCTTCTTCAAAGATATGTTCACCCTTCCTCGAGAGCGTGCTGCGGAACGAGATGATGGGTCTGATGTGAGTGAAGACGAGGAACACAATCTCGTTCGCATGTCCGAAAGCGCCCGAGTTGTGGACACTTTACTGAGGTTATGCTATCCTGTCGATGAACCACCGATGGAGGACACGAATCTCGCTGTGGATGTGTTGGCTGCCTCCATCAAGTTTGAAATGGCAGGTCCGACAGCTCGACTCAAGCGAATTATCATGACGCCCTCCCGCATCTTGGACAATTGCCTTTTGATCTATTCAGCTGCTTGTCGCCTTAGGCTCAAAGAGGAGGCGAAGCTTGCCGCTAAGATGAGTCTTAGATACCCAATTCTCACTCACGGGACTCGTGGACTCGACGACCTACCTGCTCTGGCTTACCACCGCTTCCTCGTGTATCATCAACGGTGCTCAGAAGCTGCGGCCAGGCAGATCTACGTATCTGACTGGCTGCCGAACGACACTTGGAACCCCTTCCGCCTCTTTGTCAAAGAGGTGTGCCCCTCCCCAACGTGTTCTCGCGTTCTATGGACCGGGTTATGCACGAGAAAATGGATTGTGGAGTACTTGGACAGCGTTCACGATCGCCTTTTACTCCGTCCTTCGGCATCGGTTGTCTATGAAGATGACGTCCTTGCACCGGCGCTCAAGGCTTCTAGTCGATGTGCAGTGTGCGGCCCTACTGCGCACGACGGCCTGCGGAAATTTGCCAAGGAGCTCCTTGCTGTAGTCATTGAGAAGGCCATCGACAACGTACGTTGTCTCGTATGCGCCTGGTCTGACTGGACACTAACATCAATCAGGTGGAACTTGAGCTTGATATGTAGTCATCTTCCTGCTTTCGTTTCTCTGTACTCAGGTAGTTGTGCCGATGCGTAATACCCTGGCTATTCCTGTGGCACCATCATCGTGTAGAGCCCAAGAAGATGTAGGTAATTGAGAGGGGCTGATCTGTTATTATTCTAATCGCTACATGTCAATGAAGCCTATCCAGAGTTATGCTACATAATTGCACCCATGATACCCAAAAATAATGAATGAAATCAGAGAGAAAGCGGGGAAACTTTATGCGCGGTGGCGCAATTGGGTTGAGATATATGCCTCAACAGCGCGCGCTGTTGAGCACTGCATGAAGAAGTCACTGGGAACATCAAGTCCGTATTCGGTCTTGATTGCACCAATGGCCTCGATGGACGTCAAAGAATCAAGCCCCAACGACTCGAAATCAGCATCATCGGCAATATCTCTTAGGCTGATATCGAGGACCGATGCCAACAGTTGTTTGATGTCGGGTCCGGTGGAGATGCTCATGACGGGCGGTTCCACGAGCTTGTCCCGGAGTTTATCGTCGAGCGCAAGGGTAGATGGGGACGACGCCGTGCTTCTAGAGTCGTACCCAGTGGGGGATGCAGTCACTTCTCGGACGATGTCTGCAACACTGGAGCAATGAGACAGCGCGTGGGCATTTAAGTCGGCTTGAGGGAAGGAAGCCTGGAGCTTGCCGAAAATTTCGATGGACATCAAGGAGTCTACTCCAAGAGAGTTTAGGTCGGTGTTGGCATCAAGCGCACCCAAAGTAACATCACAAGTTTCGGAGACGATCTTCAAAACTTCGCCCTGGATGTTTGCGGTGGGGAGTGATGGCAATATGTCCAGCGAGGCAACTGTGGTCGACGGCGTGAGAGGCCCGCTGACGGATGGCATGGCCGTCGAGACTTCGCGAACTATATCGGAAACTGTGGAGCAGTGAGACAGGGTTGATGCGCTGAGCTCGGCAGCAGGGAAGGCGGCTTGGAGCTTGCCAAAGATTTCTATCGACATTAACGAATCAACTCCAAGCGATGTCAAGTCTGTGTTGATATCTAGGCTGGCGATGCTGATGTCGCAGGTCTCGGAGACAAGCTTGAGCACGACCGCATGGACATCAAAGGTGGGCGCAGAAACAGGAATTGGTCTGGTACTAGATTGCGGCTGGACGACCGGAGTTCTGACGACGTGCATGGTAGGTGCTTTGCCAGCAGCCATCAGTAAGCCTTTCTTGAGAGAGTTCAACCTGACGCGACGGAAGGCCATTCCCTTGAGATGAGCAACGATCCTCTTCGGTTCTCCTATCTTAACTGCGTAAGCTTCAGCCAGCATAACACCCTCGTCCGCGAGCCAAGCATTGTTGCAATAAACAGCATAAGATGCGTCGTTGTCAACAAGGTCAGCCAAGACCTTGACGGTCTTTACCTCGCTGCAGATGTAGGCGTCATTGACGCCGCCTTGCATGTTTGCCACGAATCCAGCAACGTGAAGCAGGGTGTCCATGAAGACGGGGTGGGCAACGTACTTCCCGCCATGACTCTCACTGGGGAGTTTGACGTCTGCATATCCCTCCATGCCGCTTGGATCCACGGTTAGAGAACGCATGGTGTGGTATTCCTTGGAGTAGTCAACAACACGAGGGAAGATAACTTCGTATGCCGTCCTGGTCGAGAACACTTCGGGATACTCGCCATTCTTTGGTTCGAGTACTGCTTTCATTTGCCTGTTGATCACAGGAAGACTATGGGAGAATTTGGTTACGGTCTCCGAAACAGGTTGGAACCGATACTCTCCATGTACGTGGACGGAGTCACTACCCGAGCCAACGCTCGAAGAAACTGTGAATGATCCAGCACCTTCACTGAGGGTGATAGTAGTCACCACCGTGCGTGCCACATCTGCATCGTAGACGAGTGGTTTGGCAAACTCGATACGCCGGAGAATAGGGTGGTCGTTTCCGTATGACTGGTTGAGATGGAGCATTGCAAGTTGGAGGCCTGCCAAGACCTGTTCAAGGTAAACGGAAGCAGGGCAGAGCGGTACACCACCGACGGAGTGACCTTTGATGCGGTCCGCTAGCTGACTGATGGGTGTCTCGAAGATAGCAATATGTCCGTTATTAGCATCGGGATACTGGGCCCAGGAATGGAGCATAGAGTACTCGGTTATAATCCTGTCAGCTTGAAGGGAGGTTTGCACCAAAGCCTGCGTGGGAAGAGCATATTCGCTTTCCTTGAATTTGACCCAGAATTTGTTTCGCGCAAGGGCATAGAGAGGTAAATCAATGCACTGCACAGAAGGAACGTGCGCAAAGACCTCTCGCCAAGCCAGGGGGACGTTGGTTGAGTAAAGTTGCGATAGACTGCTCGACAGTGTAAACCATGCGTCCTGTTGCTTACGCAAAGAGCCAAGGAGCAGTGTGTCTTTGGGCACAGAGGGATTGGCCTTGAGCATCGGGAGAGTGGTTGTATGAGGACCAATCTCGAGCCAAGCATCCACTTTCACGAAAGTGGGAACTGATATGAACGCGCTCACTCCATCGTCGAACCGAACAGGCTCGGCGCAGTGTCGTGCAAAGTATTCAGCGTTGAAGACGGACGGATCACCCGGCAAGATGACATTCCCGTACACGTTGCTGATGACGGGAATTGACGGGGGGCGAATGGTAGCGCGGCTGGCAACAAGAACCAGCTCGTCCAATAAAGGAACCATGGCTGAGCTATGATATCCGAAAGGCACCGAAAGGAGGACGTTTTTGCAATGAACCTCGGTATCGAGATGCGCCTTGAGGGCCCTTATCTCCTCAAGAGGACCTGAGACAACGGAATCCGTCGCGCTGTTGTAGCAAGCGATGGAGAGACCGGAGAAAACCGTAGATGATGCGAGGATTCCGTCAATAGCCTCAGAGCCAAGGTTGATGGCAATCATGCCGGTGGTCTCAATGGCGCATTTTTGCATCATGAGCCGAACCCGAGATGCCACAATCATCAGAGCACCCTTTAAAGAAAGGACATTTGCGGTCACGAGAGCAGCATATTCTCCGAGACTGTCGAATACCACTCAGCAAGCGGAACGAAAATGATTCATGAAGCACTGACCTGTGGCCGACTACTGCTACTGGCTTCAATCCCCACGACATCCATAATTTGGCCAGAGCATATTCCAGCGAGAAGATAGCAGCTTGATTAGCTTCAAATTCCTTTAATTTATCTAAGCCACTCCCATGTGGCCCAGGGTTGATTATGGGAAGGACACCAGGAAAGCCAGCAGATATGAGTACGGATTCGCATTCATCAATGACTTGCTTGAACAGAGGTGACGTTTGATACAAAACCTGACCCATTCCGAGATATTGGCCGCCTTGACCAGAAAATACGAAGACAACTTGGGCAGCTGCATTGGGAACTTCAACGGGTTGCGCCTTAGACAGCTTTTCGACAAGCTCCGCTTTCGTACTTGCTTGAACGGCAATGCGGTGAGAATATATTTGCCTGCGAGCAGTCATCGTGTAGGCAATGCTCCCAAGGCGGGCGGGATCACCATCGGCGCTCTCAAGCCACTTGATATAGCGAGAGCGCAACTCTATGAGGGCCGACTCCGTCTTCGCTGACATACCAAACACGTAACTTAATGCTTCTGGATGCGGGAGGGGCTCAGAAGGAGTGAACTCTTCCAGGAGCATAGCCGTGTTGGAGCCTGCGGCGCCAAAATTATTCAACAATGCGATCCTAGTGGCGCCTTCACGCGGAGGGTTCCATGGCACTTGCGCTCGGTCAATGATCGTGTGATCGGTTTCGAGGGGAGCAATCTTTGGGTTCAGGTGTTTCAATGAGATCTGCTTTGGGATCGTGCTGTGCCGGAGCATAAGAAGCAACTTCGCGAGACCAGCCGCACCCGATGCCGCTTCAAGATGGCCAATATTGGCCTTGACGGAGGTAATGTGGAGGGGGTTGCTAGCCGAACGGCCCACTGCGAAAATGCTCCTGATGCTCTCCAGCTCGTTAGGGTCGCCTGCTTGCGTACCCGTCCCATGAGCTTCGACGACAGTGACTTGTGTCGGCTGAATACCGGAATTTGCCAGAACACGCTTGAAGAGTGTGGCTTGAGTGGGCGCGTGGGGATGAGTAATGGAGTGAGCTAGGCCACTCTGGTTGACTTCAATGCCACGTATGACGCCGAGGATGTTGTCATTCTCGGCGACTGCATCGGAAAGGCGCTTGAGAACAAAAATGCCACAACCCTCACTGCGAGAATATCCATCCGCAGAGGCGTCGAAAGCCTTGCACTGACCGGTTGGGCTCAAGAAATGACCACGATCAAGGCCTATCATCATCTAAAATTGACAAAGTTTTAGAAATAGAGCGCACGATCATGATCAAAAAGAAGCTTACATCCGGACTTGAGATGACATTGACACCTCCGACCATTGCTGCATTACAGTCCCCGTTCATGAGCGCCCGGCAACCCTGATAGACGGAAACCGCCGAGGAAGAACAAGCGGTGTCCACCACAATTGAGGGACCGCTAAGCTGCATAGCGTATGAAATGCGTCCGCTTAAGAAGGCTTTGAGAGTGCCTACAGATACGGAACGTCAGTGGTCGATTCCATCGACACAAGCATATGGTACGTACCCGTACTGTAATAGACATCAACATCATCACGCAGATTCTGAAGATAGTCATGGGTCGCAACTCCGATATAACAACCGAATGTCTCGGGTTGAAATGACGGGGTTGCTCCCGGAACGTAGCCAGCGTTCTCCAGCGCCTCGTATGCAGTGTGGAGAAGGATACGTTGTTGAGGATCCATGCTCCTAGCTTCACGAGGCGATATTTTGAAGAACTTGTTATCGAATTCGTCAACACCATCAATGAAGTTGCCGGTGTGAGCCTTCATCTGACGCTTTGCATTAGGGTCTTTGGGATTGTTGTAATCCGAAACTTTGAATCGATGCTCGGGCACCTAGATCGGACTAATTTCAGTGGCAGGAGATAGGAACCAGAGAAGATGATATACTTCGGCAATAGTGTTGATACCTTGTTCGAGCACTTCCCAAAGTTTCGAAACATCGCGAGCGCCTGGCATATTGACAGCCATACCCACAATGGCGATTGGTTCCTGCTTGGGTTTCACGTCACTTTTGGCCTGCGAATTGATCGTGGAAAGGTCCAACGACGAAGCAAGATCTCCGGGGAAAGCCCGCTCCATACTGCGAGTCAAACCGGTGCCGGGGCCAATATTGAGAAGACGGATGGGAATGTCGGCCGGCACGGAATGAACCAGTCCACCGACCACCAGGTTCCAATTGACAGGTTGGGTCAAGATCATTTCAATTACGGCCTCCACAAGTTCACCTTCGGTGACAGACTTATCAAGGACCGATCCAGTGAAAGTGGAACGGACAGGGACAAGAATATCGGAATAGTTGGGGAAGGAGATATTGCGACGAGCTACATCGGCAAGGACTTCTTGCTTGACACCATTCGTATGAATAGGACAGTGGTACAAGCCATCAACAGAAGTCTTGTGAACAACTGTGTCACTGTTCAGAGTGTTGGCGAAAACAGCGAGGGAGTCGGGATGTCCGGAAACGGTAATGCATCTGTCATCCACCACAGCGGTGACATAAAGCTGGGAATTGGCAGCATCCTGCAACTACCGTCAGTAAAATACAGGATGATGGCGTAATTCTTGATCAGACCTTGCAATACTCCATGATAGCAGCCTCCATGGCCTCCTTGCTCATGCCGAGGAATACAAGACTCCAAGGCAAATTAGAATCGCTGACCTCATGGCTCGTCTTGTAGATTTGAGTACGAACACCGATCCAGAGAGCCAATCGATAGGCTTCTACGGCGCGGGAGATGAACGTAATAGTCGACAACGCCGAGCCTGCAACGACTGCAGGAAGAATCCCAGAGGAAAAGCCTAGCACGCCAGGCTCAGTCTCAAGATTACGCTTGAAGACGTCACTGAATGGGGTCAGTGAACCGTTAGCTAGACCGGAAGTTTCGACGTATGTCAAGTAACGGAGGGATTGGATTAAGAAGAGAGTTGTGCCGGTGATTAGCGAGTTGGTAAGATATGTATCTGAAGGAACTTGTAGTAACGCGTCCCTGGTACTGAAGTCGGACAGATTGATGCCTGCCAATCCGAGCTCCTCGGGAGAAAGAGTGGAAAGCTCGTTGTGGAACGATTCGAAGCATGAGCTCAGCAAGAGGGATCCCGCGGGGGAGACAGCATCTCGCAAGGCTTGTTGGCGCGTCTGAGGAGAGCTAGCCGCCGTGGTGCCTTGTCCAGCGAACACAGGGACGTCCAAAACAGGGATGGTTGAGGACATTGTTAGGCGATCTAGGGATGGACTTGGGAAGGACTTCCAATACTTGCTAGATGTTGGGACCAGGGAAGCTTGCAAAAACCAGTGGGTAAAGCATCCAAGTTATAAACGAAGCTACCCACATGTTAAAGGTAATTTTCGGTGACGAGAGGTGGGCAGAACAAAGTTTCTCAGGGGAGAACAGCAAGATCCAGCTGCCGTCCGACCTTGCCTGGCTCGAACCGAAGGGGTTACGGTTTCCGCTGTGATCAGTCTCGAGCCAGAGGAGTTGCCAAAGTCTCCAATTCGAGTAGCCTCATTACCGAGTTGTGGTCACCCAGCCTGCAGGTCCGAAAGCAGCTATTGCAAAATCAAGATACTACCCCGAAGGTACCGCTTCTCTGGAAGTGGGAACGACACGAACGTCGCGATGACACGAACGGACAGTCAACGGGTACCGGAGTATCAATCCACCAAGTTCTCCGTAGGTTGGACCGTAACGTGTAAAAGCTTAACTCGAGGGAGGGTATCACTGGGTAAAATTCTCCCAATTGGCGTTCCTGGGCCTCGTAACATTTGACGGACGGGGTCAAGCTGGCATTGAGAAGATACCGCTGCCACAGTCGGCGTACTGGAGGACTGGAAGGAAGCTAATGGTCACACGTGTCACACGTGGCATTTCCCAAACAAGCACCCGCGATATCGCTTCCACAATGGTCATTATGGGTCCCGGCCTAGGATTTGACGCGGGCATGTTGACGCAACAGAACAGAATCCACTCGGGTCAGCGGGATGATCATCAGTAAAACATGGCCGCCGACCTTCAGCGCTTCAGTTCAGCACGACATGAAAAGACCCAAACATGACATACCTCACCATTCCACCAATAGTGAGGACCAGTATGAGCATGACGATATCAATGAAGAAGCCTTGTTAGGACTATGCGAACCATGCTCACAAGGAATGCTTTCTATGGAGATACACAAGCTCGGGGCCTGCGTAAACCCATCATTTGTTGTCACGCTCTGCTTTGACAGACAGATTTAGACTTGTGGGTTTTCAAAATGTATTGAACTCAGTACATACTCGGAGATAGCGACCAGCAGTACCACCAACACTCATCTAAACCGTGAGTCTCCACACAAATCATCCGTGGGGTGGTAAACACAACGTTGATGCTGACTGTTCCCCGAACTCGGAGTAAGTCGTGGATAACTAGATCCAGGCGCCCATATACTACAAGTAACGAAAGCAGGAGATAAGCGTGGGCGCTGATCGAATGCGACCTGACCTTCCGTTGAATCCGTTCATTGACGCATCGCACCACGAAACGTGGATAGATGGCTATCGGTAGATATTAACTACATCAGTCGTCTCTGGTCGAAATCGCAGGCACCATACGCATTGGGTATGACATGAGGCTATACCTGCGAGAACCCAGGGCAAGGGTGTTCTTCGAAGGCGGCGTTCGCGATATGATGACGGACAGGCTTATTATTTTAGGAAATATACTTGAGCCTGGAGACCCTGCACCGCGCCAGGTAAGCGACGGGGCGGCGGAGAGCCGATCCACAGTCGCGGTTCCAAAGAGTCGAGTATTGGCCTCGCAGTGCGCAAACAAAAACGCCCTCCCGTTGTGATAGGATCCCTAATATGCCCCTATATGGTCAGGGAATCAGGAGCTTGACTAAGGAGAGTGACGGCATCCACACGATAAAATCAAGTCGCTAATTAGAGAAAGTCCGACCACAAGTCCGTCTACATTTATCGTTGAAAATTCCTTGGATGTCCATGTATTTCAGGAATGCCTCAAGATCCTCATCATCACACTTGCTTGTGTCCAGCTTTCGGCAGAATATCTTTCTTCCAAAACATCCATACTCTGACCATGTCCTAGAATGACATGCCTCAGATGCCCTTGGTGATTATATTACTGAAAGGAGTACGTTTTGACTCCCAAACAGCCAAGCAGCAATGTTCGGTACTGCCAGTGAAATGAGTTTCTTTATGATGAGCAGCTATCAAGAATTGGACATACGACTAGCATACGCAATATGACAAAAGGTGATTGGAATCTTCCGGTCGGCCAGTGGTATATTCACTACTTCGTAACTATGGGGGCGAAGAAGTTAGTAAGCATTTTACAGACGGCACTGAAGACAACGTTACTTACACAAGGACAAGGAAGGGAGCGATGTTAAACAAGATCAAGCGGATTATAATACCATGGTCAATAGTATCATATTCAGGAAACTGCTTTAATGCCCTCTTCCGGCGTAGCAATACGCACAAAGTGCACGCTGTGAGCCAAAACAAAACGGATCAGCAAAATTAGCGAGCGACTAGAAGTGGCTTCAGTACCTTCTAAGTAGATAACGCCTAGAATACCTAGACCTATTATGGCCGTATTGACTGTAGCTCTAACGACAAGATCTCGTTTGGGCATCTTTGACATAGATAATATCTGAAAGCTTACGCTATGTCACTCTCCAAATGACATATCATGCCGGTATAATCTCTGCGCACATCCTCTGGATTCTGTAAAGCCAGCTGTGCCGACAATGAGGCTACCTCTACATCTGAAAGAGGCCTGACGTACTGCGAATACTTCAAATATAACAAGGAAAAACACCATTGGGGGCAACATGAGTAGCTGTAGAGTAATGAGAAGTTGATTCCAGCACCGTAAAGCCAAAAACCACGACTCACAATGTGGATATATTCCGTCGTTAAGCGAATGTGTTCTTGGGAAAGTCCGGAGCAGATGGTGACATGCAACTAATGTCGGAAGTGAGGCTCAACCATGCAATTATGGGTGAATGCATCCTCACTTGAAGTATGAGGATGAGAGTCGCATACGCAGTACTGGAAACGAAAACGACATGAAAGCCTTAGTATGCGTGATACAGAAAACGTACAGAGGAGGGGATGCATATATCAAGGCCGTTTGAGCCAAGCAAACGCCGGGCGAGGGCGGAGTAGCCACCTGCTGGCCGGCCAGAAATAGGAACGCAATGGAGTGGATAATCCATGATAAGATGAACATATACCAACTCGCGATACGACGAACTCGTCTGGAAAGGAGTGCGGCCAGAAATATTATGACCAGTTGGACGACGCCAGCGCCCAGAAGGCCATTATATACCCAAATGAGTTGGGAACGATCCAGAAACGACCCGGTATGCTTTCGTTCCTTCTCTAGACGTGGTGAATAGAGTGAGTGAAAGCCTCCATTGCCACAAACTTGACTCACCTCGACATTGGAGCCTATCTTCTCCCTCTTTATCATGGCAATGATGAGATCCCATGGAGGGTGACTAACTGCGGCGAGGGATGCTCCGAGTCGAAAGTGAGCACATCGAAGGGAACAGGTCCGTGGTGTCTGATGGTGGAAAAGGGGGTGTTTATAAGATGCTTTCGTCGTCGAAACCAGCACGTATAGCAGCACAGAGATTACATCAATCGGAATGGTCATCCCATGATTGCATTCCATGGGAATGTGGCAGATTGTAGCCACTGATACAGCAGCTTGGATATGCTGGAAACACCATCGGGGCGTAAAATGGTTGATACAGAACTTGGGAAAATGGCTATACTGGATGCGACGTGAAAAGCGAGCGAGTTCATGCGAAGCTGAAGACAGTCTGACTCAGGAGTTAGGGGGTGCGTCGCAACACACGAGCATTCAATATTAACGCCTCTCGAGAGGTTGAGGCTTTCCCGATCCCCTATAAATACATCACATATTGGTGGTATAATATAAATATGTGCGCTGACTCATGCAGATTGCGAAGCCTCACGGGAGCTCTTATCCAACACGGCTTCCTTTCTGCCAAACGTGAATGCACGAATGATGTCCTGCACTAGCATATCAGAAACCTTGAGCACCATACAAATGTAGAGACCTACGGTTTGTGTTCCGAATGTCAACGCGGTAAACAGCGGCACTATTCAATTTGTTCAGCCTACACGAGGAAGTAATTTGCCGACACCCACGTACAAACGGCGAACAAAACACCAGAGATGCTCATTGACCTGTGGTTGTGCTTCACATTATTTGGTAAAACCACCAGCTCGATGCTGTGGTAAAAATAAGCCAGATTATCGTAGAGAGTGGAAGTAGTCCTACACCAAGACAAACAGAGGGGCAAATGTAAACAGAATCAGTCGGATGATAATTCCTAGACTGACATGGCGGCCAGCGTCTGCTTCACGCATTTTCAGGAACGCCGTCCAGTTCAAGCGTAAGCGGACAATGAGAGCCACTGAATAAGAGTCGACTTGTGAATGACAAGAATAGTGGATACTCAAAAACGCACTTTCGAATCCGAGGATAATGATAACTGCCACGCCAATGAGGCCCGAGTTCACGAGGGCACTATGAAAGAACTGTTAACCCATTGAGCTAAAAGCGAAAATGACAAACGGGATATCGTCGGTGCTATGACAGAACATGCCTGTACTTTGTCGCCTTATACGAGTGGGTTCCACAAGGGGCTTCGACCGCGATAGAAACATATATGAAAGGGGGAAAGAGTAGTAACTGCGGAAGATCAAGATCCAATCAATTTCGACTAAAGTCATAAGAAAGAACAACATCATGTCGTGAAAGCCTACCCAGTTCAACGATTTAGTTCTTCCGTCACCAGCTGATCCAGTCCAGCTTAAGCCAAAGTACAGCTGATGACAAAGTCAGCCGAGAGAGACGAGTGGAGAATGTAGAACAGGCGAACATGGACAACAAATACAAGAGTGGAGAAAGTAGTACTGTCACAGAAATTGACTGTCGGTATAAAATGGTTGACTGCCAACAACGATTACTCACAATGGCGGGGCAGCGTATATCAACACTGCCTGGGCGAGGCAGATTGGATAGCGTGGAGGGGGACCCATCTGTTGGCCGAAAAGGAAGAGGTAGGACAAGGAGAGGATGATCCACGATATGATAAACATAAACCAAGCGTAGGATCGTTGAAGCTTCGACGAAATGTATACAACAAGGACGATGATGATATTGAGGACCAGCCCGGCGAGTAGGACGATGTCATAGACCACAATCAGTGGCCAGTGGAAGTCTTCATGCCTGCTGTAATAACCCCCTTTGCGATATTGGTTAGTTGCTAGGATATCGAATCCCATGTTACTCACCGCCACCAGGATCCTGCTGGCCCGACATCGCAGTGTCGGCTCTCGGTGGGCTCAACCCTCGATTCAGAGCGTGGTTATGAAAAGAGACCGTCGAGGCATCGTATAAGGGTCAACTATAAGTAGCAACAGCTCCGTCAGGATGCCATCAGCATCGCTATCATGTCGACAAGTCCCGGCGTATTGGGTCATCATTCATTCCATGATCTATTCTCGGGTCAGCGGAAGGCGAGTTCATTGGTTGCACGCCAGCCAATGGTCGCAGGCGCGTCTTCGGACGATGGTGTTTAAGGGGGTATTGAATTAACGAGGTATACAGCCGACGCGAAAGTAAGCGTCCCGATTAAAGCTACACTTCCTGATCAACTCATGCGCGTAGAATCGAAGTATACCACAAAAGAAGCCTATGACGGTTCAGTGGCATGGGGCTTGTGTAATACATGGTCGCACACCCGAGGTGTATATGTCGTTGCCAAATCCACAGATACGGTGTAATCCATCGGAGGAACGAACTTGAATGAGACGCTTTCTGGGGTTGTGGACCACCGGTGTTCGTACTCCCTCAATAGGGTCCTCGCATTGAGGGTGGCCAAAAGCGAATTGAGATATACTAGGAGTAGATGAGTGGCAGCAAATCAGAAAGCATCCAAACACCAACATTTGGAGAGTGTGAAATAAACGCCCATAAACACTGATACGACCGGATCAGAGAAGAGCGTCGTCATGGGCTAGAAACGCACCAAAATCGTTAGGCCAGATGGCATACTATAAGTGAAGAATGATGAATGCCAGTCGAGTAACTCCGAGACAGATAAACTGACCGTGATGAAGCTAGTTGTCGCGCAGACCCTGATTGGTTGTGAGTGGATTATGCAGCAGGCTCAGATGGCAGGACAACCGAAAATACTCACGAGGTTAACAGCCCTGCACAAGGACACAATCAGTTCATCAGATTCTTTGGTATTCAGTGACAGCAACATACCTGTGTTGATACTGTATATCATCATCTTCATCACAAGGGAGTCGGTGCTACCAGAGTAAACGATGAGAACAACCATATGTAGAATATGATTTTTCGTACCTCTCGAATCCGGTCCTCCTTGAACCCAGCAAAATGCAAAGTGAGATGGCGATAAATACATCAGCGAATACAGCTGATCCAAGGGCTGAATATAGGAGCCACTGCAGTTGCCGTCAATAAATTAGCTACTAAAGACCCATTTACACGAACCGAGTCCTTCATGAGCTTCGCAAACGTTCCGGCAATGAATCTAGGGGCGGGATGACTGATGAGGCAGACACAGTCACGGAGGAAGGGACGTACCCTCTTGAGGCAAAGGCTGCAACGACACCATTCTTAGTTGGAGCTACCATTGGAGGGCCCAAATTTACTCACCAACGCCAGTACCTGGTCATCATGCCGATCAATTCCGTAGCACAGTAGACTGACGGCGTACTCACCGAGGACATACAACGACGCAAGACCCTTTCAATAAGAAGCGATTGCTAATTACTTTTCTGGGAGAACTGGAACGGGAAAATATCCTCACGATGATTGCAACAAGAAGCTTGCTACGGTTGCTAACTGTAGGGTAGATGAGTAGACGTAACGTGTAGCAACCTTACGCACTGCGACTTACGCAGCCATACTCTTCGAGCGTAAACACTGAATCACTTGTCAGCTACACACTGATGAGAGAGAAAGCCCGTTACCATCGCACGATGAAGTCGCTAATGCACTACGGTCGGGACCGATTAGCACAAATCAGAATCGCGAGAAGCAATCACACCGTGATGTAGACCTGGCTCTGGAGATGGGATAGGCGTTGAGAAGATAACGACAAGTAACTGGAATTCCCACCAGTAAGCTCCTTCAACCGACATCATGAGAAGTCACCCCAAGACGACTAAGAGATGAGCTTACCAGGGCGGGCTGCCAATGACGAGAGGATTCGTGAAGTTTGTGACTAGATACCAATACATTCCATGGGTTGTCATCGCCAGGTGCACAGCATCAAGAATCCTAATGACAGTTAGATCAGAAGATCAACGATTTTGACTAGATAGCACTCACCATAATACACATATCTTCAGCGCTTTCGGTAAATTCGTCCTCATAATTATCTCAACTCTAACTCTCACCAGGCATTTAAACGAAAGCCGATCATGGAAGTCCTTTTTGAAGTAAATGAAGGTTTGAACACTGGTAATGCCAAAAAAGCTGAGGCGAATTGTGTCAAGCCAAGTCAGGATTAGGTTCACATCATAGACGTACACCCCCGCAGCGATGTTCCCCAAGAACGGTACACCAATAGTTCGATCAAGGTTGAACGGCAGACTGAGGCTTGCCATAGTTCATAGGCAAATCCAGCTTGCGCGGAGGGTGATGGAAGGATGCAGGGGACGAAACGACGACGAGTAAGCGGGGAGGGGCCGTGGCTGAAACATAATTCCTTTCATATCCCCAAGGTGGGCTTCTGTGATCTCGGTAGGTGCTAAATGAGGCGTGAGACATATGGCGATATTTCGGTGTACATGAGCGTTTCATCATGTTAGTTGAAGAATCTTTGGAATGTCTAGTCCTACCGTCGAACAAGCCCAATGATTACTAGGAGAGCTGGCCTAGAACTTAGCTGCAATAGCATCGGGATCCGGTGTATCAAGAGACACGGAAACGAAATGGAGGCTAAGGCTGATGTTCTCATGGTGAAACATAAGTGGCGAGGATCAAGCCGGCCGCACGGACAAACTTCGAACTATCCCCGAGGGATGACATACTGAGCTGGCCAAGTGGAACGAGGGTTCGGCTGGCTACAATCGATTCGGCAAGCAACGTGTTTGGAAACGCCTTGCCAATCGAAGGTGTGAACCATGCGCATGACAGTCCATGGTTTCCCAAAGCACGATATACATGCCCAGGGAACGTGGAGGTAGACATCCATCAGACATAAGAATTCCTTCGACAGTGAAAGCGTTGAAGCCGTTGGAGTTCGATGCGAATCAAAGCAGTGTTGTCACCATATATAATAAGATACGGGCGGCGATGGCAGGGGGAAGGGGGAGTGGCTGTAGAAGAAGAGGACTCTACCGTAGGCATGCCAGAAAGTCATCTGGCCCTAAGTTCCTGTTTTGATAGGGGCTCATCGAGGATCCGCTTATGGCGGTGAAGTATGTGGAGGCTCATTCGTGAAGTTCGAGGTCGGATAAGAGATATTGCAACGCAAGCTTTGGACGCAAAGGAATGGGGCTGCTTCTGAAATTATTGTCAGTGATTTAAGTGCACACCCAGGCTGACGGTATTGGCTCGGACTGTGGCAGGTCGCTTATGATGGAAAAGGGTAGCTTGAAATCGTGACCGTTATGCGAACAAAGATCATGGAAAGGTATGCGCAGCAATAAAATGTTCGGATATGAGAGGAGACGAAGACGGCCAAATAAATTGCAATTGAGTTGCGAACCGCAGAGATCTTTAAAGCGTAATATTTACGCCTCAGCTAAGCGGGGCGAGCCCTCGAGTAGTTCGGGTCTTGGTCAAGGAAGGCATTGCCATGGCGCAAGCATGTAAAGGGGTGTCTTGGGTCAAGGAGAGTTTAGCTTGGAGAAGGTCGCGCGTGAAAGCGTCTTCGGACGGAAGCGATGTTCTTTTGAACGACAAACTGCAGGAGGCCCTGCAGCGGAGAGAACCTTCCGTAAGCTGTAAGGTGCATATTATCCAGAAGGAATGCGCGTGTGAGGTGACTGACAAAGCATGGATAAAGGTCTCTATGGGTGGCTTTTGTGAGGCTGAATATGGATGAAAACATGTTCATGGCCTGTGCTGTTCCTGCATTTCCTTCATCCGTTCCTTTCCCGACTGCCCAGCAGGTTAGATTTGAGGAACACGGACAATTTGCAGAGGGCACAATTACCATGATATGGCGCGACTGTCTTCATGCGGCCGGGACTTGCAACGCAGGCACTGAGTCATTCGTTCAGCCGAGGCCTGATGAAGGTAAGCAAATGAAAAGATATATAATTATCCAGAACGTACAAGCCACTATAATCGTCGGCAGGACATGTTGAGGTCGCGTCGACTGGGAGACTCAAACAGGACCGCTTGAACGTTTGAAGAAGATGCCTGATGCTGCGTCCGCTAAAAACATAAGACGGTGATGAAAACCGGGAACTGATAAGTTTTCGATGTTTCTAGATATACGCGACGCATAAAATGCAATGGTTCAGTGGCAAGACGAACAAGCGCCCACTGAACTGAGGCATGATGAATTCTCACATCGTGTTTCCATCCTTCAAGATCAATGTCGGCACGGGCTCTGAACGCCATTCTCCCTCTCATATCAACCTCACCGTATGAGGCACACCAGAAAGCTCGTACGTTCGCTGCTCGATACAATAAATCTGGACAGTATGCCATTGCGATCGATGTCTTGTTCCAAAGCGCACGAGAGCTCTTCAAAGCTGGACAGGCTGGAAGTGGTGTTGATCTTGCTGGGTTTATGCTAGATATTTACGAGGCGGCAGGGGAGAAGGTTACGGATGAGAGTAAAGGTGCGCACAATGGCGTACGCTCGCCACTGTCCACTGCTGACCCAAGTACGTACAGGTAGATTAACACAATTAATTGCCTTGGCTGGTCCCGCTGGTGCTTGGAGAAAGACACTGATTGATAAATCGATTGCGTGCGCATGTTTATTCGTCGCGTTATGTCGAGCCCTAATCCTCCTTGTACGCAGTTGGTCTGCCAAACACGGCGCAAACCCCGCTGGTGACGCCGATCTGCAACATTACGTCGGAGACCTACTGTACAAAGGCGCGCCATTTTCTTGCTACCAGTGTGATTGAAGCCAACGTCTGCTTCAGAGGGCTCCTTCTCGGCATCTGAGCCTCACTTACTGACTGCTGGCAAACGGGATAGCGCTCGTCTATTGGCAGAGATGTTCAGTCAATGGGCCTCCTCTGTATCAGATCCTCCGTATGGGTCATTTGCCTTACGTGGAACAATACCGTATGTGCTATCCTTCTTTTTCGTTCTCACCATCTTCAATTAACTATTGTTAGATATCTCCTCAACGGTAACATACTCGCAGCCCGAACATTCATAACTCACTTCGTCTCCCTCATACCTCCATCACTACATCTGCCATCTGCATCGCCTATACCCGTTAAGCCCTCCAGCGAAGTCATCCTCACTACTGATCAGGCGCTGAATTTTGCCCAAATGGCCGTTTTAACTTGTCAGCGTGCTCAAGGCGACAAGAATAAAGCAATGAGAGAAGCATGGGTTCGGCTATGCGGAACATATCAAAGCAAAGGCGGTGTCCTGGCTTTGCCAGAAGTTCGGAAGGCAAGTGATTTCAATTTGTATGCTGTCTGGTCCGGTTGCTTATCTTTGTGTCGTGCATAGGCGTTAAGTGAGCTAGCCACTCTATACTTCGCCATCCCACCCCCACGAGGTCAAGCTGCGAATCCTCTCGGCGATATGCTGGCATCGATGTTTGGTGGACCAGCCCCTGGGCAACCCACAAGGAGAGTCTTAGCTCCAGCGGCGCATTCTGCTTCTGGTCTCGACTAGGCTGCCTTTACTGTAACGGCAAGACCGATTCCTGTATGCTAGAAATTGTAACAATCGGACATTCTGGATATTCGAACACAGGGGCCTCCTATCAGCCCTGACAACCAGCTCTGGCGTATTCAACCACCCATGACTGGGAGTGAGTATTTCATATCGTCATCAAACTCACATTGGTGGAGACAATAAGTATGAATTATATTGGTGAGTCGCACGGCAAAGTGGCTCGGATGAAGCAGTAGAGATAGGAAGGTAGGTATAAGTAGATGGTAAGCAAAAGTAGATGGGCCATATATTCGCGTTTGATGTGATTTTTATACCGTGGTGAAGGGCATCTCATTTTCAATTTCGTACCAAGGGCTAGACAAAAGAAAGTAAGCTACTTGTATGCAGACAGGTGGTCTAGATAGACTTACGCATCGCGTAGGAATGGGTGTGCCTTGACGCGAGAGATCGTTGTGCGCCGATAGGGTTCGTAGGGGTTATATAGGAGGGTCTTGATAAAATCAAGGGCGTCGTAATCGAGATATCGTAGATGTTGTGGATGGATATTGTCGAGGTCGGGGTGGCAGAGGACATCACCCGTGGAAGTCTCCAACAAGTCTCGGTGGGGTAGCTACAAATCAAGCGTCAGACCGGAGGCGCTTGCAGAGTAGTCAGATACTCACTTCGCCAGTTAGCATCTCAAAGGTCATTAGCCCAAGCGAGTATAAGTCGACCCATCTGTTATACGTGTGACCCGAGAACATCTCTGGTGGCGCGTAGGTGGGAGTACCAACGCCTTCCGACAGCTCGAAAAATTTGTCGTTGTATAAGTCCCGTCGAGGAATGCAAGCATACCGGTGGCAGAGGCCAAAGTCCGATGCGCGTACGTAGTCAGCTCCGTCGATGAGGATGTTGCCTGGTTTAAGATCGCGGTGAAGTATCCCCTCCTGGGCCATCAAGCCGATCATATGAACCTTGAGAAAGAACTAAACGATGGCACTTGGGGGACGAGGAAGCAGAGACTCACAATCTGTGCCACAATAATCACCGTCCGTTCGACTGAAAATCGTTTCTCGCGCTGTAGCCATGCCTCTAGGTCACCTCCGCCGCAAAAGGGCTATCAGAACATTCAGCAAATGCGAGAGACAAAGGCATAACTAAGATTACTGACCATAATAAGAAGATAACGTGTGCGAGTTTCGTAGGCACCATGGAGTTGAACGAAGTAGGCCGGATGCTTGGACATGGTCGATTGTGCTTGGATCTCATTGCGAATATACCGCTTTTGAAGAGCCGCCTTTTGAGGGTCCTCGTATTTCTCAATCCTCTTGACCGCGTACTGTTGGCCAGTGACCTGATCCCGTGTAAGCAGAACAGTGCCGAACCCGCCTTGGCCAAGTTGTCGTTCAACAATGAGATCGTTGATCGGGAAGTCAGAGAACTTCGAGCGGCCGTCGACTTTAATTAGCATGGCGATGGCGCGTTCGTTGTCACCAATGAGAGGCACCGGATATGATGGGGTCTGCAGCTGTCGGAGGGTAGGCGAGGAGGACAGGCTCGAGGACGATACCACCATTTCGCATTGTTGCTTCCCGGTGAGCTTGGGGCCAGAGAGGCGGAGACTGCTCAGAAGATTGGGAGTAGCGGGGTATGGCGAAGACGGCGCAGTGGAGATGGATGCATTGAGCACGAGACTTGGCATTGAGATTTCATCCTCGGCACCGGTGATGGCCAACATGGGCGTCATTGGGCGACAGACGGCAGTGGTGAGGGAGGCGCGGTTGCCGGTGTAAAGAACCAGAGCACGGCATGTAGAAGATGGCTCCTCCTGCGACATTTGTAGGGATGCCTGGACGTATGGGACCAAGGCGAGGACGCGCGACGTCGGACGTGGAGATGCCAATACCAGAGGACCAGGCCCGTTGTAAAGAACCATGGCTAGGCAGCCAGAGGAAGCGGCTGACTCGAGGATCCAAAGGAGAATCATGGATACAACGATGATGGCGACATCGACGAGGCAACGGAGGATAGCAGCCAGCAAGTCCTTCACCGCGTTCATCACCGAGGCAACCGTGATAGCACTGAACGGGTTGCAGATGACAATACAGAAAGTATGGTCATCAACGACGACGACCTCGATCGGGAGAACACCGACCCTGTTGAGGATGGAGACGAGGAAGAGAGCGACCACGATGAGGAAGAGGACGTCCATAACAGCGACGGAGATCATTGTGTAATAGACGTCGATATAAGCGGTGAGCTTAGAAGTACTTCAGTTGAGCGGGGTGCTAGTTCGAAGTGAGGAAAGAAAGGCAGGCGGCGGGCAAGGGGTTCCCATATATCCGACCTACGAGAGGCTGACATGTTATTTTACTAATTTTAGGACGGGATGTGAGGCTGACATCATTGTTCTGGGCGGGCACTGCGACTCGCGAGAAGGTCTACGTCACTTCATTTCGACCTTGCATCGCAAAATGTCGATTTGAATGAATTGCGGCGGACTTATGTAGCTGGTAGCTAACATGTCGGTGGTACCAGCGGGATCGGGAGGCGACAAACATCTCCAGCGCTTAGGACAGTCCTAGGGTCACTCAGGGGTCAGGCTTGGCTTGAGGAAATCTGAGTCGTTATCCCACTGGATTTCTGCGGTGGGCCATCATCTCTAGAGGGTAGAGGTCTTGGGGGCGGCGGCCATAAGCGAGGCAGGTTGGCATCCCGACTTAACTGACAGGAGTCTTATTGTCCATGATGTGTCAAAAATACAACATTTACAGGATGTCTAGTATGGTTGGAAGTTGCTCTATGTATTCAGGTATATTTATATGGGTAAGGTATATGTATCCGCTGAAGAGAATCAGCAGGGTATTCGAAAGCGGCGATTAACTGCGTTGGCTACGGGAAAGCGAGAATGAGCGATTGGCGGGCAAATACGACGAACACGAAGATCGAAAGCGAGCAGAAGCAAACATAGATCAAGCCGTCCATCGTTAGCGAAGAATGAGAAAAAGGCCAGATATTCTCAGCATGATGTTCGAGGCTTGAATGGAAACTTCAGTGTTCCTTGCGTGTTGTAAAGACCGTACCCTGGACTCTGCGAATCCGAGTAGAGGTGCCAGAACCAGCCCACACCGCCTGGGCTGACTTTTTTGAGGTCAGGGCAGTGGTTGTCAAGGAGTTGGGCGTAATCCTAGGACGATAGGTGAGGAGGGAAATAGAGAAGAATAGGGAACTTACTCGTTCGTTGGGAATGTCTGCCACAGCATCGGGGCTGTTGGGTTCCACGCCGGAAGAAGTCGTCGATGGCCAGCCATTCTGGCTGAATACTATTTTTTTGCCCTTGCCATTGGCAATAAACCATTCCAAGTCTTTATCCACGATAGGCCATGCCTTATTTGCTACGCAATTTGTTAGAGGGAGGGGTGACACATGACAGCGAAAGGGGCACACCAGTAGAGGCTTCTTGGGAGAAGTACGGTAACATATGGGCAGCGATAAAATCTTGAGCGTCTAGCACAACTTGGGAGCCGCTATGGGCTTGGTATCCGTACGCCATCTCACTAACGATCACTCGGATTCCCAAGGGAGCCAGATTACTTTTCGCGGACTGAACTTCGGCGGCAAGGTTATTTGGAGTCAGGACATAGTCGAATAGAGGTTCTGATCCAAATTGTACGGCACGGACGACGAACTTGGCACGGGGGTTGGAGTGGAGGATGCTAAATAATGCATCCCGTCGCGTGCGGTAGATGTTATCGCCATCGAAGCCAAACTATACGATCATGAGTTGAGGTACACCCCTTAATAACTGAGGCCACTAACCCATATTAATGCGTAGACACCGATACCGGCATCCCAAGCAGCATCGATGAGGTCATTACTTTAGCGGGAGATAAGCTTGGGTCAGAAGGCGAGACAAAAATAAGACAGACTAGAAGCCACTGCGATCGCAGGCGCTGTAAACTCGGATGTATCGACCGTTGAATGTGTTGCGAATATCACGAAACTCTTTCCTCAACTGTGAAAGACTTTGACCTACAATTGAAGTATAACTACCAGCGCCATGCGACATTGGATTGTGAGTACTCACAGGAGTTGACTGCATAGCTGAAGCCCAGGAAAGCGTATTCGGAGTTCAGATCGCACCACCAACCGTTGGTGGAAGAAGGTACCGAACTCGGCATTCTGAAGCCGAGCGCAGGGAAGCAGTTCTGTACCCCGGAAGCATCTGTTATTGCATGTTGGGCTGCGGGTGCACTTGCGGTAGCATTGGTTACGCTGGCGGCCGGCGTCGTGGTAGGGAGAGGCGGGTGGGCAGAGCTGGACGCCTCGGCTACCATTGGAGCAGGTGATGCATCTTCGGCTCTAGGGACTCTAACACCAAATGTTACGATAGTGTAGATGAGTATACCCGCTATAACAAGCATAGCTGGTTTGGCCAGACGCTAGAGGGTCTACTAGGAGGAGAGAGCAGGATTGGGAAGCAGCGTCCCCCTTGGAAGGGCACTAAAATTCGCACTAGAGACTTTATATACATGGCCAGCGCATCGAACATATGGTGTCTCAGAGAGCGAGAAGGATTGCTTGATTAGACATGGAAGAGAAGTTACACTGACTGAGGTGTCGCCAGCAGCACGGAAGGAGTTAGGCTAGTAGTGATAGAAGAGCATGCCAGGCATCGATATAGCTTGTCGTCAGGTCCCAGCGTCGCGAAGGCATGAGCTAGCGGAGGTGTCCTCAAAATGGATTCAACTGATCGGTGGAATGTTACAGAAATTCGAACAAACATGATTCACTGCAGCGAAATTTGGAGAGTAATGCAGCTCCTACTATGACGAGGACCCCGCAGGAGCAATTGTACAACTTCCGGATGGTGGAGAACGCGACTTCGGTGACTGCTCGATTCGGAGTTGTGCTTGCGTGACGTGACAAGCTCATGACGATCCGTCACAGCCATCTTTGGCATCAACCGCTACTACGAGGGGTAGGACAGGCCGATATCGGTGCTGGATTGTATCAGCTGGTGACTCCTCGAAGACCTGGTCTGACTTTGATTGAGGTACTCTCGACTAGCGCCGATCCAGCAATGATACTGCCTTCAGGATTCACCTCGGTATACGCGTATCGTGTCTAGTGAGCCGCCGCATTTATCTCTCTTTTCTACTGATAACGATGCCGTCGCAAAGCTTCGAAGCCGTCTAGCTCAACTTTCTCATCTTTTCTACTCGCAAGTTTATCGCCGCACCCTTGGACCCTCTGACAGAATAACTAGCTCATGGTTCAGCGTTAGCGTGGCTATTCTTGTGCCCGGAGTCAATCATCCTTACGATGAAACTCATGCTCTTCGCTTGAAGTCGCGTTTGGGAATGCGAAGAAGTGAGTTCTTCCACAGCTGCAATTATTATCCTTAGTCTCGAAACCTAGAATGAACGCTCTACACTTAGGATAACGCAGTTTGAAACTCTCTTATCAGTGGCCTCTCCATCTCCAGATAGTCTAATCGCCCTGTACCCATTGGGTCCTCGTCTCTCGAATTCAGACCGGGGATACCTCCACGACGTGTGGTGTCATGGTCATTCCATGCAAGCCCGCGGTGGCCTCGTCCTCCGAAGAACTGCGATACTATCGCTATCTATGTTGTACGTCAGCCTATTCATAGGTTGTGTCGGGATACTCCAAAAGTCCCATTCCTCCCATTTCCCGTTTATCTTTTCTCGGCATCATAACTCCTCCCAGTCACCACCCGCTCAAAGAGACTGCTTCGTATTCCTCCTTCGCTGTACTTACATCCCACCCACACCTTGTTCGTTGTGCTGTGCTCTTGTCGTCTTGGAACGTTGTCCAAGGTTAGCCTACGCCTTGCGGGCCTGTGTCTTGAGTACTTAGTCCCGCCAAGTCCTTGCTTGAAAATTTCAGGCGGTTCAGCCGAAGTATGGTTCTTTCCGCACCACATCCTTTCTCCGCTGTCTGCTTAGTCTCGTCCTTGAACTTGGCTCGCAGTTTTGCGATGTTTTGAAGTAATTCGGCGCCGACTCGGACCAGCCCGCACACACTTCCCCGTCGACCCTATGGGTGTATCCCTAAAGTGGCAGTCTCGAGTCTCGACAGCATTCCATGTCCATGGGATTGGTGAGATTCGCACAATGAGCGCCAGGGACGTTCACAATGATGGTCTCCTGTCCGAACACACTTAATGCGCAAACGCTCTTACCTTCTCTGTCGTGTCACCTCTTCGCGACGTCATGGTGGACACCACCATTTCTCGTGTCGCGCTCTCAGTCTCCGCAATCTTTATTTTGGCCAAACTGTTGGGCAAGTCGAAGCATCTTCCAGCGCCATTGCCTCCAGGACCACCCGCCGACCCAATACTCGGTCACCTCCGCCAATTTCCTTCTGCCAATCCTGAGATCGTGTTTCATGAGTGGGCGAAGAAATATGGTACGTGCCCTTTCTATAGCGCCATCATGGCTTCCATCCTCAAGACAATCCCCTCAGGCGATGTAATCTACTTACACGTCCTTGGCCGGTCGATTATTGTCCTGGACAGCTACAAGGCTGCTGTGGAGTTGCTAGAGAAGCGAAGTGCGCTGTACAGCGACAGACCCCGGTTTATTGTATTCGAGCTGTGCGTGCTGTCCAAGTCAGACAGGCGTCCTCATGACCTCACGTATTTTTCACGACAGGATGGGTTGGGACCCAGATGTAGTGTTCATGCCATACGGCGCTCGCTTCCGGAAACATCGCAAGTTGTTTCAATCTTACTTCTTACAACGGTCATGCGTTCAATTCGAGCCGATACAACAACAAAATGCGCACATTCTGGTTCATGGCTTAATGGAAAATAAAGGAAACCACGCCCATTTGATAAGCAGGTGGGTTGGACCCTCTCGCCCACCATGAAAGCGGTTGAATGCGCTGGCACTATTAGGTATACCACGGCTATAGCAATCAGGATTGCATACGGTCACCAAATCATATCAGACGATGATGAATATGTCCACATATTGGAAACAATGGGAGTTGCTGTGGGGAAGGCTGGCCTGCCGGGAGCCACTCCGATTGACGCTTTCCCAATATGTATGCCTCTCCTTTTCGCTCCAGTGATCCCCTGATTTGCCACACCACTAGTGAAACATTTTCCTTCCTGGTTCCCTGGTACCCATTATGCCAATGCAGCTCGAGAATGGCGTTGGGCTATCAGGAAGCTCTACGATCTCCCCTACGAAAGCGTACGGAAACAAATGGTAGATGATACATTTTTTGTCCTTCTCCTATCCCAACGCGCCAACTCACCATTTTCGTTCCTAGGCTGAAGGCACTGCGAGACCATCAGTCCTATCCATGCAACTTGACGCTACAGCCGGTCGAGAACTGACGGAAGAAGAGGTTGACGATATTAAAGGAACGGCTGCTATCATCTACGCCGCTGGCGCGGAAACCGTTCGTTTCCTTCCTCGTTTTTACCCTTGGGCGTCCCTAAGCCTGTGATGTTCTCCATTCCTTGCTCATTCCCAGACTCTGACTGCCATGGCGACTTTCCTTCTGGCCATGGTTCTACACCCTGAGTGCCAAAGGACTGCACAAGCAGAAATTGATCGAGTCATTGGGAAGGGTAGACTTCCCACCTTTGAAGACCGTTTGTCCCTGCCGTATGTGGACTGCATCATAGAGGAGGTGTTAAGGTATAATTTGCACTTTTTGGGAACTTTCCACCTGATCGTAGTCAAGATGGCATCCAGTTACTCCACTTGGTAAGTGTAGACCTGTTTAGCAGCCCTATCGATGTGCCTCATGGTTTAATGTATACGACAAGGCATTCCTCATCGTTCTACGCATGATGACGTTTATCGAGGAATGTTCATTCCGAAGGGGTCGTTCATCATCTTTAATGAAACGTACGTCGCGCTTCTTCCGTCGTTACTGAGTATCTGAAGGGATCGCTTGACATAGAGGCATGTCTCTTGATGCGGATGTCTACGCAAACCCTAAGTCTTTCAATCCGTCTCGATTCTTACCCAAATCGGAGGGCGGCGGAGGTGAGCCACCGTTCTCGGCAGCGTTCGGTTTTGGGCGAAGGTAGCTCCGATGGCTTCAGATTCCAGTAACCATACCCTTCTAACTAAATGCATCCTCCCGGCGCCAGGATTTGTCCGGGAAGGCATTTGGCCCATGCAAGCCTGTGGATCGGCATCGCCACCATACTCTCAACCCTTCAAATATCCAAAGTTAAGAATGAGAATGGCGAGGAGGTCACGCCCAAAGTTGAATTTGAAACGGGTATATCTAGGTATGCATGCCTTTGGGTCTCGGTCGTTGTGACTATTAGATTTACGATTTCGTCTCTCCTTAAAGCCAACCGAAGCCTTTTGCTTGCGACATCAAACCTCGGTCCGACGAGTCCAGGCAGCTTATAGTCCAGGCAATCGACGGTATTAGTAGTTAGGCGCTCATGCTCTGCTCGGCCCGACGAATCGTTATTGCGCGCGCCTAACATCTCGGCTCGTTCCTAATCGTCTCCTTCCGTTCTATGCTACACCATCCTTCCTCGGTCTTTTTGTCTTATCTCATGTGAAGCATACTTTATTCTGCAGGGATGATCCCTATTCGCCCACTCGTTTCACTTTTATCCTGTACCATCGCGGTGAACTGCGGATGTGCCCTCGCCACTCCCACATTCGTGTCAAATGATATATTCATCTACACCGCCCAACTCTCTTGCCACCTCACCCTTGATAGTGTTGGGCCGTGCGTCGATATCGATTGTTCATCCGACTATTATCCCTGATTGTGTAAGTGCGATGCCCTTCCCGTGGACACCGGAAGGCATCTAATTTGTGGAGTAGGCTTTCTTTCATCGTGTGCAGTGCCGCTGACAGATTATGCCAGTTGGACTGCTTAATTATGCGATACTAAACTTCGATACTCACGCAATAGTACCTCCGTAGCTTCCGATCTCGGTGGGGACATGGTCCTGAGACCATCCAATCACACCTGAAGCTGTGTCGTCTGGATATTAGTTCCGAAGTGGGTCACTATCCCTTGGTCACAACTGGGAGCTGTCCTTTCGGTTAGTCCTCCTATTCTGTTACTCAACTTGACACTTGAGTCACTTTATTTATTATCCCCACGTAGATATGTACTCCCTCATTCGCCATCGTGACTAAGACTATGCCGCGGCATCGCAAGCATCCGATACCACCGCTGGATTTTACAGCCGCGAGGTCGAGGCATGCCGAACTCCATGGTGTCTACCTGCACTGAACATGTTACGATCCGGCTCGTAAAAATAACTATCTCTGTTGGATCGTTTCCTAAATGCATCCACCGTCACCCCGTTTGACGCACTTCTCTGACGGCCACTCGGTAAGCTTTCCAACTTGGCAGGATTATCTATCTGATGTCTACGATACTCTTGTCTGCAGGGTCTTTATGGGCATTCAGCGTTTCACAGCGCTGAGCTGTGAATGTGTCGTTTTTCGTCTTGGGCAGTCACAGGCTCGTACCTGAGCTATCCCCGAACTCTCATTAATGCGTCCACAATGACACAATGTTGTCATCACACGAAGCCCTTCAAGGTATCTCTTGCCATCTTCTGCATACGAGCACTGGATCTGACGCAGCATCACTCCTCTCAGCGCTGGCTCGCGATGTATCGACCCGTTTCATATTCATTTATCATTTTCTCGCACGACGGTGATCCGTTCATACTGGGGTAGACAGGGGATAGAACTTATCCTGGCCCGAAATCATATAAATCCATCGTAAGTCTGTAATGTGTTTCTTCCCTTCCATGTTTCCCCTATCACCCCTATCGCTAACAGTACCCCTCTATGGTTTGACTACTGTCCTTGCATACTACATCCTCTCGTTCCTCGTCTGGATTTTCAGACCATTCCTCACAAGGTCAAGATTTCCCCACATTCCTGGGCCGCCGTCTCAATCATGGGTGACAGGTGAGGCCATTCAAGTATCTGATCTCCTCGATGACGGCATTCTCTAATCCGAACATCTAGGCAACCTAGGACAGTTGTTTACCGCCAAAGGCCTTCCATTCCATCACCATCTCCCAGATCGATATGGTGGTATGGTGAAGGTGCATGGATTTTTCGGGGTTTGAATGCTTTGTTTAAATAAATACTTCTTGTTGAGCGCTAACCTCGACAATAGGACGAGCAGCTATATGTTTCAGATCCTCGAGCGTTGCACAGTATCTTGATACGTGATCAAGATGCTTTCGAAGAAACCGCCGTTTTTATCGAGTTGAGTTGGAACCTGTTTTGTGGGCCCATTTTGTTTTGACCGCAGCACAAAGATTCAACAAAGTCATATTTGGGCCGGGACTAGTGGCTACCGTTGGTAAGCTCTTCGCGCTGATGACGAGCCTGAACAACACTGATGGTTAAAGCACAGGCGACCAGCATAGACGACAGCGTAAAATCGTCCTGAGAGCCTTCGCCGTGTCACAGCTCAAACGACTGACCCCTTTACTCTACGACTTGGCTGAGAAGGTATGAATTTGCATTGCTGTTGTATTTCTTACTATCTTAACTGTGTATCCGCGACTGTCTCCTAGTTATCTGCTGTCATCGTCAAGGAGGCACGCAGGACTGCAGGCGCTGACGGCGGCCGTATAGATATGTCAGAATGGATGTCTCGAATCGCGCTCGAGACCGTTGGACAGGCTGTTCTGGGTTACTCATTTGATCCGCTCGAGTCATATCACAGTAACCCGTACACATCAGCCGTCAAGGAACTCATGTGAGTATTATTATCCCTTTCGCGTTCCCCATGTGCCGTTTTACCTTACTCTGATTGTATTTATATAGACCGACACTATTTTCTTTATCACTTGTACGCCAGTTTGCGCCCTTTTTGGTCCGTATGGGATCATCAAGGTTCCGGAGATGGATGGTGGAGCACACGCCGCATGAGGCCGTACAGAAGGTGAAAAATATGTCAGATGTTATGTATGAGACAGCAAAGGGCATCCTCGGGGCCAGGCGCCGAGAGTTGGCTGACCACGTCGACGAACACGATTCGCTAAGGAGAGATATTATCTCGGAATTGCGTGGGTTTTGGCTTTCTGTTGGACTTTCACTCACTTTGCTCAGCACTAATTCCTTTGATAGTTAAGACAAATGATCACCTCCCTAATGACGGTAAAATGAACGATGAAGAGCTTATTGGTCAAATGACGTGAGTTCTTGACTCCTATGCTCGCAGGTAGTTGAACATGACCCTGCCAGTGTTCTCATATTTGGCGCCCAGGACACCACGTCCTCGGCGCTATCAAGAGTCTTATACATGTTAGCCACGCACCCAGACATACAAGAGAAGCTCCGACTTGAATCGCAGGCAGCATTAAGCGGATCAGCTAGTGGGCGCCTTGGATTCGATGAAGTGGTCTCATTGCCGCTGCTTGATGCTGTGTTGAAGGAGACGCTTCGGTTGTACGTCTCTCGATTGATGCTAAATGTCAGGAAAGCTCAAACTTTGTTATGACCTCAAGGTTCCCACCTGTTCCTTTTGTGCGTCGGACGTAAGTGTTCAAGGGATGCTCTTGCTTAGTCCAAGACACTAAGTATCCCTGCATGAAGTGCCGTGAAGGAAGTGACTCTGCCTTTCACCGATCAACAAGGCCAACTCTCCTCTGTCACTCTTCCAGTGGGGACTACTCTTTTTGTTGGAATCGCAGGCGCAAACAGACTTGAGTCTATCTGGGGTGTATGTTCTTAGCCTCATCAGATCGTGACATTGAGCTCATTTGAGGGCCGAGGCAGGACGACGCGAAAGAATGGCGGCCCGAACGGTGGTTGAACTCAGAAATGACTAGAGCATCACATATCAGGTTGCCTGGCATCTACGCTGGAACGTACGCATCCGTCGTTTTGTTTCAAATTGATTATTAACCATGGATACTAGTCTGTCATTCTTGGGTGGTTCACGGTCATGTGTGTAAGTCGGGACTGACTCGATGGGTTCTCCTCTTACTGTCACGACAGAGGTTACATGCTCGCCGACCTCGAAATGAGTAAGCCCTTCGAACTTGGCTGCATCCTGGCTAATAATGACAATCATAGAAATCATCTTATCCACCCTTATTTCCAAAATTTCATTCGCCATTACTGAAGACCGTATCCGATGGAACCTGTCGCAAATTATATCGCCGTCAGTTGTATCGACCGATGAGCAAGGGATGGTGTCAGAGAAGAAGGGCATGCCGCTACTTGTCAAAGAGCTCGCTGCCTGAATAAATGGACTTACCCTACCGCGAATCAGCCATCACTTAATGTGCGCCTAATATTCACCTAATTCTAATCTATATTCCGGGATCACTACCGCCTATATTTATAATGGCCCAACTGGCAATAGAGTACATGATCAAAGGTCCTAGGAACGAGTTCTTCACGACACGATTCCATCTAGGTGCATGACATTGGTCGACAACATCTCTGCGCAGTGGGCCCCATTGATGGCATCAAGAATCAAGAACCACGTCACTCTCTGTAATCCATGTTGAGTTTGGGATGTTCTTGGGTCTCGCCTTCAGCGAACATGTGGCTTGATAGACTATCCTTCCGACTACCTAGCAGCGTAGGAAGATGTCTTTGTATTTGCAAGGTGCGCGTCGCAATGCCATCCGCCTGAGGTGCTTCACTTAATCACTCAGATTGGGTAGCGTGAAGGATCGAAGGAGATGCATCAAGTGAAGGAATGCTGTGTATGTGACAGACTGCTGTATATGTGAAAGAATGCTGTCTTTGTGGCGGCATACAATGTAGGTCATTTACAACATGTAGAAGTTCAAACGTCTTTGAAGGGACGACTGACGCCAATCGCAGTAGGTTCGCCTTCATCCATCATTTTTTGGAATGGATCGATATCTGACGGAAACTACTGCCGACTTCGCTATTTCTCAAGTCTACACTGGCGTACGTTCCAAGATAAATATCAACAATGTACTCCGAATAGCTGATGTGTTGAAGGGGATTGCATTCGCAGAACCTCCATTTTAGGGATATGAAGTTATCAGGAGGTGCCTAGGGGTGACATGACTTACTCTACAGGTCAATCCTGCTAGCATTGGCCGAGAGTCCTCTCGCATGATGCATGTGGTTAACAGACATCATTATGAAAACAGCCTCGAAGACATGAGTCCTCGGAACACTATGCACTTCGTTGTCGTACGACGATCCGGCTGTACCACAAAGTATACAGTAGAGCAGGTGCTACATAAGAAGGAACTGCTGCGATCTTGACTCTATAAAAGAGCTACTCACGTACCACAGCAAAACAGATTCCAAGCGACTCAATACTGGTGGCCTCACTCACCTCGTCCCCCCAACCCACTAATTTGTAGTTCAGTACGTTGCTCCGGCATGCCATTTCCTCACCATATCGAGTCGTATGGCGGTTAGTTAACTCTCCTAGCTCTCCACAAGAGCGTCCTAACGTTATGGTTTAGCCATAAAGCCTGAGCAATGTGGTCCTTGTGCCAATCCAGCGAATTGGCATTCAGTCATCCACGAGTTCCGGCGCCTGATCGAGGACAACCCCACCATCTATAAAGGTTTCCACGAAATGTTCACACAAGTACCTCCTGGTTACGAGAACGACCCTACTGGCAGGCCCCAGGTAGATCTGACCCCGTGCACTAACAGTGAACTGACCAGAGCTATCTCATCCAGGTCCGGGATTACATGGACATGCTCAACTTCTTCGACAAAACTATTACTGAGGCACCCGAATGGCATCACGACCCAGACAACCCGATGGCGAACGATCTCGTGGGGTTTCCTATCAACACCATTCTCAACTGGCCTATGGGTACGAAGGCCGGATACGCAATTTTCACTCATCCTCTGGTGAACGCGCAGCTAAAGAAGGTGTTTGATGTATGGGCGAAATTTCTTACTACATACGCCTCGACTTCGGTCCTCACCACCGCCGACAACGGATGGTTTGGCCCGACTGCCAGCATCGTCATGCCAGATTTTGCGAGCACTTATATCTGTGACCCGAACGACCCTACAGGGCATATGGGCTTCAAGTGCTGGGACGACTTCTTTACGCGGTTATTCCGGCCTGGAAAGCGCGAGATCCCCACGGAGTTGGTCAATAACGACTCAGTCATTCTCAGCGCGTGCGAGTCATCCGTATACCGTGTTGCCAACAACGTTCATTTCTACGATCATTTCTGGCTCAAGGGCCAGCCGTACTCCCTTGTCCACATGCTGAACAACGACCCTCTTGCACCCCAGTTTGCTCGTGGCACGGTATACCAAGCGTTCTTAAGCGCGACCAAGTACCATCGTTGGCACAGCCCTGTAGATGGTTATATCGCGAAGACAGTCCAGGTACCTGGTACCTACTACGCTGAGTCCCCCACTGAGAGCTTCGATGGAGATGGGGCCGATCCGGCGGCCCCAAACCGTTCCCAGTCATTTATTACCTCCGTTGCTACTCGCGCTCTCATCTTCATCCAAGCCAAAAATCCGCAAATCGGGTTAATGTGTTTTATCGGTGTGGGGATGGCAGAAGTTTCGACGTGCGAGATTACCGTCAAGGAAGGAGACACCGTGGTCAAGGGCCAGGAAATTGGGATGTTCCACTTTGGTGGATCTACCTATTGCCTCGTCTTCAGACCAGAGGCGAATATTCATTTCGATCCCAAGTATATACCATCTGAAACGAACCCAAACCCCGACGTCGAACTGAAAGCGCGAATTGGATACGCTGACGGAGGAACGTGTCGCAGAATTCCAACCTACGATGGAAAACTTACGGCCAGATTATAGACACCGAAGCGCTCTAACGCGGTCGTATCTTTTCTCTACGTCTATTGATCGTTGATACTCGTATTACCGCCTGGTGGTTTGATTTTGCGATGCAGCTGGACTGGCGCATTATATCAGTTTCGCCGATGTGTTGATATCTGTAGGAATTGACAGTGGACCCTTATTGTGATGAGCATACGTTCAACGCTTCTGGTACGAAAATCATGAAGCACTGCGCATCAGCCAATGTTTAATGCACCACGTTCATTCATACTCTAAGTGCCTCGCCTCTCCTAACCCCTGTGTGCCTGCTTGATCGGGGCGCGTTCCTGGATAAGATAGTGACGTTGACTCCATTTAGCGCGTCAGATCAAAGCGTGTACAGGTTGACCCTTGTCCCCAACGTTTTTCTTGTTTTTTTACTTCCATCACAGCCGAGGGCAGGGCCCACGAACAATGGACGTCTGAATGAGGCCTTCTTGGTCCTCATCTCGTAGTCGGCGTCCGTCATGGAATCCAACGAAGAACGCCAACAAGCAGAAATCACAGCCCTCAGAGCCATATACAACGACGACTTCATTGAACCGCCACCACCGACAGCATGGAAGGTTGGTTCTCGATGTTGGATAACAGTGCTTCGTGTTGATGTGTCTCTTACAGGCTGCCACTCGATTACCCGAGTTCATTATCAAAGTTACGCACCCTACGCATCCGTCAAAAGTCCATTTCCACCTTAATGTCAAGTACGTGGTCGAGCCTGAGCTTTTGCCGAGGCACTTAACGTGGATCTAGGTTACCAAGGACCTACCCAGCTGTTGCATTGCCAACGCTGACCGTCCAGAAGCCTACCAATGGGCTATCTAGCGACCAGCTCAACAAGTTAACTCACGCTCTGCACGACGAACTTCAGAAGCATCGAGGGCTGGAGGTAGTCTTGGACGTCGTCACGTTTGCTCAGGACTGGTTAGAGGGAAACGCTACCCCCGCAACTGAAGTGGTGGGGTCCCTCGCCACTCAGATGAATCAACGCGCGCTAGTCGAAGCGAAGGTGAGTATTCTGTTACTTCCTCCCAATTCCACCATTTTGGTAGTTTTCTTCGCAATGAGATTGATCCATCTCATCATTGTGGGAATGTGTGGCCACTGTAAGCAGGAGCTTAAACCCTTCCCTCTATTGTGGACATTTCTATGCAAAGCTTGTCGTAATCTTCCTGGACATGCGGTCCCCTTGCTGCTTATTCCCGTTTACCTGGTCCCTGAAACGTTTATTGATACGACCATCATGATTGTCCAGGAGCGCCAGCGTCGTGCAGCTGAAGAGGCCGAACAGGAAACCGAACGAGCTGCGCAGATGGCTGAAGCCCTCGACGAGCAAATTCGTGTCGACGCCTATAAGCATCAGTTGGCAAAAGAGGAGCAACAAAGTCGGGCGCGTAGGAGAGCGAATTCAGAGGCCACTGAAGTTCCCGTTGCAGGAGAAACACCTACGGAGACGTTCAATGCGGAGATTTCGTTTGGAGAGGTAGTATTCAACTCCGTGAAGATCTTCCATCCAAGGAATGGTGCGTCTGCATGCCCTCATTGTTTGACCACTTTTTGAGGAGCTTTGGGTTTCGCTAGAGGGATTGTGCACTGCTTACCTTGCTGATCCCGTTTGCGATGATGTCAATGTAACTTTGCCGCTCGAGGTCCTCGTATACACCTTTGATTCCAACTACTACTCGTCTAACCAAGGTAATTCCCTCTCCTATCGACATCCATGTTTGTTGCAGAACATTATCATGATCCAGGGAAACGCAAGCTGAAGCAAGTCGAAAGTGACATCCGCCGCCTGTCGACAGTCCGCCATCCCAATCTCATCAGTGTCCTCGCCGTCAAGCACCATCTATCCCACTCTGGGGGCCCCTCGCAGCTGATAATCCTAACCGAACAACGCCCTGCCCTCTCGCTCCAAGACATCCTTGAGGATTGTCAATCTCTACGCGAAGAACGTGCATCGGTAACTATTCATTTTCAGCTATATTCCAGTTGTCGCTCACGTTTCGATCATAGGATTACCTTGGTCAGATTCTTTCGGCCCTCAATGCCGTGCATGCAGGCGACCTCGTTCATAGAGGTAAGCAACGTGCTGATTGGATCAGGGTCTAAAAGGTCGAGTCTAATTCTACTTTTTTCAAGGCATCAACACCCGCTGCATTGGTATAGCTTCCCAAGATCATCCTACTCAACCCAAGGTCGTCAAGCTTGGCAGCGTCGTTTTCCATACCCGCCTACTGGACTTGCATCGATCCAACCCCTTCGGATCCAGTGTTGCTGCTACGTACGATGAGCCCCGGATCCCAGACGCCTGGTTTGTTGACTCTTTCTCCTCCATGCCTACTTCAGTTCATCTGCTACAGGGAATCCAAGGATGTCAAAAACGATTCCGCCCTTTCCTACACCCGGCATCGCGATATCCACGCTGTTGGAATTGTGCTCCTCCAGATGGTCATTGGCCACGACGTCATGGATCGGTTTGATGATCCTCAGTCCGCGTTGCAGTATGGTACGTCTCGAGTGGTCATCTTCGTACCCTCTAGCTGATGGCTGCTTTAGCGATAATATCACCCGGGCTTCAGCAGCATGCTCTCAATATGCTCTTCCCAAAGAAGAATGTTACCTGCCTCAACCTACTAGCCGATCTGGCCTCCACTTCCTTCCATACACCCCATCCTCGAACTCCCGCTATCCCTTTCAATGGTTTGTCGTTTGTCCTTAACCACAGCTGATCCTACTTACTAACCCAACATAGATCCGAGGACGCCGATGCCTCCTCAGGTGGCGGGATCTCCCGAGATGGATTATATGAGAGCGCCATCAAGGACGAGACACACCAGTCGGTGGAAGGAGGATTGGGAGGAGCTTGAGCTCTTGGTTCGTTCAACTTAGGCACCACATGAAGTAAACTAACTGCTTGTATTCGTTTGCAGGGTAAGGGTGCCTTTGGCTCCGTTGTGAAAGCCCGCAATAAGATCGATTCTAGGATCTATGCTGGTAGGTTGATCAACTTTGTTTGTGCCGCAGCTTGTCACTCGCCCGCCCCACTACAGTCAAAAAGGTCAGACTAAGGACTATGCAAAGCGATAGCAAAATCTTTAGAGAGGTCAATGCTCTCAGTCGCTTGTCCCATCGGTTTATCGTACGGTACTATACAACCTGGGTAGAAGCCTCCGAGCCAGTATCCACTGTAGCTTCAGATTCCGAGAGTGACTCGGGCACTGAAGATGGAACTTCCATCGCACGATCACGATCTCGCTCCGATGATCCTTTCACTGGTAATGACGGAATTAGCATCGACTTGAACGATCTTGATGCAATTCAGCGCTCTCTGTCAAGGAGCACGTCCTTCCCCAGTATTCACTTCACTCATTCCTCGGATAAAGGGGAGGACGAGAGTGATAGCAGTGATGACCTTAATGTATTGGGATTTGAGACCTTGTATCGTCGGCGACAAACGAACGGGCATGCTTCCAACGCAACCCCCACTCCGGCGCCGATGGTTACGCGAACCCTGTACATCCAAATGGTTAGTGCTTACTTTCAACTTTTGTGCCTATCACTTACGCTTTCTGGACAGGAGTTCGTCGAACGCCAAACTTTGAAAGAGGTTTGTCGACCTTCGTTTCTCCGTCAGACATAAGCTGAAACTCTGGATAGAGAGTCGATGAAGGTATTTCGGAGGATGAGGCTTGGAGACTCTTCCAGCAAGTCCTTGATGCGCTTGTCCACATGTCCTCCCTTGGAATTGTCAGTCCCGCCGTCGCTAGCTCCGCCACTATTACTCACATATCAGCAGTTGCATCGAGATATCAAGCTGACGAACATCTTCATTGGTATGTCCTTCATTTGACCCTTCGGCACCCACTCTCACCATAGTGAAGACGGCAAAGGTGATTGCAAGGGTGAGTCTTCAATCGAGTTCAGCACCCTATCATAGATTTTTATGACCTTGACAGTTGGAGACTTCGGTCTCGCCACTTCGAGCCTGGCAGCCGTCGACCCTTCAGACGTTTCTCGGCCCGTCCTTACGATGGATAGTGAAATGACCCTAGGTTAAAGCGACCTTCTGATCTATTAGGCGGTGCTGACTATTTTGGTTTCCAGAGGTTGGAACTCGACTATACATTGCGCCAGAAGTCCAGTCTCGCAAACGTGGTCCACGGAACCACGCCAAAGCGGACATGTATAGTCTTGGAGTAAATCGCTTCTCTCTTCCTCCGCCAGCACGGCTCATGCTCGCAATTCTTAGATTGTCTTCTTCGAAATGAATTTCTTTTTTTCTACGGGCGCTGAACGTATTGCTGTTATCGAGAGTCTGCGAAAGCCTGGTGTTACCTTCCCTTCCTCGTGGGACCATCATCGAAGTCGCCAGAAGCAGAGTAAGATGGCTCACTCTCTTCCAAACCAACGACTCTGATATTATCTCCTAGTCATTACTTGGCTGCTACAACATGATCCAAATGATCGCCCATCCGCGTTGGAGCTTTCTCAAAGCTCCCTATTGCCACCACGACTTGAAGATGAGTATTTCCGGGGTGCCCTCCGCATGATGGGTGTGTCAGCTTCTGTGCCACTGCCCTTGTCCGTTCTAACATCTAGGTCCAGCTAAACCCGATTCTCCTCATCATCAGGCGGTCCTCTCTGCGTTGTTCAACCAGCCTGCCCAACCATCTCGCGGCTTTCTATATGACAGGGAGGCTGACTTACCGGAGCATGCCAACCTGAATGGCATCGTAGTCGATCGTGTTGCTTCTATATTCAGACTCCATGGCGCGGTTGATATTGAGCCTCCTTTGTTGATGCCTGTCGTCAATCCAGACGACGAGCAGACACATGCCACGTTTTTGGACAGGCACGGAGATGTGGTGACTCTTCCGAGTGATCTCCTTGTTCCATTTGCTCGACTAGCTGCGAGGACCAGTGTTAGACGAATCAAGCGGTACCACATCACTGACATCTACAAACCGAAGTGAGTTTGAAATTCCTTCCCTACTCGTCTTTCACTGATTTTACTCCATAGCCCTGTTGCTGGGCACCCGAAAGCCTTAAAGGCTGCTATCTTCGACATCATTTCACCCGACCTTTCTAGTGGGCCAGTTGCTGCTGCTGCTGAGATCATTGTCATAGCCAACGACCTCCTCGAAGGTTTTCCTACATTGGAGCAGAACTACGACATCCATGTTTCCCATTCAAGTGGTCGGTTACTCTGTCCTTACTCAGATCAATTCCACTCACCTTTTTGCCAGTGGTTTCTCACGTTTTGGAACGGATCCCGGCATCTCAGCGTTCCTCGGTGATCGATATCCTTTCTCAAGGCAAATCCAACCAGTCGCAACGGCGCGCATCTCTTCTCAAGAAAGGACTTCTTCGCAGTGTCGTTGAAGATCTTGAGACACTGGCTGAGCCAGGTATGCAGTTTGTTTCAGATTCTATGCCGTCCTTACGTCCACATAGACAGCGATATCGATGAAGTTATGAATAAACTTGAACGAGTATCCCCCCAGCTGTTTTCTCTGATTCGACCTGCTGTGGATGAAATCAAACATACCGTACAGTTTGCCACGGCTACAGGCGTCACTAGACCCATCATTTTCCATCCGTTGATGCTGGGAGCTCATCATGCCAACTTCAAGAATGGACTCTTGGTAGAGGTCGTCAGGAGAAGCAAGCGTGCTGATGTTCTTGCTGCTGGAGGACGGTAGGCCTCACCTGTTCATGCATCACGCATCGTCTGACTTTCACTTAGCTATGACGATCTCATCGTCAAGTCTGGTGTTCCCAAACCTAAATCTGATGCTTCATGCGCCTTTGCTTTTCAAGTCTCTGTAGACAAGATTACCATGGCGCTGGCGACGTACCAAAGCACCTCCTTGAAGATCCTCGTGAAAGAGCAGCGCTCATTCGGGTTCTGGAGTCCAAGGCGCTGCGATGTCTATGTTATCTCTTATCATCCAGGTTATCTCCAAGAGCGTCTGGAAGTTGCCGCCTACCTTTGGCGTAATGGAATCAGTGCAGATATCATGTACGAGTCTGGTTTGCCGGAGGTTGGCCATGATGATTATGTCGATGCTTGCGCAAGAGAAGGAATCCTGTAGGTACTTGCCTACCCTCAGACTGGATTCACTCTAAGCATCGTACCATAGCTTTACTGTGTACCCTCGTCCTCGTCTACAGCGAAAGGATCAGGCAGCCTTCAGAATCAAAAACATCCTCAGAGGGACGGAGTTTGATGGTAAGTCATCCTTTGTTTGCTTAGATTCTTCTTTCTTAGCTAGCTTTCGCTAGTCACACGACTGGATCTTGTACCTTGGTTGCTCCAGCAGATTGCGGAGCAAAAGCGCACTGATTTAGCAGCGTCAGGTGCCCGTATGTTTTCCGATGCCACCCCAAGTGTTGCTCCCTCGAAGGACAACCCATCGTCGTCTGATCTTCAGATGATTCTTCCCGGTGATGCAAAAAAAATGAAATCCGTGAAGAATATGTATATTGATCGCGGTATGCCACGTCCGTTACCTGGGCATGACTTTTTGTTTATATCCCATACTGTAGCTTTTGAAACTGGCATTCAAATCAAGAATTCATTTCAAGGTGGGATGCCGATGCTCGGGGTCGACTTGCTGCCTCAAGCATTTGACGCCATGACCCGATCGTCTGCTTGGATCTCGGATGATGAAGTGTGGAAACAAATTGTGGCCGACTTCCCCTCTGGCTCCTACTCTTATGCCCAACAAGTACGCGAGCAGGTTCGCCAGCGCAGGAGCGACGGTCACCCCTTCCTCTTGTTATACTCTGTTCGAGACGAGCGCGTACAGCTTGTTAAACTTAACTAACGATTTCCTTCTACACCTCATCATGTCGTCTTATGTTGCCATATGGATATCTATGTATTTATAATGGATCGAATACCATCCAAATGATCCAATGCTTTAGTAGTATGTGTAGTCTACGCTGTCTGTCTCTTCCTTTTCATGACGAGTTATAATATTCGCCCAGTGCGCTTGGGGCGCTTAGACACCGAAGGTTGTATAAGTTCGGCCTGGATGAATTTTGCGCAGTAGGTGTTGAACGTTGAACGTTGAAGGCGAATGCATAGGATGAACGTTCTGAACCTTATGTAAAGCTTTGAAGCTCAATGTCATAAAGCGCTTGGCGGCCTGCTTGCTAACCTTGAAGTAGATTTGAGCGGTTCAACCAACCTAGCCCGACTTCCATTCCACGCTAGTGCAACGTAGCAAATTAGCAATAGTATCTGACCGCGTTGCATCTATGCCACGGTGGGATTGATTGGTGTAGGATAAGTGCCTCAGTGACGAACGTCCCAGCGACTTGGCAGTGAATGCATGGGAGGTTTGAAATGGCCAGATATAACATGCATGGGTTGACGGCAATCATACAACATAGATCAAAAGCGCAGCGAGCTAGGTCCAGCGATACCGGGTCCACCTGAGTCCATCAGCGTGAGCGCAAGTAACGACTGTTCCATTGAAGCAAACATGGGCTCCTCCCGTGTAGCATTCATAGCCCTGCACTCGTGCAACAGATCCCGCAAAACCTTCGTCTTAGGGAGGTCCTCATCGGTTGCTTCGGGTACAGGTGGAATTTCAATCTCCCATTCACCATCTTCATATTCACCTTCCTCATACTCTCCATCCTCATACTCTCCGTCTGGGTCGTACACCCACTCTCCCTCCCCGTATTCTTCGTCGCCCTCGTCGTACTCCTCCTCATATTCGTCAGAATCCTCATCACCCTCACCCTCAGCCACCTCATTCGGGTATATATCTTGCGGTAATGTGCCCAACAAAGCACCAGTGCAATCTTCAAGCCTCACGCCCATGTACGTGAAGGTTCCATACCACCGTTCCCAACGCTCCAGACCTCCAGATTCCTTTGAAGGCCCATCTGCCTTGTTGAGGTCCTCGAGGAGAGTCCTATTCAGACACCTGACGACCTGAAGCCTTGGAAAGTTCGTCCTATTGAGCTCTTCAACATTCATGTCATTAGTTCGGGCAATGAACCGAGCTGGTAACGGTCCTATCATTGCGCTCTCTCCGACCAGGCCGACGCCAAAAGCGTGGGCAAGCCCGTGCAGACCGATGAACTGAATATTTTCATGAGGTCGATTCACAAGGATACACTTGTCCGTGCCAAGGGTAACGGAGCCTTGCTGCTCCATTCGCCAGTCAGCGTTAAATGAGAATGCAGTAAGGAGGGGGCAAAGATCCAAAATCTTTGGGACTTCAAGTGGAGGGATGCTGTTGAGGTTAAGGGAAACGAGGTCGCCACCATGGACCAGCAAAAAAGCGATGACATCTGGTTGATCATGGCTATTTAGCCCACAATGGATGGAAAGGGCCCGAAGAGATGGCAAAGACCATCCTGTGACCTGCTCAAGCAACTCTACGACGTGCCCATCGATGAAGAGTTGCTGCAGGTAGTGGAGAGTAAGGTGGATGTCAAAGGCCGAACCGAGGTGCTCGATGGCATCTTCTGATACTGGAGGCTTGATCGTGATATGGGCAGAGAGAAGGTAAGGAAGCGAATCCAGGGCCCAAATAACCTTGGACAACGTTTCGCAAGGGACTTTCCAATGAATTGTCCTGACATTCTTGTGATTGTACGTCGCCAGCGAGTTGGCGATTCGCATGAACGTCGGGGTAGTCGTTAGTGGCCAATCTACAATAAATATCTCGAGATTGGGGCAAGACTTTATGATTGAAGCGAGAGCGTAGTCAACGGTCTCTTGCGACAGTAATGGCGAAGTGTAATACTGCCGGATATGAATTCGTCTTGTCCACCATCCTGGCGCTGGTGAAGACGATGATTGTGCGCCAATATCCGCAAAACGCTGCGCCAGAGTGACCAACTTCGAGGGCCTGTCGAAGAATAGACATCGATACAAGAACTCTGTGCCGATGCGATTCCAGAATTTACACGTCGATATAATTGCCTCATGTTACAAATGAGCGCATTGAGACGAGATGTCCAAGCGAATCAGCTCACTTTCTTTGTAAAATAGCTCTGCCTTTGCAGCTGATCCAAAGCCAGTTGAGGAGTCCGTAAAGACCATTCGTTGTCGAAAATTCTGAGCCACGCGTGCTCGGCGGTGAAATCCGGCAGCCCATACTGGTAGATTACATCTTCATCGGCTGCAAAGTCGAAGATTCGATTCCAAATTTCAGCGGGGAGAAGGTTATCCGCCATTCTGAGGAAGGGAAGACGAACAGGTTCTGGTTCAAACTGAAACGGGCGCTAACATTAAACCAAAGGACTAGGGTACCACGTGATCGAGAAAGGAGCCCCTGTTGGCAGTCCCTAGGCAGTTGACGTTGAGCGCCGATACTCCTCCGCAGAGGCCGCATGCAAGCCGCACGACACTTACCCTCATATAGCCTCATACCCAACTCGGGGCGTGCCTACAACGATGCGGTTGGCGTCTATATCCGCTCCTTTTGACTGCGACCACCATGTCAGATACCTTCTTGCAAACATCTGTTCTCGTCGCGGTGACTGGTCTGATGTCCTACCTGGTGCTCAGCAAGCCCAAACTCAGTCACCCACTTCCTCCTGGGCCCCCAGCGGACCCGTTAGTAGGACATCTCCGTGTCTTCCCAAAATCTAATCCAGAGATTGTCTTTCACGAATGGTCCAAGAAATACGGTAAGCACACCTGTTCAATATCAAAGTGACCTGCAGTTCATCACCAGTCAGGCGACATAATTCATTTGTCCCTCATGGGACGCTCTATCGTCGTCTTGAATAGCCTTGAGGCTGCTGTTGAACTTTTTGAAAAACGAAGTGCAATTTATAGCGACCGGCCAGAAATGGTCGTATATGACATGTTCGTTTTCACCTCATCCGTCGACGCGGTTCCTCATATGATCACTTAAAGAATGGGTTGGGATCCCAATCTTGCATTCATGCCATACGGGCAACGATTCAAGAAACATAGAGCAATCTTTCACTCCCATTTCATCCCAGAGGCTTGCATCCCGTATCAGCAAATTCAACTTGAAAATGTGCATCTTCTGATAGATGGCTTGATGAAAAATGAAGGCGATCACGACCACCTTTTGACCCGGTATGTTCTAACAAATCGCGTGTATAGCAATATTCAGAGCTGTTCCCAGGTTCACTACCTCCATTGCGATTAGGATCGCATATGGCCACCAAATTCGCTCAGACGATGATGAATATATACAAATTGCCAATGACGCTGGAGTTTCTTTGCGCCAGGGAGGTGGTGGAGGTACCTTGGTGGACCTTTTCCCATCTCGTCAGTCAATACAAACTATCAAGTCGCATACACTGACTGTTTGCTCTTAGTGCAATACTTTCCCTCGTGGTTTCCAGGTACCCATTTTGCCAACATCGGCCGCAAATGGCGTCGCGCTATTAAGAAGATGTATGATTGGCCCTACGAGTCTGTCAAGCAGCAACTAGTAGGTCCTAAATCGCTGATCGGTAGCTCTGTGATTTTCCTTCATCGTAGGCCCAGGGAACCGCTAAATTCTCTTTCCTCGCCTCTGAACTGGAAGCCAACGCTGATCGTACGCTGAGTGATGAAGAAGTTGACGACATCAAAGGAGCTGCAGCCGTTATCTTCGCTGGCGGTACGGAAACGGTGCGCACTCAATGTCAATGCTCCTACAGCTACGATTCTCCTTACTCTGTCATGAGTCTAGACGTGGTCAAGTCTCACTACATTTTTCTTGGCGATGCTTCTTTATCCCGAGTGCCAGAAAGTTGCACAAGAGGAAATAGATCGAGTTGTTGGTCACGATAGGCTTCCCACATTTGAGGATCGCGAGTCCTTGCCGTATGTCAATGCCGTGGCACAGGAAGTCCTTAGGTGAGCAACACCGTTTATAACACCACCTCGACATAACCTTACGAGTGGAAGATGGAAACCTGTTATCCCGCTAGGTAATTAGCTATCTGTTCCCTTGCAAAAGCCGTTTGATGCATATACTTGTAGGAATTCCACATCGCTCTACTGAGGATGACATATATCGAGGTATGTTCATCCCTAAGGGATCGTTGGTGTTCGCGAACGCAATGTACGTTGCCTGGTCCACCGGATAAGCACTATCTCATTTCCACAGGTCCATGTCGCTCAACGAGAGCACCTACCAAAATCCAACACAGTTCAACCCTTCACGCTTCCTACCAAAATCCCTGGGTGGCGGTGGTGAACTGGATTTTGAACCAGCCTTCGGATTTGGTCGAAGGTATGCAACCATGCACCTCATCCCGTTGCTCTGTTTCATTCTTTTTCTGTTCAAGGATCTGTCCTGGTCGTCACCTCGCTAGCGCGAGCATATTTATCACCGCGGCTACCGTATTCGCGACACTACATCTCTCCCAAGCGAAAGACGAGCTTGGTCGTGAGATTACTCCCAAGCTTGAGTTTGAAACCGGTCTGACGAGGTGTGTACTGCGCTGTTCAAGCAAGGATATTCAAGTTTCTAAGGGAGCCCCACTGCATTCGCCGTTATCCAGCCATCCTCGCCCATTCCCATGCAACATCGAGCCCCGGTCGGAGAGAGCACGTCGTTTGGTGTTCGAGGCGGTCGAGAGCCTTGACTGACCATATTTCATACTTCCTGCAACTCCAATGGCAACACTTTCTCGCTGGTTATTAATTCTGCGTATGTCCTTCTGATGTCCTGGAAGGAATAAATCATGCTTATCGGCTCCGCATTCTGAGCGGGAGAACTCGGCAAGGCTCCGCCTTCTCCTAACTACCCCTGGGCCGACAGGAGCGGCTTCTCATCAACCCCTTTGCGGGGATGGATGCAGGATGGATTGCTCTCGCGAGATCAAGCGGGATATGGAATTTGCGCAACTCCGCTTATGTAAAAATGGCCCCGCGGCGGGGCCGACTGACGGCTGATAGAGTTGTCTCTTGCTGCCCCCTCACCCTCTTTCCACCTTAATCATTTACTTTTCTGCTAAGGCTAGGAAGTTCGAGCTATCTCGCGCAATGCTAATTTTGTAGATGTCTACATGCGGCCCATCTGGAGTGTTTCTTAAGGATGTAGACTTTGTCCGTTTGGCACCAAGCGATATCATAACGGCTACCGCGGCTCAGGGGGCGGGATATTGGTGACACTATATAAAGAGTAACCCGGTGCTTCGGAGAAGCAGTACTTCTAACCTCCTACCCCCCTCCACTTGTTGTCCATGGCAGGCGGTCCCGTAGCTTCTGGAGAAGGCATTGGAGCCAATGCTCCTAAGGTAATTCTTACTTTTGTCGTCGTAACTTGGGCACTAGCTTAGTGACTCGTGCTACAGAATAAATTTGCTGGCATTTTGATGGCCACTTTCGCCGCTTTCGGTACGTAGTCCCGGCGGTTGCACACCCCTTAGAAGTTAATGCACCGTCATAGGTGGCATTTTATTCGGGTATGACACTGGTATCATTAGCGGCGTTATCGAGATGAAAGATTGGCTACGAACATTTGGCCACCCTACGGACGATCTTACACTCCACCAGACAGGATATTTCATCACCTCATCCACCGAGTCTTTGGTCGTTTCGATCCTTTCCGCTGGGACTTTCTTCGGCGCCCTCCTTGCAGCTCCGATAGCTGGTATGCCCTCTTTGGCGTGGCGTGGATTATTGACGCTCAGAAGCTATCTCTAGATTTCGTAGGAAGAAAATGGGTAGGTGAACGCTAGAAAATTGTCTGCTGAGGCTGACTATACCTGACCACCCAGGGCATTGTTTCTGCCTGCCTGGTTTTCTCCGTTGGGGTCGCAATGCAAACCGCCTCCACGGCTATTCCTCTATTCGTAGGTGGTTAACTTTTGCCCATTTCCTTCCTCAACATGCCCCTAGGTTGTTGGCCGTGTCTTTGCTGGTTTAGGCGTAGGCATAGTCTCCTGCCTGGTTCCTATGTATCAGTCAGAATGGTATATCGTCTTGCCCGATTAAATGATTTTTGTTTCACTGACACTGTGCTGCAATCTTTCAGTTCTCCCAAATGGATTCGAGGTGCTGTAGTGTCCATGTACCAATGGGCGGTCACTATCGGCCTGCTTTTGGCATCGGTTGTGAACAATGCCGCCCAATATCGGGATAACCACAGTGCATACCGAATTCCCATCGCCATCCAATTCGTTTGGGCTTTCGTCCTAGCGAGCGGCATGTCTTACTTGCCGGAATCTCCTCGTTGGCTGATGAAGCGCGGACGCGAGGACGATGCCGCCAAAGCTTTGGCCCGCCTAACCTCTCTTGATCCGCAGTCTGAAGACGTCAAAGCGGAGCTCGACAGTATCTCTGCCAACCTCGAAGCCGAACGTGCTCTTGGAGAATCCTCGTATCTCGACTGCTTCAAGATGGGCCACAACAAAATTGCTCTTCGAACATTGACGGGTATTTTCCTCCAAGCATGGCAACAACTCACGGGGATCAACTTCATCTTCTACTATGGGACAACCTTCTTCAGACATTCCGGCATCAACGATCCTTTCCTCATCTCCATCGCCACCAACATTGTTAATGTATTCATGACCTTGCCTGGTATATGGGGCGTCGAACGCTTCGGCCGTCGAACGCTCCTCCTTGTGGGTGCTATCGGCATGTGTGTCTGCGAATACATCGTCGCTATTGTCGGTGTCACCGTCTCCGATAGCAATCTTGCTGGACAAAGAGTGCTTATCGCTTTTGTTTGCATCTACATTGCCTTCTTCGCCGCAACCTGGGGACCAATCGCCTGGGTTGTCACTGGTGAAATCTTCCCTCTGGCAGTCCGAGCGAAGGCTATGTCATTGTCAGTCGGTAAGTAACCGATTCTTCGCCGTAGTTGGAGGAGGAAAAACCCCGGAACATGATCTTACTGACCCGCGACCCACCGATACAGCGAGCAATTGGTTATGGAACTTCGGCATCGGTTACGCAACTCCATACCTCGTCAACGTAGGACCCGGATCCGCCGGTCTCCAAAGCAAAGTATTCTTCATTTGGGGATCAACATGCGCGTGTTGCATTATCTTCACGTATTTCTGTATTCCTGAGGTGGGTCAATTTCAGCGATACGCTGGTTTAAGCGAATACTCAGCGACTCCGACCACTCCTTTTCTTACCTCCCCTGTCTAGACCAAGGGCCTTTCGCTCGAACAGATCGATGTGCTGTACCAGAACGCTCTGCCATGGCGAGCGCAGAAATATCGTCAGCGCCTCCTCGCCGGGGAGCTGGATCCTCGCGACCCTAGCTCCATCGAGAAGGCTGCTAGCAGCCGGGATGATGGCTCAGAGAACAAGGCATGATTCAGAGTAGATCAAGGAGTAGATGTGGCGGCCGTGCTATCTTAGATGTATTTGTTTTACGTCGTATATATCCACCAGCAAGTACTTAATGACATCCCTACTTCGCTCAAAGCCCCACTTTCTTATGATGTACCTTGAGCGGTCAAGCTGCACAATCTCATGGGGCAACTACTTGGATCTGACTACGGCCATCCTTGATAACCACATCCTTCCTTTTACCCGCTGCAAAGGTTTAACGCATTCAAATTGCATTAACTAGCAACGGTACATGGAGGGAGGAATGAGTACTTTAATTCAGTAAGTACTCGCAAGAAAGGACGCGTAAGTGGTTGTATAACGATAAGTTGTGGTCGTCGTCAGTGTCGTACGTGTAATGACGTGTAACGTAAAAAAACGACTCGGAGTCGTGTCATCAAGAAATCAAAATCAAATAACATAAGATAAAGAAGTCAGACTAAATGCCAACAACTGGAACCTCTCGCTTGATGCAAGGTATAGCCCAGTGATATGAGCGCCCAGATGATATGGAATGCCAAGATGGATGGTGTGGGATGGGTGGTTGGATGGGAGCAGGGCGAAGATGCTCAATGAACGATGCAAGAAAGTGTCCAAGGAATGGAAACGGGAACGGTGATGCCATGCGGTCATAGTCTATTGTACGTAGAGGTCCATCAACAGAAACCTTACCTACAATGGAAATTTCCTGCGCAAATGACACTTACTTAGGCGGGTGTCCAATCCTGGTCCAACCCTCCAGCCCAAGGCACATTAGGCAACGGTATTAGCGGACTAGTCGGTCTTGATCTCGGGGGCACCTCAGGATCCGCATCCCGATGGTGTGCATGTTCAACTACAGGCATCAACGCATCATACCCAGCCGACGATGCCGTCACAGGCCGCGAATGCTGGTACACCTGCTGTGGCATCGTCGGTGAACTAGGTGATGGTAATCTGCTCGGAATCAACATGCTCCCACTAGGTTCTGAGGGATGTCCAAAGGCTGATAACGCGGGAGAGACGATGACGCCGTCCGTCCCAGGTCGCGTACGCGTGAAGCTGCCTTGATAGGAGAGGGACGTGGACATTGCGGATGCGCTGCTACCTGAACGAGCCGCTGAACGTGCAGAGGGACGGGATGAATTCGATCCGATGGAACCAGCGGGCCATAGACGACCGTGTGATGACGAGGGAGGGGACGCAGGTGCCGATCCACTTGAATGGGCAGAACCAGGGGCGAGATGTGAACGCATTGAATGAAGAGATCCTTGTTCAGAGGAGGTGATCTCCAGAGGATGTACAACATGAGGAGGCTATTTCACAAACATCAGCACAACCACACGTGTAGCCGCATCAAAAGAACTCACCAATCCAAACGTCCGTCTTCTCTCAAGATCCCCCGGGACACCAAACCTCCCAGCACCATGCGCTTGAGCAAGTGATCTCCATCCTTCACCAGCGCTGGGTGGCAACTCCTCCAAAATATCGATCGTAATGGGTGCGCCGTCATCATGATCGTGCGAATGATGTCTCATCTGCGCAGCCTGAACTTGAAGCGCCAACGATCCGAACGAAGGTGTATCCATACCGGCACGAGTACTCGTGCCTTCCGTATGTCCAGAGGTAATTGTCGATGTATCCTGCCAAAGGCCAGGAGGCATGAGCAATCCCTCCTTGATACGAATACTACGACTACCATCCGATCCGATAGATGGCAAGTCAGTCGAGGTGGATGGACGGAGTGTAATTGGAGCAACGGCTCGAGGAGGCAGCACAGGAGATGGAACGGGGAGGTCCAAGATATCCACCTCCGCAGAGGGCAAGTCCATGGCGATGGCAGTGGCACCTGGATATGATGCTCTCGGAGAGGGGTTCATATTACTGGAATCATCATACGATGGCGGATCCTGCGGGAGTGGCTCCGCGTCGCTCGCAAAGAAACCCGAACGACTTTGTCCGAAGCTATGGGGTGTGTACGAACGAGTCTGGGGAATAGGTGAAGGGGCAGGCGGGAGATCTCTAGGAGAGGGAGACGGCACCCCGCGGCTGGAGTTGCCCAAACTCGATTGAGCATCGTGGTACATTGTAGTTCCAGAAGCAGCACTTTTCGCGCTGACACTGGAGATAGGACGATCAGCCTCTGCCGCACCACCAGTAGAAACTCGTCGGACGGTAGGTTGAAGAAGTGTTTCATCAGCCTTCTCGGGATCGAGCAGCGCTGCTTGACCGGCCTCGTACTCTTCATCGCTCAATGCACGAGCGACGTATTCAGATTGCCTCCTCGCTGAATGTTCGGGATCGTAACGGGAACCAGACGCACGGGGTGATTCAGCACCCTTGAACCAACTCAACCGGCCGAGACTGCTGGCGAGCCCGCTCAAACCCAAACCTGCCAACCAGGCACCACTACCACTTCCACGTCTACCGAGTGACTCGTTGCCTAATAGTGGAGAAGTGGGTGATCTAGGTGAAGTGGGTGCAGAGGATTTCTCGGATAGTGGTGAACGGGGGCCTAGGTCTTCAACGCGAACTCGTCGAGCGGTCATGACTGTGGCGGTGTTGGCTTCTTCTGGATCAACAGGATAGGAAGAGCGCTTGGTACCCAACGACCCTTGCGAGTCTTGTGCTGGCACGTCTTGACAACAGTTAGTACGCATATAATAAGAGAATCGAATCGGGGCCTACCTGCAGGTGTCCCAGCGCGATAGGCAGATGTTGGGGAAACACTTCGGACACCAAACTGGTCAGGGTCTAGCCTAGGTGGCGGAACAAGTGGAGAATATCCAGCAGCATCATGACTATGGGCAATGCTGGCTTCTTCGTCCAAACGCGAGAGCTCTCCAGGAGTCAGAATGGCTCCACGGCGCTGGTGGTAACCGTCGTTGTCGATATCGTCTTGGTCATGCACAGGCTCGTATCCAGCGCCAAAGCCTGTCAATCCCAGCGTTGGCACGTCGATAAGTGTTCCGTAGCCCGAGTTGGAACTACCACCCGAGCTCATTGTATGCGTGCCTGAGACTGGGCGATTTTGTGGCGGGGTGCTAGCATGAGGAGCTCGTGGGGGTGGTCGAGGTGCTACAAGGCTAACAGTTGGCTGAGCTTGCGCCATACGCTGCTGTGAGGGATGCTGGGGCAGCGAAGGGTCTATGAGGTCACCACGAGAGCCTTGGTAATCGTTAGACCCTACAACATAGAACTCGTCGTCCGAAGGATCAACCATGCTGAAGCGAGGCTGCGACCTGCGTTTCCTGCGAGATAGACAGATGTAAAGAGCGAGGACGAAGAGAAGGAATATGCCACCGAAAACGGAACCTATGATGATACCAATCAAGCTAGGGCTGCCTCTGGCATTGGATGACATGGTGGGGGTGGGACCCGAGGTGGTGGATGATGATGGCGTGGCGGAAGTAGTCTGAGATGAAGGTGAGAGGGATGATGTTATTGATATTGACTGAGATGACGAAGATGAAGATACAGATAGTGATTCGGAAGGGGAAGATGTTATTGATACGGAGGGTGTCGCTGTGGTAGGTATCGCAGTGGAGGCGGTCGTGGACGTGGACGGAGGCGGCGTCAGACCACCATAAGTCCAGTCAGGACCCAGGGGGATCTACATGGCCACCATGTTAGCGCTGATGCTCTGCACATCCTCAAGGCTTGGAGCTGCGGCACATTGCAACCATCTGGCCACCTCCAAGCCTTCCGGATTATCTCGCAGTGGGAATAGAGACTTACTGGGGGCCCATAATACGTCAATGGGAGGAACAGCAGAGTTGTGGAGGTGGTAAATGGGACACCATTTGCGTCGACGAGGGTGGATATCGACGCGGTGAACCACGGTGGCAATTCCTGCGTAGGTTGTGCCATTGATGGTTTAGAATGCGGTGTGTATCGGGGGCGGTGGCGTTTTTAGATGTGTCGTGAGCTAGAGAGCGTGAGCAGTCGCAGTGCTGAGATGGCTGGTCAGTGCAATGGCTTCCGCAGCGAATATCCAGGGACATACACCGAAGAAAGAGACGCTATGAGGATATGGGGGTGGCGGATTGAAGAAGAAGGGGACAACCAGCAGTCGAAGCCCGACCGAAGGAATTGAACCAACATCACGTGATCATCTCTATACCGGGAAACCAACGGCGACTCGGAACCTCTTCGATCGCGTTTCCATCTGCCTCGAAGAGTCTCCATCATAGCATCTCAGTATCTGGCGACATACGCACTGCATGATTCGATTTCACTCACTCATTCATGTCTTCGTCCCAAGGTGTAAGGGACCGATGAAACGAACACAGCCCCGTCGACACATCAATTCCTAGACCCGTCAGAATCTGTTTGGAATCGGCAACGGTGGCGAACCCACCGTTCGGTTTCTATATTGATTCAATGTCTATGTCCTATCTGAGATGCTGTGCGATTCAGTATCCACGCCGTTTCGAGGGATTATGAAGGGTAGTTCAGTGATGGTATATGCACCGATGCCTGCCTACGAGACCCAAGATCATTCTCTCGACAGAGGTTAGTTTCCACTATCGGCCGTCTCGTCGCCGAAAGGGGTCGACCATTGATTCGGGCACATCCGTGGCAAACGCTCACTTGGAGGCCAGGGAGTCTGATGGAGCTATGAAAAGAACCAACAAAGAGGGGAGGAAAGTTGTTATCGGCATCGGGAGATTGGATTAGGAGCAGTGTGACAGTGCCGCCTTCGCCAAACCTAAATCCGTCTCTGAAATTGGCACGTCGTTGATTGTTTGCTATCCGGCGCGCGCAGTTGGAACTACGCTGACGTTCCTTGCTCGAAGTAGATCACCAAATGCGCGCCGCCACTTCATACATGGGAGGTACCACTCGAAAGCGAAGCCAAAACCATCTTGAGCCACTCCGGTGTACCTCTGTAGGTATAAAGGATGAAGTTGGTGTGGCTCAGTGGCCGTCCTCACTTCTATCCGTCCTCTGCTATTCGATATGCCCTCTCTCGAAGACATCTTCGTCAGTCTGTTAGCAAAAATAGTGGTATTCTTCATCAACCACGACCCTACTTCGAAGATCGAAGATGCCATTGATGTGAGTACGCGAGTACTCACGCATAGCCACTCACTGAAGTGCAGTATTTCTCAGTTCGACAGGAGCATCGAACCTGTCTACGTACGTACGCATCTCGCGGAATTATCATAGCATTCGATGTACTGACTTTGCGCTTTCCACTCGTATAGATTGATGGGGAGACCAATCCCGCTGTTTTCTTCTGGCAAATGCTCTGGCACCTCCAATGGAAAGAGCAATCAGCTCTAGACACCAAGAGAGCTGCAATAGAGAAGCAAAGACTGGAAGCTATCGCGTCCAAGCTTCCTAAGGTGATTGTCACTGGACCTCTACCACACATTTGCCCTTTTCCTGTGAGTATCCTTTCTGCATGCAGTTTGTAGAACTGGAGTACTAACAAACTGTATTTAGTGTGCACCGGGCGTTCAATGCACAGGCACTCCAAGCTCAATAGTTACACCAATAATTGCTTGGGTGAGAATAATATTCGTCGTAGTCATGCCGTTCATATCAGACGGTCCATCGTCATCCAGTACATGCACCGTCAAAAACGCGACGAACACGTCCCGGGCACGTTCTACCATACAAAGGAAAATATCATCATCACCCCTCTGCCGATCGACAAGGAAGATATGCGCCATTATATAGAGTTCAAGGAAGCACGAGGCATGGCGGGGGTCTCCTTCACGGACATCATCTTTGGAAACAGTAAGTTCGTAATGATGAACGGGCCGGACGACACTCCGACGAGTGCGCTATCTGCAAAAAGAATGAAAGTCATTGTATCTGGGGTACGTCACGCCTTTTTCCTTTCTCTTCTTGACTGCTTTGAACAGTCGGTTTCCATTCTATATCATTATTGTTAGGTCTCTGGCATACCCGAAAGCTGCCATACCTTCGACATCCGATGTGACCACGGATCCATCCGTCGCTTCTTCTTAGCGTTTGAGGTATGCACCCGCATAGCGCTGTCAATCTGCCGCGTAAGTCTCCACCACCCATACTGTTCTTGTTATATGCGCGGTCTGACTACGATTGGGCGTGTTTTCAACAGACGGGTGTGAATAGAACTGTCCTGTGGCAGCGCCTCTGCAACCTTCGTTTGATTGGGCTGTACTCTGCTGCCCCTTCGAGTGAAGGGCAAGAACGACGTGAGAGTGGTACTACTGTGACGTTTTATCCTCATTTTGGTGAACATTTTGAGTAATTGCGTCTGTTGCGTGCAATAGTCTGGTATGATATCGCTAGCGTGTGAGCGTGTATTTCATATCGTCATCAAACTCACGATAGTGGACACAAGAAGTATGATGGTAGATGATATATATTGGTGAGTCGCACGGCAAAGTGGCTCGGATGAAGTAGTAGAGATAAAGAAGGTATAAGTAGATGGTAAGCATAAGTAAATGATGGGGGATATACAAGGTCGCATTTGATGTGTTTTTTATACCGTGGTGAATGGCATCTCATTTTCAATTTCGTACCAAGGGCTAGACAAAAGAGAGTAAGCTACTTGTATGCAGACAGGTGGTCTAGATAGACTTACGCATCGCGTAGGAATGGGTGTGCCTTGACGCGAGAGATCGTTGTGCGCCGATAGGGTTCGTAGGGGTTATATAGGAGTGTCTTGATAAAATCAAGGGCGTCGTAATCGAGATATTGTAAGTGTCGTGGATGGATATTGTCCAGATCGGGGTGACAGAGGACATCACCCGCGGAAGTCTCCAACAGGTCTCGTTCAGGTAGCTGCGAATCAAATATCAGACCGGAGGTGCTTGCCGAGTAATCAGATACTCACCTCGCCAGTTAGCATGTCATAAGTCATTAATCCGAGCGAGTAGAGGTCTACCCATCTGTTGTACGTGTGACCCGAGAACATCTCTGGTGGCGCATAGGCGGGAGTACCAACGCCTTCCGACAGTTCGAAAAATATGTCTTTGTATAAGTCCCGTCGAGGAATGCAAGCATATCGGTGGCAGAGGCCAAAGTCCGATGCGCGTACGTAGTCATCTCCGTCGATAAGGATGTTGCCTGGTTTAAGATCCCGGTGAAGAATCCCTTGCTCAGCCATCAAGCTGATCATATGAACCTTGAGACAAAGAACTAAACAATGGCACTTGGGGATGAAGGAGCGGAGACTCACAATCTGCGCCACAATAATCACTGTCCGTTCGACTGAAAATCGTTTCTCGCGCTGTAGCCATGCCTCGAGGTCACCTCTGCCGCAAAAAGGCTATCAGAAGATCCAGCAAATGCGAGAGACAAAGGCATAACTAAGATTACTGACCATAATAAGAAGATAATGTGTGCGAGTTTGGTAGGCTCCATGGAGTTCAACGAAGTAGGCCGGATGCTTGGACATGGTCGATTGTGCTTCGATCTCATTGAGAATATACCGCTTTTGAAGAGCCGCCTTCTGAGGGTCCTCGTATTTCTCAATCCTCTTGACCGCGAATTGTTGGCCAGTGGCCTGATCCCGTGTAAGCAGAACAGTGCCGAACCCGCCTTGGCCAAGTTGTCGCTCAACGATGAGATCGTTGATCGGGAAGTCAGAGAACTTTGATCGACCGTTAACCTTGATTAGCATGGCGATGGCGCGTTCGTTGTCACCAATGAGAGGCACCGGATATGATGGGGTCTGCAGCTGTCGGAGGGTAGGCGAGGAGGACAGGCTCGAGGACGATACCACCATTTCGCATTGTTGCTTCCCAGTGAGCTTGGGGCCAGAGAGGCGGAGACTGCTCAGAAGATTGGGAGTAGCGGGGCATGGCGAAGACGGAGCAGTGGAGATGGACGCATTGAGCACGAGACTTGGCATTGAGATTTCATCCTCGGTACCGGTGATGGCCAACATGGGGGTCATTGGGCGACTGACCGCAGTGGTGGTAGAGGCGCGGTTGCCGGTGTAAAGAACCAGAGCACGGCATGTAGAAGATGGCTCCTCCTGCGACCGTTTTAGGGACGCCTTGACGTATGGGACCAAGGCGAGGACGTGCGACGTCGGACGTGGAGATGCCAATACCAGAGGACCAGGCGCGTTGTAAAGAACCACTGCCAGGCAGCCAGAGGAAGCGGCTGACTCGAGGATCCAAAGGAGAATCATGGACACAACGATGATGGCGGCATCAACAAGGCAACGGAGGATAGCAGCCAGTAAGTCCTTTACCGGGTTCACCACCGAGGCAACCGTGATAGCACTGAACGGGTTGCAGATGACGATACAGAAAGTATGGTCATCAACGGCGACGACCTCAATCGGGAGAACGCCGACCCTATTGAGGGTGGAGACGAGGAAGAGAGCGAAGACGACGAGGAAGAGGACGTCCACGACAGCGATGGAGATCATTGTGTAATAGACGTCGAGTTAAGCGGCGAGCTTAGAAGTACTTCAGTTGAGCGGGGTGCTAGTTCGAAGTGAGGAAAGAAAGGCAGGCGGCGGGCAAGGCGTTCCCTATATTCGACCCACGAGAGGCTGACATGTTATTTTAGGGCCGGATGTAAGGCTGACACTGTACTGGCGGGGACCCCTATTAGCTCCCCGCTGCAACCGACTCGAAAGCACATTCAATTTTGTAGAATTTTGCGTCATGGTGCATGATGAACTGCACCACACTGTCGAACAACTTGAACGTTGACGAAAAGCTGCTCATTAGGGCGCTTAAAGTTACTGACAATCGAACCCCCTGGTTGCCAATAAGATCGTTGTCAGGGGTTCCCTAATCTGATCCTGTGGTCACGAACGATGGGCGTAAGCCTCAAGATTGAGTAGAGAGGAGACTTCTAGCCGACTATAAACGCCTCACTCTATGGCCATGGTCGGCTAGTAAAATGGGCCGCAACGTTGCCATCACACGGCGAGGAACACCTCTGTACCAAGTGTTGCATACGATGGACTAGTTTGTGTAGTAAGTACGGCTCAGCGACCATAGTGGCGGGATACCAAACTTATCTAGTATGTCTGCACCGATACAGGAGAAGGAACATCAAACAGCACTTATTCAACACAATCAACACATAGTTGCTGTACGACGAACCCCATGTAAGGTAGTTGATAGCTCTGAACAGTGGAAGTACAGCGGACCTATCGACCTTCACGCAAGGCAGGTTGTATCTGCGCTCGGACACGCGTCAAGAGAGGAGCACAGGAGCGGGCAAAGTTGGTACATACCTCCTTGTACGATTGTGAGTGGAGAGGAAAGAGCAACAGAGCCCGAGGCATCCCGAACAGAGAAGCCCGCTTGGGTCCCTTGAGTTCGTGGTCAATCAAAACTCACAGATTCATAGGCCACCGCGTGTGGAGCTTACCGACTGGGAGGGTCGGGGTGAACTCTACGGAGTGACCCGTTTGCGTGCCCAAATCCTCCAGTGTGGTGAGAATGTCACGGCCATCAAAAACACTGTCAAGATTAATGGAATAAGAGAGTATCGCTTCTCGAAAGAGACGACTGATTTACGTCTATCAGAGTCGATTAAGTTATTAAATGGCGTAGAGCATGAACGAGACTCTACCAAGTGGAAAGGAGCTGGCCGACGCGGCAGTCATTCTCAACAAGTCATATCGTACGGCAGCACGGGGGCATACGCACCGACACCTCCACTCCAGGTAATCAGTGTCGGCTTGCACTCGACGAGGCTTGCACTGGACCAGGACATGTTAGGGTTCGCACTTTGAGGCTGATCCCGCTTACGGTGTATTGATAACCAATACTCCAGTTTGCGCGACGACGGTAAGGACGGAGAGAAAGCCACTCGCCGCGATGGTAAGGAGATTCTGGGACTGCATTTATCCTGGGATGATACCTATGTCAGGACCCGAAGGCTTTTATAGCACAAATAGGTCAGGGCATTTGAGGCCGTGTCGTGGAATTCCGAGTGAGTTGTGTGCCCAATATTAGACGGAGGAAGCACCAATTTGCGTGGTGGACTACTGTTTTATAACTTCGCTGAGCGCCTGGTCTATCTCAAGCCGTGCCTTGTGAACGAGAACACCAGACCACATCTCGGCATACCTACGTATACACGTTGTGGCATGAGAAAATCTTGGGGGAACTTAAATAGTGTTGCCTTGCGGGCGGTCGATGGGTTTGGCTAAAGTTGTGAAGCACTAATAAACTCCTCATGGTAATATACACACGGAGGTGTTAGGCAGGCGACGCAGTGTGATTCTCGATGATCAAGACTGACATTGACAAAGCCAAAAAGATCGCGTACAACTGGCTCCGTGAACCAACGTGCTCCAGAGGAATCGCGAGCAGTGGTGGAATTTGAGTAGCGCGCCCACGACGGACCTGGTCTAGCACGGCCCGGATATTTCAATATCCACAGGTTCGAAGGGGTTTGCGAAGAGCAAAGGCTTCAATTAATCACCCGTTGGCCTTCTTGAGCGAGCTGGTATACCAGCGAACTTATTCCTCAGTGCAGCATACCTCTTCCTCTGATCTGCACTGACACTAGGCCCAACTTTATCCAAAGCTCTGGAAAAGTCGTCTATGGCCACAACAACGCCTTGGCCCACCTCGCCCGGCTCAGAACCGTCTTCGTCATCACCCATCATATCCAAAGCGCCAAGGGTACGTTTCAGCGCGCTGACGCCTGCCTCACGTACTAGAGACGCTAAATCTGCACCACTGTAGTCTTCGCAACGTTCCCTCACGAGGGTCTCTACGTCCAGTAGCGCCTGAGCCTTCGACTCGTCGGATGGTGGATGTCCAACGATACCCAAAGGCACAGCCCGCAGGAGGGTACGCATAATCTCGATCCGTTCTCCGTCGGAGGGAAGGTCGACATAAAGCAATTTGTCGAGTCGACCTGGGCGAACCATAGCGGGATCTATCATGTCAGGTCGATTTGTCGCCGCTATCACATACACGCCTTTGCGGGCGTCAAGACCGTCTAGCTCAGTCAGAAGGGTATTAACCACCCTTGCAGATGACTCGGACTGACAGAACGAATAAGATCATGATCCTCTTTCCAGAGGATGAGAGAAAGACGTACAAGAGTGTCGTCCCGCCGAGGCACTAGCGCATCTAATTCATCAAAGAATACAACACACGGTGAGGAAGCTCTGGCTCGCGAAAAGACTTGTCGGACGGCTCTCTCGCTTTCTCCGACGTACTGTAGACGAAAATTATTAGTCTAGGATCAGCTGAGATCCCATAAAACTGACTTTGTTTAGCAGTTCGGGGCCTTTGATACTAATAAAATTAGCGCGACTCTCATTAGCAACAGCTTTAGCCAATAACGTCTTCCCACAACCAGGTGGACCCCACATGAGTACACCGCACGGGCTAGTTATGCCAACGCTCTTGAATACGTCTGGTCGCTTTATCGGTTGCACTACAGCCATGTGCAATTCTTCTCTGATGCTATGTAGGGCACCTATATCATCCCAAGTAACATCGGGGACGGTGGCAAATCCTTCTCGCTTCGACGACGGTTGTACTTGGGCAAGGGCGAGCCGGAAATCAGACGAACTGATGTTCAGAGGTAGAAGCTGTGTTTCGGTGAGCGGCGAGGGGTGTGTTGTAAGAAAATGAGCTAAGGATGTGTCAGGAAGGGCATTGAGTAGGGACGAGAAGGGAGCAGAGGGTGTCGGTGCTAGCGTATCTGGTTGTTGATCGACTGCCATCGATTCACCATCTGGCGGCTCATCTGGAGGTGGAAGAACCAGGGAACCTTCGGATAGCTCTTTGAAGATTCGTTTGACGGCAATAATCCCAGCTGCACCGGTCAGTGCAGCAAGATCAGCACCAACGTATCCTGGTGTTGCCTTCGCCAAACCCTTGAAATCAAAGGAGCCCTGAAGCCGGAGCTTAGCACACAGCACTCTTAGAATTCTATAACCCCGTTGTGAGTCGAAGAGAACGATTGAGAACCTGAGATGGATACTTTTCTCGAGCTTCTTCATCTGGAACTCCCATGCTGATTTCATGATCAAACCTCCCTGCACGTCGGAGAGCAGGATCCAGGGCGTCAGGCCTATTAGTGGCGCCCATTACGATGACCGGTTTGTTGTCTGTTTTCTCCCAAGACATGTCTACATCAAACTTAGTCAGTTACAAGATCTAACGCTAACGATATCACTTTACCGTCCATGCATGTTAGAAACTGCGCTACTATTCTGCGTTCCATCTCACGCTGAGCACTCTCGCGTTTGGGCGTTATGGCATCGATTTCATCTATGAACAACAGGCAGGGAGAAACGCGCTATACAATGGGTGAACCCGAAAACGAACGGCAGCAATGATCAAATCCACACACCTTGGCCTCCTCAAAAGTATCACGAAGCGTCTTTTCCGACTCTCCTGACATTCCCGAAACGATAGACGGAGCAGATATACTTATAAACGGAATTCCAAGTTCCTAGATAAAGCGATGATCAGCGGCTTTCGCATCGGAAGAGGGAGTCCTGACCCCCGCCATAGCATGAGCTAACAACGTCTTGCCACATCCGGGCGGCCCATGGAGTAGAACCCCCCGAGGGGGCTGGACACCAGTATGCAAGTAAACTTCAGGATGACACAGCGGCATCGCGACCAACTCCAGCATCTTCTCAATACACTGCTCAACACCTCCGAGGTCAGATAAGCGTGCCGTGGGTGGGGAATAATCTTTGCTCGTATCTGACGACGACGTCGCATTCGTTAACTTACTGCGTTTGCTACTAGGGAGCCCAAGCCCAGCAGTGGTACGCGAGGAGCGAATCTTGCGCTTCGCCGATGGAACTGGGGAGGCTTCGCCATCTGCCAAAGTGGGTATCACGGCTTCAGGAGGTGGTGCGTCTGCTAGAGGAGTTGCGAAGTCCTTGTTCTCATTGGAAGGAGTCAGAGTCTGCAGAGGTGTAGCAGAAAGTTCAGATTGGGGTGCTGGCGGCGCGTTGAGATTGAGTTTGGCGCGTCGGTGAGTGGACCAGAGGCCTTGCATAGACCTGTTGAGTGTATTACTGGCGCTATTTGATCCCTATCTATGAAATTATGAGGGCATTGCGGTCTGCATTGATCAATACGCACTTCCATCGTGTCGGCGCCAGGACATGCGAACCGTGCAGTCCGAAAAATTATGCTCTGTGACCGTGCGAATGTTTGACTGCCTACTCTACTCCGGCAACAACGAGCAGCCAACGTCACTGTTGATGGCTTCGACGATGTTCTCTCTGTCTCGTAGAAAGATATGCCAGATACGGCCGACGAGTACTCAGCAATTCCGGTGTTTGGCTATGGCAGCCCCCTCGACTTCGTCGGATGCCGGAGCATCGAACTCCTCGCCCGCTACGACTCATTTCAAAATCACCCTTCGTCGTTCAGCTATTGGACTCGGTGACAAGAAGAAAGCGACTCTCGTGTCTCTCGGAATACACAGACGTCACCAAACCGTCTATCATCGGCATTCACCCGAGGTCGCGGGAAAGATTTTGGCTGTGAAAGAGCTTCTCGAGGTGGAGAATGTAGCTGGAGAGCTTGTGAAGACAAAAGAGCAGCAGACTCTTGACCGGAGGGCGACGAGGGGATATCAGGTCGTTGGCTCGCGGCGTGGTGCTCCGATAGATGTATAGTCGGTATGTCCATCAAAGGTCTCCATCATCCAGGCCGTTCTCAGGTTCATTCATTCAAGCTTCGCCGCCGTTGGGATGTCTCGCGTTGTATTTCATTTTTTGTCGAATTCGGACACCCGGCTTGCCAGTGCATGTTTTCCAGCATGTTAGTTCGCCTTCGCTTCACTAGACGCGTCCCTTGTATAGCCAAGGCCAATAAATTTGACGGAAGCAAAATCGTCCGGATGTCCAAGAAAATGTTTGATGTGATCCGCCCTTCAAGGCTGCTTGATTGCCAACCTGCTGGCCTCGTTGACACACGTGCATTCAACCGCAACATACCCACATTTGATGAAGACCGTATCCAACCAATGGCCGACGGCCAACCCATTATCTGCTCCTTTGGTAACTGCAATCTACAATTGCCTTCTCGCCACGCTCTCGCCTTCTCGTTCTCATCATTGCTTAAAAAGCCTTTATGCATCTTCCCTGATTCTTGCCATCCCCTCTCGACTCCCACCATGTCTCAAAGCAATCCTGCTCTGGGCTCAGGTTCCTCGTCGACAAGCCAGAGAGTACGTCTCAGCTTCAAGTTTTGTTACCCTTTACTAACATTTTAGCAGAGCTACTCGACATCTAGTGCCGAGCCAACGCCGCCGCCTTCGATTCATGTAAGACAGTGTGTTATCCCTGGCGTTCACACCAATGGTAAACCTCTTCAGACTGATTACGCTTCGTCGAGCCGAAAATGCGATGCCTCGCGTGTATGTTCGGGAGAACTCATCCTGCGACAACAATCTCAGTTCTATTTCTAGCGATCTTCTCTGAAAGCCTTCGTTTCATATCTTCTCCCATTGACGCGAGCCTTTGCAAAGAAAGCTGAGGCTCAACAGCTCGCGAATGTGCTTCCTCTCGACCCACTCCCTGTCAGTAATGTCCCGGTATGTTCCCGTTCGACTGTCTACGAAAACGGTCCCACCTCATCGAATCTGTAGTGTGGCGACGACTTCTGTCTCAGTGGTTTGTGCGGTTGGGTAGACGCGTACACGACTTGCTTCAGGGTTTGTCATCCCGCGTTCTATCATCATCACATGTACTCATGGAACACCATATCCTCCCTCTGATTCATCCAGAATGCGGAAAAACATGCACGAGCATTTCCAAAATCTGATTGCGATCATTGGATGCGAGTGATGGAATCCGACCGACCTCACCTTCCGAGAGGAAATGTCGACATCGTGAAGTTTGTTGGAAGTTACCATTTGGGGGTATCTCTTTCACAAGTGCTCCTCGGAAGACAGTACATGAAGCGAAGACGTGCTCAGATCAGTCTCCCGCCACAACGCAACTATATCAATTTAGTTGTGTCAGTAAGTAGATACGGTCTTCCTCGTCAAATGTAGGTTGATTAAATGGTCTCCCCAGTGGAGAGGGTACCCCACGAAAAAGTATCAAGTCCTGGTTCACTGCCAGTGTGATGTCGATCACACGAACCCCCATGGGACTTTCATCACCCGGCAGACGATGGCAACTTTAATCGCTGTGTACTATCGGCATCTTTTTGATGTAGGTCTTTAACACATCTTTCTCGTACTCCCACTGACTTACCCACACAGACGCAAAAGCCCACCGATAGCTGTGCCGACATGAGTCTACCGCAACACTTCAGTCGTTTTCGGCTTCTGTATATGTGGTAGGCGCTTGACCTCAGTTTTGTAAGTTCGTCGACCTCTGATGTTGATTTTAGGTCTACGGACAGGGAGAATTGGCACGCACATCTCGGATATGTCACGGAAGAGAAGCTGAAAATCCCCAATCCATAATTCCTTCGATCAATACTGTTTTCTTGATCATTATCGCATGCTATAGAACTAACTTATCCCAACTCCTAGTTTCATGCCATCGACTACCTTATGCAACTTGTTCTTTCTTTATCCTGCACTCTAGAGTTGTTGCTATGTACCCAACCTTCGCCATTATCTTGTGCACATAAACGGCAATTTCAACTTCCTAACTCCCTTTGTTCAATCTTGCAAGTATCCCGACCCGTGTGTTACAATAACGGCCACCGATGGAGGAGTGGCACACTGCACCGTTTGAGGTGAGTCGCAGCCTCCGGTTTCACTGGCTGGCCTACTGATTGACGACGATGTATAGCATGATTTCCTTGTGGTGCTTTCGCATTGTAATGGACTGTCCGTTCCTCTACGATCTCCCGTGCCAATGCTCGCATCCCGCGCTTCTTCGTGCTGCCGCCCTTTGTGCCACTCCCTTTGTCCATCTGTCCACCCTACTTTGTGGTGGCAGAGTCCAATAGTGCATACAGGCATGTGACACATCGGTTTGGCATCTCTGAGTATATAAGGGCCAGGATGTGTATCTTGACCACTTACCTCTTGCTCATATCTTGCTAGCCACTGAAGTATTCACTGTACTCTTCGTCCCCAAATATCTCACTTGTGGTTTTCTACAGATCCTTACAGTATCCGACTCGTAAGATCATGCATTCTCAGATGATGGTGAGCATCTTCTAAACTTGTGTTTACGGCTCAGTAGCTGATGAATTCAATCCCACGCCCAGCTTTACCCCGTCCAGTGCTTCACGCTTCCGCATGGCCTGACGCTATCCGGATTTCCAGGTCCTTCGCCGTATGTCCCCGTGGCGAAACTAACTGATATATGGCGCATTCCACGTGAAGGCGCTTTCCAGGTATCTACTCGTTGCTTTTTTTGTGAGAGCTACCAGGAGCTGACAATCTCCATTCAGAGCCTAGCCCTGAGCGTTTGCTATGCATGGTCAGAAACTTCCTTCATGTGGGGAGCGCAACAGGTAATTCAATTGTCTTCAGTGCGCATACATTCGGCTCATCTCCCTTAGCTCAGCACCTACCTTGGCTTCTACCACCCCGGCCCCGAGGGAACACACGCAGAGAAGGCGAGGCAGAAAGGTGACCCTAATCTGACAGACGTTTATCGCCCAGGTGAGTATGCTGTTGAGTTCCAGGCGCTCACTAGCCCCGTCAGACTCCCCGGAGTCGCTCTCGTCGATGTCCTTCTGGGACGCAGCAGGCTCCAGAATTCGATTGTCATGCAATTGACTCAGCTGAAGACTACCTACTTCACGTTCAACGTTGGCGTAAGCCTTGCAGTCTACTCCCTCATTTTTGTCATGGCTGATGATCTATTAGATGCCGTTCGTCGCTCACGACTCCGCGAAGATGCCCGTTGTATGCCCCAGGGGGGCCTACATGCAGACCTGGGCTCTTGCTCATACAGCGGCTTGGGTCGTTGTTAATCATCTATGGAGGGTGAGCCATTCCGCTGATCCTCGGTGTGAAGCATCCGACCGCTCTTGTGCAACCCAGCTCGGACACTTGGGGTCTGAAGTTCACAACCTCAGAGATCCCCTTCAATTAGCACGCGCTCTCGTGCAGCTTGAGAATATCCGCATTTTCGGCTTGAGGAGGGATCCCGAGCTCGACGAAGATGACACGACCGCGTTCACCATCCACTACGAAGTCATCTAAGACCCTTTTCTCGTTGGGATTGTCCTCTTGTATTATTATTATATTTTCCTGGCATCTCTTGGATCTGGTCTCGCGTATACCACTGGGACTGTTGGATACCCCCTCCTGCTCCTTTGTACTACATATTTGCCTTGGAATATTGTTATTGCTTGCGTCCATTTGAAACTGGCGACTGGCTTTTCGTACCCATAAACGACTCCTCCCAGAGCCAGTTACATTCAGAGCCCACTGATGAATAGAGCACAGATGTTCCGCTCGATCCTGGCTGGTCAACTACTTTCCAAGTCGTGCGGTTCGGCGGTCGACTGAATTGCACAACATCCGGCCTGGTAAACGCAAGACCACTCAATACAGGGGCATATGCGAGTCTTATCTTGACATGGAGAGTGAAACGTAAACGGAATACAGGATTGTGGCGATCAAAATATTGAAAAGGAGCCCCAGGATGCAAATACGTCTGAAGAGTGAGTGTAAGCTCCAATATATGTGGTTCATGGGGGGAGGGCGTGAGGGAATCAATAGCCCATCTTATGCTTGGAAAACGGCAAGCACAGTGCTGCGAGGGAGGGAGGGAGGGTTGATTTGACGGATGACGCGTTTTGACCTGCCCTCAAGCTGATGGCACGTGACGGCGATTACACTGTTCAACCCTGTTCTACCCTGTGTGTTAGTCTTCAGACTTTTCACGTTAGTACTTACTTCAGTACTTGCAACGTCCCCATATCAATAACTGCCAAAGTACGGCCTGCCTCCCGCTGGGTATAATTTGTTTGCTGATGGGCGCTTCAGGCCTGTAGGTTCCTAATGTTAAACGACAACCATCTCAGTCATCTCATGGCGGTTGAGGGTCAGTTCGGTAGTGATGATGTCCGGCAAGCCCTCGCGCCCAAGCCATTTTGTGGAGTCGTGTTGTGCGTGACTGGGATTTCAGACAAGGCTGGTCAAACATCACTCTCGATCTGGTTCCCCAAAATCTAAGCATATTACCAGCTCACTTTATATTATCAAGCCGTAGAACTGGGGGCCGTTGCCTCGCCGGACTTCACCGATAGAGTCACCCATCTCATTGCAGCTGAACATGGAGGAGCGAAGTATTTGGTGTGTGGTCATGTCGACATCTTCTCAACAACGCCTGATGTCACATTTCTAGTGTGCAGTAGAGCGAAATATACCAATACTACAGCCGTCTTGGGTCACAGACTGTTTTGATATATGGCTTCGCGGTGATGATGTCGACGTGGAAGAGGCAATTATCTTTATCCTCGTCCGTAAAACCTTCGCCTGACCACATTGCGCAGATGACTGCTAAGCATCGACTGCCACTCCTGCCCCATGACGAAACTCAACCGAGACCTTGGTCTTCCGCGGCGCCGTATACAGAATGGATCGACAGACTAGTTGCCCGCTTGGATCAGAGTGAGCGTCAGGTTCAAGAATTAACGCAGTCCCTTGTCAAGTCAGACCGTCGAATCCAAACTCTTAAGAGAATAAATCAACAGTATGTGGAGAAGGAGACACTAGAGCGTGCGGCGGAGATGGTTCTCAATGCTCCACTTGGTGGGGGTAAGTATCCGATTTTCGACACTTCTACTATCGTCAGTAATACCTCATGCACATGCCTAGAAATGTCCGATATCCCTACGAAACTAGTCTCCCCATTTATTTTGAAGGAGCTTGGCAGTTGGATAGCCGTTCGTAACCTTATTGAGGTGGTGTGTGCATCGGAGGATGAGGATAAGGAGAGCCATCAAGCGGTTAGCACGGCGATAGGTTTGGCCGAGGGACGGATCCGTTTTCTGGAACGTTGGATCGTGGCCCTCCTCCCCCAGTTAGGAATCGTGTTCGAGAATCAAGTACTAGGAGAAATGCCTGGTCAAGATGTTGATATGTTGACGAAGTTAATTGAAGCAGCGACAGCAGAACGCGAACGGCTGGTGGAGAAAAACCATGCTGATCAGATTGAACGTCAGCGCCAAGAGGAGCAAAACCGAAGTGGAGCTGCACAGGAGGCGGCCATGACCCAAGCCATGGCGGAGATGTGTTGCTAATTGCGGTGTCAGAGTTCGTATTCGCGTGATTAGGGTATGTCATAAGATATGTTTTATTTCCGATATTTCTCTGCATCGGCGGACAACGGTGTCCGGGTAGGAGCCTGGGCAAGTCGCATCGGGCTGCCCAAAGACATCCGGGTTTGCACGCTTCGATAAGGCGATCAATTAATACAGAACTGATGAGTGTAGCTTGAGTGTAGCACGAAGCTCGACGCGTCTTGACCTGCCCTTAATTAACACGTGACTGGATCACTTGCCCCCGATGACAATGTGGAGTTGGACCACCACTTGCACTTGCGCACAGGACCCCGATGCGACGGCGAACCAACAAATCTGCCAAAGTATGGTCTGCCTCTTGCTCGGTATAATTTGGTTCGCTAACGGGTCGCTCCTGCAGGTTCCTAATGTTAAGCTGCGACCAGCACAGCCGTCTCAGAGTGCATCGCGTTGTAACATATTACGCGCCGAAGAAAGCGTTTGCTTGGTGGACGAGAGTCAGTTTGGTAGCGATGATGTTCAGCAGGACTTTACGCCGAGGCCATTTCGTGGAGTCGTTTTGTGTGCGACTGGGATTCCGGACAAGGTTCGTCGAACACCACCCCACTTCTATCAATGCTCACAGAAGGCCTAGCCCACATTATTCAAGCAAGCCGTGGAGCTGGGCGCCATTGCCGTACCGGCCTTTACTGATAGGATTACACATCTCATAGCTACTGGACATGGAGGAGCGAAGTATTCGGTGCGTGACCATGTTGCCATCCTCTCACCAACGTCTAATGTCGCATCCCTAGTGTGCGGTAGAGCGAAAGATTCCAATCCTGCAACCGTCTTGGATAACAGAATGCTTTCATATATGGCTTCGCGGCGATGATGTCGACGTGGAAGAGGCAATTACCTTCATCTTCATCTTCATCCCTTTACCTGATCACATTATACAGATGACTGCTAAACATCGACTCCCCGTGTTCTCTGACATCATCCTCTGTCCTTCAGGCATTACTGATATCACCCGGCGGACACAGATTCACAAACTACTCACCGCGAACGGCGGTCAGTATTGCAAGAACTTGGAACGCCCTGTTCGTATCACACATTTGCTCTGCTCAGGGGAGGAGGAGACGGATAAGATGCGATACGCGGAAAAGTTCAATCGTACTGGGGAAGCAAATCCGGCGATTCGTTTGGTCTGGGAAGAATGGTTTTGGGACTCGCTGGAGTTTGGTGGCAGATTTGAGGAAGACAGATATCAAGTCAGAAGACCGCGACCCGAGCGAAAGACACTTGCCAAAGGTTCGTATGTCATTTTTGCATGTTGAAGTACTTGGACACTATTTCCTTGTAGATCCCACTGTTGTCGTGGAAGATTCGGCTGCTTTGTCCTCATCCTTGGGCGAACCATCGGTGAACGCTCTCCCGCCTAAACGTACCGACCCAGATGACCCCGAGGAAGCGGCCTCAGTGAAAGTCATGCCAGCTGTTACGCTTCAACTCTGGGAGAGCCTGCTCAAAGTTCGCGGATACGAGATCAGTCCGAATGGGAAGTTAGCCCCGAGTCCGACGAAAACCCGAAACATCTTAGCCCATATTGGCGCGGATTTCCCAGAATCCCCCACCACACGGAATGGCAAGCAGAAGAGCGTGATAGATACCTTCCGACGCGCAAATTCTTTTGCTGATCTACCTGAAAGAAGGTCTCAAGGCCCGAAGCGAACGAAGACCATTCCTGCTCTCGCTCTGCCAAGGGTGGATAGTAAGGGTAGTTCACGGGGTGAATCCTCGCAAGCCTCTGTTGGTGCTGGGCCGTCTTCTTCCCCTCAGGGAGCGCCGCCTCCCCCGTCGTCGCGCAGTCCTACGCCCGAGGGCGAGCAGCCTGTGGCTGTGGATCCGCCCGCGAACGATTTAGCTGATGTAGAGATGTCAACTGATGAACCGCAGCCTGCAGTTACCGAGCATCCGAAACTGCTGTTTTCAGGCAAGATCTTCCGTGCCCTCGGAGAAGCCCGTTCTGCTAGTGTCCGTGAAGCTATTGAAAGTCAAGGCGGTCGCCTTGTTGGAGAGAAGGATGCTGCGCATCTCGAGGTTGACTACATCCTTGTAAGGCTAGTCAGGTAAGCCTTAAACTTTCGTTCATCACGATGAACCTGAGTTAAATTCGGTGTAGCGGTAGCAAGTTTTATCATGATGAGATCTCAGCTTCGGAGCGGCTCAAGTATCGGACTGAATGCTGGCTTGAACGTTGCATGTTCGATGAGCGAATCATCTCACCAGATGAACACATTACCTTTCGCCCTTTGGAACTCAGACACACCGTGCCGGGTACGAATCTCCCAATGCTACTGACGTGCAGCCTAATTGATTGACTATATAGGAGCGGATCGGGTTATAATCAGCCCCTCCGGGTTAGATCAGAGTGAAATTTGCTGCGTGAAGCGGCTGTCCAAGGCACTTGGTACGCCTCATCTCAGGACATCTTAAGCTTATGAGTAATGTTTTCATTTTGCCTTAGGGATGACGATTTCACCCACCTTTTCCCGACGAGTCACTCACCTTTTGTGTCCCTCTGGAGTAGGAGCCAAATTCGATAAAGCGACGGAATGGGGTATCCCAGTTGTTAATATGGCCTGGTTGGAATGCGTCGCACGCTCAGGCAGAATCATAGGGATCTCGGGATATGAGGTCGGACCAGGAGGTATCATTCTTGAGCCAGTAGCCTCAAATCCTCGTAAGGGGGACAAAGGTAAGGCGAAGGTGAACGGCGACGGCCTGCCTCCCATAATTGACATAACCAATGGTGAATTCGTCCAGTCTTATTCTAAACGATTGCCTGATTTCTTCCCCCAGACTTTGGACAAGACCACCTTCCTCTAGTCTTTCCAGAGTTTGCCATTCCCGTCTCAGCCACCGCATCTTCCACCTCAGCCTTTGGGAACCCAAACGGTCTGCTCGGCAACAGCCAGACTGGCGCTCCTCACCTTCTCGCACTTGATCCTGGCGACGCGTCCAACCCACCAATGCCCTCTTGCAAGGACCGCGACGATGCTGATACGACAGACGAGCCTCTTCTACCCCAACTCTCCCACCCCGAAAATCCGTCAACACCCCAATCTCTACGTCTTTTACGACACAAGTCACCGGATGTTTTACCGTCAAGCAATCCGGATGTCGACGATGAACGTTTAGACAACCTCCGTATTCCTTCGTCGAAATCGCCTTCCCCTTTAAAGCTTCCTGGCGACCCTGATAGTGGCCGGCAAACCGTACCGTCATCTCCCACTAAACCCGCATCTCCGACGAAGATACCCACTGAGACTACCCGAGCGCTGCAGAAGAGCATAACCAGTCTGCTGGGTAAGCGTCGAGAGAGCGATGAAGACCCAGTTGCGCAGGCTACCGATGCAGCTGGAGCTAATCGGACGAAAAGAGCCCGGCCACAGCGTTCGAAGGTGATTTTCTCTTGCCTCGCCACATTGATTGTTTCTTCCATTTATGCATGTTTTTCTTCCCTCCTAAATAGGTGCTGCAGAGGCAGGCCTCTGAAGTACGTGTCACCTCACCAACTAAAGCGGATCCAGATGGTTATTCCGCTGACCCCTTCGGTCCCTATAATCGCAATTTTCAACATGCGGCCGATGAATCAAGTAGCCTTCAGGAGGGTCCTTCGCGTACCGACGACGTGGTAGGCGTGATGTACGAAGACCCTAAGCAGCGTGAAGAGAAGCAGAGATTGATGGATCTTTTGGGCGAGGGTGGCAATGATGTTGCTGGCACCGAGAAGGGAGTAGTATCTACTGGCCGTAAGAAACCTATTCGGAGAAAACCTGGTTTCTAAGGGCTTCTATCTAGTTTCGCCTTGAAATTTATGCACTATCTACGGTTTTGTGTCGTTCCATCGCTTAACATCAAATTCGAGTCAAAAAGAGTTGGAGAGACACGGGGCCTGACCGGGAATTGAACCCGGGACCTCCTCGAAACGCCACTTCGTGGACCCTAACAAGGAATCATACTACTAGACCATCAGGCCGATGCAAAGATCCGACTTCTGGTGCCCCAATACAAGGAACCTCGACCGATGCAATAGGGGATATTAGGAGGGACCACCCATGTAATGTATAATCGTTACTAAAGTACGTCGAAACGTAATCTACGCCCTCTGGTTTTGGAGTGACATAACTGCGGCAAGGTGGACTCGATAGACGCCTTTCTGCTTAATCAAGCCTACCAAGCGGAGGTGTCGCAGCTGAGACCACAGGACTGATTGGCTGATGCGGCTCGAATGCTGGTGGGTTGCAAGATGTTTTAACACGTCAAATACCCTGATTACGCGAGAGGCTCACCATCACGAGATATTGTGCCGCACGACAGCATACTTCGTATGCGAGATACCACCTGGAAATTTCGCCATGTGCGCATCTGACGCGAATGGGAACGGACTGCTGCTTTAGACTTCCCCACTAGAGTAAGTTGGTCGACAAACTCTACTATCGCGCTAGATGCGCTTGTAACTTACGTGCAAGAGTAATTGTATTTCTGAATCGCTGCCGGGGATTGGTCTGGCATCGGCATCTTCGAGCGTCGCTCGACCCAGTAGCATCTGAGTGACTGAGACGCCGACACTATGGGTTCCTCCGTGCGGTGTCTTTGCGCGGAAGCTGATCATGTAACTACCGCGAGGCAGGACTTTCTGTCCTATCTTGCAGCCTGGGTACCACGGATCGGAGTGGGCGTCCTTCCAGCTAGAGGTGGCCCATATCTATATGTGTGTTAAGTAGATATCTGGGCTCTGGGTAAGCCACAGTACCTCGAGAAGACGTTTCTGCATCTTGGATGCTAGAATCCTCTCGCTCATACATTGGACTCCTGGAGTCACATTGCACTAGGGCACATGCGGAATTAGCTGTGGAGTATCAACGGACTAAGAATAGGCCTACGGGTGCTGAGCTGATAATACCCAAGCAAATGGGTCCATATGTGAGAGGCGATGGTGCCTCCCATTCATCATCCTGTTCATCGAAAGCGCTAATCAATCGTGCAGAGTGCTCTAAATAATCCTACCAAGTTTACGATGGTTATCTGAAGAAATCATTGTTCGGAATGCGTTCTCACCTTTGTAGGCATATTGCAGATCGTCTGGTTGGATGTTGTAAGAGAATGGTCCGGGACAAGGTATATATAGTTGAGCCACCAATCAGTGTGGCCAGTGCTCACCCACTTTGTTTGCCGGTGATTGCTACGGGTCAAAGCTTCGAATGCCTGCTACATGTGTCTTAGGCGTGCACTAAGCTATTCTATGAAAAGTACATTGAAACGCCTAGCGGCTGCCCTTCTCATAAAATAAACGCCTGAAAGCGCTCTACTAAGCGGTTCTAGCCTCGCCGTCTCTGGAGTACGCAAATTCAAACTTCGTCGTAGCAGGGACATCTCTGGCACTCTGCTCGGGCTTTCTCAGTTTGGCCTGACTAATGCTAATGCTGCAGTGGGGGGCTTGATAGTCCCTCGGAGAAATAGGGTTTAGGGGAAGATAGGGGAAGACCTATTTGGTCGTGTTGAGGTGAGAGTGCTTGCCCGTCCATCGGACGACATAGAGGCTGGATTTCTCTCGTCTCGTCCTCGCCCTTTGATGTTGCACGGTATTCAAACACATGGCTATTTCTCGGTCCCTTTGCCATCCGGTAGAACGACATCGATGTTCTGAAATGTTGACATACCGTGAGGATGCCCATATTGTGCCCGCATATCGAAGCTCTATGTTTTTGGTATGTCCACGATTTGAATCCCCCCACTCGGTAACGTCGTGGACCTACCCATGCCATTCTTCAGGCCTTAGCATTATCCCACTTTGCGAGGCATTTCCTTTTATGCATGGATCTTCAAGAAACTGTCCTCGACGTCCTATCGAGGTCAGTGACCTTGATTTTCTCGATGCCCATCGGCTCAAACTGGCATTCAGTTGAGTGGCCAGGTATTTTCCGAGCCTGGCATTGCCCCCGAGTGGCTGGCTGCAGTTTGTCGAGCTTATTTGATTGGGGATTATTCGGACAATAAGGAGTGAAGCTGTATGTGCTCTTCTTACGCTCGACTGTGCTCCAGGGTCAATCGCCGACCATACTCCGCATCCTGGGGAAACATGGGGAAACAGTGTCCCTTGCGAATTCTTTTGAAATATAAACGACGAAGCCTTCTCTCCAGCTCGTGAGACCCCGTCTCGGTACCGCCCTCAAGCTTAAGCCTCAATCATACGCTTACACCCATCTTCACAATGTCGGCCATAGGACCATTCATGGCGCCTTGTCTCCAAGCACCTGAAATTTACATCCCCACTCCCGCTCGGGTGGAAACCCCTCCACCGAGGATTCCAGACCATTGCACTTCCTCCCACATCGCCTCTCCCATCTCCAACAGTCCCTGGCACTCCGCTCCCTTCCGCGTCGGCTCGCCTATCTCCAAATGTTCTGTCGTGATCTACCCCGCAGTATCTATATCCCCTCCTCAGGCCAAAAAGTTTAAACGTACCACTACCACCACCACGTCGTCGCAAATGTCGTCCATCTCCACTTCCCCAAGCTCCTCAAGTTCCTCGTCATCTTCGTGTTCGCACACGTCTCATTCATCCGGGTCTGCCAAAACTTGGATGAAGGCAGCGCGTAAACACTGGAATCAAGCCATCCTACATTTGGATAAATTGATCAGTAATTGGGCCCTCTTCGATGAAGAAGTCATCCTCTCTCTTCGAAGGACATTCGTCACGTAGGAATACAGCTGTCGCTTCTGGCCTGGCAGTTTGCTCACCGTCAATCTTTCTCCTTCTAGGCTTGACTGTCATATGAAGAGTCTGATCGGCTCTACTAGTGAACCACTAGCCAAAAGATACTGTTCTGACGCTGAACGTCTTCATCGCACTGTGGTAAGTTTAATCAATGCAATGAAACTTGGCCCCTCGATATTCATCACCCTAAGCAGGAAGCTTATGCCCGATCAACACCCGAACCCTCAACTCACAAGGCGGATGTCCTCATTTTCTCCGCCCTCAAACATCTGTTTGTCAACCGAAAGACTTCGAATCAATCCCTCCTCCTAGGCATCCGCTTCGCTGCACACATGTCAGTCGCTTCGCCTCTATTGCATTTTTGCATTTGACTTACCGATGCTATAGACTTCGATCGTCCGCCTCTGACGCAGAACTTCTCGCTTGGGCGCGGTTCTTCCATAACAATGCTGTCTACGATGAAACAGCGCTGGTAAGTCACATTAAAATCCCTTACCATTACTAGGCTGACATCGTCCCCATCGCAGCAATTGGAGTCCGCGATAGCAGAGTTGCACTCCTTATCGAATTGCGCAGTGCAGGATACCGGCAGTTGTATGTATCCTACATGTCTGTCCCGGCAATGATCTCGTTGCTGAAAGCTTTGGGTTTTAGCAGCGCAAAATCATCCACCAAACCTGGCTGTGCACCCTCTCCAATCTCGTTTCGAAGATTGAGTGCCAGTCACTGGTCCCTGTATCATTCTCGATGTACCACCTGCTTTCAAACTGTATTTCTAGTGCTTCTGTGTGGAAGCTCAAAAGTACCCTTCGTGCGAACAATATTTTAGAAAACATATGATCACACACCTAGCTTTCCTTGTATCGGTTATCCCTCGCCGTGTAGCGAGCCTGCCACTCATTAGAACATTCCCTTTCCCCCTTGAAATACCCTTCGATGTACACGATCCCTTTGTAGCTTCACAGTTGTTCTTAACAATACATACAGTCTTCATCTTGTCAAACTCAGTTCTCACCGACTTTCTTCACGCCAACCAGCACCCTTTCGTTGCGCTTCCAAAACTCTACCATGACTTCGGCGAATCGGGTGGGATCATCCTATGCGACATGGCCATTAGCTCCATCCACGGCTAGGAACGATGCAAGGTTACCTCCTGAAGCATGTGTCCAACAGTTGGAATGACAATTAGTTGGAACTTGCCTTGCATCTGACCAATCATTAGCTCCTTGTCCAAGCGATCATGGCCAGCCAAGACCAGTAGACGAGCACTCCTTGCAGCAAGAAATGTGCCCGATAAGCCTTGGAACCAGCCTGGTCACTGGTAGTTTAGATTCCTCGCACGATAATGAACGGAAAGCGACGTACTTGTCCAGTACGGGGCAGTGGAACGCAATGGAGTCCTCCAGACATATGCTGGGACAAACGGAGAGTCGGATTCTGATGGCTTAAAGATAGCAGGGATGGATATCCTGGCAGAGTGGGGGTTACGAATCGTGTTTGTCGTTATGCTAAAATTCGAGGTGTGTGGGGAGGATTGTATCATGAACAGAACAGGCTCACTGCCATTCAATCGCCTCTTCCACCGAGTCGAATCCGTCCGGTCGAGCATTCAATAGGCTATGCATGTGAGGAAGCGCATCAATAGCCGAACCTAAAGGACGGGTAAGAGATGATGCATTGGACCAGGGAGTTGGGTACATGCCTTCGACGACATCTATGACCGTTACACCCGTAATACGATACCCCCCTTCGAGGAGCTTGGGACATGTTCTGGTTATCACGGAGCCTCCCATGCTATGTCCAATCAGCTAGGACCTAATTAAAGATAAGAAAACTCTTGGTCGTTGATAGACGCACTACAAGAGTTGACGATGCTTTGGGATCGGGGAAGATTGTCTGCATGAGGGCGAAGAAGTCATCCACTAACACGTCGATCGACAGATTCTCATCATCGCCAGAAGATGTTGTCTTTCCTATTCATGGATGGATTTGCTTCATAACGGAAAACGAAGGATATCACGCACCATGACGTCGTGCATCAAACGCAAGCACACCGCATTCGCCTCTCGTCATCTCAGTGACCTCTTTCGCAAAGCACGCAAACGACAATCCAGAATACCCAGCACCATGGTGACAGACCATTACAGTCCCATTAGCAAACTTGGGCGGTGTATAGTAAACACGGAAATCCAATCCACGAGAGGTCACATCCACTTGGGAAGCTTCGTCGAAGTACCCTTGTGCGGATAAGGGCGCGAACGCGGGATTGGGCGGTCGCTTGGCTTTAGCACGGGGGGTACGGGCAGGCCTTAAGAAGACACAAATTTGTCCCGAATATGAGTACATCCCGAAATGCGTCGCTGGGCGAAAACTTGCATTGCAGGAGGTCCTAGTCCGCTACCAGGCAGCGCTCCGAGTGAGTCACCTTCTTCAAGCTCTTCCTGATCATCCCCTTCGTCTGTGTGAGGCAATTCTGGGGGAAGTTTGGCAAGACGAGCACTCATTGCAGAACGGTAGAGATTCGACATTGCGGTTCGATACAACGAACGAATAGGTCTAAGCGCCGGCAGCAGTGCTCTGACTCAGGGGATTTAGGGGTAAGATGCGAGATTGTCTGACCAGCAAGTATGTCCTTAACAAACTACAGCTGAACATCGCGACGAGACTCTCCTAGATCAAGATAACAAGTTGTAGATGGTTAGGTAAGTAGAAAGAGAACCGTTAGACATACACAGAAACAACAAGTGTACTTTCAGCACGTTTCGATACTTTGACGGCTGGAGGAGGCAGACAGACGTCAACCCCGGTGCAGCTATTGAATCCGCATTCCTCGCATCCATAGCATCATTTGGGTTGGATCAAACTCAGATACTATTTGGTGACCGTTTGGTAGCCATCTAGTTGCTGAGATACCCTGACGATGTTCCTAGTATCTCCCTGTTTCATCGAGGGTTGACAACTTTTCGAGAACAACCAAGCGTGATGCACCCCAGCAGCGGTAGTGTCAAACACCACGAACGCATGCCCAAGAGATACAAATGGGCTAAACCAATCAACCCATTCCCACTGGTAACCGAGCCCTGATATTGAGGCAGAGTAGAGTAGTAAGTTCTACACGGTCAAAATCGCAAACATTTACCATAACAGGGCGCAGAGCTACTGCGTCATTGTGAACAAACTTCCTAAGAACGGGGTTCCATCCAAGCGTGTAGAAGGGATCTTGAGACTAGTTCGAAGGAGAGGACAATACGTATGGCAAGCATGACGATTCGAGGGGGTCGACGAATGGGGTAGATGCGGAGGAGCTAAGCTGACATCGGATGGGAGAAAGCTCATCAGAAAGCTACAGGCCGGACCGGGGGTTCCCTTGACGTAGAAAGTGAGTGGTCTGAAAACTGTCCGCGAAGAGTTCGCACAATGGGACTAGACGATTATTGAACAAGTGTGAATTAGTTTCTTGAGCACAACGATACTGTCAATAGAATAAATAAGCCAGTTGTACATAGATGCCGCCAAACCGAGGCGATAATTACACCCGCTCTTCAAGTTCTTCCAGTCGTGCAATTTGTCTGACGAGAATGAGAACGAGGGTTATTGAAGACAAGAAACCCATACCTATCACGAACTGCCTCTTGCCATCGCTGTAGCTTAGCAATTTCATGCAATTGGAATCCATAAATCTTCGGTCGATATCTCTCGGCTTTCAAAGCGATGCTTGCTGTACTGAGCATCTCTCCACCACCCTCTTGTTCAGGCTCTTCCCTCACTCTCCCTGGGCGTCTGTTGTTGGTTTCTCTGGGAGTGGAGGTGGGATCCGCTGGACCGAATTTCGGGGGTATGAGGGTAGGATAGACGAGAAAGAGTAGGTGAGGGAAGGTCGTGCCAAAGTAAGCACCATCAATCGACCCGTGTCGAGAAGATTTTGGCGAATACAGATCTTCACAACGTCCACAGTAGAGCTTCACAGACTTCTCATACGGCACGTCCGTGAGTCCCACAGGTAGGAGGGCTTGCTGTTGGCACAGTACACGTGGACATCGCCCGAATTCAGCACGCTTGTATTTTTCGATCTAGCGCATGCGTTAGGCTCGGGATTGTAGAGGAAGTTGTCTAGGGCACCATCTTTGACAGGCCTCGAGCCGTCACAATCCATCTAGCATGAATCAAGCCATAAAGCACCCTAGCTTGAACGTCAAGTGTGCCTCTCAAATCATCTTGAATTTCGTCATCTACTGGCCGTGAGTGGTCCACTCAAAAGGCGTAGACATGAGCGTCGCACCCAAATTATCTGTGATGAGGTCTAGTGCTTGAGAGTAATTTTGAACCTCGTTGTTGAGTCCCGTCAAATTAAATCGATCGAGGATGAAGTCCTCATCAACCTCGCAGAAGTACTCGTTCCCCTTGGAAGAAAGGAACCAGGATATCCACTTGAGGTCAAATATAAGGTCATACAACTAAAGTGTAGGAGAAGATCATCTCACCGAGCTATCAAATAATATCGATATCAGAAGTCGTGCTCGCCGCGATGAATGCAGCCTGAAACTCACCTGGAATAGTCAGAATCCGAGCCCGTTGAAACATCATCCACTAATGAACCAGTGTCAGAGTCAGAGGAGGAAGCTTGAAGGAATACGAGGAACCGACTGATGAGGAAAGTCGCCTTGAGGTATCAGCAGAGGTGTGTCGTCCACTCCGTCAATGTTGGTTGACAGTGAGACGAGGGCCGTGCGTGACATGTGCCCAAGTGACTTTCGTGTCACAGCATACCAGAACAAGTTCGCTCACATTCAGGATACCACCATAGCATCGGTTCTGCAATTGCTCTAACTGCTTCTCTGGGCATGACCTCTGGTTCCAGTCCTGAACCATTGGCGTTACCGCAACCACACGACTTGCACTTCTTTGAGCACAGGGGCGGGGAGAAAATGGGGATTGCTAGCCTAACGGTGGATATACCCTCAACTCACCGCCGTGAAGGTAGAGAGGATGGCACACGACTGAAGGCACGCTGGAAAACCTGGGAATTTAGATTCTACATTGCCGTGGCTTGTGTCGTGATACCTGTCATGTTCTGGATACCCATGACCCTCAGCAATAGTATGTACCGCCTTTGTTCTAGTGCCATTGCGAAATTGCTAATGACACCAGCCTCTCATCCTAATTACACGTTCTATCAACGCAGGCTGTCGGAGGGATGGCTCTTTGGTCGTAGAGTTGTGAGTCCTGATTTACCCAGCCGTTGATTCGACCAACTCCTGACTAACTCACCCTGATAGGACGACAGTGATGCCCAGTACCGCTCATTTCGTGACAACATACCCATTCTTTCACTTGCTGCAATATTCTATCTCTCCCTTAAATCCCTCTACATTCGGGTCGCAGGCGACACTAGTCAAGACCACTTACACCTCATTCCATATAATATCGCCTTCTCTAGCATAATGCTTGTGGCCCTGCATGGCACAAGTGTTTTCAAAATTCTGCTAATCCTTTCGCTTAACTACGCCATTGCAAAGTTTTGCGGACAGTCAAGGACCGCGACTTGGTTCACATGGGTATTTAATGGTGCCGTCCTCCTCGCCAACGATAGGTTTCACGGGTATGTCTACGGTGACATAATTCCGTCCCTATCATTTCTAGTAAGTCCATCACAAGATTGGTTTGCTCGCGCGCTTCATAACCGACTAGGATGAATGGGGAGGGCTACTCCCCAGATGGCACATTGGCTTCAACATTACGGTACTCAGGCTCATATCTTTTTCCATGGATTATTACTGGGCCTCCAAGCATTCCGGCCCATTTGATGTAGGTTCTCTCCTCCATTTGACCTTAGTGTTTGAGCCCATATCGTTGACGAAGTTAGGCAGGAATTTGAATGAGAAGACACGCGTAGCCGCTGCTCACCCTCTGCATATGTACACGTTTGTGAACTACGTTTCTTACGCACTCTACGCACCACTATACATTGCTGGACCCATAATGACTTTTAACGACTACATGTGGCAGGTAAGATGCTTTCATCAAGCACAGCTCTCTGCTCATCCCTTTTGTAGCATCGCCGTCCAATGAAAATCGGCTGGCGTTACTCCTTGAGCTACCTTACCAGGTTTCTGGTATCGCTTTCTACCATGGAATTCATCCTGCATTTTATGTATGTTGTCGCCATCAAGGATACCAAGGCATGGGGAGGCGATACACCCGCCGAAATCAGCATGGTCGGCTTCTGGAACCTCATTATCGTCTGGTTAAAGGTCACTTTCTGATTAGGTCGCCAGCCCTTGGATATATTCCTCATCTCTTTGCAGTTACTAATTCCTTGGCGGTTTTTCCGACTGTGGGCGTTGCTTGATAACATCGACCCTCCTGAAAACATGGTCCGTTGCATGGCAAATAATTACTCCACGTTTGGATTCTGGAGAAGTTGGCACCGTAGTTACAATCTTTGGATTATCAGGTAAATCTGCTGGGCGATAGGAACTGATAATGAGTCTGATCCTTCTTGCTAATTGTTCTTTGAAGGTATATTTATATACCACTTGGTGGAGCGAAGAACGTAGTATTGAATAGCGTCCTCGTTTTCACATTCGTGGCTCTATGGCACGATCTCACCTTCCGCTTGTTGACATGGGGTTGGCTCGTCAGTCTGTTCATTCTCCCAGAACTCTTGGCAAGTTTTATGCTTCCTGCCTCTAAAGTAAGTACACTTCTCTTCGTTGATACAGCCCCCCGCACCCCTTCACTCCTCACATTAATTCATCGACTGCGAGTCTCACGTTCATTCGCATATCACCCTTCAGTTTGGACACAATTCCTGGTATCGTCATGTGTGCGCCCTGGGTGCAGTGGGAAACATAATGATGATGATGGCCGCTAACCTTGTGGGCTTCGTTATTGGGGTCGATGGTGTAAAGTTTTTCCTTGAGAAACTACTTGGTACAAGTGAAGGCGAGTCTCCTCCAGAAGTCACTCGGATTTCAATCACAGTAATCACGCTTCCACTTCTCTATAGGCACGCGATTTTTAGCGTTCTCAGTATTCTGTTTATTCGTTGCTGCCCATTTAATGTTTGAATATCGGTATGTTCTTCAACGTGTTTGGATAAGCGTCTCATATGATTTACGACATCATTTTTTCCCTCTCTTTGTAAAATGTAGCGAGGAAGAGAAGCGACATGGGATCTTTCGTAGATGTTAGGCTTTGTGGGCGTCAGTCCGTTATACCTCTTTTACTACATGAAATACCCGGTGGCCGGTTGAGCTGCGGTTGGCTCGCTTGCTCTAAGCATGTGTCTAGCCTGTTCTGACGTGGTGAATTTCAGGTTCGGGGAGAACGCTCTTGCGACCCCTCGGTTGGACTGATAACGACGCCACCATTTATGACGAGCTCCCCTTCCTGGGAAAATACAAGGATAGCTCATTTGGCTATAGCAAGACATAACGTGAAACTAGAAGCTTATCCATTTTTACATGGATCAGCCTGTCCCTCAGTCCCAGAAGCCAACGGAAGCATATCGCCTGTGATCGGGCTAGGTCAATCACCTCCTTTTAGTTGTCGATCACATTCCATACCATTATGTACCAACTTTATAATATCCCCCCACGCTCGGAATTCCAGCCCTTAAAGAGACGGCCGACATGAAAAAACCATCTGCACCCCCCTACTCCCCGTCATCTCTATCAGCCACCATCATGACTATCGATCCTGTGCGTGTTTGCTTGCCCCAGTCCACCCCCACCAACGTCGTCAGGCTTACTGACCGAATGATTTCTGGCAGAAGGCCCCGAAACAGACGGAACTCGCGATACATTTTCTCATCATCGGCGGGGGAATTGCGGGTCTTGCATGTGCAATAGCGCTTCGGCGGGTTGGCCACCGAGTCACTGTATTGGAGAAAGATAGACATTTTCGTTCAGTATGCCTCATTAGTTTCCATTGGTGCTCTCTCTGACCCGCGTCTGAAGTTCTATGGGGGCGTTCGGATGGCACCTAACCTCACCAAGATTCTGTACCACTGGGGTCTCAAGAAAGAACTTGAGGCTATAGCCACCAAATCATCGGCCATCGATCTGGTACTATGTACGGGGTTCCCCCCTTCACTTTGTGGAATAATTCATAAACTCGCTTGCAGGTGACACGGGTGAACTCTTGGGCAAACATTTTTGGGATGAAGAAATGCTCCGGGAGGTTCGGGGGGAATTCATCTTCGCACACGTACGTCCGTTTGCAAGTCTGCCATTTCCTGTCCACCTATAACCTTCATCACAGCATGCCGATTTACGCAAATTGCTATACGACAACGCCGTCGCTTCTGGTGCTAAAGTTCGCCTAGGCTGCCGCGTTGTTGAGATCGACCCAGATAACCGGAGCGTGGAGCTTGAGTCGGGTGAGAAGGTCACAGCTCACGTCATAGTTTGTTCGGACGGTGTTGGCGGCCTCTCACGGGGTACGATGGACATAGAACCACTGCTTCCGTCTGGGATGAATATGTACAGGTATGCAGGTACAATCATGCCTTCCCATGGATGATATCTGATTATAAAACCATAGCGCGAGCATCCCTAAGGGCCTCATGTTGAATGACCCTGAACTAGCGTGCTTTTGCGATCAAGACATTGTGAGCATAGCGGACCGAGGTGCATTGGGCGAAAGTAATGATTGACGCCTTGTCAGGTTACTATGTTTTCATGGTTCGGCCATGGAAAAGCAGTACTTGGTTTCCCGACAGTAAGTGATAGTCTGGAATGACCTATTGTGCAGATGTTCACCCCTTCGGCCAGGGCGGCGCCGCTGATGTGGCCTTGTACGTATATGGGCCTGCGAACGGCTCTGAGAAGGGCTGGCAAGAACAAGCACCTGTCAAGGGATTGCAAGCAATCCTTCAGCAGTGCGAACCTCGGTGCGCCTGCATTGTTACATAATGGGGCCTGGTCCCCTGATCAGATTATCTTTCAGATTGCGCAAACTTGGTGATCTCGTGCAGCGGGCCCAGTGTATACCAGTCATGCAGAATTCGACAGTGGAAGATTGGGTGCACGAAAGTGGACGAATGGTTCTGATAGGACAGGCCGCTCATCCCACTCCGGTTAGTCCCTCCGATGACTTACAGATGCCGGCGGTGTCTCCGACAAAATCTGACCTTGCCGCCTCCCCAGCCAGGGTCTCTTCAGGACTGTGCATTGACGGTCGAAGACGGCGCAGTCCTAGCGAAGCTATTTTCTCACCTCCGATCAGAGGACCAAATAGGGAGCTTCCTTTGGGCGTTTGAGGAGCTCAGACAACCCAGGTGCCACTCAGTCGTGCAGACTGAATACGGCATAGTGCAATACTTGTCCATGCCCCCTGGGGACATGCAGCAAGCCAGGGACGACGGCTATAGAGCGAAAAGGGAGGCTGGTCTCAATGCCCTTGCAGCGACCGACGACTCGGACGAAACCCCTGAATGGGTTGAGATCAAGGTGGTTTTCGGGTACGATGCCGAAGACGAAGCCGACAACTGGTGGGTCGAATGGGGGCGCCTTAGAGAGTTAGCGAAGGGGGTTGATCTCGGAGAGGCGGTCAGCGTTGCCATGTTCACCACGGATGCTTCTTGAACCTTGCTGCTCTTGTTAGACTTCAACTCATATCATCTTGTACAGGTCATCTTGCTTTCCCACATCATGTATTCATACCCATGCATAAGTGATATCCTGCATTTGGTTTCTCCATCCCACGTTGTGTGCCCTAGCCCTCTAGCACATTTGCTAGGGTTCCATTCTTAAGGTATGTGCGACTCATCATTTGACGAGCCCAGGGGGAGTAAAGGTATGGAATATCTTGACTTGGTCAGTCACTTGTGGGCAACCCTTTTCAGCGATCCATGTGTTCTGTCGGAAGTCATGAAACACCGAGTGGAGAGACCAGTACTAATCCCATTTGCGAAATATTCCGGAAATTTCGTTCTTGATGCATAAGTAGCGGACTACATACCTACAAAGACTCGGATCACTCTCGCGATTCCATGCACAACCCGTTAAGGAAGAGGTCCTTTCCTAGTTACGGTAGGTGACACCAAGGACCATACGTATCCACAACCCCATCATCTAGGGAGAGGGTACGCCCCTGGACCTCTATAATCGTGGCCAAAGTGTAACAGCAAAGGTTCGGCGCCCACTCGAGTGGTTTGGAACGACTGAATTCTCGGCTAAAGGTCAAAGGATCCAAGAGTTCCAAGTTAAACTCTGCGATGAGATACAGAAGAAGAGACGGTCTCGTGTACCTGAGCATCGAGTTCGGATGGGACAATCCCCTTCGACCGCTCCCGTAGCATCCCCCATTCCACCCACCAGTTATCAGCCTCGTCTTCAGCGTCGTATGCAAAGACCTCTTTGATTTCTACCCACGCTGGGTTTTCTTCAAAGCCCTCGGATGCCTGGAGAATGTTCACACCGGCATCACGTTTCGCTCGCATCGCATCGTTTCGCGCTCGTTGCTCGGGGCCCTCCGGCATGGTCATGTAGAACAGGGTACCCATCTCTTTAAGGCGCACCGATGAACAGCGAGTTTGCCGTAGATCCTGGAATGCCCATAAGAAACTACGTATCTGGGACGCATCTCGTAAATGCGAAAACAGCTTGGCCAGCACTGCTCCATCCTCTACCGTCATGGCACATGATTGGACAGCGCCCGGCTATCCCGCAGGTAAGTCTAGTATCCGAGCGGCCAAACGAGAACACACTCACCGGAAGCGGATGTGCAGCTTGGCCTATGACTGCCATTCGGCCGTCGTCATGAACCCAATCCTCCAGCTCAATATAATTTCTCACAGTAACCCGAGAGACATTGCTTGCCAAGCGACTTATCTTCTTTAGCCTGCCGTAGAAAAGATCAGCTAGGACGGTACGAGACCATTCTCAGTTCGCACCTTGGTTCTGCAGGTTCCAAAACATGTTCGAGCCCAGACGCATCCTCCAGCGATCCCCATCCTCCTTCCTCTCCGTCAGTGGGACCATAAGTAAACATAGCCCAATCCCCTTCACTTCCCTGGCAGAAACGATAAATCGCGATACTTGATGAAATAATGATTTCCTTACTATTGGAAATCCGAGGACCGTGTAATCGCTGCCAAACCAATTCCACATCGTATTCTGGGAAGTATGAGCACCTAAGAACGACCAACACAAAATAACCTACCCGTCCTTCATTATAGAAATATGCAGTTTCTGGGTCATTCAACATTGATTGCTTGGGTATAATTGTGCTAGATATTGTAAGTCCCTCGGCCGATTCGATCGCCCAGTTCGCTCACCTGAACATATTTAATCGTGGTGCTTCTGTGACGTCCTTTTCTCCTTTCAAGAATATTCGTCTCGACAAACCGTTTGGCCCATCTGCCCCAATGATCACGTCGCCCTCGATAGTATTCCCAGACTCGAGTGTGACCGAGCCTTTGACAGCATCAAAGGAGACAACGGTAGCGCCTAGCGATACAGTGGCGCCTTGATCAACGGCGAAGTCGTGGAGCAGTTTCCTAAGGACCGGGTGCTATGGAATAGTCGCGTTAGTTATTCGTCGTGTCTTGACGTGTAAATCCCTCACATTCACGAAGACAAAGTCACCTCTGGTTTCTCTCAAAATCTCCTCATCCCAGACGTGCTCTCCAAGATGCTCCCCGGTGTCATCTAACCGCGTAAGTAGAGCGCGCTTTGTTCCAGTATCGAACCGACTCACATACAAGGAGACCGACAGACTCCGATTTGGTGGCTACTGAAAGTAACCGTTCCTTCAAGCCCCAGTTGTAGAATATCTTGGTGACATTTGGAGTTAGTCGACATCCTCCAGGGGCCTTGTGGCTATGTTGAGATCCTACCGCGACACAAAAGACACCATGAACGTACCCAGCGTAAAGTGCTCTCTTTCTCTAGAACAGTGACCCTATGGCCAACCCGTCGCAGCGCGATAGCACACGCAAGGCCAGCAATGCCGCCCCCGATTATTATGAAATGGATAAATAGGTTGGCTTGATAGCTGGCCTTTTCGAGGGTAAGGAATGTGGTGCGACATTGTGGAGCTAGCCATGCTGGACCTTCACTCACATTATGGGGCATTATAGCGATCCCGGGAGCTCGCTGTGGTTCGTCGTGGTCGTAGAATTATGAACAGGAAGAAAAGCAGGGTTATGTCCTCTCTTGTCTCTTGTTTCCATTGAAATAAGGAGCCGCGTCCACGTGCACGAACTATGCTCTCATCTCCGTCTCCTAAAGCGTACCTGGCCGCTGATCACACCGACAGGGTCCTTCGATGAGTAGGAGCTGCACAATTCGGTTCACGACGAGCTATTCCAGTCCCAATGGTGCTGTAAAGCCTTCGACTCAAAACGTGAGTTCACCGCACCCAATGTTTTCAACGCTGAACTTGCTCCAAATGAATACTGCAAAATACACCCTGGAATTAATCGCCACGTTTTCATAGAGACCAAACTTACTAAGGCAAGCGAACTTACGGCACCACTTTTGAATAGGAGAAGCACCTAATTTGAGTGTCGCCGCCTCCGTCTCTGAAGACGGCCGCCGGCACCGCGCGACGATCGACGCCTCAGAGTAACAATCGCATGAGCACTGTGACGATGCGATGGGCCAGCTCCTTTCCGCTGCAAGATGTCTGGGACGACAAGTCACAACGTGGCGAAGGGTCGGCGGTCTGTGTAGGCTCTCGTCTGCACGATTACCCTATTATAATTAGTCAAGCAAGATTTGCTGCTGCCTTGAGGTCGAGGGTCCAATTTGAACACAGCCGAACGGAATCTAACAATGTTGCCATGACCCATCGACTCTGGAAACGGCTGGCGTACGAAATGGGATGCACTAGTGAGGACTGAAGATATAATACAGTACCTCTACCAGTCTTCGCGAGGGGGTTTGAACTATGAGGTAAAGCTTCAGTGCTAGAAGGCGGGGATCTCTCGATTGGATGCGGGGATCTCACCACGGGCGCGAAGATTCCATAGATCTGGTACCTAACCATGTCATCTATATCGTTCGTAATAAATATGTTCAGGTCTTTACATGTTCTATGCCGCGAACCTCGCAACCGCTCCTGGGCCGTGTGATAATGACATGCAATCACTGCACGGCCACATAGAACTTATTACAATTTCGATTCCAGAAGAACGGTGAATGCGCCATCCATTTGGTTTCGTTGTGCAGTCTTTCTCCTTCTCTGGGCTTCGAGCATAACGCCCTCAGCCCAGGATACCATCCCGTCAACAAGCATCTGGACATCTTGCCGAGTGTTTCCCGCGTGTAGACATACCCGAATCCGATCCTTGCCTTTGGGAACCGTGGGCCACGTTATTGGCCGTGCATTAATGCCCAACTTTAGTAAATGGGATGAAAGGGGTCGGGGGAGGGACGTCATCACGGGGACGATTGGCGAGTGCAGCCCCATGGAATCATGGCTGAGAATGTCTTGAATGTGAGCTGGGAGGGAAAGCAACTCAGGGGGGATAGAGAAAAGGCGTGGTTGAAGGAGCTCTAAGAAGCATGCGACCAGGCCGAAAAGGTTTCCGGCGAGCTGAAAGCAATGAAGTCGAAGACATCATCACAAAGCTTATGACTTACTTTTTGGGCAGCGCCGTTCTCTAGCATGTCAAACGAACAGCCTGCCGCGATAATATTCATGTTGCTTAGCGATGTTGTGTAGATTAGGGGACGGGCATAGTTCAAGAGGTAGTCACGAACAAGCGTCTTCGTGAGCAATACCGCTGAGCAAAAAAGAGCTGTTAACATAGTTCTGATGCTAACACCAGAGTACTATACCTCCTGTGGCGGCTAGGGCCTTGCCGAATGTGTGTAGTCGGGCGAAGACTTTATCCTCGAGACCTAGCTGCGCAACTCTGCCCCGCCCATTTGGTCCGTATATTCCTGTGGCATGAGCCTCATCAACGATGAGATGTGCGTTCCCCGCTGGAAAGAAGTCCTCCAGCAGCTCTACAATCTCAGCCAAGGGGGCGAATGTTCCGTCCATACTGTACAAACTTTCAACGGCCATAAATAGGCTGCTGTCTCCAGTGACAAGACTCGGCTGCTCTTCCCGAAGTTTCCGAAGTAAGGATCGAAGGGACAACATACAGTTATGACTGAATGAGAATTGGGCCTTTTTAGCGCGTGAAGCGCGTACGCCATCGTGCACCGAGGCGTGGATGTACTCGTCGCACACGACCACATCACCCTGTTGCGGTATACACGAGAAAAATCCCGCGTTAGCATCAAATCCCGAATTGAATAGTAATGCCGTCGGAGAGTTGAAGAAATGCGCCAGCCTTGATTCTAGTTGGCTGTGCAGCTGCCCGTTTACCAGGAGTCTGGATCCCCCCGATCCTAGGATATCTGGCGAACTGGAGACCACAGATAAAAATCGTTCCCGCAGCTCCGATGACGATGATAGAGATAGGTAATCGTTTGAACTAAAGTCGATCAACGGGGTTGAATCAGATGAAGAGGTTGGATGGGGAAGCCTTCGTCGAATTTGTCGCTGTTCGCGAGATGCAAGCGCTGCAGTAAGCTTCGCATCTAGTGCAGACATCCTAGGTAGGCTGATATGAGGAAAGGCTCATTTGAGTCGGATGCTCCGATAATAGGTGGGTATAGAACGGGCTTTTGGGGGGCTTTACGGTGTATCCCGTCGAACTTGATGATTTTGATAGGCTGGCAACAGAAAACAAACCTGGCGCGAAGCTGAAGGAAATGGGATCGGAACGAGCTCGAGAGCTCGGCAGTATGGAAACCCGAAAAAAAGATCTAATCTAATCTTATCTAGTACCCCTATACCTCCAGGAGCCGCTTCTTCTTCTCGTCTGCAACCTCACGGCGTCGGAGCGGAGACACACTGACGGTTGGGATAGACCGGCAACTTGATGAAGGGGCTGTATGTGGCGGAGGGGTCGGCTCTACACCTTGAAACCTAAATGTGCCACCAGTTAGATGGGCCCAATGCTTCGGATTCGGAGGAAGGGGATCCCACCAAGTTGACGTGCCGTACACGCCCATGGGTTCACTACGAAGGAGATAAGGCATGAGCCATCGCCATCGAGGGACGGTGGAAAGGGTCGTACGTGTTATTTCCTTGGCAAGTCTCGAATACCCCGGCATCGTAATTGCCAGGCATGTTCTATAACGGCAGTATTAGTTCGACGGCACAGCGAGACTCATACTCAAGTAACAACTAACCCAGAAGCAACCCATCACATCATAGATATGTTGACAGTTCCTCGCTGCATTAGGTCCCACACAAGCACGGAAGCAGAATATCGAGGACGAAATAAAGGTGGTCCATTCATGGTATTGCAGCGCGCTACCGAATGAGTTGCCAAAGACGAGGCCACCGACTGAGGACATGAAGTGACAGGCCAACGTGACTGCTAACAAGGATGCTTACTAGGATTACCGTTTCCTGAATTGAACATATTCATCGATGGTCAACGAGCAGAATCACGGGAGAACTCACCATCTGCACCATGGGGATCAAGTTCCCCTCCGCTAGTTAAGGGTTAGGAGCTTCGACAACCAGACAGGCACTGGGCAGCATACGCATCGCCCGCTCGGATATTTATCTTTGTGAAGTCACCTACTCCAGTGACCTGCACGTAATCCTGGGTCTTCACAAAGTGCACCCCTTGTAAGGTTCCATCTGGTATCAGCCTCGTGCCTCGCCCAGCCTTGGTGCACCAAGCAACTTCAATTCGCTCTGTATCGCCGATAACGGAATCAGGAGCAGGGGGAGCAAACAAACAGAAATCGTCCACATCACTGAACAGATTGTCAGCCAGTCTGGTTGATGGACGTAGAATGTATGAAAACGGACTTAATCCACCCGGTTTGACACTGGGAATCTTGGTTGTTACCTGATCCACAGTTGTTAGTGCCACTTTGACCGATCTCCGACTTGTCGGGCAAATGAGAGACTTGGTACCCCGTATTCCACACCTGACTTGGGTTATTAGGTTGACATACCCATGTTTGCAGCTATGAATTACTTTTCATTAGATCGAAACGCGGAGTTGAGCTGACAGACTTACACGAGTACCATCATCAGATATGCCGCCTGGAAGATCGAGACACTTCCCCGAATTAGTCCAAGCCAAGCGATAGTCGAACTGAAAAGGGTTGTAAGTATGTACTCCAGTAAACAGACGGAATGATCGGATTCGTAACTGTATAAAACCATTGTTGGCCAGGGTTTCCCAGTTGACATGTCCATATCTGAAGCTGGACACCATCCGCAACATTTCCACCTGGTACGTCCAGGCACTTACTGCCACCGAAGAGCGTCACAGACCCGCCATTAAATGACCAGGTCTGATTTTCACCGCCGGTGCAAGGCTGAATAAGAACAGGCGCGCCATCGACATTCGACAGAGCTGTGAGACATTTCCCTAAAGCCATGCATCCCCAAGTCCGTAAGAGGTTAGGTCTGCAAGAAATAAGAGATGCATACCGTTATTGAAGCTCGGTTGAAGTTCAAGAGCTCCTTGGTACCTAGAATACGGGATTTGTTTCATGAAGGATGGAGGACCCATATGGCACTTACGCAGGGGTTTGCCCGCTAACGAACCAGGCCAAGCAGAACACAGATAGTGCGGACGATATCGCCGCCCTCCGTTGCCCCGCTTGCGAAAGCATCTTTCCGATGGCGATAAAAGAGGCAATAAGAATCGTCGAGGAAATGGGACTCTCCACCCTAGCCAAGGTTCGCAGGTTTAATTTATATATACTCTACCGTCCACGTTGTAGGGTTCCTTGCATCGTGTCCGTACTAACGGACCGTAAGTCGAGGCTTCACCAAACAGGCCGCCCAGGGTGGAACGTGCACTGGAACTAGAAGTCAGTAATAGCGTACCGGAGCGCTTAACCAGTGCTCTGTTTGGAGAGATCAGTTACAACCAGGTTAGAGAACTGCCACAAACAGGGCACCTTGGTCACATATGACCATACACGAAGACGCAGATAAATACAATGATTCAATGAAATACAATAAGTTAATTTGCCTGCTTTGCGATATACCTTTCCCAACTTGGACTGGATACTGTCGCAGTTTCATTCGTCGACAACTTGCTCGTCGTCCGCATTTGGTTCGCATGTTTCGTACAATAAATGTCGTGATGAGCTCTTCCCTTCTCTACGGTCGTTGGGAGAAGCACCAATTTAATCTTCCGCTCGTCCGCCAGCGATTTAGGGAATGGTAATGGCTTTTGTGGCTTGGACTTAGCAAGACCAAGACGCTCCATCATGGAAGACAGGGACTTGGATGTTTGGATGTTGCTTTCGGCACATGCGGAGGTGGATGAGCACCCAGCAGATGGTAATTCTTCTGCCAGATTTGGCGGTGATGCCGGAGGCGACTCTGCAGGGGAGGGTGGCATTAACGAAATGAGTTCCTCAAGAGCTTCTGTATTCGAAGGCTGAAGCTTGAGGACGGCTCGAAAGTCTGAAATGGAGTCAGACAAATGGATGGAGGATGCTATAAGGGACTCACCTTTGACGGCTTCGTCATGCTTTCCTAGCATTTTCCTGGCTTTGGCACGTCTGTAGTAGCCCTTACTACTTCGATGTTGTCCAAGCGCGATGGTGCAAGCTTGTTCGGCAGCGAACCAGCTGATGACTCACAGTTAATAGGTAACATGGTCCCATAGCAAGCTACACGAACTCATTTAGCTTGAGGTGAGCTGCAGCAAGATTCAATTGGTAATGAGGGAGCTCAGGTTCGATATGGTATGCAGCTTCATACCGCTCAACGGCTCCGAGGTAGTCACCATTGCGAAATGCAATGTTGCCCTGAGGATTAAAAATATCGATCAGTAACGTGGATAGAATCGATAGCGAATGCTGGTATCATCGATGAAGGCCCAGCGGGGGGACAGGTCTTGAAATCGAGTCTGAGCAAAGAAGTTGGACCCACCTCTTCTTTCTCCCGTTCCGCTCGTACATATCTCCACTCCATGGCTTCACCAATCGTCATGTCCAAGTCATCTTCTGTTTTGCAAGTACTATTGTCACGCGTATCATATAGGTTCGTAGATGACTCATCGTCCTCGCCCATGTTACAGAAGTCTAGCTCCAGCTCCCAGATGTCTTCTTCGTCTTCTGTTTCCCAGCCATATACACCACTACCCCTCCCATCCCACTCTCGTGCTTTCCCCTTGACCTGAATTGCCGCTCCACCCTTACCCTTTCCTTTAGCCACTTTCGTTCCGTTCTCCACCTTCTGATGCTCCTCATCTTCTCTCACTGTCTTTTCACATACTTCTCCCAGATGATCTGTGGAACACCCACAATCACACCACTTGGTTGTTAATTTCTCCCGCAGGACAAGTCCATATCCCTTGACATCAAATTCCTTTGATACTCGCCATAATGTCTGAGACATCTTCTCGTAACCCAGCCGAATTTTATCGCGCCAGTCAGAAGTACTCCATTCAGGAGGAACGGACGTCCTGTAACCGGCATATTTTAGTTCGCAAGCTTCTTCAAGTGCCTCTTGTCCCTCAGAAAGGGTGCCAAGATGGGGTGGCTTGGAGAACGTCGGAGGGGGCATAGATTCAAGAAGGTCAAGGTACGCTCTCAAGGCGGGGAAGAACGGAAGCAGGCGCAACGAATGCAGACCTCTAGTCCGGCATATCGGGACGTCGTTTGACATTGCCTACACAGGTACTTATTATCAGGCGGAGTGACGAGAGAGGAAACGACAGGAATCGCACAAAGTATCGCAATGCGGTATACGACCACAATACACTCTTGGTGGCTACACGTTCTCCTGCTTGTCGCATGTCCATGCTAATGGCCGCACGGAAAAAGTCCTTAACTTCATCCGTGTCAGCATTATGCACCGTCCATCCTGGACCAGCAATGGCAGCACACCGCATAACAAGAGTCGGTAAGTGGAGGAGGGAGACCGAATATAACCGTGTAGAATATAGGCGCGCTATATCCTGCTCGAAACGCAAGAGTAATATCCGCGCAATCGCCCGCTCCAAATCGGCCGCGGCGGTCACGGTCTGAGACAGGCCACGATCGGCATGCGGACTTGGCAGCGGAATTGAACGCGACAATGGCAAAGAAAGCTTCACGGGAACCACTTGGCCATTTTGACCGTGTTTCTTGCTGAGGAGTCCAGAAGCTGACCGTTTCTTCACGTGCGAATACTTCGCGGGCATCCGTGAAATGGGAGAACTGACAACAGATGGGATATCGGTGGGATAGATACCTGGACACGTATGGTTTGCGCCCGAAGGAACTATGAGCTCGTCGTCGCCAGCAGCGTCTATGTGGCGGGATATCAGTGATGCTCGCTGCGAAGCAAGCAGCGTGCCAGCGCGGATTCTCTGCAAATACCCCGGGGTGATCGCACAAGTCTGCCGAATGCGTGGTAATGTCGCCGAGTGTCAGAGCTGTGAACCGAAACGTCGCCTGAAACTGAGCATGTAATACGGGGTCGACGACGAGGCCAGTGTTCTGCGCTAAGGGTGGTGTGTCCGAGACAGTCTTGGTGACTTTGTTGGTGTTACCATTAGCCGCCACTATCGGGCCCGGCCGTTACCGAAGGGGTACTTCCTTAATCGCGCATCTCACGGTCCACCGTCACCCTCATGACAGCCACGTCCACATTCAGGCTATCGGGGACAGTGAATTCCTTTCTTTAAGTGAGCTTCAAGACATGAAGTAGGTCTAATACCACCTCTAGGTCCCAAAAATATCGTCCCAAGACTAGGGCTATCAAGAGTTATCCTCATCAAGCGTCGCGATATGAAAATGGTTGTGCTTATGGTGAGCAATGAGCAGGAGATCTCCATGTCTTCTCGACCCTGTCATGGGTCAGCATCCTTGGGAGTATTGAGAGTTTACTGCTGGTATAAATCCTGGAACGCAGTCACTCGAACGATCTCCTACACTCATCTCTCAACAATGGGCTCCCTAGCCATTATACCCCTGCTTTTCACTCTATGCTTCTTTGTATATAGACGACTCACTCGTATATCCATTGCTGATGTACGCGGTCCTCCATCACGATCATTTTTAGTTGGTACGGCTGACGAACTCCCTGCATTCGTTGGGAATACTGAAGCCATTTCTCCAGGGAACCTTCACGAATTCTTTACCACACTTGCTGGCGAATGCGACTTCCGATGGCAAGAAGCTTACGGGGGCATTGTCAGAATAAAAGCCCCTCTAGGGGTCAGCCACCCCTTTCACCCCCGTACCACCATACTGACTTCCATCCAAAATGCAGGAGGATAGACTCTTGATATCTGATCCTAAGGCCCTCCACTATGTCTACGGATGCGCAGGCTACGACTTTGTCAAGCCTCCAGCTCGACGGGAGCTTGCCCGAGCTATTTCTGGTTATGGTGTGACTTGGGCTGAAGGTAAATTGCTTGATTTGACACCGAAGCATATGTCAGATGCCCTGATTCCGTAACACACCCACAGGGGAAAGCCATAGAAGACAGAGAAAAATCATCGCGCCTGGGTTTGGCACCGTGGAGGCCAAAGCATCTTACCCCATTTTTAGACGGTATGCTCATCAGGTATGTGAGTCCCTCGAAAACTTCCTCGTGCTTGTAAGGCCTCAACAGCACTTTACAGGTTTGTGACAAATGGAAAGAAATCCTAGAAAGAAATATAGAATGTGACGGTGCAGTCATCAACGTGTCCTACTGGTTCTGCCGAGCAGCCCTGGACGCAATCGGGGAAGGTTCTAAATTTCTCCGCCGATGTAATCGCAACTTCTAACTCTACGACCAGCTGCATTTGATTATCGATTCAAAACGTTAGACAACGATCAAGACATCCTTGGGCGAGCGTATTTCCGCTTGACGTGAGAGCATTCGGCTTCCACCTCCTTGCCATGTCGGCTGAACGCGAATGCAGGATTAGCACATACGGCTTGCCAACGAAAGTCGCCATCTTATTCCAAGGCTTGACCGACCACTTGCCAGAGAGGCTTGTCCGCTTTATGTATGACCATGCCCCAGGACTTGCCCATGCCCGCAAGACGGCGAAAATTGCGAACAGGATCGCCAAGAAGTTAATAGACGCAAAACTGAAAGAGCTTGAGCATGGTGAGGCTAACCATGACATCCTTAGCGTCCTGGGTACGTATCTCTGCCTCCCCTTCTGTCTCTAAGCACATTAGTATTGATGTCAATTGTCTAGTCGGCGCCAATCTTACAGCTGATGAGACAACAAAACTAAGGACATCGGAAATTATATCACAAATGAGGCAAGTGCGGAGCCAATTAGACTCCAAGGCAAATCTGATATCCCGTGCAGGACAATGATGTTCACTGGCCATGAAACATCAGCAAATTCCCTCTCTTGGTTGCTTTGGGAGCTCGCACGCAATCCAGCCATCCAAGCAACGCTCCGTAAAGAGATTAGACAGGCGGAGCAAGCAGTTCGTGCTCGGGGCGGCCAAGAATTCAATGTCTCCGACTTGGAAAAGATGACGTACCTAAACGCAGTCATCAAGGTAGCTAAATAATTGGCTTCTGGGCTATGGATCTGAGACTTTCGGAAGGAATCACTTCGGATGAATCCCGTCGGCCTTCATAGCTTCAGGCAAGCAAGCAAGGATTGCATTCTGCCCCTCAGCAAACCCCTGTTGACAAGGTCAGGGCGATGGATCAACGAACTACCCATTCCCAAAGGTGTCCATCTCATAACGTCCATAATTGGATATAACCGGTAAGATCACGGCCGGGATTTCAGCTGTCGTACTTATACCGCATCCTAAGGAATAAGGAGGTCTTCGGGGAGGATTCACACACGTTCAACCCGGACCGCTGGTTGAAGGCTGAAAGGGAACAACCTAGCGGCCAAAAGGTGGGCGTATACAACGACCTGTGCGTATCCCTCGTTCATTCAGCCGTTCGCCATCGTGTGACTGATCCACTGTCCAAAGCTTGACGTTTTCTGGTGGTGTGCGAACATGTCCCGGTTGGCGCATGGCGTGAGTCGCCTGAGTTTCACCGTTGTCTCCCATGCATTGAAAGGCCTTTTTTCTTCCAGGGTAGTGGAGGTACAGGCCTTCATCGTGGAGCTGGTCAACATGTTCGAATTTGAATTGACGGATGATGCGCGTCGAATACGCCGAGAATCTGCCCTTGTCATGGTACCGACTCTTCCCGGTCAACTTGACAAGGGTGCCCAGTTACCTCTGAGAATCAGACTGGCTGCGCGAGAATAGTTTTACTATCTTCAAAGCCTGGTAGAGATCACAGCGTGGTCAGGTTCTTGGTATCTCCAACGGGGTTGGGTATTCCGTAATCTGTAGCTGGTGACCCGTCTTTCTTTCCCACTATCTACGATGCCGAGTGCCATTGCCACGAGATAACGGCCTTATCAATCCCCCTCCACTGGCCTTCATGTTGTTAAATTCAAAATTCGTAGTTTGCACAGACCGAACGGCACCCACACCCGCTCCTCCGTCATGGCCACCCAAGCTAATTCTGTCGCCCACCCAACCCTAGTCAAGGTAGCTTTGCAAGAACCTTTTGTCCACGACGATGATGTAGCCTACTTACTCTCTATCAGGTTGACCCCTTTATGTAAGCTGTCAAGTCGCAGTGGTCGATATCGTTTGCCCTGACGCAGCTCGATAGCCCTGCTGATCAACAGAAGGTGTGTTGAGGAGACCATCAGTGAATTTAATGTTTCAAACGATCAAAACAGGGCATTCACAACCGCTGGCAGTGAGTCCGCGGTGAAGAACGTTTGATATCGTATGCATACTAACCTGCTGGGAAGCCCAGATATTCCCCCATTTGCTACAGTCAAGCCTGGCGAAGTTGTCCCTACATATTTATGAGTGTGATCTTATATTGATGCCGTGTATTTAGGTGTTTAAAATCGAATGTGTTGGTACGCAAGACGCTCCGTGTTGCCGCTCTGGTTAACTGAAATAGGGCGTACGTTCAGATTGGACAGGGGCGCAGATTGGCAACAATGACAGTGCGTCTCAAAGGCCGTAAGACCTGTTGTTTCCAACTTTCTTGTAACCAGACAGCGATGATATCAAGAACGTGGACTTGACCAAAATTCACAACTTATCCGGTCCCATAGCTGTCGAAGGTGCTGAGCCTGGTGACTGCCTTGTCGTTGACATTCTAGACGGTGGTTCCTTTTTCTAGCTTCCTACAATTGGTTTTGATACCTTTTTATCAGTCCAGCCATTTGAGAAAATGCCATGGGGCTACACTGTTCGGATGACTCTAAAGGCTAGGTAGCTGCTACTGACACACGCTAATATTAGGGAATATTTGAACTCGAAAACGGCGGTGGTCTATTTGGTATTTTCCGTGTATATGGATGCTGAATAAGCGTCTAACTTTTCCTTTAGCTCGCGAGTTCAACAGCAAGGCCTGCAAGGCTATCTGGGATTTCCACGGTAGAGCCCTGATAATGTGCTGACGTTGGGCTCTAACGTCTTCACCTTGTCTAGGTGTTTACGCAACTTCTCGTCATATCCCTGGCGTTCGATTTGCAGGGGTCTCCCACCCAGGTCTTATCGGCACCGCTCCTTCCGCGGAACTTCTGGCAATTTGGAATGAACGTGAAACGGGACTGATTGCTCAACACGTTGATGCTGTCCCTCCGGTGGCATTCGCGCCGAATCCCACCGGCGCGTACGTAGGTCAGAACTTGGATCCTTCAGTCATTGAGAAAATCGCGAAGGAGGGCGCTCGAACTGTTCCAGGGCGTGAGCATGGAGGTAACTGCGATGTACGCGAATCCATTTGCTCACCCAAATGAACTTACTGAGTCTCGAATTTACCGCATAATAGATCAAGAATCTCTCCAGGTAGCTCGACCCCTGTCGCCATGCTTGGACCCTAGTTTACCAGGGGTTACCTTTAGGGGCTCACGCTGTTACTTCCCCGTCTTCGTAAAAGGCGCCAACCTTTCAGTTGGTGATTTGCATTTCTCCCAAGGCGATGTAGGCTCTACCTAATTCCTTCGGAACTATACACTTATGACGCTTTATAGGGAGAGGTACATACACTGCAGCATCATTCTACTTGATTTATGGACATGTGCTATAGCTCAGTTTCTGCGGTGCAATTGAGATGGTAAGCCTCTTGATCATAGGTGGGGCCGTATCTTGAAATTTTGTCACAGGCTGGTATTATTACATTCAGCACAAGCATCATCAAGGGAGGGGTCGACAAGTTTGCGCTGAAGCAACCTATTTTTTTGGTCAGCCTCTACTTCTTAAGCTCCGTTTGGCTGAATGGGTAATCATTTAGTAACTTCAGCCTTCACCGATTGACCCTCTTTACTCCTCCAAAGTAAGTAATCCCATCAAATCATTGTCGCATGCTCAGCTCGCTTTTGGTCAGCTTATATTCGAGGGGATCAGTGTCGATTATCGTGAGCCGCTTCTCGTATAATTGAATGCACGTTTACTTATTATCTCCTTCAGATGGAGATGGGAAACAATATAACATGGATGCGTAAGTGATGTATCTTCTGAGCTACACGGTGAACATCATGGCATGCAGTACTGTGGCTTACAAACAAGCGGCTTTAAATGCTATTGCGTACCTTCAGAAAGTATGTATGAACCTTGTCCCAGATATTTAGCCTATACTGACTGCCTATCCGGCCCAGCTTGGCTACAGTGAGGACCGGATTAATTTTCCTCGATAATCCGGCATCTGACATCTAAACAATAGCTCGCGAACAAGCATGTACGCTCATCAAATAGTTTTTTTCTGCACATAGCTTCTATCGTCTCATGCAGACTTACTACTGTCCGCCGCGCCCGTCGAGAGCCATGTTGGTGCCGTAGTCGTAAGTTTCCAAAATAATTTTGGTTCAAAATGACGGCCGACGAGATGATACCACAGGATTCCCCCAATGCCTGTGTGACTCTTGGAATACCAACAGGCATCTTCGAATTCGTTAGTGGCATTCGCACTTTAAATCTGTCTCTCCTACTCACGCCCGTTGCCAGGACATCCTTCCTACTGCCGAAGGGCTCAGGAAGCACGACCTGGGCCAGTGCGCCATCAGGAGCGATGGATTGGTGTGAAGAACGCAACGAAATCAGTTTTTACTAACATGCTGTAAGATAAGGTAAAGTAGGTGCTGAATCGTACCCTTTCGTGATGACCGATCTTTACGCCCTACGGGTCGACTAAACGTAGTACGTGAACGTCCTACACCACTCAAACCCGTCGTTAGGCATTCCGATCAATATATTCCATCCATTTGCCCCCAGCTGGCGTTCTGACTTCCCATTCTGCATCCAGAACAACTTTCTCGCCGCTTCCGACCTTGGCATGCCACTCAAACATCCCATCCTTCTCGCCACCTTTCTCATCCACAACACTCGACCACATCACTTTCACTTGATCGCTGATCTCCACTTCCTGGCCTTCTTTCGCTTCAGCAAGGTCGAGTGGTTTCTTGAGAACAACCTTCGCCTGTTGACCAGGGCTAACCAGCGGCAGTCCTTCCTTCACCACGAGCTTAGACAGTGGATACTGGTGGGTGTTTGAGATTATAATTTTGTGAGTGTAAGTCGCGATGTTGAGCGTTTCCGCAAAGGTGCCCTCGTTGGTCCGACTTGAAGAATTATGTCTTTGGTAGCTGATTTTGATGGCGGGATCCACCCCAAGTGTGCAGTCAAACGTCTCACCACTGCTTACGTCCTGGCTTCTCGTTAGCTATGATAGAAGAGGCGAATATAATGAGTACCTACCTTGATGCCAACGCGTGAAACGTAGCTTCCGTCCATCAGAACGCTCACATTGCCAGGGAGGAGCCGATATTCACTTGTATTCTTCACACGGCACTGTGCAAATAAGTGAGACTGTGTTTAAAGGGCAATCAGCTGTCGACATACCTGAACGTGAACCACAGGCTTAATGCGAGGCAGAACAATATGCGAGACATCCGCATCAAAGGGAAGGATGGCGATGGGCACCTGGTGTCTTAATCCATCCGAAGGAATCGTCGTCTGACCCTCTACCGAATACGAAATCGACAAAGGGGTCTCGGTGATTAGGGTAGCAGACTTGGATGGCTCATCTGGAATGGCCTCTCCGTCGACAGAAGAAATTTCAACGAAATCATCAGAGGGGCCTGATTGCGGAGGAGCCTGTGCAGTTGGCGCAGAGGAGGCGCCAAAAAGTACGGTCGTTGGAGGCGGAGCATTTGACGAGCCAAAAAGACCGGCCCCTGCAAGTGCAGGTGGGGCATTAGACGACTCAAGAGTGCCTCCCGCAGGCGGGACACTGGGCACGCCGAAAAGACTGCCTCCCGCAGGGGGGGCATTGAACGCGCTGAAGGGACCGCCTCCCGGCGGTGGGACATTGGACCCGCCGAACAAGCTATTCCCTGCAGGAGGGGCGTCAACTCCACTAGTGGCAACAGGTCGGCCGAAGAGTCCCCCTGTGGTCGGAGCTGGTGCAGTAGACGCTGCATTATTGAAGCTATTGAATAACCCGCCACGAGGGAATTGGTTGTTGGTAAAAAAGAAAGGTTTTATGGGAACTGGCTTGATCTTTAAGGGATATAACACGGGAATGTTATGTTGCTGTTCCTCAACTTCTACGGCACTGAGCGTCAGCGAGGCATCAGTCCAATCCTCGCCCGTGCTTTGGATTACTTGTGCACGATAATGTAAAGCAATGGAAGTTGCGGGCCCCCCACTCTTACTGGAGGCGTGAAGCTCATATACGGGATGCCAAGAGGCCTTCGAAATGACTATCAAGGCATATTTAAGCGAAGGGGGATGTCTGGATGAAATGGCACTCACTATATGATAGTTTGAAGGAGACGGAGTCGTCCCCGTGCGATCCAATAACAAGAGTGACCTTTGATGAGGTAGATCCTTTTCTCTCGTCCCTTCTCTCCCTCATATTTTGGATTTCTCGATCGATTGGAACTAGCTGTTCAGAGAGGCGACTCAGAGCTTCAGCGTTCTGTTTGCCACGATAAACGAAGTTGGACAGAGCTGATGAGATATCACCATAGTTGACGTGCTCTGCTGACAACGTCTTCGACCAGTTTAAAAGGAGATCTGCTTCATGAATCCTGACTTGTTTTTCGGCCTCTAGGTCAGCCTTTTTGGCTTCAAGCAGCCGGATGGCCTCGAGGGCTTGAGCGCTGACTTTGTCGCGACGATGGGGTTGCGATGTACAGAAAACGTCGAAAAGACGAGCATTGCCTAGGCCGCTGACTCTGACGGAATCAGCGTCAATGTCGCTTGGGAGATCATCGATCTCGACCTTGTTCTGCTCAGACTAAGATTGAACAGTCAGTGAACGGGGGGCAGAAGCTGAACATCATACATACCTTGAGTTCCAAATCAAAGGTACGGATGACCTCTGCCTTAGTCTTATACACAGTCACAGACTCGACAGGAAAATCACTGGCTGTGGAGATGATCAAATTTGACGCAGTTCGATATTGGTGTCGCTGACAAACCTGACAGCTTCAGTGTGTACATGGTTGAGCAGTGATAGTTCTCGAACAAACCAGAGGATCTACGTTACCCCCTCCATTGAACGCACTGCCTCATCAATCGGAATGCGCGTCAAGCTGGATGAAGGCGAATACAGCGAGCGCCGAAATTACTTCAAACATTCGACAGACCGTTACACCTAGGCCAGAAGGGCCCTGGTAGCATACTAGTCAATATTCGTTCCGAAACAATGACCTGAGATGAAAGCAACTGAGAGAAGAAAGGCCAAAATGTATACACCAATCCTAGCTTCTCTAATAATCCACTTGAGGGGACCGCAACTCAAGCAGAGCATTGAGGCGATGTCTATCCCTTTGAGGATACACGCCTCGCAGCTTTACCAATCTAAGTGCGGAGAAGGCCTCCAAAGCCGAACCATAAGCTTGAGCCGAGTTAGCATAAATCTCACCACGACGCTCGATGAAAGCCACCATCGCCGGGGTAATGTCCAGCCATTCATTCTCAATAGAAATGATCTCGAGATTGGGGCAGAGGACAGGCTCGTAGGGTTTTGGCGTGAGGGCTACGTATAGGTGTCCAAGGAGCTCCCGGAGGCGTGACAGGGAAAGTACTTTGAGTTGGGGCGTAAGCCGCAAACACGCAACAATGCCCATGGCGGAGACGGGGAGTGGCCTGCCATGTTCATCGTCATTCCTCAGATATAACTCCTGGAGGCGGGATAATGCGTCCATACTAACTGGCCTAAACTGGAGAAGCTCGCAGGGCATGCGGAGGACCTGCAGACTGGGAGTGATGAGCCTCACTGGCACCACGCAAATGCTAATGGATAGATCTCGAAGAAGCGGTACAGTACAGGTGGCGGCTGTGTGAGCAGAACCCGCACTCTGAGCCTGAACGATAGCGATATCTGCACGGGTGAGGTTGGACGTCTGGCTCAACACGCCGTGAGACAGGTCAGCTGTTACCGTCCCCCTGACGAATGATAGTTGCGGGAAGGGGACATTCAGTATGGAGAGATCGATCCGATGTGCATCTACTGATAATAATCTGGGTGCGGACTGTTGTAGCACCTCGCAGCCTGTAGCCTGTGCGGCTTGCTCCTCGGTAAAGCCGCCCTCGATCCGCATGCTCTCCAGTGACGGGAGACGGTGCTGGAGTGTAGGCATGCGCATGAGGTCTACGTATGCTTTGCCGTTGAGTGTGAGATGTTGCCAGCGGTCGGATTCGGGGATGAGAAGATGTACGATGGGATGGTCTAGAAAATACCGTACACCACCATCACCACCAGACTCAACTCCAGTGAGGTCACGGAACGCAAATATAGTGATAGAAAGTGGGATCGGCGAGGACCGTTGCAACATTCCGGCAATGAACGCAATTTTCCTATCACCCTGTACAAGGTTCCGTAAACCCGACTCGGCGCGCGTAAAGTCGAATTCAAGGGTGTTCCAGAATCGGGGAATGGAGAAGGCGACGTTGCACCACGCTCTGCATACCCGAGCCAAGCGCCATTGGAGGGAGTCTTCGTCGATGGGGTCAACGCGTTTGGGAGCTGGAGAGACCATGTCGAATGTGAGCTTGAATATCAGTTCGAGAATGTCTGAGTGCAGACGACGGAAGGGCGAGGTGATTGTGGTAAGACGGGCGATATAGACCTCTGTATCTGCGAGTTCGGATTGTAGGTACTGTGAGTAGGTGTATGGAATCCCGTATTTCGAGATGTCAGCTTCCACTGGCGGCTCTGGTCTGCCTTCATGTTCTAGCGTAAGACGGAGTTCTTCGCCCAAGGTAGTAAGACGGTCAGTGGCTTCGACCCGCTGGCTAATGGCCCAATTGTGCTGCTCCATGGTAGGAATCACGTTTCTGAATAGTATAGAGTGATATTGGGGATTGTGAAGAGGGAGGGTGTGGAGGAGCTGGTGAGTATATGCGAGTCTTATGGACGCTGGAGGTCTAGATGGCAAGTGTAACCATAAGAGTGATAGAGAAACGGTATGGCCAGTACATACACGAGTTCGAGTTGTGGCTTCATGAGCGAATACGGGACTAGCTTGTTCAACTTCGTCTCTGGGACGTAGGCGGCTCAGCCATTGAGCAATACTGTGGCAAAACTGAAATGGAAGCTCACTCGTTAACGCGCTGTCTGCTACCAGAGGGGTCTGTAGTGGGTCTGGACAAATGGGCTCCCTTGTTAGAACCACTGGGAGAACCATCAGGGCCCTGGTTCAGTGGGATTATACATCGCGTCGTTGCAATCATGACAGGCGTTGGTTTCAGGTGATGAAACTAGGTGGAGCATGATGCATGATGCATGGCTGATGAATGAAGCTGATGAAGTCTGAATACAGTGTTGAGTATTTAATTTGGAAATATGTGGGTGGAGGAACAGTGGAAGGGTCGAACTCAGCAGAAGCGCCTATTAAGGCAAAGGCAGGCTCGCATGACTGGCAATAAATATACTTCATAAATAAGAAACGCTACAAGAACAGAGGTCTATAGACTCCCTGATTCAACATGCTCATCTGCACTATGGACACGGTTCATATTCTATTAGGATGTCGTGAGATTCGCGCCATATGTTCGAAGCGCACGCCATTCACGTACCTCCGAGATCAAATCATCGGGTATTTCTGGGAAGGCTTCAACACCATCTTCAGGCCAAGGAAGAACATTCCATCTTGTTGGACGATTACTGATGCAAAGACATATATCCTCCGGCAGATGGGCTCCATGCTCCTCGTTGAAGTGATCTCGCACCTGGGTTTCCTCTGGTGAATTACCAAATGAGTAAGTTGAGATAGTTAGTGGTCGAAGTGTACAGGAGGTATACCTTCCGTCATTACATGCAGCTGAGTTACCATACCCCGGACAATATTCTCGGCGGCCTCATTGTATTGCTTTCGTCTCGCAATTTCAAGGATGAGCTTGCTGAACGAGTTTCTATAGGAGATGAATTGCTGGTGCAACTGTTGTAGGGTAGAGAGGTGTTGTTCCAGTCCTTTGAGCTTGGTATCGACGTTGGCCTGAAGAGGTGTTAGGTCAGTTGTGTGAATAGGCGGACGTATGAACCTCGGTAGTTTGCTGCTCCTCAAGCATCTCCGTCATGATCTCCCCAAGCTCGTCAAGGTCATCCAATGTAGAGGCAAGATTCTCAACATGTTCTCTAAGCCGGTGTCTAGCTTGCTCTAAACGATCACTTCCGAACTATAAGATTAGATTCAATTTGGTCAGACACGACGTACTGAGCGGCTTGTATAGACAGTAAACTCTCTTCCAGTTCGGCCATGATTGAGGGCAGTTCGTTAGTGTCCCGATTCATAGCTGAGTGCCAGGACGCACTCAGCAACACACCAAATTGACATACAAAAGAATGACACACCCTCCAGCTCATCTTCCGTAAAAGCTTCTCCACTCTCTGCTAGATGAAGAGCCTTGGCCATCTCGTCGTAATGGGAGGTGAGACTTTCCAGGTGCGCGGCCATGTCGTGCATTAGTCGGTGTTGCCCTGATATTTCGGGTTGGATCAATAACGTAGCGCCAAGTGATGGCAATGTTTCTTCTATGGTAGCTATAGACTTGATTAATGTGTCAGAATAGTGAGCGGTCTTAGCAATACTGTCCTGTAGATAAACCTTAGCTCCGACCAATCCGCTTGTCAAAGGAGACTCACGTCCAAGGCCAGGCGATCGTTCTCTATGGTCTCTAATGCGTCCTCTATAGCCACATCGTCGACGAAATCACGGAGAGTCTTCCACTTTCTACGATCACTGTGTGCTCTACCATTTGGGTCGTGGCGAATCGTGGCGGACGGGCTGTACAGTGCGGACTGAGGCGAAGTGGAGGCGGCGTGGCCGTTCGGTTCATGAGACTTCCCATCTAAAGAGTGCTGACTGCCGAACAAAGATGAGTCGGAGGATGTTTGATGAAATCCGGGTGGCACATATTGACTCCCCAGAGACTCAAGGACTTTGTCAAGATCGTCGGTATGACGCGCTCGCGAGGCATCCCATTCCTGGCAGAGAACGCTCAGATAGACGTGTAAGAGAGACAGGAGAGGGCTCGTGCGTACATCGACTGTCCGGAGCAACTGTGCGCGTCTCTCCTCAATGTTCTTCGCCACGCTGGCCGCAAGCTGTGCGCCAATGAGTTTCTGCAATCTGCAATGAATACACTAAGCAAGCCGCACCTTGAGTTGCTCCGTCACCGCATTGGATATCCATCGTACTTTGGCATCCAAAGTCAGCACGTCGACGGCGCGCTGCGCGGAGGACTTGGAGATGGTGTCAGCAGTGGAGCATAGCTGACCACCGTGTTGCAGTGCCTTCTTGGATTGCAGAACTAGGGAGACGAGGTGTGGTTGTTCGACACGTCCTGGGCTAGATAGATGGGCCATACCGGGGCGTGGTTGCCGCCATGAAGAGTTGTGACTTGGAGGGAACGTTCAACTGAGTGCCGTGACTCAACCCGGCCCAACATCCCCTATCCAGGTTCGGACCGCTATCTCGCTGTCTGTCCGCACTATCCATGTACATCGATGGATGCAAGTTCAGACCTATGCTTAGCTTGCTCGTCATCGTTGCCCCACAATGTCCGTGAAGCAGACTTATTCGTAACTCATTGTTGCGGTCGTCCCATCTGCCCGAATTGCGTAACAAGGAACCCCCGGCTCACGAGGTACAATCCCTGCCTAGCATGCTTGGGAGGAGTAGAAGCCGTTGGTTCAAGTAGTTCTAAGCCTATACGACCTTCAAAAGAATCCCGGTCGATCAACGTTGATGGTGCTGTCCGAGATGAAGACACATATGTGATTGGTGATGACGAGGACGATTCATGTCCAAATTCTACGAACGAAACTTCCCCGCCGCCTCCTTACCAGGACGCAGCTACACTAGAAATCCTAGATGTGGCCCCAGAAGCATCGACTGCCAATATTACATCTCCTCCACTCTACTGTATCAAACGCAGTGATACACTCCGAGGTATTGCATTCAGTCTTGGTGTAGATGTGAGTACATATTACCATTATCCCATCTCCTACTTATCTATACCCTCGATATATTGGCTTGGGAGCTTTGCAAGTTGAATAAGCTCCCATTCAGTACCTTGAATACAACGCCTCATCTCCTGCACACTCGGACTTCTTTAGTGCTCCCATCATCCACCCAACTCAACCGATTAGACCACTCAGACAACACCTTGTCGGCGGACGTCAGAAATGCGCGAGCTCGCGAAATTGCCACGAAGCGACTCCAGACTGTAACGAAAGAGGTAGACTGGCGCGTCGCTCAGGTGTATGTGGATTTAGCAGCTGATCCAGAGCTCGCTCTAGACCACGCTGTGAAAGCCAAAGAAATGGGCGAGGGTTTTAGTGGCAATTTGGAAAGTATGGCTGTCACTCAATACCTAGATGACGAGGAGTGGGAGCGAAGTGAGAGAGGTTCTGGCCGGGGACCATCTGCATCAAGTTCTCGCAGTTGGTGGAGTCGCAAATCTTAAAATCATCCCTCATAGACGGTGCGCTCATCTAATGCAAGCCATTCTATCCACTCACGTCGTCGTGCGGGGTACTAGCCGATGTAGCATCTATCGAACACGATGTCTGTCGTTCCACGAAAGTGCCAATTCGTTGGCTTGTCTCAACTCTGTAATTTGACTATCTATTCGCATCCGGCAAAGAGGTACATACCCCGAAACATTGGCTAGTGCTAGTGAACTTCGACGGTTGTGGCTGTATCACCAGTCGTCTTTACCTCCTACAAGTCTACAATGAAGTTGAAGTTTTCCAAAATGCTATCGCTCACTCTATCTATCTATCCCTCACCTCGGCTACGGGATACTTTCTTACCCGTTCTCCCGACTCTTCATCGGGAATCTCCAGCCCGAAGATGCTATCTCCGTCCCTGAGTTGCTGGTTCCTTCTTGACTTGGCGTTAGCGCTCAGTTGCGTATGTTCCGTGGGCTGCGCCGCCAGTTCTGGGTACCTACATCGCTAGTAAACCCAGCGGCAGAGGCCCGGTTGCAAATGGTCGAACACGGACTGAAGTGCAAATTACTTGTATTGACGTGGTCGTGGATAAAGTGTCTAGTAAAGGCAGACAGGGGGATACAGGGGACAGGGGAATTTTGGGCATGTGATTATGACAAATCCCTTGCGTTCTGATTGGCTGCTGAACCCAAGCCGGAAACGCTTCTTGATCGTTGCCGGAGACAAAGTATTTATCCTTGCACCTAGTTTGAGTTGGTCTGAAGCTCTCCTGCTTGTACCTACCCCAGTACATCCACATACACCTAAATGGCGTCAAAGACAACCCAATACACGAAAGACGAGGTTGCTAAGCACAACAAGCAGGGTGATTTAGTGAGTCGCGATCGCCACTGCTCGGGTGTGCACGTCGCCACGCGTTAACGTTGTCGCGCTAATGTGATTTACTCAGTGGATCATCGTGGACTCCAAGGTGTATGATCTTTCAAGGTTCGGTCCCATGCACCCAGGTGGTCTTGCGGTACTGCTGGACGAAGATGTTGGTGAGAAGGTTTGACCTCATTGCGCACTTGGTGGAATATTTATGTCCGGTTCTCTTAGCTGGCCAAGATGCTACGGAGACGTTCTTCGGCTTGCATAGACTTGAAGTCCTTTTGCGCCCACAGTATGCTCGTTTGCAAATAGGCGTCGTTCCGGGCGAAAAGGAACAAATCAAACCAAAGGCTGTGGGCGCCATTAGCCAGGTCCCGTACTCGGAGCCTACTTGGCTCACCCCCGGATACCATAGCCCATACTATACCGAGGTACTCTTTCCGATTCTTGCAACCAGACCAACATGTAGACGCGTCTTTTAGGCGCACCGCAAATTCCAGGCAGTGTTTCGTAAGTTCGTTGAAGAGGTCGTGTTGCCGGATGCACAGGCAAGAGAAGAAGATGGCAAGCGCCCTTCTCAGCATGTATTCGACAAGATGGGTGAGCTCGGTATCATTGCTATGCGTCTGGGCCCCGGCAAGCACCTGCAAGGTCGTACCCTAATGGGTGGCTTAGTCAAGCCAGAAGAGGTGACGGCTCTAACCAGCGTCCGTCCTCGTACCAGCGCGCTAAATTTAGTTGACAGTTCGATGCCTTCCATGAGTTGATCATGGCGCAGGAATTGGGCCGCCTGAACGCTCGAGGGTACACCGACGGATTAGGCGGTGGCACCGCTATTGGCCTTCCTCCGATCATTAATTTTGCCCGACCCGAGCTCCGAGATAAAGTTGCCGAAGAGGTCTTCTCCGGGAAGAAATTCGTGTGGGCTCCGCATGCAATATCTGTCCATCAGCCTGCCATTCATGATGCTTACCTTGTAGATGTCTTGCCATCACGGAAGCGTTCGCCGGTAGTGACGTCGCCGGTTTGCGTTGCTTTGCTAAGAAGACTGGCGATGGCAAGCACTGGATTGTGACCGGTTAGTAACAATAGACAAAAGGTCTGAATCCCACTGTTATTGACCAGGGTGCATCATTTGCAGGCACGAAGAAGTGGATTACCAACGGTGCATTTGCGGATTATTTCACCGTGGGCTGCCGCACAGAGAAGGGCATGGTCGTCCTTTGTATCGAACGCCAGGAGGGTGTGGAGACAAAGCTCATCAAGACCTCATATTCAACTGCTGCAGGCACTGCCTACATTACCTTTGACAATGTCAAAGTTCCAGTCGAAAATACGTTGGGTCCTGAAGATAAAGGACTCCAAGTTATCCTGAGTAATTTTAATCATGAGCGGTAAGTTGTTGTGCTTTCTATCTGAGTGCCGTTTGAATGCGAGCCTTTAGGTGGGGAATGGCCTGCGCGAGCGTTGCGGCTCAGCGTGTTATAGTCGAGGAGTGTCTAAAGTCAGTCCACATACGAACCTTGTCGCCCTTCTGTACCTTATACCTCTGTCTCTAGGTGGGTTAGCCAGCGGAAGGCGTTTGGAAAGCCACTAGTGTCGCAGCCAGTGATTCGAGCGAAACTCGCCCAAATGGTTGCACGGGTCGAGAGTGCTCAAAACTGGTTAGAGAGCGTCACTTACCAGATAAACAACATGAACTACGACCAACAATCGGATAAATTGGCCGGGTACTTATGCAACCGCCCTGCATTGATCACTCACTCACCTTTGCCATTTCAGCCAAATTGCTTTTTTGAAAATGTACGCCACTCAAACTGCGCAAGAGACTGCCGCGGATGCTGCCCAGGTGTTTGGAGGCCGTGGAATCACGCGGACTGGTATGGGCAAATTTATCGAGCATGTAAGTCTCGTAGTCAGCTCTTCGAGGAACAAGCCACTTACATGGACGCAAGTATCATCGCACTGTGACTTTTGATGCGTGTGTATTCCACTCCTTTTGATTCTATCGTTGACTGATTGTGTTGACTAGCGTTCTTGGAGGGGCCGAAGACGTTCTCGGTGACCTGGGTGTCCGCCGAGCACTACGCATGATGCCCAAGGATGCACGGCTATGATATCGGTGATAGCGCTTACGACGTTGTGTCTAGACACGGCCCGACCTCTTATTTCAATGTAATTTATGATTTATGTCGGCAAACATGTCTTACCGCACAACATAGATGTATTTCAAAAGGAACCTAGACGGCAACAAAATTTCACATGATATTGCATCTCCAGACCCCAGACCCGAGAGATGGAGACGTGGCTGCAAGAAGAGCCTCTGTTGATTAGCCCCAGATACAGTGGAAAATGCGTGAGTTGATGTGCATAGGTGAGCAGCCCCGGTCTTGGTACCTCCGGATCTGAATCGTTTGGACCCCGATTGGCCAGAGGTTGTTTTGGGTTGTTTATCATCGCCTTCACCATGCGTACTCGGACAATCACATGCGGATGATGTCAATATATCCGAGATATAACAGGCGCACTCAGATAGCCTGTCGGCCATTGCATCGTTCCCTTCAACCACTCCCGCCTCATCGACCAGTGCAGCTATGGCGACCAAGCAATTGAAGACATTTACTAGAGATGAAGTTGCAAAGGTGACCGCTTTGAATACCACCTGCCCGCTCATTTGTAATTGACACTGCTTCGGCGCATCAATTTAGCACAATACACCGGACGATCTGGTAAGGAATCGCGAGTGTCACCAATGGTATAAGATTCTTATGCAAGGCGTGTCCGACAGTGGATCATCATTGATGGGAAAGTCTATGATGTGACCCGATTCAAGGGGCTCCATCCAGGTGGCGCGTCGGTATTTTTGGAAGAGGACATTGGTACGTGCTGTGGCCCTCAACGTGTTTGTATCTTTGCTTAGGCTTCCTTCGTTTTTTCTCATCCTCGTCAGCTGGGCAAGACGCCACAGAAGCTTTCTATGGCCTTCACAAACATGAGGTGATTGAAAGACCTCAGTATGCCCGCCTCCAAATTGGTGTGATCGAAGGAGAAGCTAGCGTCATCCATGGACGGATTACTGGTGAACTCAGCACCGTACCGTATGCCGAACCAAACTGGCTATCCAAGGGCTATTACAGCCCTTACTATACCGAGGTTCGTGGTCACTCCTATCTCCACGGTTCCCTTTACTGTATTTGTATTTCAGAACCACAAGAAATTCCAGAAAGCTGTTCGACGATTCTTTGACGAAGTCGTGGCACCAGACGCTTATGTAGGTCCGCCAATGTCCTTATTTCATCCAATTCTCATGTCGGCGGACATTTCTTCAAGGCAAGGGAACAAGATGGCAAGCCACCAAGTCAGGGGGTCATTGAAGCATCATGGTATAGTTTCCCGTCGTATGCGGCGAGCCGTCAATAACTATTTACAGTAAGAAAGGGATTCTGCCCATGCGTATGGGACCAGGGAAGCACCTTCGGGGCCACGAGTTGATGGATGGGATTGTAAAGCCTGAGGAGGTTAGCTGTCCCTCATATGTTTCTTTCGTTTTGCTAAACCCCCCGTGATCTGCCTAGTTCGATTATTTCCACGAGGTGAATATGATCTTCCTGACTCGCTCATTGCTGCTCACGCCTGCTCTATAATAGTTAATCGTCACTCAGGAGTTTGTCCGTACCGGCCAGAGAGGATACGGTGATGGTGCGCCCGTTTGGATGACTCGGAAACGAGAGAGTTTACATGATCACCGTTTTTGTTCTGCAGGTTTCCTTAGCGGTTCTGTCATCGGCCTGCCTCCAGTCCTTAACTTTGGCTCCGATGAGATCAAGAAGAAGGTCGTGCCCGATGTATTTTCGGGCAAGAAGCTCATTTGGTGAGAATTTATTCGGACTATGCTCAGCATATGGTTCTAACACCACAAAACAGCCTGGCTATCTCTGAAGCTTTTGCCGGGAGTGACGTGGCCGGCCTGCGCACTACCGCTACCAAGACTGAAGATGGAAAATATTGGATAATCAATGGTTAGCTGCAACCAACTCCATCTCGTATTTGACTCATGTATTTATCAATCTAGGAACGTTCGTACACTTTCCACTGTCACTTAGCGACTAGCTGACCGCTGAACCCTACATTCAGTAAGAAATGGATTACCAATGGAACGTATGTACCTGTTCTTTGGTAAACTTCGGCTATAAGCGCTGATACTTCTATTCAACGTTAGATTTTCCCACTAGTAAGCACTCACGTTTGTCATGTTGATGCCCCACATGACATGTATCGTAGCTTCACCGTGGGATGTAGGACAGATGTAAGTTTTCACTCCAGATCCCATTTTAAGAAGCATTATCTGCTATCGATGGAACTGATGACAAACTTCCATCCAGGAAGGTTTCACTGTCATCCTTGTGGAACGCCAAGAAGGTGTAGAAACGAAGGCGATCAAGACCAGCTATGTGAGTCATATCTTCCATATGAGGCTCAAGCAAGGATGCGCTGACGCCCTGATGCAGTCACCCGCAGCAGGAACTGCTTTCGTTACTTTTGATAACGTCAAGGTTCCAGTGGAAAACACTCTCGGCCCTATCGGCGGTGGCTTGTTTGTGATGCTGAGCAACTTCAACCATGAGCGATGGGTAATGTGTTGCTCCGCCGCGAGGTCGCAACGTTTGATGGTCGAACAATGCCTGCAGTAAGATGATGTCGTCGTCTTCTGTCCGATGATCATGATTCATTTGTTGCCTTAGATGGGTCAACCAACGCAAGGCCTTCGGCAAGCCCCTCCATTCCCAGGCCGTTATCAGGAGTAAGTTGGCCGCGATGATTGCCAGAGTGGAAAGTGTTCAGAACTGGCTTGAGAACATCACCCACCAAATGAATAACATGGTCAGTGTTCATTGAATCGACTTGCCGAATACCTCTTGATGTTTCCCTCAGTCCTACAAAGAACAGGCTGCCAAGCTCGCGGGGTACGTGAGATTTTGGCCCTGCTTCTAACCGGCTTTCTGATGTATTCATCGTTCATAGGCCAATCGCATTATTGAAGATGTACGCCACAAGAACGGCGCAAGAGACCGCCGCCGATGCCGTTCAGGTATATGTCTTGACAGAGATAGGAAGCACATCTCTTGACCCTTCATTCTCCGCAGATATTCGGTGGACGAGGCATCACTCAGAGTGGCATGGGGGCTATGGTTGAACATGTGAGCTTTACCAACTCGTTTGTACAAACTAGACTAACTCCGCATCCTCTAGTACCATCGTACCGTCCCTTTCGATGCTATCCTTGGTGGAGGTGAGTCATTTTGAAGCGTTCGTTTCCGGTCGCCATCTGATCTTTTTTCATTGTTAAGCCGAAGACGTCCTTGGTGACCTGGGCGTACGGCAGGCCATTCGTGCAATGCCCAAGAACGCCCGTCTGTAGGGGAAAGACCGTTCTCACCGTTGGACCATTCGAACGTAGTGTAATAGTCTGTGTACTTCAGTATTTAATATCTATTTGCATTTGCAAGCCTGTACGCGAGATACTATCTATCTTGATTGACTTCTGAAGTCGAATGGCTTTGCGACACCAATACCAGTCGTGGTAGCTACTCTGCCTGTCCGTGGAGGCTTGTTCCAACCGAACCACCCGAGGATCACATTTTTGGCAAATATCTCGCCAAATCCAAGCATGACGCCGTTTACAAACGGGAGTAGGAGGTTGATGGCAACAGACGAGAGGAGGGCTTTGATACGCGTTCGGCTTGAGAGTGAGGTATCGAATACGGAAAGGGTTGCCGAAGAGGGGTTAACCCTGACAGGATCCGCCGCTTGAGGCTTGCGAGCTGGTGATGATGGTCCAGTATGCTCGGGGAATGACATAGATGGGAAGGACGACGTGAGGGAAGAGGGAATATCTTCCCATTTGTCCACAGTGTCCGCACGTGAGGTTGTTGATACATGGGCAAACTCACTGGACGGAACAGTTGGAACAGACGGCGGGGCGGTCTGTCAAATAGGATACTCAGTAATGGGTAGAGTAGGAACCGAGCGGAACGAACCTGCTTCTGAGGCTCTCCTGTCGCTAGATCGCGAGAGTCGACAGAAGTTGGAGACTCCGAGGAAGGCACTGCTGAAAATGCCGACGAGGTTACCTCAACCTCGGACAGAGGTTGTTTTGGTTCAGGGCCCCGCAAGGCTGCTTCCTGCTTCTCAGCGGCGCGAATAGCTTCCCATCGCGCTCGCTCCCTCTCTGCCTGCTCCCGGGATGCTGCAGACTGTTCTCGCCATGATTGCACCTGCGCTTCGTATTCGGCCTTCCAAGCCTCACTGTCTGAGGAGGAGGAAGAAGTTACTTCGGGACTAACAGCTGCGGTCGCAAACGTAGCCTGCGCATCAGAGGGGGCTTCCGCTGGCTGAACAACGAGGGGTGGCGGAGAGAAAGCGTCCGAAAGAGCTGACTGAAACTTGGATGAGAGCTGCGCAACCGAGATTGAGTGAAAGGTGACCCTAACCTGCAATATTTGTTGGTCATCATCTTCCAACCTCTGACTAGTAGACATCTCGTCTGCTGCTCAACGGCTTCAGCTTACTGGAGAGCCCCGAGGTTAGCGACGACGGCTCGCGATGGGTGGTGTCACGTTCGTGTGACAACCTTAGCGCGCAGGTTCAGTGAGCGCTTAACTTACTGCAACGCCTTTCGCCATGACCACATTAGACCAGCCGCCCTTTGGGCTAATATAAGTCCCGTAACATGATTGCGCCGGTTAATGCTTGCCTGCTGATGATTTCCAGACCATAAAGCATCAGACGCATCCAATTATTCTTCAGGAGCACCTTTAAAACCTGTTCCAGGAATTCCTTAAGGCTGCTCGAGCTCGTGAGTGAACAAATCTTTCTGCGTTTGACGTACATAAACTCGCAAACTTCCCTTTAGCTGCATCGCACGGGCGCCGCATGTGTTACGCCGTTCTATATGGAAATTCTACTCCGTCTCGCATCTGCTCCGACGGATGTGGATACAGCGGCCATGCTTAATGATTCTTTATTTCTTGCTACGAATTGACATGTCGGCTTGGTTGGGTAGGTGACAAGCAAAACTCTGGATCCTCCCATTATCATGATGTCCAACGCTTATTACCCACATACTTAACCCTTTTAGCCTGTTCAGCCCGACAATGTCGTATTTCCCTCGTCCATTGTATTTGGCGTGTATTCAGTCCCCTTATTTTCGGAGAAGTCCTGTTGCGTTGTCGAAGCGACTGCTATCCCAACGAATGAGCCTTTGCCCCAGGGTGTGCATTAGTCGCCAAGACCTCTACAATCCTCCAGGGCACCTGTTGAAATGATCTCATTTACTTCTGTCAGATTCGTTGCTCGTTTCGGTATCGCCTAGCTTTTCCCCTTCCGATGTGGTCGCAGAGGGACGCAATTACTTAGATTGCTGATAAGGCGAGTCGTGGGACGCTGTCTCCGGATGGTTAATTTGACCCCGCATATACAGCAACAGTGGCCGTGAAGCACCACGACGCCAATGTCTCTTACCTGCCATTGCCAGTAGCAGCCCCATGGCCAATCTTCCTGTGTCTCGAGTCCCCATGACACTCACCTTGCTTTGGACTCTTTGGTGATCGTCTCCCTGAGTCATCATTCCGCTCCCGCTTATGGGTACCTGTCGTCTTGCATCTCCCGCACACTTAGAGTGATATGAATGACAGCTTGTTAGGCTAGCTCCGACGACGCAGTTGGATCTTGATCAATTTGTATGTCGTCGTCCGCACTTTTTGTGGCCTTCTACCCAATTACCCTTTGTTAAACCTTTTGTTAAAGAAGGAACACTTGCACCTCACTCCGAGTCTACCGCGCCTCAGCAGAGGTTACCTCTCAGAACGATTCGTCAATCGGTTGGTTTCCATCCAGCTTGGAGGGATAACACCCTTCACGGCGATTGGCCCCCAGGAAGCCGCGCGTGATGTTTACGGTGTATTTGCCTGGCTTGGTCGTCCCTCCATACCAGGAAAGTTAGACCCAGACCAAAGCTACCTTGTTCTTGTTTTCGGCATTGAGGCCGATGCTTTGGTGCCAGCCCCCTAGCCCCCAGCCACCCACCGTGGCTCTATCGTCCATGAATCCTGCCACGGGAATCACACCGTCAATTGTACACGGTGCGTAACACATTCGGCCCGTGTAGGCGGTAGATTTTGACGTTTGCTCGCGGCGCGATGAATTCCCTTCTCGTCCCCTGCATAGGCATGCTGCTTTCTGGCTCCGGACCTATTTATCTAAACAACTCGAAGACATTCAATGATTAGATTACAAAATTGCACCGAAGCCGTGCAATTTTCGTAATCTTGTGATTGCCTCAGGCTGTAATCTATTCCAACCTGGAGCTTCCTCTATCGGGGCGTGAATGTCCCTGGCCTATTAATATAAGTAGTTGATCCACTCGACATTTAAGCCACTCAGGTCCTTCCAAGTTAGTCGCTTCGTACCTAAGCTCCCATTCCCCCGTCCCGTTTGGAATCCCAAGAGTATGTGCAAAGAAGAAGTTATCGGAGATTTATACAGAGGTTGTGGGGTGCGTACCACTGCAGCCAGCTTGTGCGCTCTTGCTCACTGAGCTACAGCACTTTGTCAATGCGTACTACACAGGAAACCGGACAGATTGCGGTTCCCAAACGTGTGGGGTCAGCGCTGCCCATAAACACAAAGCCCCAAATTGTCCATGTCCAAAGGCGAGTGGTCCCAAATGTTACCTGTGCTTCCCGTTGTTTAGCCGTTCTGCAGGTCACTTATGATGATCGCACACTCCGGAACATGTTCCAGGTGGCTTGCGATGATTGCAGAGCTGCCGCAATGGCCCGGCTATCAGAAGGCCGCTAAATCTATTGCAGCACAAGGACGGTTGCGATGCTAGCAAGCGCGATGGCATGCTCCACTCTCCAACCGTGCATTGTGGGCAACTGTATGCGCGTGTGTGCTGGTCATCCATGTAATCATGCCGCAGTACTCGTATTACTTGCTACTTGACGCCTAGAGGGAAAGGACCAAACACAGCCTAGGCACAACACGGACTGAATCATGACGTGTGTGATCGCACAAAACCGTACGGGGCATGAGCCTAGGGTCGCTACACCTTCAGTCAACGCAAGAGAAGCAGGCGAATGGCAGGGTCCACGGCGCGCGCAACTCAGTCATAAATCCATATGTAACCTCTTGTCGATGTGCAAGATCCATCATATCTTGCAGCCACGCAGAACAATAGATTGGACCATTTGGGCGGATTCACATCAGCTGATAACAATGTCAATTGAGGAAAAGGCCGGTCAGACGCTGATGTGAATGGGCTAGTCTTAACGTAGCTTTCAGGTCATTCAGAGTTTCAGGATCTGCGAAGTCCAACAGCATATGAAGCCACACAATGACAAAATGACTAAAAGCGTTTCCCTCCTCTTTTAATAGGTTGACGAGCACCCTGACGGGCACCAGTAGCCCCTGCACCTTTCTTGAGTTGCTCAATTCGGCGCCGGCGCTCAGTTTCACTGTCCTCGTCATCGCTACTGGAGATCGGAGGCTTAGCTCTTTTGGTAGGCCGGTGGGGGGATGAGTCATCGTCGGATTCCGGAAGGATAGATTTATTCGGCAGCTGTGAGGAGCTGGGAATCGAGGATGTGGGTTCTAGCTGCCGTTGTGAAGAATGTGGGGTATTAGAAGTTCCAGGCTGCCCTTTGCTGGAAGTCTGTGGGGTTTCGTCATCGTCAGACTCGGTGGCAGAGTCGTTAGTAAGCTTTTGAATAGGCAAGGGCCCCGGTACTGGGGAGGGGATGCGATGCTTCGCATCTGTCTTAGGTGGGTCTGGGAAACTCGCCTGACGGAAGTTCTGGTGAGTCTCGACACTCAGAACGAAAGGAGAGATGACGTATTTACCACAGGAGAAATAGAACGAGGCTTTGACTTGGCAGTGCGCTGTGCAATTGGTATAGGTGCTAAGTCGGGTTTATCAGCGACAGACGTGATCGGTGCTGCAGGTGTTGGACACGGGTACAAACGTCGGTAAATTAAAGTACGATAACGCACAAAGAGAACGACCTACGGGGGTCTGGGACGAAGTTGAACATCGCTGTCATGCGGCGAAGCGTAGTAGCTATGCGGGGTTTAGATACTGCATGTCTAACGTGCGTATCGACTGTCCGTCTAGCTGTACGCCCTAATTTATCGACAGCCTACAATGGCGAAGACAAATTAGCGCAGGGTCGTCAATGGCGAGCCATGAGAGAAGCAAACAAAGTGTATGCACGTCTAGGGAGTACTACGAACCTTCTCAAGGTCTGTCTCAGGCAGTTCGCAAACCGGGTCAGCTGAAGAGAACGCAAGGTGATTCATGCTGATGAGTGGCATCACAAGATGCTTCGATATAATTTCAGCGGACGTTTTATATCCGATGAAGTTTGTCTCCCAACGCCACTTGAAACCTTCACACTCAAGCTCAAAAGCAAGGTCCTTCAGGGATTAAAGACGTGCGAGGTAGTCAGTACGCGTCGCAACGCCACCGCTGATTGTGCGTGAACCTTACTCACCGAGTAGATGCTGTCGACTACGTCAAATGAGAGTTCAGATATTCCTCCCAGAGTATGAGCATTAGAGAGCAATTCAAGGCAAGATATTCTCCATTTAGTCTCCTCTGCTGGGGAGATATCAACTGGTGAAGTGGTAGAATTATTGACACGCCAACGACGTGCGATTTCTTTGCTTGACAAGACTAGATTGACGCCAAGGGAAGCAGTTGATTGGGAGTCGTTCCACAACAGAAGGTCAGGACTATGTAACAGAGCCAATGAAGATAGGGCAAACCTTCTGCCCATACAGACTTCGTATCGGTCACGAGAACGATACACGAGTAATCTGCAAGGTTTGAATGGAATTTCTACAAACGAGGATGTTCGGAGTGAGGGCCGGAAACCGTACCATGCGCGATGGGAAGCAACACGGAGAGTTAGTTCAACAGAATTGACAGAACTAGATGGAAGATACGCGAAGAACAAACAACACGAACAATGAGGTAGGGTGTGGATTTTTGGGTGTCAATCTTGACCAGCCACTCTTTACTGAGAAGTAGTTTTGAATGCTCCTGAACATAGAAGCTCGGTCATGAGGCGTAGAGGTAGCAGATAGCAGGAGAACCTCGGAAAATTGATCCATTCTGACAAGGAGTTTAGGGGCGCTCAGCAATGGCTCCCTGAGGTCAACTAGGGACTGCGATAGAATTCAAGGACGGTCCTGAAGTTCTAACTTGGACCAAAGTCAGGTTCTGTCAATCTAGTCAGGCCTGCAGAGAGTGGTCAGATAAGCCGTGTCAGTTCGTAGTGCAAGACTCAACCTTTGTTCGGCAGATATGTTCTGGCTACGCAGAGAGATGAGTAGCGTTAATCTTGGACGTTTGGTACAGAGTTGCATATTTAGGCGCCCATAACTTAGGCAAGAGCTAGCCGCCTGTTTGCTTGCCTGCAACTCTCATCCAGACTTTTTGATTCAAGGTTGGTGTGCTGGTTCAGATGCTGAAGCGTGCCTCACCTCTTCAACCAAGTGCTATATTTGTAGATTCTTTCTACCATGCCATTGGAAGAGGGCGAACTCGAGGTGCCTGGACCGTCGTACCATCGCTATAACCACCATGTCCCGGAATATGAATGGCCGGGCGACGGTCCTGAATGTAGTTTGAATATATCGAATCAACACGAATGGGCTCACTTTTCCCGTAGAAGCGACTCTTCCAGCTCGTTTGCACCATCTCAGCTACTGAGGCCTGGCGTATCGACTCCAGCCCACTCTGCTTCCACGAGGCCCACCCCGCTCAATGACCACCCAATTGAGCAAGGGAGTACGGAGTGTCCACTAAGCGCGCGGTCAACAAGTCAGGACTGCTTACGATTCGTGGTACTTCGGTCAGGCACACTACCTTCCAAACACCGGATCGTTCTGGCTGATGGCTTTCCAGAACTCCAATTTGGGAGAGATGCCGCATCAGTTGGGACGTCTACCCCACGAGTCAGGCTGAAGGAGATGGAAGTCTCGAAACTACACGCCTCAGTATATTGGGATGCTGCAAGAAAAGAGTGGGGCATCGTTGATATGGGGTCGAAGCACGGCACGTTTGTCAAAAACATACCGAAGGGAGCGAACTATGACGTTACCAGCGTTGAAGATGTGGGGGTGAGGATTTCACCTCCGAGGGTGGCAAGTATGCCTCGGGTGCTAGGGCATATGGATCGGCTGACCATAGGCAGCACCACTTTCGTCGTCCACATACACAAGGATCGTTTACCATGCGAAGGTTGTTCCCCTGCCAGCGGTGAAGAAGTACCTCTGTTCGCCACGGTAAAGCCTCCCAATCACTTGAAGAGGAGTAGGACTGCAGCAGACCTGGATTCGCCAGCCCCCATCACGCCTCAGAAGACTACCAATCCTAAAGCAGCTTTATCGATGCTAAAACGGAGTCTATTGACGAGACACGACGATGCGCCGGCATCAACTTCTACAGCATCGTCAAGGTCAGCATCCCCAAAGCCATACGTCGACAGATCGGCTCGTCGACGAGCCCTTCACACAACATCTCATGTGGACGCTCCTGGCGTTGCACCGATAAGCACTGCTCTCCCAGGGGCGACTAGCAAGGTCCACCCATCAGGAGCTACCTCGGAACCCATCTCACCCCGTGCAATAACGCCGGAGGCTGGGCCACCAGCTCCCTTGTCCCACACAAACATCGGATATCGCTTGTTGATGGGACAAGGCTGGGAACCAGGAACGGCTTTAGGTGTTACACAGGACGACACTCCGGAAGACCGAACCGCTCTCATTGAACCTCTCCAACTCGCCTCTAGTGCTAACCGCGCTGGACTAGGTGTTCATACTGCACCTGGTGAGCAACCTCCAAGTACATTCAGACGGTGGCAAGAGGCTCGGTTGGCGTCCGGCGAACGAGCATGACATGGACTTATTGGCATGGGCGGGTCTTGCTTTACAACCACAAGCGGCCAGTCAAGGACCTCTCGTCGGTCTAGGGACTTCCTACCCAAGGTTCCTTACTCAAGTACATTTGTCCATTTAGGACCAAAACGAATTCTCTTTGGAGCCGCCTCGTAAATTGTACTCGAGTCTGCCGAAGCCCTGCCATATCGACAAGATCCGTTCGTTCCGAAGTATTCTACAACAGCATAACGCCGCTGTACGTTGCTCATTGACAGCCAGCGATGGAATTCCACGGGTAAATTTGTCATTTCAGTCAACGTTCCGTCCCTGCCAGATGTTCAACTTGTTGTTGTTGTTGAGTGGTCGTCCGGGTGCGTTTTATTCTGTTCCATAGTTTTCTGTCTTTGTTCTGTATGTGTATGAGAGATCAACAATACAAGCGCCGACACGGCGTGGCCTGTGATTGCGTTACCGTTACCATCAATTCTATTCAGGGGTCACGCGTCGCGACGCGACTCGCGCTGTTGTCGAATGTTTGGACCGTCTCCACGTGATGGTTCGAAGGTCAAAATTGTTTCCGGTCTGTTCAAGTCTCTCTTGTGTTGGAGGCTGACACTACTTTCGACCTTTGCTCTTTCGTTCCTTCTCTCTTTCGTTCCTCAACCACCACCATCTATTAGGTTGTGGCACTTCATTGTATACTCTTCCGCTACTACACAACACAACACACCCGAATATCAAGGCAACCCCGCCAGCGATTCCCCACATCACAAGGCAGTACAAAGCATCACTCAATTCGGATGGCGAACAATGCACAACGGGTATGTATTATGTTTTGAGTGTATCCGTATTAGGCGGTGTTCATGACCCCCGTCAGATTTCGATGAGACCTCGCGCTCTCACAACACGCGGTAAAGTTGACGAGAACGCCACCAGCAGACATGTTCGCCACCCCTCGAACTCGACCATGAATGGCATCGCCCGTTTAGCCGTCGGCGGGGTAAAAGCAGGGCAACCAGGACGCGTCGCGTTAAGCGAGGTTACCACGACTGCGGTAAATCGCAGGGTGAGTCTTCTCCCCATTTCCCTTGTTCGTCATGGCGGGATGGCTGACACAGGGCGGGTCTTCATTCAGGAGGCGATCAACAAGCTCGGCGGCAAGGAGAAGGAGGAAATTGGTTTGAAGAGGAGCCGGTCCACGGTGGCCTGTTCGGGTCCTCAACGAGTCCCACTTCGCGCGCAAGCGTCTACTCTTAATGGCCCGACGGCTCGTGTCCCCACCCAGCGTATTGTGGCACAGCGACCACATGTACGGAATTCCCGCGTCGTCTCGCACCAGACTTTCATCCCAACCCCGGAAGAGGATGAAGAGCAAGACGACGAGTGCGCCATGGAGGTTGAGCAAGAGGAAGATCTTGTCGTCGAAGAAACCTGTAATCGAGTTGAAGAACAAGACGTCGTCGAAGAAATGGTAGATGACGATGATAGCGAGGATGAGGAGGAAACTGCACGTGTTCGCAAGCATCCCCGAATCTGGCCTGAAATGGCGACGGAGGCTCGTATAAGACAAGAACAGCAGGTCAAGGAGATTGGTGATAGGTTCGTGGACCAAGTAGATGCGTTCGACACGACCATGGTATCCGAGTATGCCGAAGAGATTTTCCAATATATGGAGGAACTTGAGGTGCGTCCTATATCCTCGCCTCTCCTGTTCCGCTCTCACATAGCCTAACCATGCAGGAGGACATGATGGCCAATCCTGACTATATGACTGGTCAGACTGAGTTGAACTGGGCAATGCGTCAAACCTTGGTGGACTGGCTTCTCCAAGTTCACCTTCGATACCACATGCTCCCCGAAACCCTTTGGATTGCCATCAACATCGTTGACCGCTTCCTCAGCAAACGTGTCGTTTCCCTCATCAAGCTGCAACTTGTCGGCGTTACTGCTATGTTCATCGCAGCCAAGTACGAGGAGATCGTAGCCCCTTCCGTCGATGAGTTCGTCTACATGACGGAGAACGGATACACAAAGGAAGAGATCCTCAAAGGCGAACGTATCATGCTTCAGACTCTGGACTTCAAGATCTCGCACTACTGCTCGCCGTATAGCTGGATGAGAAAGATCAGCAAGGCTGACGATTACGACATCCAGACCCGAACCTTGAGCAAGTTCTTGACCGAGGTTACGCTCATGGACCACCGCTTCCTTCGAGCGAAGCCGAGCTTGGTAGCAGCAGTGGGTATGTACACTGCAAGGAAGATGTTGGGCGGCGATTGGGTGAGTGTCGGCTACATGGTTCAATTTCAACGTGCAGAACGCATGTTATGTCCGCCCCTAAGCCACACGTGACTAATTCCCCTTTTGTTCCAACAGAGCGAGGCTTTTATTTTCTACTCCGGATTCACTGAAGAGCAGTTAATGCCTGGCCATCTTCTGCTTGTCGACAAGTTAGCCGAGCCCAAGTTTGCTACCCAGTACGTGTTTAAGAAGTACGCTCACAAGAAGTTCCTCAAGGCCTCCGTATTTGCCGTGGAATGGGCTCGCGCTAACTGTAGCGGAGAGGATTGCATGGCACTTGGAGAGTAAGGCAGCACATACGGACATTTTCAGCCTTCCATTTGTCGCCCTGTACCATATCCTCCACCATCACCATCCACGGACTGCATTCACACCTATCCCACACTGTTCACTACCTCACACATTATTCACCGCATTACCAGCAATCCACTTGTTCAATTATTCTTCTCCGCGTTCAAGTTTCTCTCTTGTCCGTCTATGTCTGCCTTGCTCTCGCTGTCATCGCTATGCCCAATGCCGTCGTCTTCAAGCCTTCAAGCCCACTCCCTTCAATCACGTCTTTCGTTCATGTCGCGTCCAAACTTCCCAGTCCCAATCCCTCAGGACACCATCCTTCACTGCAGGACCACGAAACCATACATACGCATGTGTCTATGATTCATACGACCATTGTCACATCATGCCATTCCTTCACGCCATGCATTTGTATCTGAATCACTGCATTTCCCCTGCATCTCTCGCCTTTTGGTTGCACCCCGTTTCTCAAAAGTTTCATTATTTTTCTTTATCATCTTCACTTGTTGATCTCTTCATATCTCTGGCTTTGTCCCGTTTCCTTGGGGAATTCACTGTGTACATAGATAATACCTTCATGCATTCCCAACACTCTCACCGTCGCTACTTCCCTTATCCCGCTTCCTTGCCGTGCCCAACCATCTGGCGTAGTGTATACATGTACATCGATAGCCATATGCGCTGGGCGCTGCAAGTCTCGTCGACAATCATATTTATTCTCCAAACCATCGTCATCGCTGCTGCATGAAAACGGAAGCTTGCCTGATATCCGGGGTGGTAAACAAATGCCAGTGGTTGCGCCGCTAACTTGCCGATGCCCCCGCACATCTTGCACAAGTTGTGCGGGGGCATCGGCTAGCGGCCGGGAATCAAGTGAGCCTGAATCACATGTGCATGTGTCCTGCTATTTCAGCTCTTCCGGTACTTGCTCTCACATTTCTCTGCCTCCGACTCCTTCATCCAACGTTACCATGTCGCAGCTTTCGTTTAAAGGCCACACCGTTGTTGTTACCGGTGCTGGTGGTGGACTGGGGAAGACGTGCGTTTCCATCAATCAACATACCACGCTTTCCCTGACGGTTTAGATTAGATATTCATTGCTATTTGCGTCTCGAGGTGCTAATATCGTAGTGAACGACTTCAATGCGGCTGCAGCTCAGAAGGTAGTTGATGAGATCGTGAAGGGTGCGTGGTACCAGATATTCTTTTGTTGTAGGTTCTAGCTCATGGACGTGCTCTCAGCGGGAGGCAAGGCCGTCACGAATACGTCTTCGGTTACGGATGGAAACGCCGTCATCAAGACCGCTTTGGACAACTTTGGCAGCGTCACAATATTGATTAACAATGCTGGTATCCTTCGGGACAAGGGGTATGTGTTCTGCCAGGCCAGCAGAGAGGGGATCTGACCCGCTGCGGTAGTTTCAAGAACATGTCGGATAAGGAGTGGGACCAAATTACGGAAGTCCACCTTAAGGGTGCATTTGCTTGCACAAAGGCGGCCTGGCCAATCTTCCGCAAGCAGAAGTTTGGGCGCGTTATTAACACGGCTAGTGCAGCTGGGTTGTATGGTATGTTCATATTCGTTTGTCGTGTCCGACTGAGCCCACATTCTTCGTACAGGCAACTTCGGCCAGACCAACTACAGTGCTGCTAAGATGGGTCTTGTTGGATTCACCAAAACTCTTGCACGAGAAGGAGCCAAATACAATATTAGAGCCACAGCGATTGCTCCAGTAAGTCCGCTCGTTCAGGCTGCATCTGCTTTGTATGCTTATTCGTCTCATCTCAGATCGCTGCATCCGCTATGACGGAGACCATCATGCCTCCAGAAATGCTTGCTCATCTCAGGGCAAGTCGTCAGAATATTGCAACACCTCTGTTCCTGACCTGTTAACGCAGCCCGAATTTGTGGCTCCATTCGTTGCAGCCGTCTGCCATCCTGACGGTCCTGATGCCTCTGGCAGAGTATTCGAGGTTGGCGCTGGCTATGTCGCTGAGATCCGATGGGAGCGAAGCCAAGGCGCCGTCCTGAAGACTGATGCCTCCTTCACCCCTTCAGCCGTAAGTACACTTCGTCGCCCACTGCATTGGTTCCACGCTCATCAATCCATAGGTTAAGGCTAGATGGGAAGAGGTTACAGACTTCTCGAAGCCCGTTGACCAGTCAGTATTATTCACGGGTGATGTATCAATGTGCTGCTAATATCTTCCGCCAGCCCCTTCCCTGGCCCCGATGTTGATGCTAAAAGCAAGCTCGAAGCTGCAGCCAAGACTCGCTCAAACCCTCAGGCGTCTCCTGAAGTTCGTTTTGATGGCAAAACTGTTATTGTTACTGGTTCGGGTGGTGGGCTCGGCCGTGCATATGCTCTTATGTATGCTAAGCTCGGTGCCAATGTTGTGATTAACGACGTCAACGAGAAGGCTGCTAATGCTGTTGTGGACGAGATTGTTAAAGGTGAGATATCTACGAGCTCCACGTCATCGTCGAGACTGAGTTAATATCGCTCAGCTGGCGGAAAGGCTGCTGCCGCCGTGTGTTCTGTCGAGGATGGCGACAAGATCGCTCAAGTTGCGCTCGAGAAGTTCGGCGGCGTCCACGTGCTCGTTGCAAATGCTGGTATCCTTCGTGACAAATCTTTCACTGCTATGACCGAGCAGGAGTGGGATCTCGTTGTGGCCATCCATCTGCGGTTCGTCTCAAGTTTCGTCATTATTATATCTTTCTGACAGCTTCGGTGCAGTGGTACGTACAAATGCGCTAAAGCCGTTTGGCCCATCTTCCAAAAGCAAAAATACGGTCGTATCATTACAACCTCCTCTTCTACCGGCATTTGTAAGTTGTTTTTGTGGGACTAATACCCAACTACTGACACTTACCCCTCCAGACGGCAACTTCGGCCAAGCTAACGTACGTATCAGCAAGCCTCTCCTTTGTATTCATGCTGAATTCGTCACTACAGTACGCAGTTGGCAAAGCTGGGATTATTGGCCTGACTCGTTCACTTGCCATCGAAGGGAAGAAGTATAACATTTTGGCCAATGCTATTGCACCTACCGCTGGAACTGCTATGACCGCTACCATCTGGTCAGTTAAGCCTACCATCATCGTCCGTGACTGTCTGAGATGACTCCTTTAGGCCGCAAGAGATGATAGACGCTTTCAAACCTGACTACGTTGCCCCTGTCGTTGGTTATCTCACAAGCGAAGACAATGAAGAGACGACCGGCTCTCTCTTCGAGATCTCAGGTGGCTGGGCAGCACAGACTCGATGGCAGCGTGCTGGTGGCCATGGGTTCCCCGTCAACAAACCACTAACGCCCGAGGACATCATCTCGAAGTGGAGCTTCATCACCAACTTTGATGATGGACGTGCAACACATCCTTCGTCCACCTCTGAAGCCATGCAACAGGTGAGATGCGCTCTTTTCATCTCCACAGCGTCTTCCTCAATACCTTTGCTCAGCTGCTCGACAACTTTGGCAACGAGGGATCAGAATCGGTGAAGGCCAAGCTATGAGTTTCTCTTGTCGATACCTGTAATCACGCCTTGGATGTATCCTCAGCCACGTCTTTAGTCTGCCTTTATTTATTGTCGTTTGGGTAATTCATGAATGCCTTCATGTGAAAGGGCTTGGACACGAAGGCATCGGATGTGGTATGGCGTTCCATGTGATTACCGGTTACTGCCCGAGTGGTATATAGCGCGCCACCTCCAGTTTCCCCACAACCGTGACTAAGCCCACTGCAATGCCTGACTTCAAGGATCCCAACGCCTTCGCTGATCCGCAGGACCCCGCCTTGGTTGCAGAGGCAAAAAGACGCATTCCTGACGCCGTTGATTACCCCTACACCGAGCGTGATGTCATCCTGTACAACCTTGGGATCGGCGCAACGGAGAAGGAGCTTCAGTGGACGTACGAGGGCGACGACGAGTTCTCTGCACTCCCGACGTTCGGTGTCATCCCGCAATTCCATGCCAGTAGTGGCGTGCCTTTGGATTGGTTGCCCAACTTTAACCCAGTGCGTTGTTCACCCCTTTCCAGACGGAACAACTGACTGAACTGTCATTAGGCAAAACTGCTACATGGGGAGCAATACTTGAGTATCAAGGCACCCATTCCGACTTCCGGCGAGCTCGTCAGTGTCGCCAGACTGCTGGAAGTACTGGACAAGGGCAAGGCTGCGGCTGTCACGACTGTAGTCGAGACTAGAGACCGGAAGACCAGCAAACTTATCTTCGAGAACCAGTCAACTGTGTTTATTCGTGGAGCTGGTGGATTTGGAGGCAAGCGTTCTGGCCAAGGTGCGAGGACTCTTCTGCAATTTTCACGTATCCGATTCAATGGAATCTATGCTACGTACTAGATCGTGGAACCGCTACGGCTGCAAATGCTCCACCGAAACGAGCACCGGATGCGAGTATGGAAGAGAAGACTTCTGCATCGCAGGCAGCGCTCTACAGGTACGCTAACCTGATGCAAACACCAGATGTAACATATCTCAACGTGCTCTGCCTCCACTAGGTTAAGCGGTGACTACAACCCCCTTCATGTGAGTTCTATTGACAATGTCGGCCGGCTTGTGCTACATCATGCTCACCCCATTACAGATCCTTCCTGACTTTGCCGCCATTGGTGGATTCGACCAGCCGATTCTCCATGGGCTTTGTTCGATGGGAATCGCTGGCAAGCATGTCCTGAAGGCCTTTGGAGAATACACGGACATCAAAGTTAGGTAAGTCAATCATGACCTCTCGTAACACTCCACTCTCTCTAAGAGCTTCTGCTTAATGTCAGATTCGCGGGCGTTGTATATCCCGGAGAGACTCTGGTGACAGATATGTGGAAGGAAGGTTCGAAGGTTATCTTCGGTATGTATCAGTTTCTCCTGTCTACTTTGATGACCATTTATGTTCTTTTTGCAGTCGCTAAAGTTAAGGAGCGCGATACCGTCGTTCTGACTTCTGCGGCCGTAACACTGAAGGCAGATCAATCCAAAGCGAAGTTGTAGATACTATGTGTGAACATGTATGCTATCCCAAAAAATGATGATATCCTTGCTGTCTCTAGAAGTAAATCTGTGTAGCAACTATCTGCGAAGGTCGACATTATACGTAAACGGAAAGGACGTAGAGGTATCGTTGCTGCTGGAATAAGTGTAAGGGCTACAGTGCTCCAAAAATATGTCTATGGCTGAGTCCGCAGAGTTGGCAGACCATAGAGGGGCATGACCAAACATGAACAGGATATAATGATAGGCATTAAATGTGTGCTACCGGCTCAATCCACCATCAGGCTGTCTACTCACGAGCACTGGGGTAAAATATTCAGATCTGGGGCGCCTGGGTAGAACCTATACAATCAAAAAACAAGTCAGTTATTGTGTTACCCTGCACCATTATGACTGGGCGCACCAAAACGTCACGCCCAGGATAACGTATAGACACATCAATATCATGCCTTCTAGCCAATTTGATTTTCCGTCTTGGACGACGTAATTGACGGTGATGACTGTCCATCAATATGAATAAGCGATGTTGCGTGGACGAGACTCATGTCTTACCTGCGAGGAACAGAACGATGGACTGATACGGGTCAAACAGCAATGTCAGAGGCTTGCCGAGGATCCAGCCTAGGGTGATGATGAAACTAAGCACGGAGGGTACATCAGCCGAATTGCACTACGCCGATATAACACCTTAAACTACTCACGGGATCACGAAAAGTGCGATTTGCTATAGGAGAAGAGCATGAGACCCATACAGACAACATAAATGAAATGTGCTGCTCACGATGCTTGATCCAACAGCCACGCCAAGACTGAGTGTCAGTTTGTCTTTGATGGAAACTGTGACTGCGGTAACATGTTCTATATCACGGCGTTGTGGAGTTCATCAGTTGACTCGACCGAGGGGATGATGATGGAACGTACCGGCTGCGTTTCCCACAATGGGGAGCAAAATGACCCCAACGAACTGTTCGCTGATGTGCGACGTGGTAGTTAAACCATGAATGGAATCAACGAGCCATTCGGCAGTTACGGCAACCAGCTGCGGTGTTTGATTAAACTCGCGCTGTAGACTAGAGGACTAAAGCAATCGCTAAAGTGGACTTACAACGGTAACGACTGCGAGCAAGCCAACGGTCATCCACAAATTAAGTTGAGGAGTTTCGCCCTCCTCTTCCTCGTCTTGTGATATTGCCGCGGGCTCTGGCTGCCCTGTCTCAAGGTCGGCCCGTGAGCTGGCAGGGGAGCTCTGAAGCGGACCATCTCCCATGATGCGTGTGCGACTGTTGATGGTACCAACTCGTGTGGTCGTGCCTGTTGCATGAGTCTGTGTTTCAGATGCGACACCGCCGTTGTCTTCCTCCTTGGATTTCCGGTCCTTCTCTTTGGAGGAGCGCTGGGAATATGGTTGTGATTTGATGACATGCTCTCCCTGGTCATCGTAGAGAGCGGCGTGTGACCAGAGTTGGAAGACTAGGTAAGATCCGTAGACTAAGGGCGGCCCGTAAGCGCATATATCTGGTCAGAGGGGATGCGCGTACTGAACAATAGTATGATGGCAACCTATCAAGACAACATGAGGTCAGTGGATCAGGCGGCCCGGAAGAACACACGCACACCGCGACTCAGCTGCAGGACTTGCTCCCCTTGCTTGAGACCAGGATCCGTGGTTGGTCCGCCTTGGGACAAGGCCAAAATGTATGCCGCGGGAAGCAGCACCGCAATGACGCTGATGGTCAGCAATGAAGAGTTCAATTGCACTGAGCCTAACGGCCATCGGCTTGTTTAATGGATCATGCTTGTGTGAATGTGAGGTACTCACTGACTCCAAACCCCTGCTCAGAGTATCTAGTCCCGCCAGCGAAGAAGCACATGCCCAAGACCAGAACTATAAAGTTGATCGCAGATCAGAATGCCGCCTCGCCAAGAATCTGCCGAGTGCTTGGCGCTTACGCAAATTGGAGAGGATCGAGCCAACGACTGGACAGAGATAGAGATAAGGGGAAGGGGTCATCAGTTTCGAATCGATCATAGAAGCTCAGGCTGCCATTTACAAGCGCCTGCTTCCGGGAAGTAAACAGGGAACTCCACTTACGGGAAGATTGAACGATCGTTAGTTCGCACTTGACCAGTGCGATTATCTAGGCTTCCTGGTGAGTTGGCAAAGCATATCCATCGATAGCGGGCCGCTCACAGCAACGATCAACTCAACACTAGAAAACGGATCAGTGGCGAGTTAGGCAGCCAGTCATGATTCTGCTTACGCATTACCCTGATTGATGGAGATGGAAGATGTCAGCAGAAATTGGATCCTGGCACTGGGCAAAGCATTACCAGAGTTGCATTCAGCAGGCCTGCTAATGTCTGCCCGACTCGCATCGAGAGCTCATCGGTTGCAAAGGCAAGTAGCTAACAATCAGGACTGACGTCAGTCACATATCAAAGAGATTGGACGCAAGCTTACGCACCTTTGCAAGAGGTATGATTGCAAGGAAAGAAACTGCGGCCAAGTGGGTATGGGAGGTGACAAAAGTAGGTGGGTACTTACAGACGAAAACGAGTGTATGCTGATCTTCCATCGCAAAATTTAGTGCCCACTGGGTTCACCAGTGAGCATACAAGCGAGTCAATACAAGGGGGAGACGCACTGATATTGGAATAAACACCAAGAGAATGTTTAACCCTGTAACGTGCGGAATGAGTGGCAGAAAACACGCATATAGCGAATGGTACACACAAGATGCTAGAATGATGGATCTAAGGCTGCGCCACGCTGAGGGTGCTGGGCCAATTGGCCTCTCTGGGGTTAGCATAATAGTGGCGGCCCGAATGAGGTTTCTTGATGTGGTGCGAGACATGGATAGGTCGTTCTCTTTTCTACTACGCAGGCTGCTGTGTCCTTTGGGTGCATGTGGTGTCCCATTTGAAGCTATTGGTTCGCCATTTGAAGGGCTACCATTCTGTGTGGCTTCTATTTCCACTGCTCTGGCTGTAAACTTGCGTTAGCCGACTTCTGTCAATGCTTCTGAGACAGCTGCATACGGGACATAACCTGAGGTGAGCTATAATGCGAGAAATTCCAGTACTGCCACACAGAAGAACGAACAGGCTTGACTCACTGGACGGTAGCTGGAAGCGACGACGACGGCGAGAAGGAGAAGGTAGAAACGTGGGCACAACCAGCTCTGCCATTTATATGAAAGGTTCAACAGATGATGCTCTATCTAAATTTAGCTCAACAGCCTCGCCGTATCAACAAAGGCCTTCCGTCACACATTGTGCCATCTCGTTCTCACGCGGCAACTCCACACTGCAATGACATACCTGCGCAGCGCCGGTGAGCTAACCAACGAAACTGCCTGGCGCGCGAGCATCCACCGCCATATGTCGGTGCTCTGCGACAGTGTGGGCACACTTCGGAGCCGATGTCATGTATGACGGGTGAAATGGTCAACGATCAAATAGGATTAAGTCAGCTCAAGGAATAACACGAGAAACTAGTAGAGAATGCATTCAATTAAGCACGATGTCAAGTGGAAAGCAACGACGATACGAATGGTATGGTAGAGCAGAGCAAGCAGGAATTTTTGTGTACAGAGCAATTGAGGAGTGGGGGGATATGAGAGATAAAGCGCAGTCCATGATATGCAAATACCGACAATAGGATTGACAGGAAACGCCATCAACCTTGATACGCGAACGAGACTGCGCCGTAGAGACCATCTTCGCGTCCTAGCATGCCGTGGCCATGTAAGATCTATTCGTTTGACAAATTTTGCATCAGATCACGGCGCACAGATCAAAGGAGAAAGACGCTCACCTCCATTTTCCTAGCATGCCAGCCAACGCCGCTGCTGACGTTGCCATTCGCTTCGGATAATTTTTCCATCTCCACTCTCAACGGATGGCTTTCAGGCAGATCACGGCGCAAGAAACTGCCTCTGCTCTCGGAGACCCAACCGCTGGCAGTATCCACATACCAACCCCTCCCACCCTTGCTACGGACAATTTTCCAAGCTCCGGCACCGGCACCAACTCCGCCTAGCAGTGGCATTGACAATTCAATGACACGGAGTCTAGTTGGAGGAGAACGCGGGGGCCTATATTCGCCGGTTAGGTTGAGGGAGAATGGCGGAGTGCAAAGCGGGCGGATGAGCTGGGAGTGCAAAGCAACCGATGATTGACGGGCAGAGCCCCGTGGGGCACCGTTAGCCGGAGTTCCAGGACGAAGACCGCAGTCTAGCTCCGGAGATGTTCCAACAAGCGTGAGGATCTCAACGTTCTTGCCCTTCGCCTCAATAAACTCAACGACAGCCTTGAGCTCCAAGTCGGGGATGTAAGACAGCCCAAGAGAGCGAAGACTGGGTTGAGAAAGGAAGGAGTCACGTAATATCTCTCGAGTCAGAGGAGAGCTCGACAGGTCAAGGTACACCAGTTCACCGCTTGAGAAGCAAGGAGCCAGTGCTACAATGTCCCGGAGGTCATCCTGGGTCAGAGGCGAGGTGAACGTCATATCCCCATAGAGGTTGAGCTGGGTGAGTTGGAATGTGACAGGGGAATTGATGAGGAAGTGCTTGAGGGATTCACTGGTGAGTCTAGTGCAGCGCGCCAGAGCCAACGACCTCAAACGGACGGTGGGAGAAGCCCCAAGTGCCTCGAGCAACTCAGGTGTCGCACGTGTGCCAGAAAGATCCAAGTCAGTAAGTGATGGGAAAGACAATACGAGAGGGGTAAGAATGTTGGACAGAATAGACTTTACACCACGAAGCCCAAGACGAAGGAGACCTGGGAAAATCAAGGGCTCTCCTTGGAGGTTGGCAGGCGATTGGCCCGTAAGGTCCGGTTGCGTGATCAGGTGTGTGTTGACGAATTCAGTGAGAGAGTTGACGAAAACGGCACTGACACAGCCAGTGAGATCAATGGCCTCCAGTTCGCGGCACTCGCGCCTTCGCTCGCGATCATCGTCTTCAGTCTCATTTGCATCAGAGATGGCGAGATCGCGACCGCGAGACGGACGGCCCCGACCACGAGATGGGGCTCCGCGGAGGAACAGTTCCTTCAATACAGACAAAGTTAACGCGCCATCCCTGGCAAGGAGTCAGAATGACTCGTAAAGTTAGGAACGTAAAGAACGTACATGTATTCAGTGGCGCCGAATGCGATGAGGTTCGGGCATTCCTGATTTCCTTTCAGCACAAAGTTTGCATATGATGGTAAGCATGAGCATACCTTGAGCACGGCTTCGACGCGATCTCCGGTGACAAAGCGAGAATTGACGCCCTCGTCAATGGACCTTCTAATGCCGATGGTCCGGAAGTGATTAAAGTCGAGGTGACGCACAAACCGACCAGGACGGGGGTCGTTGACAATAGGAACTAGTTTGGTCCGTGAATACAGCGGAGCACTAGGATGAAGTAGCTACTCACCATAAACGCCAGCATCGCGCCTGTCCAAAAAATCTTGGATGGCGTCGCTGATTGACCGCATGATCTTCCATCGAGCCGGGCTCTTGCTCTTCTGGCGGAGGCGTCTCGGACTGGGGTCACGAGAGACAATGGGTGAAAGTAGCTCCGGAGGTATGGAGCTGTCCGGCTCCGTTAGGGTTTCGAGAAGTGACTCCTCCAACTTCGAAGTCGACTCCATGTCCATAGAGGGTAAGGAGGCGCGGGAAGCTAGGGCGGCGGCCTTGATGGTATTCCCGACCGCTACCTCGACCTGGCCCTCATCATAATCCCAAGCGATTTCTTCGACGAGCGCCAGCCAGCTCCGCGGCAGACGCACTTCGAGCTTGCGCCAAAGCCAGGGCTTCGCTGCAGCATACCAAGCGTGATTGACGAGACAGAGAGAAGCCAGAGTCCTTCTGCTCACCGCCTCAGGCCAATTACCAGGAGGCAGAGCCGACGGTAGAGCTGTCGGAATGCCACTTTGGGAGGTAATCAGCGGATCGAGAGACGATGGGTAGGCGGGGAGGCATGCAGAATATACATGGGCGCAGACGGCAAAGAGAAGTTCTGGTGGATGGTAAGGCTGAGTAGCAGACATTTGGTGACGGGGAGTCAGGGAGTCGGTCTCTTGACCCGGAACGGGTCTTTATAGTCCGCAACATTGAAGAACAAGTGAAGTCACGTGTGCGATCGCCGAAATGTGGGGAACCAAGAGAAGCCAAACAGACACAAATCAGGGTCAGCTCGCGAACCTCGAACGTTCCGAAGTTTCTAAACATATCCGATTTCCAGTCATGATACTCATCTCAGCTGCATGCCGAAAGCATAACCGTGAGTTCTTTGCCAGTTTCTTGCGCTTATATAGCAACCTCTTCTTTACTTCCTTCTATACTTAGCCGTGCTCCTGAGGTCTGATTTTCGGATTTGAGCTTACCCTCCATGCCCGTGGCGAGATCCGACCAGAAAAATATTCTTACGTACATGTGATCGCGGCATCGCTAGTTCTCGCCCGGTTTTACTTTTCGAGGGTCAACTCGGATGGTGATGCGATGGCCTTGTTCAATTATCGCGACACATGACGATTTCCAAGACCTATTCATCGTTGGCGACATGATGCCATTACACCAGGCGTCGTACATCATGGACGTCTTTTAGGCTCCGGCCACGCTGCATTTGGGATTTCGGAAGAAATGGAGAAATAGACGGTCACTCGTTATTACCTGTTTCCTTGATCCTTGGCCACAGGAACTGCACCAGGTTCACCGTTCAGGGAAGCACAACCCAAAATCTCTGCCTCGAGACAAGGTCCAGTTCCTAGTCGCGCACGGCGAAGGACGCTTGTCTGGACCAAAATTCCCCCAATAATTCGCTCTGTCACGTTTGTCGGAAGCTCTGCTCCCATCCCACACCCAGTTAAACAGCGATTGGTCGCTTTACGGCAACACGTACACACAAGAGTTCAAGAAAAGAACGTTCCTCATGGTACTTTAGCCTTGTTGCTGATGGCTGGCATATTCTGAACGTGTATGGATGTCTTTTTAATCTCGGTGACTGTCGCTATCCTTCAGTATTTTTGTACGGCATTCGCCATCAGCACTTCTCGATCTGCTGCACCCTCCCAGTGCTCTGGTTACTTCGCGATTCGTCAGCCCAATCGCGCAACGCACCTGTCCCCTACGGTACTCCGTTTCTGCTCAGTGCTACCGTCGATGGATCTAGTTGCTGGGAAGTAGTTTCTATTTCAATATACTGTGATTCTCATACTTCTCATACCGCCAGCTCTTCTGAAAAAAGGCGCATGGTTCCGTGTCGCTTGCGTGACATTGCGCACATCCTCTATGACCGCAAGGTGCCTGCAATAGAGGCAGGTGTGGGGGCAACTTCTGCACTACACATTCGCTGTCTTCCACCGTGCTTAAGATCCGTTACATCATGATCGGTCGCCTTGACCTCGCACAATACCCCATTCAATTTCAATGTCATCGTATGTCGCAGTCCACCTGACTTATCCCTTCGGCCACAACATGGACCGAGTTCAATTTTTAGCACCCAGAGCCATGCTTGCTAATGAATTCTTCTTTTCCCGCCGGCTGCAAGCGCGGGCCACCCTACCTTCACATACGCGCAGCTTCTCCCCTTTGGTACTCGGCAAGCCATTATGAAACTGCAGTTTGACCGAGATCGACAGCGCTGTGACTAACAGCAACCCCTTAGGAATGCGAATGTCCGTGATTCTACCCATGTTGTATGGGCGTCGTGATGCCTGGCCTTCTGCAAGTTCTTGCTGCGCTGATTAGCCGTCGATGCTTTCATGGAACCTTCTTGCTCTTTGCAACCGTGATCGCATGGGCTATTCTAGTTACATGGAAGCGCGCGACAGACATGCCTGCCCAAATGATTATGCCTTGCTCCCATCTTGTCAGTCCTGGTTTCTTCCCTCCCCCTTCTCTGTGCTCTTCCACCGTTTGCGAACCCAAGATGCTTTTCAGCCAGCCTTCGCCATAATTTGGGCGGTTCCAGAATGCCTACTTCTTTAGTCTCGCTATTACTTTGCATCCATTGGACGCGCGGTGGTCGCCAGCTTCCCTTCCCCATTGATACTCTGTTTGACGTTATCTCTTACCTCTGCTGACGACAATGCGAACGCATGCTGTCGGACCATCGTCGCCCTTTCCATCCCGCCGTAGGCGCTTAAAGCTGGCCGTTGGCCTTAGGGACTACCCCTCCAAGCCAACACGACTCTCGCCAGTAATCCGGTTACTCAACTAATGTGTGTGGTCATCCGCGCGGTGATTCGCGTCACCCGATCTGTATGTGCCAGAAAGAGGACCTTGTCAGTCCGAGGCTCTCTCCAGTTTCCTCGTAGATGCTGCATTTCGCGGCCCTGCACCTTCCCTTTATTGCCACCATTAATATAACCATTCCAAAGTATATGGAGTCCCTGCAGTCACCGCACAACCATTCAAATTTCACCTGCGTGGATCGTTGTTTGACAAACTAAGAACTTTGTCCTGCGTCAAGGATGGATTCTGCTAACCACATCGACAAGACCGTCGCATGTATCACATCTGTAGTGGGCCGAACTTACAAAGGTGGGTATGGGTCCGACGACATGATCGGCCGTAGCTGTGGATGTAACGGACGGATCTCTTCATTACACCGCACCGAGGTACGTGCATACAGTTGTCCGCTGAATTAGTGGTTCCCCGTTTGGCTTATGCTACAGGTTTTTACTGCTTTCCGCTTTCGTCGCCTCAATAGCAGGGAAAATGGAGCGATATCGTTAACGTTGCTACAGTCAATCCTCATTCCCGTTCTCAGAGGAGAACCCTGCAACGTCCACCGCCTTCCTTACTTCTTGCAGAACGTAGCTTGATGCCCGTCCCAAAAGTTCCCAAGTCCTATTTATTCTCGTTGTTCGGCCGTTTTCGCTTCCCATAGGTTGCGCTACACACTCTAGTCGCTTACCACCATTGGTCGGAACCCTGCTCATCTTCTTGGTTGTTTATAGAATCCACAGCCCGACGCCTGTGGCGTCATTTGTGCACACTGGGTAAGCTATGTACCCACCTTTCTTCGATGGTTGTGCTATTCATAGGCATGGTGTATTTATATCCTGAGTCTGGTCCCCCAAATTTAGGCATCTATAAATTAAAGTCGACACCCAGATTCCCTAGACTGGGGGCACCGATAGGCGTCTAATTTTGGTTCCTTGTCAACTGGAGCTTCTACCGCAGTTCCTGCGGTTTATACGTATCTCTTCCGTACATAGCACAGGCGTGTATCTATATAACGCTTCGCGATTCTCATATCAGGACATGTGCATTGTATTTACGACATGATGTTCATATGCGTGGTAAGGCGCACGACTAATTCTGGGTGCAGGCTAAAAACGCGTGTAGGATCTTAAAATGTCCATGCGAAGATGAAGACGTAGGGTGATGGCGCAATATTGATCTAACGCGATGACCATTGGCTCGGCACGATAGATTAACACACGGCGTAGCAACAACGAAGCAGAACCATTGATCAAGTAGTTTACACGCTTGGACGTGTGCTGCCCTAGTTGGGTGACACGAGTATAGCACGGCACTGGGGACCGGTTATTTTACCAGGTGTGATTCAAATGGCGCAGGCTCTGGCCGGTAAGAAGCATGTCGCGGGAGTATGGTCGTTGATACAGATTGGGGCCCCAAGCTTTCTGCTCCACGGTTCCCCGGAAGAGTGGGGAATTCGGTTGTTAAGGCCGAAAAGGCGTCATGGTTGGAGCTGATAATATCAGAGCGTCATCAAGCCGATGATGACACGATTGTCATCCTTGGATGACCTACCATGGATGGTAGCTGGCGCCCTGCTGGAGAAGTGGGGAGAGGGTCGTCATCGATAGGATGAACAGATAGAAGGAGTACCGTGCTTAAAATTACGCACGAAGGTCGGACTGAATGATGAACGAAGTATCAATGGCCACGAATAAATAGCGTTGTGACACTGAACTCGAAAATGAAGGATGTCTCGCAAGTATAGAAGGGCGTTTTGCAGCCGAGAATAGCCGAGCTGGGGATATCGGGTGATCGGCACCCCAGCGGGGCGGCAGGCTTTCGCCTGAGAGGGGAGATTTCGAGGTGGTAATTCGGATAAAATCCACGGGATGGAGTAGCGGGGTTGAGCGTAAGGCCAAAGGGTCATCAGGAGAGTTAATAAGTTCACCCGCACCTTGGTCTTCAGCTTAACTTAGCTCCAGGATGAGCTGGGTAAGTCGTCTATAATAGCGTGTCCAAGTTAGAAGAAATGCCGCAAGGCAGCCAGCTGATTCGCGTGCAGCCGTTCGTCACAGGATCGGGGGGCATGTGAACAACCAAAAGGTTGGGCATCCTAACCGCTGTGAGAAGTAGAACATGGTACCCCCACTTTCGTGGGCCGCCGGTATTCTACCTTGTCGCGCGGAAGTCCCACCGGCCGCTGGTACGTGTAGGGCCTCTCACGCACGTCAGGCACTGCTACGGTGCCTATCACCAAGTTGCTGAATGGAGGGAGAGTCGTCTATAACTACATCAAATGTGATGGCCACGACGGCATGAGTACGTACGTTTACTCACGTGGAAGGCTTTGATTTGGGTTGGACTTGGCTGAAAAAAATATCCGAGTCGGTAGAAACTTGAGATGAGACTGTTCAGCATGATCACAAACGTGGTTGATGAGTGAATGATGTAAAGAGTATATGTGGAAAACGGTGGCTGCATTAATTCTTAACATAGAAGTCATACTGACTGTACATCCAGACCATCGAGCCAGCTAGGAAAAGGAGGGAAAAGGTTAAGTAGCTGAGGGTGTTGGGGATGTTTGAGGTATGCTCACAGGCAACAATGAGCGGGCCCAGTAGGCCGCCTGGCAATTTCGTGGTTCTGAAGATTTGCCACTCCGTCCCAAAGTGAAAAAGAGCAATAACGTATGTCAGGAACGTCATATCGTATATTCTGCGGTTCAAATTTTTGAAAACGCGGTCATAAGATGAAAAAGAACAGCCGAACGTTTTGTTGTGTATATGATAAGCAGCATAACCCCGTACGACTGCAGAGGTGAGCGTCCAGACGGCGAAGGTTCTTGCTTGAAGTGGCGTCACTGCGAAAGTGTCAGCGCACGTCCGACGAGGTAATCTCCAAGGCGCACCGGACTCTGGGGCAACACCATTGTACACCCCTCGCGTGAGCTTCAGAGTCGCGAAATTTTGCAGAGAGTTGAAGACTGCAGTAAACGCGACAAGAAGTTGCCACCTCGGCAGCAAGCCAGGTGATTGTGGGAGATCTGTTGACAACGCTGATAGTGAGTCTGATGTTGGGCAGCAAAGGGCCATCTCTGCGCACATTCTGCTAGAAAGCTCAACATGTTCAAGTTTCCGTTGGCTGAGCTGTGGACGCGTCGGTTGGGAAACAAAAAGGGTTAGCGCGCAAAACTTCAGGGCGCGTGGAATGCGTGAGTGCCCTGCCAAACCTTCCCACGGATCCATCACTTCTGAAATAATTTTCCATTTCCAATTCACAGCGCCCTGACCAGGTCTGCTTTCCCTGTCCATCGTTGTCAACGTTGGCCCCAACCGTTCGTCGATGTCCCAGCCGTCACTTGCCACGGCGGAGGGCCCCTTCGACAGAGCCCCTTCTATCCGATCCGTCGCCAGCGCGTCCAGCTTAACCCGTCGTTCAAGAATCCGTGCTCGGTCAAGGACGGTGACTGGGAGTGGGCCAGGACCTTCAGCCCAACGACCGGATGAAGAAATTCGCAAATCCGAACATCTTACCTCTGGTCAAGGTCAGTCGCAGCACTCAGCGTCGTCGGTAACCTCCAGTCCCACTATGAATGTTCGTTCAGTTGCGGGGACACATCTCACAGGAGGAGAGGTGGCAGAAACGGGGAGTTCGCAAATGCAGCACGAGGAGGACAATACTTTGGTAGTGTCAGAGCAGCCCCAAATGCAGATGGAGAATGCGGTTGGTTTGTCCAAGGCCAAACTGGTGCGACGCTCTTTTCTTTCGAAATGTTGCGTTGGATTTGACAAGTCATTACTTACTGTTGCTAGCATAAGGCAGCTGCTCAGGCAGCAGCACTGAGTCGCATCGACACGGCAGCTAAGCCACCCCCTTCTGCGTTCTCAAGGGTGCCAATCACACCCCGCGATGCTTCGAACATTAGGGATTCAATAAACTCTGTTGGCACTCGCATCTCGACGACGTCATCCTCACTTTATCCTCCTTCTACTTCTACCGCGTCCGGCACCGAATCTCCCCCATCCCCCCGTTCGTTGGCGGAACAAATTGAGGACCACGCCATCTCTTCGTATGACCCAGAAGTCGACGAAGAAGCTCACGCGTTCGACGGCGACGACGTCTCGTACAGACTCCGGCTACTCGTAAAAAACAGCTATTTCCTCCCTCCTGCGCACGCGAAACCTACTCCTTCTGACTTTGCTACCGCGCAGCCTGTGCAAAAGAAACCTGCGCGGAGTGTGACCCCCACTTTCTTAGACCTCTTCCGAGTGGGAAAAAGCAAGTCAAAACCACCGAGTCCCGATGCTAATTTTCCACCGGACCCTCGTGCGCCAGTTCTTCGGACTACAGGAGAATCGGTGACGCTAGGAGCATATCCGTCCCGCCACAATCCCCGGTCTAATCCTGCGTCACCATTACGCTCGCCTCTGTCTGGACATAAACCACCAGACCTCTCTGCTAGGGTCGTCGTCGTACGCGAAAAGATGCAAGACCTCGCAACAGCTGCGAAACAATCTGAGCAGGAGATGAAAACAAGGGGTGTCCGAAGGGAGGAAGCGCCACAGCCTGTTAAAGTGAACTTGGTTGATGTTATTGATCCCACGGATGTTGTTGACCTTCCTCCACCGTCGAACAAGTTCGGGTTTGCCGCCCAGGCTTCGGCCTTGCATGGTCTCGGAGTTCAGGACTCCATAGGCGCTGCCGCCTTGGCGGACAGTTTACCACCTCCCATGAGCCCTGACACTTCCATGGATACAGAGGATCGAAACTGGAGGAAGGCGCTTCTCCATGCTGCTGTGGGACATTCACTGGATAACACACCCGATGTCTCAACACTCTCCATGTCCCCCGAGCCAGTAGCATCCCCATGGCCGCGCAGTCCAGTCGCCTCCCCTTCTGTCAGCCGAACTCAGTCCCCTTCTGCCAAGCGTGTTTTGGGCCAGCGTATCGTCAGCCAGCCCTTGATCGAGGTTCACGACGAACCCCTTGACTCTCCTGAGCAAGAGTCGACGCCACGTAAAGAGCCTCCTCCCCCGCTTGACCTACCAGCGTCTCGACGATCCAGCTACTTTCCTATGCGGGCTGATACTCCGGCTGGGCCGCAGACGCCATTGGCGCCCCCTCCGCGCAGATACATCATCAATCCCCTCTACTCGCTCTCACAGACCGATTTAGCCACCTCAGAATCGACTCCCCGGGAGCAGGCTACTTCTCAGGACGCCAATCACACCATTGACATCAGGAGTACTTTGTCGTCGCCTGAGCTTTCAGATACTTACGAGTCTGCTCGTTTGATGGTTATGACTCCACCTCCAGCTGCTCATTTGAGTACCTATTCGGGGTCGTCCATATTTGCTGTACGACCGCAAGCCGTTGCTGCGAATCAAGCAGCATCTAGCTCTACTGCGAGCAGTGTGATCAATACCGAAACTGCTGAATCGCATTACTCTGACGATGACCAGGACGATGACCACTCCCTACGAGTTTCTACGGTTTTGTCTGCTCCTACCGAAGGCCGTCCTTCACTCTCCGTGTCCGAATATTCTCAGCCCTCCCCTACTGTATCTGCTTTCCAGGATGCTTTGACTGTTGACGACTATCAATCGGCCGTTTCGTCTCTCAATCATCCGTGGCGAAGTAGCGAGGACCATTACGCTGCATCGATGGCCAGGGATAGCCCTGCACCTAGGTACTCTACCATGTCACCCCCACCACGGACTTCCTCATCTTTAGCACCCTACCCTCTTTCTCCTCCACCACGCTCCTTATATCAAGCCATGAACATGGCGCTACCTGTCCAACAGCAGTCATTCCTTGATTTAGGGGAACCTTCCCCTGCCACTACCTCAGAAGCTGTAATGCATCCTACCGCTTCTCGTCCTCCACCGCCGGAAATCCTTGCGCCCGAACCAATTACTCCCCCATTCCCCATTGCGGAGCGTCGTGGCAATCCCGCGTCGACTCCGCTAACATTGAGTATCCCTGATGAGCACATTCCTGTCTCGATACATTCTGCACCCGCTCCCTCATCTCCCACCTCGTTTTTTGATAGTATACAGGCTCAACCTAATGCTATGGATGACCTGGAGTCATCTTCTGATGAGGAGAGCGAAGACGATGAGGAGGAGGAGGAGGAGGAGGAAGATGATACTAGTGGGCATGTGCCTACTAGCTTGTACACCGATACCCGGACCCGTACGATATCAACTATGACGGCGAGACCTCCGGCCAGGCCATCGCTGATGCGCTTGGGTAACCACTCTTCACCACACATCGCCAGATCTATGGAAGACCGACCGGCGCTACCGACCGGCAACGTTCTTTCCAGAAAACCTGTCTCGAATGTCCCTCCCCGGACGCCATTCTTCAAATCCAGCAAGAACGTCATCCCTACGGCTACATACGATTCCTTCCAGCACAATACGACGGGTTCTGCGGAGGATCCAGGTAATCGACGACGACCAGCGACGGCGGATCAACCTATGAACTCGTGGCAAGCGAGCCAGGTAGAGTCGTCGAAGAGATTGGAGGGTATGTTGAAACAGCATATGAAGGCGGAGAAGGATGTCATCAAACGTATAGCTTCAAGTCTTCATTCCAATACTGCGGGCACAAGTAGCAAACCATGAACACTCTTCTGCTTCAGCTGTATATACACGATTTCATTTATACCTAGGATTATTCAGTTACTTATTACATACATTGTGCACGATATACCCTTCGCTGTACCATATCCCCTTTACCAATGTCAATGAACAAGGCCTACCGATGCCGCTCAAGTACTGCTTCTCGAACGTGAACGTCGGGCGCTGGCCAGCTGAGAGTCACTGGAGGAGTTGAAGTGGGACTGGGAACGGGCTCGGATTTAGAAGCTGCATGTTTTGGGGACACGTGCCCTGCGTCGCCTCCAGCATAATTGCCCAAGTGCATCTCCCAATGCATTCTCGGTTCTTGTGTTCTGACTCTCAGGCTCCATCATTGCGCTTCACTCCAGCACGCAATGGACAGATATCTGGGCCACCAACCTCACTCGTATTCATGGCACCAGGTTCGTCTGCTTCCCAATGACGAGTTGTTGAGCTGAGCTCTAACCCCTCTGAAACAGTCGCATGATCAGGTATATCTCTCACTCTGGCTGTTGCTGCGGGAAGTCTCGTTTCTGATGAAGCTACTGTGTGGTGCAGGCAACGGTGCTGCTGTTGGTTCCTTACGATACCCAGGATGAGGATATGGTTGTGAGTCATTCTGGTCCTCGCAGTCTGAGGCACCCAGTCACACAAATCACAAAGGTCGTCATCGAGAGGGACTATATTGTAGCAGGAGTTCGGGGCCAACCACCGTCACTGAAGGTCCGTTATCTGATTATTGCACATTTGCCACTGCTGAACGGAAAGCGCAGGGCAAGGTCTACGCTGGAGTGGACACAACAAACTCCGTCTGGATGCTCGAGCCTCGGCCTTCAAGGCTGTCGGCCCGAGAGCGTACTACTTCATCCATCTCGACAACGACTTCCTCAACCCAGTCTTCTTATGCCTTGGTCTCGGACCCCGAGATCTCGAGCAGTTTCGCCGCCTCGCTAGATAGCGTCCAAATCTCCGACGTCGAAGAATTCACCATCTCTCCAGCACCACGCTCACCGACGCTTTCGTCAGCAGACGAACGATCATCCTCGCCTCAAAGACGACACTATTCTCTTCGTGGCACGTCTCGATCAGTGTCGCCTGGGCATGTATTGCGGAGTATGGCGTCATCTTACTCCTCTCTGGACTCCCTCCATTCCGCGCATTCGGGAAGATTGTTGACCATACATCTGGAAAAACAACAGCCCATCATTTGGCCGTCGTTGATTGTAGGGCCAGTGCCCGAGTCAGTCTCTCCCTTATTGACGGACACTGTTGTCTTCGACATGAGTCATGAACTTGAACATCAGTACAATATGGATCCCACGAGCTTGGTGCTCATTGCGCTAGAATTGTACGATATTCGCAAGGACAGGGAAGAGGCATTCGAATATTTCGTGTATGTAATTCGGAATCTCCCTTCATGAAATTGTTTGTACTCACATTCGGTCTAGCCGTGCTTGGCACCAGGCTCATTTACCGTCGGCTACTGTTCGACTTGTGAACAATTACGTCCCTCTACAAGCATCATTTGATCTCCCCATACCGGCGGAGCAAGCCGAACGTGGGTCAGCAACGTACCAGATACAGTGTATCGGTGGTGCTGAAGGTCTTGCCCGATTGTATGTGGAGGCTGGACTTCTGCACCTTGAGGGTACTGCATCAACTGTCCTATCGACCTCACATTCAAGTTTGTCCTCACTCCGGGTGCCCCAAGAACCTCAATACAGCGAAACGAGCGCAGATGCTTGGAGGCGCGACCGTGACATAGCATCCAGATACTTTGAGCGCGCGAGAAACCTCGATTCAACCCTGGACATCCCCTCCCTTCCCTCGGATGCCGTCCCACTACCGCGAGCCTCCGCTGCCGCCGAAGAGCTGCTCATGCCTTCCTTGTACTTACATTCGGACGTTTCAAATAGCAGGCAATCCTCGTCGCCGCCTACGGACGCCGACACTCCTGTCATTCGCAGACGGAGAAAAGAAGAGAATGAGGATTCACTGTTTGATTCTGACCCAGATGCGAAGGTTGATGAGATTGATAATACCTGGTACTTGTATATACCTGGACTGGTCGGCGCTGGTACAGCTTTATTGGTTGTGGGAGTTGTCGGTGCGCTGAGCTTTTCGACGTGGAGGAGAAATCAAGGATCTTAGAAGGGATCATCTAGCTGTCTCCCTGGACCCGCCTGGAATCGTGTTTGTCTTCTCGTTGCATAATCTATTTCTCTACGTATCATAACCAGAGGCTCTTCGTAACCTTGAATCGCTCTTGAGCGGTTCATGAGATGGTCTGATCAAGCCAGAGAGCCCGACCAAGGTGTATTCGATGATAGACGTGAGTAGCGAGTGTCATATAATTATTTACGTCCCTAAGAGAAACAGGGGCTCACGCTTGCCCAGCGCTTGCTTCCTCATCATATTCGACGATGAAGTTTTGGTCGACTCCGTTTCTACGAAGCGATTTCGTTGAGCATTCTGGGGGGAAGAAACACGCACTTATCATTCTCAACCAGCCATTTTCTCTGACCTTATTACGCCAACTGTGGCGAGTCTGTGACTGGCGTTGTTGCGCCGATGGGGCTGCAAATCGCCTACACGACATCCACGACTTAGCGGGGTCTCGCGAAGCGTATGTCCTCGTAGAGAACTTGGGCTGATCCGTTTATAGGCAACTGTAGATCTTCATAGCTTTTTACCGAACCTGATCAAAGGAGACTTCGACTCCGCACGACCAGATGTGCTGGAGTACTATTCCTCCAAGGTGCGCTCATTGCACTTCCGCAGTGCCACTTGACAGATGGACGTTGGATTTAGGGCGTGCCGGTTGTGCGAGACCATGATCAGGAGAGCACCGATCTAATGAAGTGCGTTTCAGCGCTCGCTGAACTGGAGGCTCAAGCCAACTGTCGTGTAGGCTTCTCCTGCCTGCTCTACATCCATTTGGCTGAAAGAAGCCAGTACACCCTCATCATCCTAGGCGGACTTTCCGGCCGGCTTGATCAGACGATCCATACGCTCTCCTACATACACAAACTCCGCAAGATAAGGGAGGAAGTTTTTGTCGTAACGGATGATAGTGTGGGCTGGGTCCTTGATTCGGTGCGTCTCTTGTTTCACCGTGTGTTCGCCATTCTTACGCATTACAGGGCGAACATACGATTGATGTCGACCATGACGTTCTTGGCCCGACCTGCGGACTTCTGCCTATCGGAATCGAGGGAACCATCTTGTCCACCAGAGGGCTTCGGTGGGACCTCAGTTCGTTTGCTTATTTCCTTGTCCTTGCTACCTTCTGACCAGGGTTTTATTCTTCCAGCCAATGCGCCATCATCTTTCGATGGCTTAGTTTCCACATCTAATCATCTGGTTCCGGCACACGACCAAGTCTGGGTCAAGACATCGAAACCTATAATGTGGACTGCAGAAATAAAGCAAGTAGGAGCACCTTGACAGTGGTGACACATTCTTAGAGCGCTTGAATCACAGCCTCAGATGAAACTGTAGCCCGTATAATCTGGTCGTTTCTCGTCTAATCATTACCCTGCGATGCATCAGTCTCCCATCGATACAGGTGCCACTGAGGGGCTCTCTCTGCAGAAACTCTTCAACTTTCAGTCATCTGTCATTCACGGAGGTCTGCGCATAATCAACAAGGCTTCCGATTGCCGCACTCAATCCCTTGACGACTACCGCACTGTCAACAATGTTGAAAGTCAGCGAGGGGATGTCGGTTGGTTTCGCATTTCTACTCGGTTATTTCTACTCAGTTATCCGCCCCGCAACTTGAACTCGCAAAGATCGCGGAAGTTTCCATTCAAGCAGCATAACTTCTGTGGCTTCGCTGCCGACGGACCGCTTGATCAATGTTTACTTCCGTTCGTTTTAGATCTTCGTATCTGTTGGCTCAAGGTTTGGCCTGCCAGGCGTCACGATCCAGTCGTGTTGATATGACCCTGTAGACTCCGCTACCGAGATGCATATCCCCACACACATATGTATGCCTCATCACTCACATAGAACATGGGCCCAAGTATTCCCAACCCCTCGCTCCAATTGTCATCCTTGCTGTATTACATGGGCCGTTGACGTATAAATACCATACACTACGGCTTAAACATGGACAAAAGCTTCACTAGTTGAGCTGCGCCTTACTCGAGGGAACTTTGGATCCAGTGTTTTGACAGATCAGCCCAGGGAACAAATTTGGGAAATTGGCAGTCACAGTAGGCTGTTTGTCTGACTCTTAGTTGAAATATATTCCGTTCTTACGTCCGGTGACAGACCAGCAACGGTCCGCATCAATGGCGTGGTACGCAAGCCCCTGAGTGACCCTACAACGAAAGGAGCCGGTAGCTAAGCGCCGACCGAGGCGCCCGCTCGTCAACTTTCTCAACTCGTTGAACCACCTGGAGTCCTGGACATGATCAGTGTCGGCACAATTCATCATAAATCCTTATTTTGCACAAACGAGCGTCGAAGGAAGCAGCGTGGACCTGCCGGCGAGTCGTCGCCCCCACTCAGAACGATGTCAGCCTCATCCGGTCCCGAAATATCCATGTCAGCCTCCCGCGGGTTGTATATATGGAACGCCTTGCCCGCCACCTGCCTTTCTTTCCTCACTTCGAACTAGCATCTGCTCAACTGAAGTACTTCAAAGCTCAAAGCTTATTTCTACGTCTATCGTAATGATCGCTGTTATGGACGTCCTCAACGTCATCTTCTTTACCCTCTTTTTCCTCTCGACCCTCAACAGGGTTGGCATTCTACCGGTCGAGGTCGTCGTTGTAGGTGACCGCACTTTCTGTGTTGTCATCCGCATCAATTCTATCGCGGCTGCTTCGGTGGTGCACACGATGAAAGATGTACTGGCTGTCGTGCTTCGTTTCCTCTTCGACGCCGCCATCATCGTCGTGTCCATAGTTCTACTTTGGATCCTCGAGTCAGCCGCCTCCTCCGGCTGTTTGGCAATGGTTCTTTACTCCGGGCCTGGTCCACTGGTATTGGCATCTCCACCTGCGACATCGAACTCCTTTACCCTGGTGCGATACGTCAAGGCCTCTCTATCAAACTCCTCCGACAAGTCAGCCTCTACATGCCGTGCGCTTGTCCTGTACACTGGCCGCCGCACCTTCCGACCCAGCACTATCTGTCTCCCGATGAAACCTCTCTTGGTCATTACAGCTACCGAGGATGAAATCTCATTACCAAGTCTCGTGCTCAACGCGTCCGTCTCCACTGCTCCATCTTCGCCATACCCCGCTACTCCCAAGCTTTTGAGCAGTCTCCGGCTTTCTGGCCTCGAGTTCACTGGAAAGCAAGCATGCGATATTGCTTCGACGTCCTCGTCTCTGCCCTCCTCGCCCACGATCCGCCAACTCAAGGCTTCACCATCACCGGTGCCAAGGAACGCGTCATTGCGATGCTCATTAACGACAACGGCCGCTCCAAGTTCTCCGACTTCCCAATCAACAGTCTCGTTGTGGAACGACAACTTGGCCAAGGAGGTTTCGGCACTGTTCTGCTTACGCGGCATCCGAGGTCGGGCAAGAAGTTTGCAGTGAAGAGAATTGAAAAGCACGAGGACCCTCATATGGCGGCCGTTCAAAGGCGATATCTACGGAACGAGATAGAGGCCCAGTCTACGCTGTCGAAGCACTATTCCTTCTTTGTTGAATTGATGGGGGCGTATCAAACCCGTACTCATTATTACCTCATCATGGTCAGTGCCCTTGCGTCTGCCTCTCGTTGTCGCATTTGCTGAACATTGAGTAGCCTTTTTGTGAAGGGGGCGATCTGGAGGGATGGCTGCAACGGGAAAGGCGATTTTCAGTTGAAAGGACTGTGGTTGTTGTCGCCCAAATTGTAAGCACTCCATCCTTGGTTCTCCCAGTTCTACTGTTAAATACCTTGCTTCTAGGTTCATATGATCAGCCTGATGTCTGAACAAGGTATCTTGCACCGAGATCTGAAGCCTGCCAACATCCTTGTCGACTGTGATGGCTATGTACGTGCGTCCGACTTTGGCCTTTGCCACCGCTATGCATGCGTTCCCCCACGGCGCGACTTGTACGAGAACAAATTTTTCGAATTGACTGAAGGTGTCGGCACTCCGGCATACGGCCCACCAGAGATGATCCTTGGCCGCGCATACAACCGATGGGTGGATTTATATTCACTTGGTATCATGACGTACGAAATGCTGACTGGCGAGGTAAGTTCCTCACCATGTTGCCAGCGCCTCCCGTCTGATGTTTGATTCCTAGTGGCCAGACCGAGACATCTTGGAGACAGCATCGTGCGACATCGCTTGCCATCCTGACCTCGACAACATCCATCCCGACCATATGCAATACCTTGACTTCGACGCCTTGGACTTCATCAAGACACTCCTTTACGACCCGTCTGGGCCCTATCGACGCACAACCATCTCTCGTATCAAGGCACACCCTTTCCTTCGCGATGCGTAAGTCCATCCTGACTCCCCTCTTTGGATCGTAGTGGCTGACTTGTTCTTGTGTAGGCCGTGGCACGAAATTGAGAATAACCTGCCGTTCCGAGCGATGTAGAGTAGTGCTCACACTCAAATACGATCTTGTATACCCTATCATTTACGCATGCTTACTATTTCCTTATGCTTACCCATTATCTATGCCTGCCTTTTTATCTCTAACTCACTGTCTCTGTAACTTATACATATTTATCATTCATTCTCCTGTCTCCAACCTTGTGAGAGTTTGACCAGACCTTCAATGAGCTCCAGCGACATGGAGTGTAGTCACCTGCTGTTCATTCAAACGATATTGTGTCTGCTCAGGTGCAACAGTGGGTACTGCAGCCCGATTGCCCACTTAGCCAATGCTGTGGTCAATTTCATTGCGGTCATGCTGTCATTCAGTCAAGAGCTTTGCACCATTTGCCGTCACTTGTCATGTCGTTGTTGGTCTTTGTCGGCGGTCAGTCTCCTTTCTCTCGGACCCTGACCCCTGAGGCCTGTCGGCTCGTCCTCAGCCCACTCGACTCGGCAAGTGCCTTCATTAAGTCACGGTCCTTCGGATGGGTAATGCCCAAGTAATTTCTCAGGATTTCTGACAGATGAGCCGTTTGCATCTACCCGGGTGCGGATAATGGTATGCAGCGGGGATTGGTGGTCCAATTTAAGTTGGTGAACGAGCATGAGGCTTGTTCAAAAGACGGTATCAAGCAGCTACGGTGTTTGTGGTTGAGTTGCGTGCTGACCTAGACATGTCATAGCAATCTCGGCGGCGTAAATATAGCCAACCGAGGTCTAGGTCGGACTCGGGCTATGACCAACCTCCGCGTTCCGAATACCTACTCCCTGCATGGCGGAGCGGTAAGCCCGGGTCCGACACGGGGGATGTAAAGCTACGAGTGACGAATCAAAATTGAATATGCGCGCGAAGCGGGAATACGTCAGATGTCGAGTGTCATCTACTTAATCGTTTGAATAGTGTTGGTAAAGTGATGAGTGAGCCAGTACGCGTAGCCATCGGGAATAATGTCATGGTCAATGTAAATAAGACTTGGAACTCTTGGTCATACGCCGCCACCAGCTCCGGATCGGACATGACTACTGGTTTCAAGGTTGCGGCGCACATCGGTTGCTACGCCGACTGACCTATGATACTGCTTGCATATTTTAGGCTACTGTGGGACAGATCTGGGGTGAGTTTATCTATAGGATGATTATGCAGATGGGCTCTCACGAAGTCGGCGGGCGGCCCATGGGGTGTGTGAACATTTGAATTGGAACGGTTTCCGAGGTCTGGGCTACGGGATTATCGGTGGGGCCCTGCGGAAGGCGGAAGGCGGAAGGCGATCTTGAGGAATTGTTCGACACAGCTGTCGCCGTCGGTCTCGGTCGTGATGGAGGGGGTCTGTTTCAGAGGGAGGACAGGGGGACAGGGGGACTAGCAGGCGGACCGACTTGTCAGGTACCCATCGGTCTCGATCATTCGCGATCGGTCCCAGCGTTTTTAGTGATTGTTGATTCCGAGGTGACGTTGATCGTGATCAATCGATTTTGAGTAGAGCGTGCTTTCGAGTGATCAAGATAAGATTATTGGGTGTGGCTTGCCGGAGATTCGAGATTGCAGAGAAAGAGTATGTTATTACCATAAGTTAGGATGCTGCTGGACATGCGAGTGGCCGAGGAGAGAGGCTACTCCTCCATCCTCGTTCTCTTCTGATCGCCGCGCTCGCCATCAGCCGGCCTCGTCTGACCCGTCTGACTCTCATCACCGCCTTCTCCGTTCGCAGAAAACTCGATGCCGGCCACAACGCCTCTGAGGACGCTCCTTGTGACGGCCATGCGGAGAGCGTCCTCGTCCGGCTCCGAGTTGGTTTGCATTATAGATTGGACTGTTTGGAGCAGTTCAGAGGTCAGGGCGTCTGAGGCGAGGTGCTGGGCGTGCTGTGAAGGGAGAGTGGGTGGCTGAGGTGGTGCTGGTGCCGAGGTGGAGGAGGTGACGTCGTTGGAGGGTTGAGGGTGTGGTAAACGTGTTTGTAGGTAGGCAGCTACGGCAGGAAAGTCTTCGGATAGGTGATCTATGGGCTAAAGGCCACGGAGTGGGGAAGAGATGGATGAGATAGGTGATCCATGTGAGATACGGAGAAATAAGACGCACAGATAGGCCATCGTTGTTGCGGATATCGAGTGAAGCTCCGTTATCGAGGAGGAAGCGTGCGGTCTGTATGTTTTCCACTGCAAAGAGGGGCGTGTCGCCGTCGTGGTCTGTGACGTTGACGTCTCCACCTGGTGGAGTGTTTGAGCCAAGCGGCGGGTACGAGCGGAAGGAACGCACCTTTGGATATGAGATAGGTCAAGAGGTGGATGTGCCCGTAGGATGCAGCCGCGTGCCTGGATGAACGTTAGCGGGGGAGCGGAGAAGGGGAGGGACATGCATTGGCGTGTAGGTGTTGTGGTCCGGTGCATTGGGCGAGAAGGCGTCGCGCTCGACGAGGTGCTGGACGCGGGCGAGGTCGCCATCGCTGGCAGCGACCCAAATGTTGGACATGGATGTCGTTGAGATCGAGGCGATCGAGTGCCGATCGGAGCTGCTGTCGGAACAACAATGCATGACAAACCCCTTACACTCGCTCCTCTGCATCGCTCGCCCTCTTCCTCTCAGACACCCATGACCTTCTCCCCATCGTCCCACCAACGACACCACGACCCAATGCCATCGTCGTCGTCGTCCCCCGCCTTCGACCAGCCCTACCCGCCCACCACGCCTCTCCCCTCATTCCCCCCCGATCACGGCCAAGGCGGCCTGCCGCGCATCGGCCAGACAAGATGCTGTTCGTGCCTTCTCTGCCTTTCTCTGCCTCCACCGCTCACCCCGTTGTGCAGACTGGTCGCTTCTGACGTCCGAGCTCCAGTTCATATATCTCGATCCTGTGTTGGCCTCGCATTTGGAGGACCAGGCACCGATCCTGTTAGGAAAGTCTCTCATATCCTTTGTACACCCGGAGGAACAGTCTTCCGCAAAGCACGACCTCGCCGGCGTACTCGAGAACAGGACGCTGCATGGCAGCGTCACTAGGTGCGTTCAGACTTCCCCCGCGCGCGCTCCTCCCCATTCTTACCGTCATGGACGCCCAGGGTACGCTTCTCCCGACTATCTCGTGTGAGGCGTCAGCTTGGCTACATCGGTCCTGGTCCGCCCTGGTCCGACGCTGACAAGATCTCCATCGACGAAAACTACATGGTTGTGGACATCGTCATCAACTACGCATCAGAGGGCCTCGTCCTTTGTTTCATCCATGCCTGCACTGATCTTGACCCTCGCAACGACAATGATGAGAATAACAAGTCCGATTGGTCAAATTGGTGTGGCACCCCGTATATCCCTCAGGAAGAGCTCCAGTGCCTCTTCAACAGGCTCCTCGCATATGTCCCCCAACAACCCCCTCCATCGCCCCAGCTCTCTCCCCAAGCATCGGTCATCCATGTCTTTCAAATCCTCTCCAACCAGCCAAATCGCACTTGCCTCATTAGTTGGCCACCCGATCAACATATGCCTGTCGCAGGTCAACCCACAAGCAGGGACTTCGCCAGATTGGTGGAAAACGTCCACTTCGGAACCGATGCACCTAATTCATCCAAAGATGCAAAGACGAGCTGTATGAGGCGGTACAAGGCTACCCAAGTCATGGAGGAATGGGGCGGAGAGGTTGAGGGTATTTATATTCCTCACGGTAAGTTATTTTGTTGCCCTCGTATCTCGCCTGGCGGCTGGCTTCAGGGGCGTAGGGTGCAAGGGCGAAGCCATGCCCGGGCAACGTGGTGCTCGCGGGGGGTTGGGGGCAGAGGGTAGAGCCACCTCTATCTAACCTCTCGGCATTTCCTCCAACCCAATCTCTTACATCCGCATTCCGATACAACCTAAAAATTCTTACTAACACGCCCTTTATCACAATATAACAGGCACAGTCATTTTTGCATGTCACAAATTTACCCCAACCCGTTCCGCTGCCTCCACCGCCAGTAACCCCTCTTCCGCTTCTACTACTTCAACCACCACGACGACTCCAACACTTTCATCGCCGTCCACAATGCATATGTCTTATCCACCCCCAAATTCATATTCCCCTCAACCCCAGCCCTCTGCGACAACGTCCAATTATTATCAGTCTCAATCGGGTACAGGGACGAGTGGATCCGCAGCATATGCTTTGCCACCCCTATCCGCTACCAGTAACCCAAGCAGTGCCACCGCTGCTGGTCAACCGACATCACCTCAACCGTATTCACCTCAACGGTGGCCTTCGGGACCGCCATCAGGGTACCCACCACCACATCAACAGCAAGGCTGGGGGAATTCGAGTCCTACCCATTCGATGTCGCCATTGCCTCCTTCTGTCAGTAATCTTCGCTCGCAAGGCAGCGGGACGGGCGGATGGCCCCCTCCTCCTGGCCCTGGGGGCTATCATCATCATCACGATTCACATCCATCGCCTGTATCTGCCTCTTACGATAATAGGCCAATATCGCCTTACTCTCCCTATGTCGGTAGTCCTGCTGCCACTTCGGATGGCGGATTTGTCGGTCAGGGGGGTGCGGCTAGCGATCATGAAGTAAATGTCTTGGATGCTGTACCTCCGCCGAGGAGGAGGGTTAGTCCGATGAGTATCAGGGATCAATATGGCGCAGGGGGAAATGCTGCAGGAGCCTCAGGCAATGCTACGACGACTGGCGCTGGAAGGGCTGGCGGGAATCGGCCCGTTGGGGTTTTGAAATGTTCGAGCTGTAAGGCTACGACTAGTCCTGAGTGGAGGAAGGGGCCTAGTGGGAAGAAGGAATTGTGCAATGCGTGAGTTTTCGCGGGTCTGTTTTATTTTGCCCTATGCTTACGGTGTGTCTCACTTAGATGTGGCCTCCGCTACGCCCGTTCCCGTGCCAAGAAAGAAGGCCATAACGTTAGCTCGAGAAAAAGGAAAGATCGGGTTATTAGTGGAGGGACGACGAAGCATAGGGATAGCGCCACCCCGCCGACGGCCAGTAGTGCTGGTGGATCACCTTCCGCTTCGGCGTATTCTGGCTTGGGCTTGCCCTCGAGCGTGGGGAGTGTGAGCAGCTTGAGTGGAAGATGGGATGACAGTGCCAGTGCAAGCGGGGGAGGAGGGAGAGGTCGATGGAGTGGGGGACAAGATGATTTCGCTGCGTCGGCTGGATCCGCAGCTAGTGCTGGTGGTGGTCGCTGGGCAGACGACGGAGGCAGTGACGTGTATTCCCCCTCTCATCATCCGCACCATCCGACTCCACCTCTTCACCATCCACAACACGCTCCCCCGCCGCTTTCCTCCACAAGGACCAGACATCATGCGTATGGAGATGTTGGTGCAAGCACGCCTTCACCCTCACCTCCGGCGCAGAGCGTGAGTTTCGTGCATTATGGTGTGGGTGCTGGGGCTGGGGGCCCGTCGCCACTAGGAAATCCACCAGTATCGGCTGGTGGTGCGGGGAGCGATTCGCCGCTGCTACTTTCAGGGCTGACCGGACCTGGCGCCGGAGGAGGCATTGGAGGTGGGTTGCCGTCGAGCTACGAGAGGGATAGTCGACCGCACTTGCCGCCTATGGGCGTGGGCCTTGGAAGGAGGGATACAGGGTTTTGAGCGTCGAAGCGAAGATGTATGAATGCGCGTCACCGCCGAGCGATTATGTGAGGACTGGCTTTTTCTTATCCTGGCTCTATTTTTCCCCATTCCCATTCCCCCGTTCCACCATTTCAACCCATCGCACACCCATCGCTCGTCTGGTTTCTTTCCCTTTTTGGTATGAAATCTCTTTTCTACTACGCTATTCCTATCGCCCTGATCTCTCCGTTTTTGATGGGTGTATGATGCCACTTTTGCTAAGAGTATGAGTTAGTATCAATACGGGTTTTTGTTATAATACATGTTGGCTATTCCTCTTCCTTAAGTTTCCGAATCTGCCTTGTTACCTTCCCCTCGATCCCCGTCCCAGTTTCCCTTCATCCTCTTTTCCATCGATATCTGCTCTTTGCGTTTCCCACTAAACTCAGTCTCTCTTCTACGGACAAGTGTATCCTTTCATGATCGTGTTTCTTTTTGTTGTCATCACCTAGTAACTCCTACCGTACAGCGACCATAGTCCTATTCACCCTACCCGCCCCCCTTTCTCGTCTCTTCTTGTCGTCCGCTGCCTCCAATTTATTCCCAACTATTGTCGTTTACCCGCCCTCTCTCGCACGCACAACTGCCTCTTTGTTACTTGTTAGTTACGCGTTACTTTCAGTACTATGTTAGGGTACACTCTAATCCGTATCTTGTGACACCAGTGTCGATTTTTGAGCAGCCTGACTCTGAGTGACCGGCTCAGGTGATTTGTTGGGCTCAATTACTTCCACGAAAGCTAGAATATGTAATTGGGACGATCATATGTACATGATCGATCGGTGGGGTTCAAGGATTCTGTTGAACGGCGACTTTTTTGACGAGAGATGAACAGGGACGTCCTCGACGTCCTCGATCGTTCAAAAAAGTTGGTCGTTTTAGAAGGGAGTGTGATCGGTGGCGGTGACTCACTGATGGCTGATTTAATCTTATCTTATCAGCGTATTGCAACAGTATGACGTGACTACTGCCCGATTGAGCCACACACGCTTGATCGTGTGTTCGATGATCCTGATGCTGCCAGAAGGCACTCGTAACAAGCAGACTTTGTTCTAGCTAATATCATGATGCCCGCACGAGCATCGGATGCCTCTGCAGACAATGGCGGCGGCGGCGAGAATGGTGACGATTTTGTTATTGTGGAGAAGTAAGGCTGTTGTTTGTTACATAAACTGCGCGCAGGCGACTGATTTCATTGCAGGTCAGCTAGAGTCGTTCTTCCTTCCGTAGAAGATGTCGAGGCCATTGACACGGACGAAGAACCCGCTGAGGATGAGGACCATGGGCCAGAAGAAGAGGGAGATTTCCTTGAAGACTTTCCAGACAACACGGAGGTTTGGGCTAATTCTGCTTTAGGTCTTTGCTGCATACTAAGCGTTCATTTTGTCGGACCAGGAGCTCGAATTAATACACTCTCGCATTGGGTCCCTTTCAAGCCTCCGCCTCCCGCGTTTTGGACCGTACTTGAAGAAGCTTTGTTTGAGGCAGAACATCATTTCGCACTTGGATCCGGATATCATGGAAGCGCTGACAGAGCTGGAGGAGTTGGATTTATATGATAATAAAGTCAGACATCTAGGGGATTCATTGCGGAAGACGACAAAGCTGACGTGCGTACTGTGACGCGATTCTGTATTCCATACTGATCGTTCCTCCACAGCGTGTTGGATTTGTCGTTCAATCTGCTCAAGGCTGTTCCGGACGGGCTAGCCCCGCTTGTATCGCTCAAGACGCTGTTCTTTGTGCAGAATAAGATATCTAAGATTGATAGTCTGGACTCACTTGTGAACCTGACAAGCCTTGAGCTTGGTGGAAATCGGCTAAGGGTACGAAGTCAATCACTTAATCATTTAATGATATTCACATATTATATAGAAAATAGAAAACCTAGATGCGCTGGCAAATCTTGAAGAACTGTGGCTCGGTAAGAACAAGATCAGTAAACTTGAGGTATAACAGGCTCATCATTCCCTCTGAATACCCGCTGACGCCTACTCTCTATGCATAGAATCTCAGTAATCTGAAGAGGTTGAGGATCCTTGCTCTGCAGTCGAATCGCATTACCAAGATAGAGAACATCGAAGCTTTGGAAAGTTTAGAAGAGCTGTACCTCAGTCACAACGGTGTTCAGAAGCTCGAAGGTTTGGACAATACCGTAGGCTTTCTATCGATTCTGGGTCCGAATAACGGCTTATTATGAACCTCCGCGCAGTTGAAACTAAGGACGCTTGACGTCGGTGTCAATTTCATAGAGAAGCTCGAGAATATATCACATCTATCGAAATTGGAGGAGTTCTGGGTATGCTCTATCTAATTTTAATTGGCAGTTTCACCCCCATTAACTTGACTTAAATGTAGGCCAACGGCAACAAGATTCCCGACCTGCAATCCCTTGAGCCCCAACTCCGCCACATTCAATGTTTGGAAACGCTGTACCTTGAGGCTAATCCTTGCCAGGCGAACGATATGACTGGATACAGAAGGAAGATAATGATTTCTTTGCCTCAGCTGAAGCAAATTGATGCAACGTTGGTGTTTTCCTGAGTCTCTGCTTGTCTCCCTTTCTGACCCCATCTCATTTGTAGATATGTCAGACCATAATAATCTTGCTATCGTCATACATTGTTATAATATACCATCTTGTAGTCAACGGTTATCTTTTGGGCTTAGGACAATATAATGGACCTTGCTGCTAGCATCGAATTCCAGTTACGATTATGGGCGCTTATAACCATGAACTCACCAACTACACCCATCCGACATCCTTGAGCTCTTAGTGATTCATATGTCTCACAAAGCCAAGGCCAAGGGCATCAGCGCGACCTCCTTCTTTGACCTGAAAGCAGAGCTTTCCAAGCAAGAAGAAGAATTTACCAGGGCCAAGGTCGCTGGAAAGGCCACCGCGATAGTAGGTGGCGTGAAACGACCTGACAAGGTAGGTAAATTGCAACAACATCATCGTCTCCTTTTCTCATATGCTATAACGTAGAAGCCGACAGTATGGGCCCGTGCAAATAAGGGCGTAAACTCTAGATCTCAACGAGACATAGAGCTAGAGGAGATCAGCAAGCCAACTTTGGAATCTGCTCGTGCTGCGTTGGAACGCAAGGCGAAGATTTATGATAAGCTGAAGAAAGGAAAATCTGGAGGCCTAACAGATTCTCAATATGATGCGCTTTTGGTCGACGTACGCTGCTTGCATACTCATGCTCGAGAGCACCGAACTCACATCTGCTCTTTGGTCTAGTTTGACTCCAAACCTGTGTCGGAATTCTTTGAGCCTGACAGTGCAGATGAGGATGAATCCTTGACAGTGCCACATGCGCCATTGGACGACGTAAGTTCACTTGGTGTATGGCCTACCCGTTGTTGACTCGAAGTTAGGCGGACTCCATGATTGAATATGAAGATGAATTTGGTCGAGTTAGGACAGCCCCTCGCTCCGAAGTTCCTCGCCATCTATTGCCGAACGCTGAGAAGGATCAAGTCGATGACGACGAGTACGTACATTTCCTCACGCTAGCTCTGGGAAATAACTAACAGCAAGCCACTTTATAGGGATATCATTATCCGTATGCACTCTATTTTGTATCATATTGACATCTTCTCACCATGTATAACGTTTAGGGAACCCTGTCAACCACTTCCCTATATACGAACAATCCGCCGAACGCATGGCGGAAATCGAGAAAATATATTCCGAATCCAACAATCCCCTGGATGCTCATTATGATGCTACTCGCGAAGTTCGTGCCAAGGGTGCTGCCTTTTATCAATTCTCTGGTGATGAAGAAACTAGGCGGGCTCAGATGGAGGAATTGAAAGCTGCTAGAGAAGAGACGGAGAAGACTCGTAAGGATATGGGTGCAGTGGATGTTAAACCTGGAGAGGTGGAAGGAATGAGAGCGGATGAGGCCGAGGGATCTGGTCCCACGAGAAGTCGTGCGATGGAGAAGCGGAAGAGGGAGATTGAGGAACGTCGGAAGATATTGGAGGCCAAGCGAAAGAAGATGAAGCTGTCAGATGTGAACGACCCCGTTACTCCAGCACCACCAGAGCCATCGGCACCAGTTACATCTGATCCATTTGCGCAGCTGGAAGCCGGGACAAGCAATACGCAATCTGCGCCGAAAGAGAGCACATCTGCCAAATCGTCTGACGCCGACGCGTTCCTCGCGCAGTTGGAGAAGGACATCCTTTCTCGAAAGCCATGAATGCCGATTCTTGCTGCCGCTATGACTTTCACGCTATATATCAGCTCGATTCCCGCGCCGCTCGGCATTGAGAAAGTCTTGCAGCTAGGGTGCGCTGACTTCCGGATGCAGACGCTCGGCTCTTCGAAGGTGGCACGCTCAAATGTGGTTAAGCTTTTCCGACCTTAGGTATGTCATTTGCCATGGGTTGAGGGAATCTAGGGGAAGCAAGTCTTCGCTAGTATGCCGCTAGTATTACCTGGCGAGAGCCAGGTCAACCCCCCTACCGTTTCTGCCTAGTTGGGTAATTTTTACCGGTGGTTGGCGCTCATGGAACGCCCTCTTCCTATTGGCAAACGAGGTCAACAATAGACGGTTCTTGTGCTGTAAGACAGGCAACACGTCTTCTGCCTTCTTGACAATAAAATTGAACGTCGATCAGCTCGTCTCCGCCAGGTCAAACCCTTACCGTTATATCCACTGGCCCTTCCAGCGCTCAGGCCCAACCACCCACGCCATCAGATCTTCAGACCCCATGCACAATGCGTTTTCAAAGTACGAGCCAGGTAAATTTAATCGCCAAGGGCGATCGCTGGTAGATATCTACCCGCTGATAAGATAAGATCCGATGAATCCATCTATGGCTCGCGTCTGTTCTTCCGACTTCGAACCTCATCAGCCTCGTAGACTCGGCTGGGGAACAGAAGATTTTGATGCTACGGATTGTTTGATATCCTAGCTAGACGTCCCCAAGGCCGCAGAACTTCGGAGTTGGTGTCCTGGACGGTGCCAACGTCGATAACGATTTCATTTCGGAAAGAAGGCATCGATATTGAATCACTCACGCCAAGTTGCAAGCTGTAGAAGCCATGGCTTTATGGGATTCGTATGTGACACTAGCAAGCTATATATCGCATGAGGATATTGCGAAATCGACTTCCGTGTCTAACCCGGACGGTGTGCCCACATGCTACTCTTTGCCATAGTTTTTACTGACGCCGACCTCATGGCTGTGGTATTGTATTCATGCTACAGAAGGCGCAAATAAATTTGCTACCCCAGTTATTGGACTGGTGTCCAGTGCCCGGGCGAAGGGTTACGATTCGGTATGTTTGCCGCTTACGACAGGAAAGTGGAAAGAGAGGTGGGTGAGCATGTGCCTCGTCCCAGGGGAAAGGAGTGGGGAAGAAAGTGCTGGCGATGGTGGGGGTCGGGATGAATGCTCAAATCGTCGTGCAGCGAGAGATTCAATGATGGCAATTTCGGCAGACCCTCAGGTTGGGAAACGTGCGGAGGAGTGGAGGCAGAAGCCAGCGTTTGCATTGGATGAGGTCACAGTGACGAGATTGGGCGAGTTCTGATTACCTCCGACCGTTTGGTGCATTGACATGTTATTCGTGCAGAGGAGGCAGAAGGAACCACTGCTATGATTTCGGATTGGCTAGAACTTGATGGACCTGATGATTGGATAAGGCATGACGCTGAAATTGTAGGTCCTCTGGTTGGTCGACGAGAGACCTATATTCAAGGCGACGCATGCAGGCACTACAGCAGGAGCTAGCTTATGCGTCCTATCTCAACGTGCACACGGCTGTTCTACCTCCTCCCCGCACGCGCGCACACGTCGCATCTTACGGCCGCATCGTATATGCTTGCTTGAAGAAAATGTCATTCATGCAATTAGCCATTCGCTTGCCCATATACAACCCGTACTCTGGTGGCGAAATTATCACGTCGTCGGTATCGCAGGGAGGTACACCATCATCTTCAGCGCCGGGTACACCGACGCTTGTGGTGTCCGACGCAGCGTCTGGGTTTGCGGAAGTCCCGCAAATAGATTTCAACGAAACATGGGAGATGTGGGATGTAATTCGGTCGATCTGTGACTATGATCCCCGACTAGTTCTAAGTGAGTCTTACATAGGTATTTCTCATGAGATTGATTGAGCTTTATTCAGTGCTGGATCTCACTCCTTTGCCATTCCCCTCGGCTTCTGGGGCCCTTGCCAAATGGACCGCCGAACCCATCAAGTACCTCTATCTCCCTGCTTCCACCTTCATCGCCAACACGAAAGGATACCCCGTACTCCCCAAAGACGCTCAAACATTCATTCGGGACATGATGGTGGCAAGTGTCCTACCACCTCGCTCTTCAGACGGTATCACTGAATGCCTTTGCATTTAGTAGCATCGTCCCACAGTTATCCTGGTTGATGCGGCGAAACGCAGACACAGCAAAGGAGGAGAGTCTGTCTATGCGCAGTATGTCAGGCATTTAGAGAAGACGAGTCCGGCGGTCCTAGCTGCCAAAAAGCCTGGCACAGTGGAAAATTTTGCCCAAGGCTACCAAGATTATTTGCAAGCCCCTTTGCAGGTGGGGGTGACCGTATTCTGATGCTGACGTCGATAACGAGAGATCAACTTAGCCGCTAATGGACAATCTCCAAAGCACGACATATCAGACATTTGAGCAAGACCCAGTGAAATATAGAAATTACGAAGAGGTCAGGATCTTTTAAATGAATGTTAAACTAAAGATGAACGTGGGTCGCGTTTAGGCGATGTATCAAGCCTTGATGGACTGGCCTCCCCAAGACAGAGTGTATGGAATCTTCTTGCATCATCAGTTACGCTCTTTCACCCCAGTTCTCACCTAGTGTCTTATGCGTGGCTGGCGCGGGTCGTGGACCTATTGTCCAGCGCTGTCTGAGTGCTATTGAGCGAGCGAAGAGGGTAGCGACTGTGTATGCCGTCGAGAAAAATCCCAATGCGTTCGTAACGTAGGTTCTTTCTTGGCGTCGCACACGTTCAATTGGGTTGACGCTTGATATTCATAAGGCTTCAGTCGCGAGTGCAGAACGAATGGGGCGACGAAGTGCAACTGCTGTACGGAGACATGCGACATATCGACGTTCCTGAGAAAGCCGATATTCTCGTGAGCGAACTCCTAGGGTCCTTTGGTGACAACGAGTTGAGTCCCGAGTGTTTGGATGGTGCTATGAGGTTCTTGAAGCGTAAGTGCGTTTTGTCGTTGGTAGAACGGATGAACTCACTTGGCGGTTTAGCGAACGGAATATCAATACCATCTTCGTATACTGCTCATTTGGCTCCACTCTCCTCTTCAAAACTGTATAATGAAGCTCGTACGGGCAAGGAGGAGAAGCATCTGGAAACGCCGTATGTTGTGATGTTCCAGGCGATTAATATCTTGAGTGGGGATGGCGGGGGGGTTAGTGCGCAGTGTGGGCCGAAGATACAAGAATGCTGGGAGTTTGTGCATCCTCGGAGAGACGCAGTCCTTGGGCATAACGGTCTGATGTCCCGTTTGATCTGTTATGCCCCCTGTTGCTGACTACGCCGGTGTGATAGGCTTGCCGTTGACGAATAGCCATAATGCGAGATCGGCTAAGCTGATGTTTCACATCCCTCAGGCAGGGGTTTTGCAGTGAGCCCACTTTGCTCTTGCAGAGTTTTGGTTGCTTAACGAATATTTTTGATGGCGGCGCTCAGTGGATTTGCGGGGTACTTTGAAGCGGTGCTGTATGGAAACGTTGGGTTGAGCATCCACCCTGACCGCATGCACAAGATATCCAAAGACATGCTCAGCTGGTTTCCATTATTTTTCCCACTCAAGGTTCGTTTGTTGGTAGATGAATCAGCGGGAACTGAGTTTCCAATGTCTAGGAACCTCTATACCTCCCGAGCAACTCTGAACTCCATGTTTCACTGTGGAGATTAACAGACCAACGCCAAGTATGGTATGAATGGCACGCCGAGGTGTTTCTCTGTCTGCCAACCACATCAGGGGTCCAGGAGGAGCAAAGGAGAGATCAAATTTCATCGATTGGTGCTGGTGGAGCCTCTCCGCAGATGATGACGGGTGTTGGGGTTACAAGGCTCGGCGGTGGAATGGGTGGTGGAATGAACTTGATCAGCTCTCCGCCGCCGCCGCCGATGATGATGGCCAGCCCATATATTGACGCAGTGGACCTTGCCGGGGACGGTGCGTCGGGGGATCGACGAAGAAGTAGTGACAGTGTTCGTGGATCGGGAGGCGGAAATGGAAACGGAAATGGCGGAGGGATAATTGGAGGTGAGTTGGGTCTTGTGAAAATCGGGCAGACGAGTTTGCATAATCCTGGTGGGCGGAGCAGTTGGATTGGGCTGTGAAATACGGTGATCTGGTAGGAGAGCCATGTTTTTTGGGTTTTCGGGTGTTCCACAAAGGCGCCAATGTTTAGGATTCTATAGCTATGAAAAACAAATTGGCTGTAGATAACATTGGAGCGAGAGGGTGGCAAGGTCTCTATCGACAATTAGGTACATTCACCGAGCAATTCAGCGACAAGGTTTTCATCTCCTAGGCCGAGTTCTTCTCCGTCTGAATCCCAATTGTTCATAGCCTCTATGATACGCTGTCTCTCGATGGCTGCATCATCCGTTCCAGCGCTGAATTCCAATTCAGTTCCCTGGAAGAACCTTTCCCAGATCTCTTGTTCCGCTGCTGCTTCAGCCTCTTTCATTTTGGCATTCGACAGCGACGCCGACCCGGACGCGCCTGTACATGTATGAAATTTATTTCTTTTCACAGTACCAGTTTGCTTTGAATTCGAACGCTTGCGATTGCGGTCACGGTGTGCAGCCGCAGCCGCAGCCGCAGCTTGGCTCCGTTTCTCTCTTTGAATCCGATTCTCGCGTTGTTGCCTCTCGATGTGAGCTTGGGCAATCCGAGCACATTCCCAATGCTCGACCGCCTTTGCATGCGAGGCTGATTTCAGGTGTCCTTTGAGACTTCGGGCGGATATCCAGCTTCCGCGGTAGAGGTGACATCGTTGGCATTGGACTTGCTTTTTGTCGGCGCTTTGGGTTACGTCTGGTTTGTTTTTATTCACAATTTCATCCTGAATTGAGCGGGCGACGACTTACAGTCTGGGAGGGGCTTTGCTATTGGTGGCATGGTGGTAAGAAGGGATCAACTTGGGTGTGTGGCTCACAATCGAGTTACTTATTCTCCGGCCATAGGTTGGCCACAGACACATAAGTGATACAAAGAAGCCACACAAGTCTGTTGCGGTACGGCCACAAGATGTGTTTGACGTGAGGCCATCTTTGACAAGGCGCTTCAATGCAAACCAAAGAGACTCAACCTTCCTCCATCACCGCTCATATACATGACGCTTTCATCGGCGGTGGGTCGAGTTGGTGGACGCGTCTGAGAGGGAGGTCGGCCGGGCCGCCTAGACTAGTTCAATACAGAAAGGTTGATACGGCGGCATTGTTTGGGCGCTGATTGGGTAATGCGGGAATATGTAGTCGCAGACCATCAGGACGAACACTGAAGACATGAGTACGACGGGGACAACGAGGCCGACGCGCCAGACAAAGATCTCTTCGAAACTCGGAGGGATATGAATGTGGCGTGAGAGTGGCGGCTGCCAGCCAGCTTGTGACGCTCAAGCGCACGAGCCCAACGAGAGCTACGATGGTAATCCGCAAGACTTAGACATGCAGCGGTACAATGGTGGACGTGTTCATGCTGCTGGCGGTCTCTTCTGAAAGTTGGACATGATGTCGAGACGCGAAACGGCTCCAGTGACAACCATTAGAGACGAAAGATGCTGTGCTCTACGATTGGTGACTTGTTTTCAGATGCTTCCTATTCCAAGACTGGTGTATATCTGACCACGCCGCTTGGTCGAACACCGTCAATAACGCATCTCAGTGGCTTTTTGTGGAGATTGGCATACATATATGATATCAGTCCGCATGCGTTCGACGTGAGGCCTCTTTGACAAGGCGCTCCGGACAAACGAGAGAAAATCTCCCTCCATCCTGTTCATACACGACGTTTTCCTCGCCGCGCTTAGTGAATCGCCGCCTGACGGGTTCACGGCCCTCCAGTACGTCGAGCATGAATTGTTTCGCGGCGGTGAGGACGTCGAGAGCTGGTTGAGCGGCTGTTTCGTGTCCTGCGTTTATTTGCACTTCGATTTTCTTCGTGTTGGTGTTATTGTTATTGTTGTTGGCGGCGACTACGAGGTCGATCAAAGCGTCTACAGAGGCGAGCCAATCGGTGATGGAGCCTTCGTTGGGGAAGATGATGGGGGCGGATTCGTAGAGGGTGTCGCCGATGTAGAGCATTTTCTCGGGTGGGTCGTAGATGGCTAGTTCGTCTGGGGTGTGGCCCGGGGTGTGGAGTGTTATGAGGTCGGTTTCAGTTTCGGTGTTGGGGGAAGTGAGATTGGGATTGAGGGGGACGCGGTGCATGTGGGGCACGAGGGTTGGGGTGTATTTTGGGGTGGGGATGCCGAGGTCGTTGCATAGGGAGTGGGTTGGGAGGTTTGTGGGATTGAGGAAGGTGGGGGAGTGGTTCGAGGCGAGGATGGGGGAGTCGGCGCTGGGGGAGAGATCAGTCGATGGATGGATGATCAGAGGGAAAGATTATACAATTGTTCCACGGCCACTATGTACGTACGCGTAAACACAGAGGTAAGGACTAGCTGACGAGATCTCACAGATATGATCGTAATGACAGTGGGTAGTGATAACGATGTATCCGTATTCCCCATTCTCATTCAGTGGTCGGCCATCGTTATCATCAACGGGTACGGTTTCGATGAATCGTCGGAGGAGGGTGATCTCGACGTCTGGGTTGGTTGTGCGACCTCCGCAGCCTGTATCGATGAGGACGATGGTTTGTGCGGTGGGGATGACTTTGGCGTAGATGAAGGGATGTTCGTTGTAGATGTCGTTGTGTTCTTGGATCAGGAAGGTGCTTTGGGATAGTCTAGAGCAGATGAAGGCGGAAAGCGTGTCTTTGGAGGACATTGTCTAGTGCAGGTCGAGAATCGATTTGTTTCTCACAGGGATCAACCACCCGAGACAGGTGGGATCACAGCGACTTCCTCCCCTCCTCTCAGGAGACACGCATCCACATCCTGCACCATTTCCTCATCGACGCTCCATTGGCTACAGGCGAGAATGGGAGCGAGGTCGGCGTTGGGGTGGAGGGCGACGAGGAGGTCGGCGAGCTGGGAGAGGGGGAAGGCGGAGTCTGAGGGAAGGCGGACGGTTTCTGTGGTCAGGTTTGTTGCTGTGGATGCGGCTGCAAAGTAGAGGACGGTGATTTCAAAGTGGTGCGTTGCGACCATGGTCGTGGTGATAGTCAACGCCGCGGGATCTAAATGGATTTACTTCCGACTCGGACTCCGTATTCAATTCAATTCAACCACACTCGTTCTCTCTGCGGCAGTTATGTACATTCTGAGCTGGCTGTATGTAGCAAGCTTCGCCCCCTCTCACACTAGCCTTACCGCACCACCGTGAGGCGGGCATAGCCGACCGCCACTCCATGGAGACCGGGAGTGTGCAATTTTTCGTTGGTCGAAATCACCCTCGTCTCGACGCTACTGCGGACCTGTTTTTCGACATACTTTGATACAATGATTGTCGATAAATCGTATCACACATTTCTCAGAGATCCAGACTTGCCTCCCGAAATAGATGGATATATTTATGACAGAGTTCAAACTCCGAGCCATTTAGAAGAAGATACCAAGAACGTTGCCAATTTTCAGCCGCTTCTTTCTTCCTCTCATCGTCCCAGCCCACACTCGCTCATTCCTTCGTTTGTCGTACTCAACTCGCCAGTAATCATGAAGTCTTTCCTTACTGCTGCTGCCGCCATGGCCCTCGTCCCCGCCGTCCTCGCCTTGACCATGGATACTCCGTGAGTCCCAGCCCTCTCTGATAAGCGTCGACACCGACATTGACCTCTTTCTCTAGCACGAATGTCGTGAAGTGTCGTAAATACAGATCCGCCTCTATCCACGTCCTTTTCCTAACGACTTATCCCTAGAACCTATCCTCCTCAATTGCCGCGACGGGACCCCCCCATATTTTATCTCTATGATTCCCGGTATGCCACTTTTTGACTTGAATCCTTCTCCCGACTCATTTCCTCAGGTGGTCAACCCAACGCACCTGCTGTACGCAATCCCATCTTTCGTCTTATCCGTCTCCCTAATGCTCCCTGCAGCTCAAGCAATTTGACCAGTCCCAGACCGGTCAGATCACCTGGCAAGTAGACATTGGAGGTAGTCTGTGAGTATCACAACCTCGTGATTCCTCACTCTTCAATTTCACACTCCACAGTACGGGTCAATGCCGAGATTCCACTGGCACCACCGCTTACACCGACGTAATCAACGTTCAAAACGCGGACGCTACGTGTGTTGCTTTTCCTATCAGTCTTGCTGTAACCGTCTCATCTTGCCTCCTCAGTTGCAACGCCGCGTCGTCTGCTCCCGCTGGCTCCCCAGCTGGATCCTCATCCCCAGCTGCTGGTGCTCCTAGTTCGTCTGCCCCTGGGTCTGGTCCTGCTACCTCCACGCCTGCCGTCACCACTCCCTCCGCCCCTCAATCCTCTGCGTATGTTTCGCTCCATCGTCCCGCTCTGCTTCCTACTGATGTCCATTGAACAGGGCTAATTCGGCTTCTCGTACTTCGTCAACTCCACGCTCTTCGGCACCCACTGGCACTGCACCTCCCGCTACGTCTACCAGCAATGCTGCAGTTCGTATTGATGGTCGCGCCTTTGGCTTCACTGGCCTGGTTGGCCTAATTGGTGCTGCGGCCTTGCTTTAGAAATATGCATGGAGTTGACAGCTTCATGGGACTATATATCTTGTAATGTTGTATCGTTTGTTATATGATACAATTGAGGATTTGATTTGTCTATACATGCTATAATACTGCATTACTACGATCATTGGTTGCGAAGGTCTGCACGAGGCACGCGACTTGACGCGTCTTTGTGAGAACAAAATCGCCGCGGCCCTTTTAGTCAAGTTCAGGGTCGTATTTTAGCCTCCGTATTTGGCCTGGCTGTTGGGTCTCGTGGCGCTTCGTGGTCCGAAACTCCCTTGACTCTTGATACCAACAGTCAAGAAGGACAAAGCTCTATTAAGTATTCTGCGCACGCACGCGCGTATTATCCCTTTCACATTCCTTTCTTCCTCTATCTATCTCTCTATCTATCTGGCCGACGACGCAAAGGAAATTCCCGGGCTTTTTTATCCTTCTATATTATTCGTTGAAACTTGACTCGAGTTAGTACTACTACTACTATGTCCGAGGCGGACGTGGAAGCTAGCGTCAACGGTGCTGCTGCGGCTGCTATCGTCGATGTACCCGTTGCTGGCGAAGGTGCGGTCGTCGTCCACGCGTCTGGTAAGAGTGAAGCAGAGAAGGAGCCAGTGAATGGGACTGCGGCCGTCGCCGTCGCCGTTGAAGAGAGTCCCAGTTTATCTAGTGATGTGGAGGCGTCGGTTGTGGTAAGTTGGTTGGATTTTTTCTTCTTCTTCTTCTTCTTGGAGAGCTGAATGGTTTGTGGGGTTTGTTTGGTAGGTGGTGACTGCGGACGAGGACGATGCGGTCAAAGCTGGAAAGCCGTTGGATGAGGCTAATAATGTCCCAGCACCTGTATCGGTGCCGGTGGTGCCAGAGAGTATTGGTGCAGTGCTCGTTGATGCTGATGTTGCTATGCCTGCCTTGAACGGGAACGGGAACGGTGTCGGTGTCGAGCATGCTGATGCTCCGCCCGTCGATGATAACAAACCTTTGGAGGTGAGTCACCTTTGTAATTGTACCCGCTTTGTCAAACATTGATATCTCTACCTGCGCCGCACAGACTGCTCCTCTTCCCCCGCCTTCGCACATTCTCGAGGGCCCGACCAAAACTGTGGTGGTGATGTCCGAAGAACCTATCGTTGTCGACCCCCCGCAAAAGGCAATTGATGAAGACGTTGCTGACGGTGCAGCTAGTAATGGCGTCATCGGAGACGAGGCCAAGCCTGATGAGCCTGAACCCGGGATGGTTCTATTGGCTGATGATAGCGTTGTAGGTTCCAAAGAGTCGGATGTCGAGCCGAGTCTTGCGGTTGATCCTCTGGTGGATGCGAGTGAGAAGACGCTTGCTGCACCTACTGCTTCTGCCACTTCTAATGGGGAGGCAGAAGAAGGTGGGCCTAAGGAGACTGTCGAAGCCCAGGTTCAGGAGAAGGAGGTTGCTGCCGAAGCTGTGCCAGTGACGGCTGAGGAACACAAACCTGACCAGGCTGAGCCAACGACGGACATCGATCCAAAGTCTGCAGAGGAAACTACGTCGACTACGCTTGTAGAGGCTGTAGCGACGACGGAAGAACCCAAGGACAAAGTCGAATCGGAGGCGGCACCAACGACCGTCGCTGAGCCTGTGGAGGAGGTAGAGCCACAGACCGAGGCTGAACCCAAGGACGAAGTTACTGAAGGAACTACGACCACGACGGAGGCCGAACCGAAGGCTTCCGTGGTTCCCGACCCCGAAGCTGAGCCTACAGCCACTGTCGCTGAACCCGTCGTTGAGGTAGAGTCATTGACCAATGCCACACCAGAGATTGCAGAAGAACCTCCTACGACGGAAGGAGAACTCGAAGCGCCTGTCTCGGTGGATGAACTCAACGCTGCGGGGACACCTACGCCCACGACCGACGAACCCAAGATTGAGACTGAGCCAGCTACGGAGGCTAGTCCTAAGGTTGTGGAAGAAGATGTCTCGGTGGAGCCGGAACCGAAGGGTGAACTCGAAACAGTACCTGTGACTGTGAACGAACCTAACGTCGAGCTCACCCCTGAGGCAGACCCAGCTGAAGCTGAAGAGCCAGTGGTTGAGGCTACTGTTCCGGAGCCTGAGTCTACCACGGATACTCCTGTTGTCGAGCTCACGAAAGATACGCTTTCTGGAGAGGTAACGTCAACGCCTGAGGTGAGTCCACTCCCAATTGAGATGCGTATGCATGTGTATAACGTGTATTCTCTCAGGTTCCTGTGGATGTACCTACGGAAGACGTGAAGGCTGACGAGTCTACTGTCTCCCCGACCGCTACATGCGACGAGCCTGAACCTCAAGCCAGCGCAGAAGCCGAAGCCCCTGTACATGTTGTTCCTCCTGTTGAGTCTACCGTACCAGACGTTCCCGCTGTCGAATCAACAGCACAAGATACAGCCACTCCTGAGTCCACGCCTCTACATCACCAGCCAGAAGAACCCACTGAAGAGGTGACGAAGCCTGTTGTCGACGAGCCTTCTATCGAAGAAGTGAAGCAGGAGGAGGCGGAAGTGCCGCTCGAAGTTATCCAGCCTGCCGTGGTCGAACCCGCCGAAGAGGAGACCAAGCTCGTTGCTGAGGTTCTTCCGGAGGTGTCCAAAGCACCCGAGGAGGAGGGGGAGGAGGAGGAAGTTCTCAGTCTGCCTGCCGAGGTCGAGATCAAGACGGTGGAGACAGGAACGGTTGTTGAGACAGCCTCCCCAGAGGAGACCGCCGTCACCGAGGACAAGTCCGTTGTTGAGGACGTCAAGCCTGTAGTGAGTGAGGAACAAGAAAAGGTTGCAGCTGAAGCCGATGTCGTGGAGGAGGAGGAGGTCAAGATTGTGGAAGAGATCAAGCAAGCTGAGGAACAACGTTCTGAACCCGTCGAGGTCAAGGTCAAGGTTGAGCCTGCTGAGGAGGACGTCGAGCCCATCGAGATCAAGAAAGTTGTGGTGGAGTTGAAGCCGCCGGTGGATGACTCCGAAGTACAAGCCGCACCGAAGGAGGAGGAGGAGCAGAAGACGGAGGAAAACATTCCTGATGCTGGACAAGTTCAAGCGACGCTCGTTGAGGAAGATGCTATTGAACCGATTCAGATTAGGGCTGTTGTGGTTGAGATCAAGCCGGAGGACGAGCATGAAGCTGTTGAGGAAGAGGAGGAAGGGAGTGTAGTGGCGGCAACTAGCTTGGTTGTTGACGAAGTCGAGCCGACTGAAGCGGCTGCCGCAGCGGTTGTTGCTGAGGAGGAGGCCGTCAAGCATACAGAAGCCCCGGTTGAGCCTGTCAACCCCATCGAGAGCAAGACCGCTGAGGACGACCTCGAGCCCGCCGAGGAACCTGCGGTGGAAGAGCCCACACCAGCGACGGAGGATAAACCTTCCGAGGAGCCGAAAATGTCCGCCGAAGCAGATGTTGGCGGTGAAAATGATAACAAGGTTGCGGAGGAGCCACTTCTGGCTGAGGCCAGCGCTGATGCCGCTGAACCCACGGTCGAGTCTGCTGAGGTTGAGCCTGCTGGAGGGACTGTCGAGCTCGCTAAGGAGGAAGTGACGCCTGCTGAAGACGAATCGAAGGCTGAGGCTAAGGTTGTCGAAGATACGGAGGTCAAGCCTGTTGAGATTGATGCCACGCTGGCGGAAGTGGAGGCCCTTCCCGTCGGCGACGCTGCGACTGTTGAAGTTCAACCCGCTGTCGAAGAGAAGCCGGTGGAGGTCTCAGTCCCACCTGCTGCTGTGGAACAACCTCTTGTTGATGTCGACCTCATCGAGCCAGCCGGAGCTAAATCAGAGCCGGTACTCGAAGAGGAAGTTGCGCCATCGTCGGGCTTGCCTAAGGATGAACCTACCGCGGACCAAGTGCTCCCCGAAACTCAACCTGCTGAGCCTTCTGCTGTTGGGGTGCCCCTACCCTCTGAAGATGCAATAACTGAGCCTGTCGAAATCGAAGTGAAGCCCTCCGAGGAGGTTGTTCCTCACGTCAACGAGGTCGCCGTTCCCGATGTCACACCTATTGTCGCTGCGGCTGCGCAGACAGAATCTCTTCCCTCAGACGAGCCGTCCATTAAGATTGAGCCGGAGGAAGTGGTTGTCCCGCCTGAAGCCGACAACATCACTGACCAGGCTAATGAGAAACCCGAGCCCGCAGACCAGGTCACACCAAAGGAGGTCATTGCTACTCCAGCCGATGATGTGCCCGCCGATCTCACCTCTGCAGCTGATGTTGTCGAGGCAACTCCCGACGCTGCCCAAATTACCACCGAGCCAATAATTCCTAATGGTGACGCTGCGCATGATGTCGATAGTGAAGATGTGCCTATCATTCCCGTGGAGGAAGAGATGACGTTCGCCCCTCCCGAAGAAATTAAGCCTCCTAAAGCCATCCGTGAAGAACAAACTTTAGCCACTCCGTCCATCGTTGAACCTGAGCCCAGCGCGCCAACTGAGTCTACTGACGTCCCTTCCGAGCCCTCGACAGCTGATGAAGAGCGTCCCAAATCTCCTTGGACTCTGTCGTATAGCGTGATGCAAGTTGGGGCTGGTGTAGAGCCAACCGAACCTTCAGATGAGAAAGTTCCTGCCCCAAACGCTCCTGCATCGCAAACAGAGGAGGCCCCTATCGCCCCTGAGGTATGTTGACCCGCAGCCTTTAGCTTGATGATTCTGAATAGAACTGATTGGATTCCAGCCACAGCGACCAAAATCACCTTGGACGCCTTCATACTCCACTACCGTCCAAGGAAGTCCCTCACGATCCCCGACGCCGGAGCCACCTGTGTCTTCCTCCACTGAACCTGTCGAAGAGGAACTTGTTGTTCCAGATGTATCTACAGCATCCCAAGCATCTCCAGTTATCGTTGTCGAGCCTCCCCAGGTTGATTCTAATGCTACTGAGCGCGAGCCCGAGTCTCAACCGGAACAAGCCGCCATTCAGACTATTGAGCCACAACCGATCCTAGCCGTCGAGACTGAGGTGAGTGAACCATTGGGACGAGTTGGAAACAGTGCTAAAGCTATACGTGCTAGGTCCAGGTAGATGAGGCGGTTCCTGTTGAGATACCTCAAGCCGGGCAAGCCCCTATTGTCCCTGAGGTAAGCTGCGCGCGTTATCCTTCAAAGTGTTTTACTCATTCAATTCCAACGCAGCGACCGAAATCACCTTGGACACCATCTTACTCTACTACCGTCCAGGGAAGCTCCTCGCGTCCTCTCACGCCTGAGCCAGGAACATCTTCCTCCTTTGAACCTGTGGAGGAGAGCACCTTCTCTCCCGATGTATCTGCTTCAGTATCTCAAGTACCCTCGTCCCCTGTTATCGTCGTCGACCCCCCTCAAGTTGATACTAATGTCGCTGAATCCGAACCTCTACAATCAGAGCAAACGTCGGTTCAGATTGTCGAGCCTCAACCGATCTTAGCTGTTGAGACCGAGGTGAGTCGACTGTAAGATCAAGCTGAACTACCACAAACAGCTGTGTGTGTTTAGGTACAACCAAGTGATGAGACGATTCCCGCTGCGAGCATCCAGCAAGCCGAGCAAGCCCCTATTGCCCCTGAGGTGAGTTGAGCACATCATCTGTAAAGAGGCCTACTCATTGATTCTAGCCACAGCGACCGAAATCACCTTGGACACCGTCCTACTCAACCACCGTGCAAGGCAGCTCTTCGCGTCCCTTTACACCGGAGCCAGAGGCGTCTTCCTCCGTTGAGCCTGTGGAAGAGGAGTCAGTCGTCCCAGATGTATCTGCTCCAGTACCTCAAGTACGCTCGTCTCCGGTTATCGTTGTCGAACCTCCCCAAGTTGATGCTACTGCTTCCGACACGGAGCCCGTACCACCCGCTCAAATTACTGAACCTCGGCCTGTCCTAGCCGTTGAGACCGAGACTGAGGTGAGTCGACTATTGAATCAAGTTACAACCGTCCTCAAAGCCGTGCGTATTAGGTACAAGTAAACATTCCCGAGCGCCCCAAATCACCATGGACGCCTTCATACTCGGTTACCACCCAAGGCAGCCCCCTAGTCGAAGCCAAGTCATTACCCCCTCCCGACGTCGCCGTCACCTCGGATGACACCACTTCGTTACCTGCCCAGGAGGTCACCGAAGCCGACGTTCCCGTGGTTGCCTCCCCGCCGGACGTTTCGACTGCTGCTGAACCACCGCTGGTTTCTGAAGATGTCCCCGTCACAGCTACACCCCTGGTGGAGGTTACTGAAGTTTCTGCGGAGCCCTCTCCAGAAGACTCTGCTACAGTTTCAGACGCCACTCAATCATCTGATGTCGTTTCTCCTACCCTTCACATCACTCTTGCTGATGCTTCAGTTCCGACCGTGGAGCCCGCCACAGACGGTGCAATCCTCGCTGATGTGAGTCATGCATCTAGCTTCATGTCTTGGACTTATTTATCTGGCTATCCCAGGTACCTTCACTCTCTCGCAGCCAGTCAAAGGATAACTTGACACCTGAAGATGTCCCAGAGAGACCGCAGTCGCCCTGGACACCTTCCTACTCGGTCACTTCACAAGGTAGCCCAAGGCCCGAAGCTAAAACACTCCCGGATGAACCTACGAACGTTCAGCCAGTCATCGCCACCACGGTCACTGCGGAGGAACCTTCGTCTATTATCTTGCCCGATAAAGGAGCCCAAGCCGAGACAGAAGCGCCCTCCGAGCCAGTTGATCGTCCAAAATCACCTTGGACTCCTTCCTACTCTGTCACGTACCAAGGGTCTGCTCCTCCGTCTCCGCAACCGTCTACCCGAGCGCTCGACGCTCCAGACACCATCTCTTCAAATGCCGCCGCGCCCGTGGAGGAAGCCTTGCCTGCCCCAAATGGCGATCTTGCCGATGCTAGTGTGATCTCCGAGGTGTCATCAGTCCCTCAGTTACACCTAGCGGATGTAGCATCTGCTACCTACTCGGACGTCTCAAAGCACACCATCCCCGATGCCAAGCTGGACACGGAGCAAGTCGCTCCACCACCAGTTAGCGAGCAGACTTCCGGTCAGGCATCTAAGGAGCTGTCCCAAACCCATGCAGAGCCACCTACAATCACTATCGATGAGACAGCTACCCCCCGCAATGAGCTTTCTGAAACGCAAGCCTTCCCTTCAACAGCAGGCCTCAGCGGCGAAATGTGAGCTTTTCATTCCTATGGTGAGATATGGTTTCTTGACATTCATTTGTTAGACCCGCCGAGTCGGCTTTGGATACTGTCCCAGAGCCCCTTGAACTAGATACGACGCCAGCTACCTTGGAACCCGTGGATGGCACTCGGAAACGTCTGGAATCGACTTCATCGTCCCGATTCTTCCCTGGCGGTTGGTTCTCATCGTCACCAACGATTGAAGGCAGAACCTCGTTGGAAAACGCTCAAGGAGAGTTCACACCCTCCAAGTCCCCTATAGATATGTCGGGGACCTCAGCCCCCGCTACCACTCCAGTTGACGGCCTCGCTGAAGACGAAGAGAGGAAGTCTCGCTGGTGCACCATCATGTAGCGCATTGAGGGGTTGCTCATGAAATATCTACGAATTTTACGAAGCCATTTCTAACATTACATATCTTTTTAGTACTGACATACCTGGGCACTTACCAATCGTTCATACCATATGCATTCATGTTCCGTTGGAATCATCTGCAATACATCTTGTTTTATCGTCTCTGAATTGGTTGGTGTCATATACATCCTAGATTGTTCCCAAGCCGATTACTAATTGACCAACCCCAGTTAGTACATAATTCAAGTCGTTTGTTCATCATCAATCATCCGTCCCTTGGCGGCTGAATAAGGTGGATTTCTGCTTTCTCAGCGAAATGTTCACACTCTGCTATATATCGTTTCCATGGCTAAGTCTGCCATCCATCTTTCTCTATCCTTCTGAATGTCGAAGTTGAACATCTTCGTAACTGGAGCAACAGGTCGGATGCTGATCGACCTTTCCTGCTTGTCACCAGTGCTGACGTCGAGTTGCGCAGGTTATATCGGAGGGACAGTCCTCACACGATTGCTTCACCATCCCAAAGCGGATGGGTTCCAATTCAACGCTCTTGTCAGGTCCTCCGAAAAGGCAGAGAAGTTGAAATCATTCGGCGTGAACCCGGTCATCGGGTCCCTCGACGACTCGGCACTGCTTGAGAAATGGGCGTCCGAATCCGACGTTGTCCTATCGGCGGTCAGAATACTACGTTACTTGAGTTTTCTTCAGTTGGCTGACCAGCTACGCAGGCACATTCCGATCACTTGTCATCCATGAAAGCTATCTTAAGCGGCCAGAAAAAGAAATACGAACAAACTGGTAAACAGCCTATTCTGATACATACTGTAGGCGCTCCTTTCACTACCCCGAGGAAGTAGGACTAAACGTGGAGCTAGTCGGGAACAGGTGACTTTGTTTAATTGCTTAACGGCGTTGGGTCGGTGCTTATCGCGACGCAGGTGTTCTGGCCGACAACGCGGCTGGGATGTACATCTACGATACAATTTGGAATGATGCCGATCCTACACAAATGGCTACCCTCGCGCCAACTCAGATTCACCGAGACGTAGATTTGACGATTCTTGAGGCCGACAAGGCTGGTAGGTGCCCCGTTCAGTGTCCCAAGCGCTTTACACACCCTTCGACTTCATTGCATAGGGTATGTGAAGACCTACCTCGTCATCCCTTCAACAATATATGGTATAGCCACTGGTAGTCTCGTTCACTCAGGAATCTCAAACCCTCATTCGATCCAAATCCCGGCTCTCATTCGCGTGAGCCTGGATCGAAAGGAAGGTGCGATGGTAGGCGAAGGAAAGAATCTCTGGCCCAACGTGGATATTGAAGAACGCAAGTGTTTGTTTGCATTCTCCAATGCAGTCGATCTGAACCCTTCTTTTCTACCTCTCACTAGTTGGCGATCTATATGTGATCGTATTCGATGCGGCCTTGACCAGACCTGAAACAGGTCACGGTCTTGATGGTTATTATTTCGGCGCAAGTGGCGAACATTCATTATATGACATTGGCAAGGCCATCGCGGATGCTCTTGTCGACCTGGGACTCGGTCAGCACCGAGAGCCAACTACCCTCACAAAGGAAGAGCTTGATAAATACTTCGGAGGTGTAAGTCACCCTTGTATTCGGCTGCTTGACCCGTTCATTGAATTTAACAAATAGAGAGATTATTTGGGTAGTAATTCTCGCTGCCGCGCCACCCACTCCCTTTCCATTGGCTGGAGACCGACTAAATCTACGAATGACATGCTTGCAAGTATTCGCCCCGAAGTTGAGGCTCTAGTCAAGAGAGGCGGCTCCGCGAAGGCCGTTAAGTTGTAAACTACAATCAAATATGACCGTTCTGTATCTTCTCCCATTCGTATCGTCGCAGCCTATGATGTTGAGTACCCGGCATACCAAGTCTCTTTGCGAAGTGAATTCATGACTTACGAGCCAGGGCAGGTTCAATCACTGAAGCTGAGGTGCGCCTGTTTCGTACTTGAAGCACCCAGTAGGACTTCTTTGTCGGTACGCTGGCTCCAGCCGCGTAGCCGCAGGATCCCATAAGGTGGCCGAGCTTCTCGCCGATCCAGCAATTTATATATAGGTCTCACCGTCCGATCAATCTGGCAGCTTCATGGGTATGTGGTTGACAGCGCTCGCTGAAGCCACCCGATGATAGGCCAAGAAGTAAGCACCAACTACGCTATAACTCAGTCACGAGGACGCTATTATCCCCCCTGTGAATGCTTGATGGGAGCGGATGGCATCAGCAGCTTTCACGTTAGGCTCTTCAGTCCGTTCGCCTGTGGTCAATGACGTCCTCACGTTACTACCCCAGCAATGGGTATGTGAACTGATTACAACCCATTAATTACGTGTGGTACTGGAATGGTGTGGTATAAGTAGTCTTCCCCACGGAAGGACTCCAGTTTCTCAATCCTGATGATTTCCGCATTATCTCTCACTGCTCTCACCGTCGAGGGTTTCATCCTCTACGGTATCTGCTGGCTCGCATGGCGTACTCTCAGGCAGTATATCGTTCAAACATGCCTGGACAATATACCTGGCCCCCCTTCTGCGTCCATTTGGAAAGGTGTGTGATCTAGAAATTTTGACTGTAGTTTACTAAATCCCTTCCCTTTCACCATAGGTAACTTGGAGCAAATTTTTGACGTGAAAGGCTGGGACTTCCATGCACACATTGCTCGGACTTGTGAGAACCTTTGCTCCATGGTGGCCTGAGAGCTCATCCTGTAACAGATGGGAGTGTTACCAAGATACACGGACTGTTTGGAGTGAGTCCATTTAGCAACGTCATCAGACACCCTCACTCATGATCAGGATATAATAGGACAAACAGTTATATGTGTATGACCCCAAGGCGCTTCACCACATCATCGTCAAAGAGCAAGACATCTACGAAGAAACATCATTGTTTATACAGTACGTACACCGACCTTATCATGACCCACCTAATATATATGAGTCCTCGTTTGACAGAGGGAATCTCTTGGTGTTCGGTCCTGGACTATTGTCTACACTAGGTTGGTCGAATACTGGCTGAATCCCATTTGCGAACTCTCAACTGTTGTGTTGGATACGCAGGCAATCACCACAGGAAGCAGCGCAAGATGCTCAACCCCGTATTTTCAATCGCCCACATGCGCCAGATGATACCTACCTTTTACAAAATCTCACATCAGGTGCGCCCTCTCTCTCCCCCCTTGCACATTATATGAACGACCATGAGTCAGCTTCGAGATACGTTAGCAAATAAATGTGCCCAAGGCCCACGGGAGGTTGGTAATCATCAATTTATAGCAGACCGCCGCTGACTTGGCCCCTAGATTGATATGCTTCATTGGATGAGTCGAGCGGCACTGGAACTCATTAGCCAAAGCGGTCTTGGACACTCCTTCGATCCCCTTGAAAGTGATGAACTACCACACCGTTATATCACCGTCATGAAGAAATTAATGTATGTCAACCCGCAATTCTCACATAAAGTTAAGCGTAAATATCCGATGCACGTAGGCCGACGGTTTTCAGTTTGATGATATTTCGCAACTTTGTTCCCTGGATAACCAAGATAGGCAGTCCATCGTTCCGTCGTTGGTTGGTGGATGTTGTGCCCTCGGAACGGCTACGTCGAGTTAGGGACATGACGGATTTCATGCACAATACGTCGCTTGAGATATGGAACAAGAAGAAACAGGCCATGGAAGAAGGGGACGAGGCAGTTCTCAATCAAGTCGGCCAAGGCAAAGATATCATGAGTATCCTGAGTATGGTTCGGTGCCTTTTCTTTCAACTTCTGCTTACCATCAGCTGCGTAGTGCGTGCCAATATGGACGCTGCGGACGAAGACAAACTACCTGACCATGAGTTGATTGCTCAGGTAAGCATCGCAGAATGCAATGCTGGCTAGCTGACAGGGTTACGAATACCATTGGGCTCAGATGTCGTACGTTTTTGTGCTTCACCGTTTGTTTGTGGTTTCTATTCACGCGCGGCTCATCGAAGAACCCTCACCTTTGCGGCTGTCGACACGACGTCTGGGGCCCTTTCCCGAATTTTACATCTTTTGGCAACACACCCCGAAGTACAAACGAGGCTGAGAGGAGAAATATGTGATGCTAAAGCCAAATTCGGCGGGGATCTGGATTATGACCATCTCGTATCTTTGCCTTACCTCGATGCGGTTTGCCGCGAAACGCTTCGCTTGTGCGTCTAACACTCATAACTATTATAAGCGAGAGCTGACACTCCCTCAGGTTCCCTCCACTTTCTTACCTTTCACGAACGTGAGCGGTGTAATAAAGGCCACTTCAATAGCTGTTACTGACACTAGCTGAAGGACCCGCAAAGACACCATATTGCCTCTTCAAGATCCCATTCAAGGCAATGATGGTGCTATGATCAAGGAAATCTACATTCCCAGCCAGACGAACGTCATTGTCTCCGTTCGAGCTTCTAACACAAACCCCGCCCTCTGGGGTCCAGATGCGTCAGAGTGGAAGCCTGAACGCTGGCTTGCTCCGCTTCCTGAGACAGTTTCCCAGGCGCACATACCTGGAATTTACTCCAATTTGTGAGCCGCGTCTTACGAATGTCGATATCACGGCTTCATGTCTCTTTTCTAGGATGACTTTCCTTGGGGGCGGCAGAGCTTGCATGTAAGTACCAACAACCTGCAGAATTGATTGTGACGCTTGACGCATGTTTCAGCGGGTTCAAGTTCTCGCAATTGGAGATGAGTAAGTTCAATGCATCCTCTCCTCATGCAAGCTACTGACACCCTACTCAACTTTGAAGAAGTTATGCTATCTGTCCTCGTCGAAACCTTCGACATCCAGCTATCCGATAATGAAATCGTATGGCTCATGACCGCTGTTGCCACGCCGTCAACTAAAGGATCTAAGTCCTTGACGCCTCACATGCCCTTGCGCTTGAGTTTGATTAACTAGATATTTTGTGTTTACTACCGCCTTATAGCATAGGGTACAGGGGCATTCTATAATAAGAAACAACTGTACCAAGAAAGGAAATTTACATAAATTTTAGAATGCCAGGGTCAGTTACTACGCTTTGAAAATCAGCTGAGGCCTGAACCAAAAGATGAGGTATCTTCAAGAGAAAGGAGGGATCTATACTATGCATCCCAGTAATTCACCAACCGAACTTAGCTAACTCATCCATCTTCTCGCAGTGACGGATGCCTTTCGGCAAATTCGGCAATGGTAGAGCTTCTTCTCACAATCACTGATATATTCCCACAGTCAACAATTGAATCTGTGCAATAGTGTGAATGGATCATTAGCAGCTAACCGACCTTCATTCCTATTCCATTTCTCGCCCATTCCAGAGGGCAACGGCGAAAACGTGATGGAGGTTCCCGAGGTGTGCAATTTGTGGCGTGATTAGTATCGCGACTTACATTGAAGTCAGTCCAGACTCCACAGGACTCCGGACCTCTTAACCAGCGAACATCATGGCAACGGGTCCAGCGCCAGTAAAATCGACGAAACCGGCTAGAAAACGCAACAGGAAGCGCAAACGGCGGGCAGTCTCGTCGTCATCGTCAGATTCGGATTCTAGTTCCTCCGATGTCCAATCCGTCGCCCCGGAGCCAAAATTGCCAGAACCTCTGCCGGTTGCTGAATCTTCTGATTCATCGTCGTCCGAGTCGTCATCAGAGTCATCGTCTGACTCCGATTCCGATGATGGTGTTCCCCCGCAGAAAGTAGTGGCTGCATCATCATCTCAACAAGCCAGAAAACTTCCATCGCGTTCGCCCTCACCCCAACCAGTCCCGATTCCATCGTTTCTTCCTCAAAACAAAGAGGGGGATGCCATTGAGCACCAGGAAGCTTTGAAGGAAAAGTTTCGCAAGTTTTGGATGTCTAGTGTCGTTGATGCTTTCAAAGACGACTTGGAGGAGATTCGGAAAGTGAGTAGCACGCTCAATTCTTCCATCAGAGCTCACGTATTACGACAGGAACCCAATCTCGATAAAAACAGACTAGCGTTGCTCATTGATTCACTAGCTTCGGGAGGGGAGGTGTTTTCGTCTTCGGCTAAGGATGCATCAGGGATGAACGAGATGGAGGTCGTGGTGGGCAGTTAGAACCCAACTATCCCCAATTTTATGCAATGCAGAACTAATTGTTCGAAGCTTTGTGCGGCAGCTGACAAAGGTCATCGCGGAAAACAGGCCAGGAGAGACGGCATGCGCTTAGCTTGGAGTCGCTCCTCAGACGGCGTGTCTTCAGTATCCCCCTGATGGAGGCCGCAGCCGTGGCCACCCTGGTCTGGTCTGCCTGAGACTACTACTCACGCATTTGTCACTCAGATCATTCTCATTGTGGATTTGAGGCTTACCGCACGACCATTTTCAAGCATTCGTGTTATTCCGCTGTCGTCGAATGTTTCACTTCGGAACTAGACGCGTCAAAACCTATTCAATACATTGTACAAAGGAATACGCAGCAGCAGCCATCACAAATACGATGCGCTAATGAATTTACACAAATGGCTACCGCGGTTCTCCTCCTCTCTTCATCCTCCTCAGGCTCCAGTTCGTCTTTCCATTCATTCACCTTGAGTGGGTTTCCTTCCCATCAGTCAGATGCACCCTTTGACGCGGCACCTGGACCGTCGCGGTCACCTGCTTGATAACTTCGAGCGTCGCGGCCCAATCACACCAATCTCGCTTCGGCCTCGTCCTTCGCCCATTCCTATGCTTCTCTTTTCTTCTTCTTTTCCTCTCCTTCTTCGCCTGCTCAACGCTTTCCGTCGCAAGCTTCTTCTCCAACTTCCCAGCAAACTCGAATGACTGCTTCGTCATCCTGATTCAATTTGCCCTGGCTAATCAAATCATCGAGGGTCTCGTAGAATTCGGGCACCGTACACTTTTTCGTCTCGGCCTGCATTCCAATAGAGCGAATAGGACACAAAATTGAGTTTGAAGGCGGTTATGTATTCACGAGTGTCTGGTCTTATCACCTCCTGGCCGATTCTTGCTTACAAGCTAATCAAAGACAGTTTCATCCACCGTGACTCATGTTGAGGAACGAGTCGACGACGAAAGGGAGTTTCCTTGGTGTTGTCAACGGATCACCCGCCGAATCATATTCTAAGTGTATCGATACGTGACATGACCATCCTTCAGACGAGGAGGTCGTCCGACACTCCGTTCGACAGCGAGTACATGTCGAAGCATCTCGGGGTGTGCGGCTATCGCACTCAAGGAATATACTCTCGATATGGCCTCGACGACACTGGACTTACCTGAGCACAATATTCATTTATGTAAAAGTGATCCCCCCAAATTTCCAAAGGTGCACCAGCGCTTTGATATCCAATGACAGACTCGTCCGTCCTCGACAGCCAGCATATATATTCAAGTCCGAGTACATATCCCAGTAATTCACAAACCGAACTTAGCTAACTCATTCTCTACATCTTCCAACCTTAACTTGGTTGCTAGCAATTCTGTACGCTTGACTACAATATCTTTGTCCTCGGTAATATACTCTGCACAACGACGGCTTGCCGCTTGCGTACCAAGTTCGAAGCTTGCAACAAGGAATGGTTGGAGGTCAGCAGCGATGGCCTTCACAAACTTCAGGTCAATCATGGACGGGATATTATCGATGATTCGCTAATGAGGTAAACCAGATGTGCATGACTTTCAGGGCAAGCAGAGGAGGATCATACCTTGTAAGCCACCTGGAAGTAACCCCTAACTTCTGCTACAGTATCTATTTCTGACTGATAGGGGTGGGGGGGGATGAGTTTGGCGAGATCCTCTACTGTTAGGCCAACAAAACCCAACGACGCTAGCATGCCAAGGACGGCATCAACGTTATGTTCATTTCTTGCCATAATGAGCATGAATATGAAGCGATTGAAGCACAAAATCACTCACTGACTTGCCACGGAATCTGGCTCATCATCAGAGGACTCTAACACTGGCAAATGGGATGGTAGAGAAAGACCCCGTCCATTAGACGGAGTCGGCACATTCAGTCGGTCAGGGTGATTGGATGATGGGAGATGCTTGGAAGGATTTGTGCGAGCCTCATCTTTGTATCGCGCAAGCCACTTCTCAGTCGAATCTTGAAGATAACGGTCGTTTTGGGTATAAGGAGTCATTTCCATCTCCAGAAGGATAGACAAGCATGCCTTGCAGCGCATTGAATGCTTTTTTACTAGATCTGCGGCAAGGAGCCTAGAAGCAAAAGGTCAGGACAAGATCAATCAGATATAAGGGGCCTACTTCAATCGCTTCACCAATAGAGCATGTCGTTTGAACGTCTCTTCAATAAGCTCATCTAGAAATTTGGTGTATCGTCCCTCGACTTGATCGAAGCATTTCCGAACAAATATAGGCCATCGATCTTGGAACTTTTCAATGAGAGCAGCTTTAGCCGAGAAGGGAATATTTCCAGGAAGTTCTCGGGTGACTGAACTATGGATATGATAGAGGTGTATGAATCAGTGTTATGAAGGTCATAGGATGACTACTCACTGCTGCATATGCTTGCGCACATCATCCAGGTAAAATGGTTCACCTCGTGATAAGCAATCAAGGATACTGGTCTCATCGCCACCATCCAATTGAATATCTGTCCGACAGAATGGTTTGAAAATAGGTGCTGTTTTCCTAATGTGCTCCTTCATGGCATCGTAGTCCCGCCTGTTGGATAACAGGAGATCATTCTTCGCATGTCTGCCAGACACAAGTTGGCCGACGTCATCACAGAAACCAGAGATCACTTGTAATATGTATGTCGTAGGCTCCATGTTGATAGCAGGAGGTAATTTGCTTAATTCCTCCCTGCAACGTCGCACTATATCGGCGGCTTCTGAACGAAACTTTGCCGCCCTAAAAGACCCTCAGAGAAGGTGCCAGGGGATAACAAGATAGCAAGAACATACGAGTCATTTATAACGCCAAGAAGCAAATTGCTTACCGTTGTGATCAATTGGTCTGTTCCAAATCGCGTTTGCGCTGTCGAAGTATTCCACGGCGACGTATTCCGAAAGAATTCTTTTTCCACTTTTCTCGCCTCCTCAGGTGTTATAGAGCTAGTTCTTTGGAGATCATCAGGCTGACGGGTGCAGTAGTACCCATGAACTAATTTGTGGCGAGTACGGCCTTCAATGGTCTCAAGCCACAGATTCTTGGTTTGGACTGAACCTGCGGTCAGCATATCTGGTTTAGTGAGCACACCTTGAGAGAGTGAAGATGAAGGCAATTTAGCAGCCGCGCTGAGACGTATGGCGGAGCTAAGAGTGAGCGCTGACCTATTGTTCGTCGTCCGTCAGGGTCAGCTTTCCTAGCAAGTTGTAGAGCCTTCTGATTTTCGATGTCATCTGAACATCCCGAAGTTAGTAAATGAAAAGCTTAGCAATGGCTTCAGCGTCGCGCCTGTCATAGGAAGGGTGACAAGAATAATGCAATTGCCACGAATGTGATCCTCTACCATGGTCTCGACTAGCTTGACCATCTCAGGCTCGGCATTCTGGATTATCCCTATGCGACGCAATTGACAGAAAGTAACTGGGCATACAGCGTCAACCCACCGGGTAGGTCAACGAACGATAAATCAACTAGGTCGGGGCCTTGAAGGTCGACGCAGATAATATTGCGAGAGAAAGGGGACGCTGTCTGACTCGGAAGGGTTGCCTTAAGGTCGGCGGCACTCATGTTGAGGACGGAGTTCCACGAAATAGTTGGGTTGAGGACACAAAACTGAGCCTTGCGCAGAAGCGTCTCAACTGCGCCTTCGTCGCCTTCGACGAGTGGGGGACCAAAAGGGGTTTCCTTGGTTTTGTCCAAAGGATTACCCTCCGAATCATACTCTAAGCGTATCGATAGTTGACACGACCATCCTTCAGGCGAGTGGGTCATCCGACACTCCATTGGACAGCGAGTACATGTCCCAGCATCTCGGGGGACGTGGATCTGTAGTAGATTTCAACTGATCATGATACATAGACCCATTGAACTCAAGAACGTTACTCTCGATATGGCCTCGACGACACTGGATTTACCTGAGCACAATATTCACTTATGTAAGCGATTCTCCCTATACAAAGGCACACCTGCGCTTTGATTTCCAATGACAGTGACCCTAGGCAAGTCGAGGTCCGCCTGCGCGCTGAGATAACAGGTTGTCGGCTGGGCAACACGACAGGGAGTCGACAGCCAGCATACCCTATCGCACGTAAGCGCTTGACGAGGTTGAGTAGCTCCTTTCTGCGCTCGTCGAACGTGCCACCACTGGATAAAGTCATTGCGATGTATTGGGGTTGTGGGAGGGAACAGCGAAGGGGCTACTGTAGCATGATGATCGATTGGCTTGATCTCACTCAGAGTGGTAATATATTCTCACAGCGTGGTCACCTCCTAGCATGACTCTCACTCCTGCACCGGAACATTTGCTTCGCCTGCACACAACTGGCATCACCTGTCTGTGTTTCTCTGATGATAATGAAAGGCTTTACTCTGGTGACGACTCTGGAGTCATCATAATCATCTCGACGCGTTCTCTTCGACCTGTCGCAAAGTGGAAAGCCCATCAGGATGGGCTGCTTGGTGTGCAAGAATGGGGGAAACAAATTATAACGTCGGCGTTGAAACCTCTTCCGTGGGGACGATGGACTAACACCCTTCTCATCTGCAACCCTATGTCTGACCATGTAGGCACGCTCGAGACAACAAACTTCACGTCTGGGCTGCCCTTGAGGATTTGCCCTCGTCAGCCAGAATAGGGAGCTCTGCATCATCGCCGGGAAATCAGGCCCCAAATCTCTGTTATTCAATGGACGTGAATGCTCTGAATTACTGTCGCTTCTCACTATTGGCGCTCCCGAAGAGATACGATACGAGTGGACTTCCCAGCGCACGAGAGACCAACCCCAAAGATCTTGCAGAGTCTGGTCAAGCATTTGTTTCGCTGCCAAATCTCATAGAGTCTTCGTTGGTACTAGTTCTTCGGACTTCTGATATCTGGACTTCCCCACTCACATCCTCTAGGCTGATGTGTGGATATTGCCATCTTGTCAACGGGTCCATGCGGCGGTTGGCAAGGCCCCTGGAAAAGCGACAGAAACTGACGGACGTGGAGATGCAGGTGAGTTTGCTCTGTCAAAAAGTCTTTCTTGGTCATTCTAATTTCACGATTAGGTATCATCATGTCGATGCACATTTTCTTCGCCACTCTTTCATGCGAAGGGGCGTTGACATCTGGGAGCCAGATGGATGAACTGCGGTTGATTTGTGCTTATGAAAACGGATCCGTCACACTCCGCCGTTATTCTGATAGATCAAAATTGCATTCCATTGAAGGTCGAGGCTGGGAGGTAATATGGACATCCAAGCTTCACGCCGAATCGAGTATGCCTTTCTTTCTTAGACGATCACAACCCTCGCATTGATATTGCCTTCTAGTTATGTCGATGCGAGTGGCACGAGACAGCTCTTTCGCCCTCTCCGTATCAGCTGATCATATAGTCGGTCGTTACAACCTCACGGTCAGACGCATTCCTAAACCATTGTGCCAATGTTCATTTAAAGGCCCACCAGTCATCATCCTCCAATGATTCTGTACTCTTCCGAACCAAGCACCCAGGCAACGGTGCAATCGCTATCCGTGATGACGGAAGGGTTTGTGCAATTGGCGGTTGGGATGGAAAGTGCGTTTATCTCAAGCATGCAATCACAAATGTTCTGTTGACTGTTCTTCCTTATTCTGCATTCAGAGTCCGGCTGTTTTCGACGAAAAGTATGAAGCCCCTCGGTACGCTATCGCATCACAAACAAGCTTGCCAAGCTCTTGAGTTCGCTCGCAATCCAGCCATGGTAAGCGAGTTAGACTTGAATGAGCAGACGGAGGGCGAACAAGATGCATTTGATGCGGAGGAGGTTGAGGCTCGAAGTAGATGGCTCGTTAGCGGAAGCAAAGACACCCGAGCTTCGATATGGGTACTGATCGATTTCACGAAAGGATGAGGCCGATGCGCCAGGATACCTATCAAAGCCTCGTCCTCGAGTGTCAACGAAAGACATAGCACATAATACATATGACCGCCTCCCCAATTCTCAGCCTATTCTAACTTCGCTCGACAGATTACCTCGGTTTCCCATCAATAATTCCTCTCCATGAGTTGTGACTCTCTTTGAAATGGACGCCTACTCTGTCCAGAGCGTTGTTCCATTCAATGACCCCCTGAGGCTGAGGCTGAAGCCAAGTGGTCCATGTCTAGGCGCTTGTCTGGTCTACATATTTACTGTGCGCAATTTTCCACTTGTGTCCTTCACCAAGACAGTTCGCCCATAGCACTCATGAAACAGTACTAGTATTTCGACGCACTGCCGAACGCAGTAACACGAACTACTCGCCGTGCCCGCCCAGAACAATGTCAGCCTCATCCGCTCCCAAAATATCCATGTCAGCCTCCCGCGGGTTGTATATATGGAACGCCTTGCCCGCCACCTGCCTTTCTTTCCCCACTTCGAACTAGCATCTGCTCAACTGAAGTACTTCAAAGCTCGAAGCTTATTTCTACGTCTATCACAATGATCGCCATCGCTGTTATGGACGTGCTCAACCTCATGTTCTTCATCCTCTTTTTCCTCTCAACCCTCAACAGGGTTGGCATTCTACCGGTCGACGTCGTCGTCGTAGATGACCGCACTTTCTGTGTTGTCGTCCGCATCGATATCATCAAGGTTGCTTCGGTGGTGAACACGATGAAAGACGTACTGGCTGTCGTGCTTCGCTTCCTCTTCGACGCCGCCATCACCGTCGTTTCCATCGTTCTACTTTGGATCCTGCGGTCAGCCGCCTCCTCTGGCTATTTGGCAATGGTTCTTTACTCCGGGCCCGGTCCACTGGTATTGGCATCTCCACCTGCGACATCGAACTCCCTTGCCCTGGTGCGATATGTCAAGGCCTCTCTAGCAAACTCCTCCGAGAAGCCAGCCTCTACATGCTGCGCTCTTGTCCCGTACACTGGCAGCCGTGCTTTCCGACCCAGCCCTATCTGTCGCCCGATGAAACCTCTCTTGGCCATTACAGCTACCGAAGATGAAATCTCATTGCCAAGTCTCGTGCTCAACGCGTCCATCTCCACTGCTCCATCATCTCCATGGCCCGCTACTCCCAAGGTTCTGAGCAGTCTCCGCCTTTCTGGCCTCGAGTTCACCGGAAAGCAAGCATGCAATGTTGCTTCGTCGTCCTCGTCTCTGCCCTCCTCGCCCACGATCCGCCAACTCAAAGCTTCACCATCACCGGTACCTCTCATCAGTGCCAAGGAACGCGCCATTGCAATGCTCATTAACGTCAACGGCCACTCCAAGTTCTCTGACTTCCCAATCAACAGTCTCGTTGTTGAACGACAACTTGGCCAAGGAGGTTTCGGCACTGTTCTGCTTACGCGGCATCCGAGGTCGGGCAAGAAGTTTGCAGTGAAGAGAATTGAAAAGCACGAGGACCCTCATATGGCGGCCGTTCAAAAGCAATATCTACGGAACGAGATAGAGGCCTAGTCTACGTTGTCGAAACACTATTCTTTCTTTGTTGAATTGATGGGGGCGTATCAAACCCGCACTCATTATTACCTTATCATGGTCAGCGTCCTTGCGTCTGCCTCTCCTTGTCGCATTTGCTGAACATTGAGTAGCCTTTTTGTGAGGGGGGCGATCTGGAGGGATGGCTGCAACGGGAAAGGCGATTTTCAGTTGAAAGGACTGTGGTTATTGTCGCCCAAATTGTAAGCACTCCATCCTTGGTTCTCCCAGTTCTACTGTTAAATACCTTCCTTCTAGGTTCATATGATCAGCCTGATGTCTGAACAAGGTATCTTGCACCGAGATCTGAAGCCTGCCAACATCCTTGTCGACCGCGATGGCTATGTACGTGCGTCCGACTTTGGCCTTTGCCACCGCTATGCATGCGTTCCCCCACGGCGCGACTTGTACGACAACCAATTTTTCGAATTGACTGAAGGCGTCGGCACTCCGGCATACGGCCCACCAGAGATGATCCTGGGTCGTGCATACAACCGATGGGTGGACTTGTATTCGCTTGGTATAATGACGTATGAAATGCTGACTGGCGAGGTAAGTTCCTCACCACTCTGTCCATGCCTCCCATCTGATGTTTGATTCCTAGTGGCCAGACCGAGACATCTTGGAGACAGCATCGTGCGACATCGCTTGCCATCCTGACCTCGACAACATCCATCCCGACCATATGCAATTACTTGACTTCGACGCCTTGGACTTCATCAAGACACTCCTTTACGACCCGTCTGGGCCCTATCGACGCACAACCATCTCTCGTATCAAGGCACACCCTTTCCTCCGCGATGCGTAAGTCCATCCAGACTTCCCTCTTCGGATCGTAGCAGCTGACTTGTTGTGTAGGCCATGGCACGAAATTGAGAATAACCTGCCATTCACAGTGGCTTAGGATTTACGTAACGACGAGCTTCAATATGCCCTTCATTTACTTATGCTTATCATATACTTATGCCTACCATCTACTTACTCAGAATCATTATCTTTTTCTGATTTCTTATATTCAACTTCGCAGTCAGTTTCCTTGGCGAGTATTTAAGACAGTCCACCACATGTACACCACTTGAACCAGCGTTCTCCAGTTTTCTCTAGTTGCTCGCGTTTGGTGTCACATTCCGCATCAGGAACAACCCTCATCCAACCAGGTTATCCAAGCACAGAACGTCACCCATTTTCACAACATCCAACCTTGGAACTCACCGATGCTGTGTTACCAGGATGCCTCCTATCTCCTATTTTTGGGCGTCTGATGGTGGCAAGGTCATCTTGACGCTCAGTTCCTCGACGCGATGAGCACCCAAGTCAACACGTCCTCGGAGTCGACAAACGCGACGCCAGACACTGGTTCGTCGATTCGTGCGATAAAGGTGCGTAATATCTATACGTCAGTGGTCGTCCTGACTCCCTTGAACAGCGAAAGCTCGACGATGCTTTCTCTCGTTTGGATGACGCCGTGAAGTCGTCCGAAAGCCTTGAAGGGCCTCCACCAGCCAAAAAGAAGCTTGCTTCTCGTTCGCTTTACTCGACTTTAGCGAAGTACGGCATTAAATCGAAGCCTAAGGAGCCACCGTCAGTACTAGGCTACTTTTGAACCCTATACTTCCTTTGTCCAAGATTACTGAGACGTCTTTCTTTTCTTCCACTATGGTCAGATTGTGGGATGGAGGGCAAACTCTACCTGGTTTATCGAAACCCACGCCCCACCTAACTGCCATCCTCAGCCGAGCCGCGACACGTACGCGCAAAGCACTCCCTTCTTTCAAATTCCCCACCTCTCCTTCTGCGTCTGTCTCCACGTCACTCGCTTCCGCCCATAATGGAGTGGAGTATAGACCATCTTCCACGTCGTCTTTCCTCTCCAGACTCTCGACCTTCAAGTTGGCTACATACGCGAACAAGCCTGCTGCCATCGATGCTGTCGCCGCGGCCAAGTGTGGTTGGGTGAATGATGGGAAGGATAGGCTGGTTTGTGGTATTTGCAATGTCTCGTGGGTTGTTGCTGGGAGGGAAGGAATGTCTCGTGATGCTGGTGAGTAGGAAACTATCTCCATCCTCGCGAGTTGGGCACGTTATAACTGGGTATAGCAAACACTCTGATAGAGAAACAACGGCAGTCATTAGTGCAATCGCACAAAGACGGATGCCCTTGGAAGAGCAGGCAATGCGATGGTGCGCGTTGATATTGTTTGACCTGGCACTTGCGTCTAACTGGTGGGTAGACTCCATCTATCGCATACAGTTGAAGCCACCAGCGACTATGGCTCAGGATTTAAAATCGACTGCTTTGGGTCTCCAACTCGTGCTCGAAGGAATTGAGATTAAACATCCACTGGTACGAAATATCTTCCACCATCGGTTTCTGAAGTTGAGCTCCTTTTAGACATCCACTCAGCTCAACTCTTTGCGGTCAGCTGTATCCACCGTTTCTCTTCCCCCGCTTTCCAATATCAGTCTCCGCCTACAAAATGACGCCAGTACAACCGATTCACCTCCCCCAAACCCTGAACCGTCCGATACGACTCTCCTAACTGCACTCTTTGGATGGACAATTGCACCACCAGCAAGTTCCGAGCGCCCTAGTTACTCGTCCATTTCTCGCGCCACTTCACGGATACCTTCACGATCTTCCACCCCATCTATCTCTCGAGCGGCGTCAGTGCAGCCCCCACATGTCAAGACGGGTATTCTATCGTCTGCGTCGACCTCATCCCTTTCTCTGTCGAAATCTAAATCCATCTCCACGACCGGCATTGCTCCCAGCTCCCGAAGAGTTTCTCGCACCACGGCATCAGATCAGCTCAATACACGCGAGACTGATCTTCTTCATTGCTCGCTCTGCCAGCGACGTATTGGATTATGGGCGTTTGCCCCTGCCACAAACCCAGCATCTGAATCGACATCATCCCAGGACCATGTTAGTGATACGACAACCGCACCAGAAACCCCGATTAATTCTGATTCATCCCCAACTCAACTCAACTCGACAACACCTCCAGTCAAACCATCGCCCAGAAGACAATTGGATCTACTCAAAGAGCACCGCTCGTATTGTCCGTATGTCGTCAAATCGACTATCGTGCCCGCTCTGCCGGTTCCTCCACCCTCAAATGGTGCAGCTCCATCGAATGATTCATCACGCTTCAATTTTTCCGTATATTCTCTGAGCTCCCAGGCTCTCACTGCTGCTGGTGTGAACAATGCCATGGAGGGTTGGCGTGCTGTGTTTACGATCGTCCTGCGATACGGTCAGAGTCAGAGGCAAAAGAAGTTTACGCGGAGCGCTACTGCCGATACGGCCTATGCAATCGAGTCCGATACGATGGAAGTTGATGGTGTTCAAGCGATGGTTGAAGGCGTGAAGCGCCGTGGGGTGGGTCGATATACCCCACATGCACTCTCCGAGCTCACCTTGCCATTTCGTTTCTAGGGAAAGGACTTGCTGCGTTATGTGAAAGGCTTGTTGGGATGATGACACATATTCTTGGAGGTCCATTCCAATAAGTTTGCCACATGTCAAGTGTACTATATTGTGTTGCTGCATTTTTTGTCATCATCAGAACGTCTGGGCGGCATCCATCAATCCCATCATCCAAACTTCGTCATCAGGATCATGATGGGGGATAGACAGGGGTACACATATTAGGATGAATGGTCACTTGTTATCTTGCTCCCCCAACCGCCGCACGGCTTGTGTTTCTGCTATCATTGGTGTAGGACATGAAAATGGACGAGGATATGGTGTCACTGAAACACAGCAAAAGGCTGCGGGTGTGAGGGAGCGCCCAGAAACGGCAACGTGGTTGAGTGTGTCAGGAATGTATAGCCTTGCCCTGACGAGGCTTGGGATCTTTCTGATTTTATCAGACGACTGTCATTCCTGGTTTCCCAACCTATGCCTGCTCTCGCTCTGTGAGATTCGCTTCGCTGTTGTCTTCCAACTACTCTAGAATCTCCTCCTTCTCTATATCTATTATATGTCTGCCCGGTACGCAGCACTACCAACTCATCCAGCACCGTCGGACGCAGAGCGGGACAGAATGTTGGACGATACCTTTGGAGCGGAAGATGACAACGAATCCACCCCTCTGAATCATCACCAGCCCTCAGACGAAGAAGCCAATGTCATCGAATACGATGGAGAGGGCACGACCGCCATACCCGGGGCCTACGACTTTGAGCGAGATTACGATTACCCTCCGCCTGGTTCTCCGCCTGCGCCATCAGCGTTCGCTCGACCTAACGACATTGGGAACTCGAACGGCCGCCTGCCTTCAGCACCAGCACCAGCGCCCAGTAGAAGAATGGGATTCTTCAGAAGGGCAGTTGGTGCCTTACTTCCTACACACTATGCTCGGGTGCCCACAGAACCTCAATCTTCCAGAGCTAGGGGTGGAGGACTGGAGAATGATGGAGTATTCGCAAACGTGATGGCCAAACCTCAGCCTGCCCGAGTCGTTCAGACTGAGGATGGTGACGTTCGTCTGGCGCCAGAGGAGACGCAAAAGGAGGGCCCGCCGGTCAGTGCCAAGCCAGTGCTGGCGTCATCACTGACTTATCAATGCTACGATAGTCCTACACAGAGGCCGCTGCGGACGCAGTGCCGCCATACTGGGAGACGACAGTTCATGCACCCGCTGAACTGGCTGCCGGTGAATTCATGGTCATCGACGACCTCCCCTCTGGCTCCTTCCTCGTCTTCGCTCTCAACATGTTCATCTCTTTCTTCTTCCAATTCGTTGGCTTCCTCCTCACATACCTCCTGCACACGTCTCACGCCGCCAAGTATGGCTCGCGCGCTGGGCTGGGTCTGACGCTGATACAGTTTGGGTTTTACTCCCACGTTGCTCAGAGCCAAGATGGTACAACGACGAATAACGATAGTATTGCTAGTATAACTGGCTTTGCGCGCAGCGACGACGGCTCGGCCACACCGACCCAGCCAGTTGATGATGGCTCCCTCCCCGTTGTTACGCCGAGGGATTGGCTTTCGTTCCTCATGATGACGTTAGGTATGCACCGTCTATCATGATTTCGATTCTAATGAATATCAACCCTGCTTCCTCTTACATAGGCTGGTTTATCCTTCTCTCTTCTATCATCGGTTTTTGGCGAGTTAAACGATGGGAAAGATCCATTCGCGCGGCCTCTCAACCACCTCAGCCAGTCACCCAAGAAGACCTCGAGCGCGATTTGGCCATTCGTCGCAACTTGTACTCCGTGTTCGGATTTGGGCTTCCTGAAGAAGATATCCAGGCTGCAAATACCCCTGCCGCTGCCAATGCAGGCACTAGTCACGAGGATGAAAATGGGAACGTCATTGTGATACCATCACAAGAGGCGTTGGAGGAAGCGAGGTTGGCGAGGGATTTGAGAGCTGCAGGTTTGATTTGAGGGATTTTTGCATTGTGTGTATTTCTGATCTAATTGGTGCGTTTTAGTCGATATGTGGTAACCGTGCTTTGGTTTCTGATTACCGACGGACTTGGCAGGTATGGAACCAAAGGCTCCTGTCTTTTCCTGCAATAGTCTCTTCGACCTAATTATTAACTTACTAACACTGTTACCGACGACGCTCGGATGTACCTTTTTCGTAAACGTTTATTCGAATACCCTCCTTGTCTGCACCGGCAGCAAATGTTATCTGCGCCATCACCCATCTCCGTTTAAGAATGACGGCATGTACTTGATGTGCTATACTTTCATTTCCCAAACGTTCGAAGCATTGTGCCTTAGATGCTTCCATGGTATGGGGAATTATTGACTGTTCCCCTAGGCTGTCTCTGCCACCAGTTTCGGATATGTAAGTGGAGCAGAGTGACGCCTTGCTCTATTGTTGGCCGCTCACCTCGAGTGGAGCGCCTTACTAGCTTAGGAAAGAGTGCCAGCAAAGCTGCTAACGGAGCATTGATTGCCCTTGATTCTTTTTCAACCAGCTATTTAGCTACTCATTGACACCCTCCGCCTCAATCGCAGGACCCCGCCCTGCTTTGATGCACCGAACAATGTACAATTGAATTCGCATAACAGCCGATAGTAAATCCTATCCGAATGCGCGGTGACCACGTCGTCCATCACGCATATGCCTTATTTCTATGTCTGTAGTGATAACAATCTCACTCCGTCTCGATATGTCTTATGGGGAACACTATAGGGAGCGCTACACGCACTTGCTAGCCGTTGATCTCCGTCATTTAATTCCATTGAGCGCAGTATGGTAGGGATTTTCATATTTAATCCTCTCATTCTTGAGCAATATGGGCAAGTCGACTTCTGAATCCTCTCGAAGTCCAAAGTCGCGTAACAGGGGCACGCCACTGACCCCTGAGTCACAGGTGGAGCTTACAAAAAGGCTCAAGCGCGTCTCGACTCTTGTCCTCCAACGACACTTACCTGTCGATTGTCATTCTACGGTCGCCACTCAATACGCTAAAGCGCATATTGTCTCAGCTTGGCGCCGTGAAGATGGTTTCAAAACGCAAAAGACCTTCGATGGCAGATTTATACGGTACTCTGTATGGCGCCGATGACGCTGCTACAGCCGCTGCTCTTTATGCAATTCAAGGGCAACTTCTGTCCGGATCTGCTTCCCGTGTTCCTCAATCGATGACATATCCTTCTTCTTCTCAGTCCTCTGCCGCAACAAGCGTCTCAGCTCCGCCTCCCAAGCGCGCTCGGAAGGCCAAGTCAACGCCGTCCTTGGGTACCGCGAAAGGAGCGAAGGGAGCAGTTGAGCCACCGGAGAAGCGACGAGCCATCTTCAAGAAAAAATGCCCACAGAACATCTTGGAGCGTGTCCATAGGGTTATGGACCAGCGTTTTTTTATGGTTGACCGAAGGCGGCGGACGGGTCTGGACGGAGAACTGGAGCTTAGGGAGGAATTCGACGTTCTGGGAAGTACTGGTAATGTGAGAGCCGTATTGGTTTCTGTAAATCATGATCCTGACTGACGGTCATGACTGTGATTGCTTATTTAGGTATACACGGTCGTGATTGACCAGTTACCCTCTTGTACATGTACGTCACTTAAGTTCCCCGCCTCGCCGTAGGTGTGACCTAGCCTCCCTTTACAGGCCCGGACTCGATGAAGGGTAACCATTGCAAGCACATCGTAAGCGTTTCGTTCCCTTCCAAGGTCGACCCCTGACCTTCTTTTCTATTCAGTTATTTATCTTCCTGAAAGGCAAGTTGACATCATCCAGGTAACAGTTTGGAAGCTAACACCACCGCGGGACACGCTTAGTTCTTCAAGTATCTCAAGCGTCGGGACATTGGTACCAAAAGTACGTTTTTCGACCATGCATTCTATCAGCGTCCATGCTTTGTTGACTGATGCGCATTCGTTGTATCTAGGGCCCTCCTAACGTCTGAATTACGAGATATATTTTCCTCTGCGCCCGTCGCACCCAATGCGATCCCTGTCGCCCCGACTCGCGTACGAGAGGAGTATGCTCGTGTCACGGGACGCACCCTTTCTTCCTCCCAAGCATCTTCATCGTCTGCTACCAAAGGCAAAAACGTCATCGCTGTTGTCGATCTCACCAGCGACAATGAAGATGATGCTCTTCCCAAGGCGACTGGGAAGAAGAAAACAAAGGAGAAAACACAGAACAACCGGAAGATGCCTGCGGAGGATGATGATTGTCCAATTTGCTATGAGACTCTTCATGCCGTCAATGAAAAGCTGATGGAATGGTGCGAGACTTGTGGGAAGCCGGTCCATAACGAATGCTTTGGGATGTGTAAGTTGACTTGTCCGTATCCTTTCCTTCACTCTTTCCAACTGTCGATAGGGAAAAATACCGTCCGATCGAAGGGAAATGACCTAACATGCGTATACTGTCGTTCAAAGTGGGTTATGCCTTCGGCAGCCGCAAGTTCTAGCACTGCTGCTGGTTCCCGTGCTTCGAACGCAGGAGCTCGCGGCGGTGCGACTGTATCCGAGGGATATTTGAATCTATCTGGCGTTGCGGGCGTTAGTCCCGTCCGCGATACTAGTTCATGTAAGTGATCTCACTTTCAGTTACCCTCACTTCAACTTAGTGCTGATTCCATGGTTGCTTATCTAGACTATCAGGGACCTCGACGTGGCTCGAGACACTATGGATATCAGGATTATTGGTGAATACGCGAGTTGCTGCCTCAAATCTCTGATCGTCTGCCAACGCTTCAAATTTTGTGCCCTTCTCCACACTACTCTATTTGACGACCAAGTATTTCTTGCAAGCTTTGTGACCTGTTAATCTTCATTTTGTCGATATATCATTATTCTTGTGTGTCTTGCCTTACCTTCCGTACTTCCATTGGTACATTTCGTCCCAGTAGCGCCATATTCCAGCCGAGTTGTACGTTCATGGATGAGCGCCCCCCTTTACTCGCCGCAAAGCCTTAGCAGATTAAGAGAGTGCAACTTGCCAGTACTTGATCCAGTCTCCAGAGCTCCCGACAAAAATTGGGATCATTTGTCAGCGTTTCACTCGTCTGATAGGGCAGCATCTTATTGCTATGAGGATATCGTTCGCGTCCGAACGACCTGCGCTGAAAGGTATAGCGGCCAGAACAATAGAAGGGCTATTGATGATCGTCGTGTACGAGTGTGATTGAACTGTGCTGCAGCCGAGATCAAGCCAATTGGTTCTAGGACGTAGTACGGTAAGACAGGAACCGTAGGTTTGAAATGAACGATTAGGCCAAAGTTACTAGTTGGATACGTGACATCGAAGTCCGGCGTCTGAGACCTTCAAGAGGAGACGATTGCGCGGAAGGGAGCTCCAGGCACCATCGTACCACTGAGCGCAGTGATTGGGTGACCGAGCATGCCCGGAGCAATGCCCAGAGGTACACGACATTGAGTGTGAGAACTCAAAGTAGTTCTTGGTACCACTTGTGGTAGCAGCGCAACATGAGTCATCCCCTTGCATGTCTCGTAAGATCAGTCTGCGGTGATCTGCTCTCAACAGATCCTTGAATGACCATGGCCGACCAACTGGTGAGCTTGTTCTTTACCTTTCAAATTGAGAAGACTGACTTCCGTGGTTTGTGAATTCGAGTCTGGAGGTGGGCATGAACTATCGCTTGATTGCTCTTTAGATTGACATGGGGTTCCCTGGGTGACGAGAACAAATTTCTGGTACGTGGATCGCATTGAATCGCGTTTTGAGGATGGGCTGATGGATTTGTAGTGTTGAAGGAGACCTTTGCGCTTTTCGATCGAGGTGGGTCGTTGGTTTTGTTGGTTTTGTTGGCGTACCCGCCTCTGACGTTGTCTCTTTTGTTTCTCAGATGGAGACGGCACGATCACGACGGCCGAGCTTGGCACTGTTATGCGGTCGCTCGGGCAGAATCCCACTGAAGCCCAATTGCAAGATACGATCAACGAGGTTTGTGCAGACGGCACTGGAATAGTTGATTTCCCGGAGTTCTTGACGATGATGGCGAAGAGGACGTCCGCTGCCGATAGCGAAGTAGAGCTTATGGAAGCATTCAAGCTCTTCGATAAGGATGGGAGTGGGTCCATCAATGCTGATGAGCTGAGACACGTCATGATAACTCTTGGTGAGCTATCTTGACAGCTGTGGCTGATTTTGTTGACGAGGTGATCTTTTGGTATTGTGATGTAGGTGAGAAGTTGACTGACAGCGAGGTCGATGAGATGATTCGTGAGGCTGACATTGACGGTGATGGCACAATCAGCTACGACGGTGAGTATTGAGTTATGCGCCCTTCCGAGCTTCATATCTTATCTACCTGCCAACCCCGCCTTTGCGTACGTGGTAGAATTCGTCATGGTACATCAACCCCTCCCCCCCACAATAGCGTGCTCACGATGATTGGTAGATGCTTTCCAAGTAAATGTATACTCAATAGTTTACCTGCGAGGAACAGAGCGACGGCGTTTGAGTAAACTCTCATGGGAGCCGGTAGTGGTCACTAAAGTGGACTTACAACGGTGACGACTGCTAGTAACCAACAGTCATCCACAAATTCAGTTGAGGAGCCTCTCCCTCTTCCTTTACCGCGGTCGCTGGCCCCGTCCGAGAGCTTGCAGGCGAGGTCTGAAGCTGTCCATGTCCTAGAATCGTGCCACTGTTGCCGAAACTGATGGCCCTTCTGTGCAGTCGTTGGCTCAATCCTCTCGAATTTGCGTAAGCACTGGCAACTCCTTGGCGCTCGGCGTTCAGTACTGATGTGCGAATATGCAGTTCTCGTCTTGGGCATGTGCTTCTTCGCTGGCGGGACAAGATATTCTGAGCAAGGTTTTGATATCAGTGAGCTTGTACCTCAGATTCTTGGAGGAGAATGGCAAACCAATGATCTTGTAGGCACGGTGCAATTGAACTCTTCATTGTTGATAATCAGTGTCATTCCGATACTACTTCCCGCGTCGTACATTTTGGCTCTATCAGAAGATGGATCGTCTACGGGCCCGGGTCCTGGTCTTCAGCAGGGGGAACAAGTCCTGCAGTTGAGTCGTGGTGTGCGTGTGTTGCTCCGAACCAATCTCAACCTACCGATGTACTGATCTCGCACCGTCTTACCAGGTTGCCATCATATTATTGTTCAGTACGTGCATACCATCTCACCCAGGGGATATATGCATAACGTGCGGTACCTAGTCTACGGATCTTACCTGAGTTACCTCGTCTTCCAACTATGGTCACATGCTGCTCTTTACGATGACAAGGGAGAGCATGTCATCAAGTCGCAACCGTATTCCCGGCGCCCTTCAAAAGAGAAACGCTGGAAATCTAAGGAGGAAGAAATCCGTCGCCGCATCTGAAGCACCCACAAACGCAACAGGCGCGACTCCGAGGGTTGATACCAGACTCATCGTAGAAGCGCCGGCTCTATTTACAAGCGCCTGCTTCCAGGAAGTAAGTACTTACCAGAGGATTGAACAATTGTTAGTTAGCACTTCATCAGTGCGATTATCTAGGTCTCACGGTGAGTTGGCGAAGTAAATCGATCGACAGCGCGGTTCCACTCACAGCAATGATCAGTTCAAAACTAGAGAATGAATCCAAGTCAGTGACAAGTTAGGCAATAAGCAGTAATATTTCTGCTTACGCGTTACCCTGATCGATGGGGAAAACGTCAGTGTAGAATTGGAGATAGAATGACGTCAGTCCCACATATTGAGGAGGACGAAAGTAGGGTACACACCTTCGCAAGAGGTATGATCGCAAGGAAAGAAACTGCGGGCAAGTGGATAAGCAAGGTGAAGATGAGGGTGGCCAAGGTAGGTGGACGCTTACAGACGAAAACGAGTGTGTGTTCATTCATCGCAAAATTAAGTGCCCGCTAGGGTTACGATAAGCATACAAATCAGTGGATACACAAGGACACTCACTGATACTGGTATGAAGACCAAGAGAACGTTTAAATCTGTAACGAGCGAAATAAGGAGCAGAAACACGCATATATCGAATGGAGGATACAAGACGCCAGGATGATTGATTTAAGGCTGCGCCACGCTGAGGGGGCTGGGCCAACTGGCTTTTCAGGCGTTAGCATGCTAGTGGCAGCTCGAACGAGGTCTCGCGACGTGGTAGGAGACAGTATTCTCTGTTCTACTACGAAGACTACTGTGGAAATTGGGTTCGTCTGGTGTCGCATTTGACGTTATTGGTTTGCTATTTGTCCAGGAGCTACGATTCGGTGTGGCTTCTGAGTTCACTGCACTGGCTTATCTGCCGTGAATGTCACTGAGACAGCGACGTACAGGACATAATGGGAGCCACAATGGGAGTACCGCCAGATAGAAGAGCGAACGACCTGATCCACAGCTCGATACTAGCCGACGACGAGAAGGAAAAGGTTGAGACGGGGGTGCGACCAGCTCCGCGATTTATATGAAGGGTCCAACTCAAACATACGTGTTCAAACGGCCGCGGGCTCTCGCTGACCGTGGGATGTCGGGCTATATGCTCCCCAGCTGGAGTCGATGGAGTAGTGGCGAAGTTATCCAGCTGGTTTAAGACTTCGCCCAAAAAATTGCCTACGACTGCAGAAAATTTTACATGTCAACCTCAGGATTTGAAAGGGTATTCCCAGCGCTTCCAGCCGAAGAAACAAAGAAAACACAAATTGAAACAGAAGGAGTACCTCGGAAGGGAGATGGTGAGCGGAGGTCTGTGTAAGTCTGAAACCGCTCTGACTGGGTTCCGGACTCTAACACCTGTAGCTCTATGCGCAACAGTCGCTGGAAGGCTTTCTGGCCGGGGTGGCAGATGGATTACCGCAGCATGAGCTAGTCGGCTTGTCTACCACATTTCGACGCTCAACAGGCTGCTTCGAGTTAGAATTATTCAGTTGAATGACTTAAGATGTGGTGCTTACACCGTCATTCCTGGGATTGTTCCCTTGTGCCAGTTGGTGTGTGCAGCATCGTGTCCCCTCGGAACCGACTGGCTGGCAGCAAGGAGACTAGATGTGTGGGCGCATCAGTGACTTGGGATTGCTCAAAGTCCATCATGAGAAGTTCGCCCACCTCGTCACTCTGATGCGACTCGCACTTACATACATCCGCCTTTCTGCACTCCTCTTTCTCAGCACAGCATGAGCACAGGTCCCGGTACGCTTCAGCTAATTCAGCATCATTGGCAGCGTTGACATGGCACGGCTTCTTGTCATTCTGGCAACAACCACCGTCGAAGTTTGGATCCCTCGCCCATCGGAACATTTTAATCCCCTCCCATGCGAACATGAAGCCCAACAGGATGGACGTAGCAGCATCAACCCACCATCCACCCTTCCAGAGCCTGAATATGAGTGATCCAGCAAACAGGACAATTGTGATCTGAATGCACGAGAGGGAGCATTGTGCTTCTCCTTGCATAGCACTGCTGTCAAGCGCCCTGGCGAGATAATTCTTTGGAAGCCAGATGAAGATCATGAGAACGAGCGCAGAAGCGGAGATAATAATGGACGCATTGGAAGAGTCAGGCGTCGTATGCCTAACGAGGGCGACGATTGCCGTTATCTCGGTAGAGAGTCCAAGCGCCATCAATAGAAAGGCGATTCCTATGGAAGAGACTTTCTCAAAGCTATATAGATATGTCGCTAAGAGCCATGTACAGGAAGGAACGGCTCGACTCACTGCAGGTCGCGAGGATTGAGAACGAGTCCTCGTTCTTCTCCAGGCTTGGCTACGTGCCGGAAACGCCAAACGACGATGATGGATGAGATGACCTCGATTCCAGACTGGACACCGAAAACCACCAAGGACCGCGAAGATGACTCTGCTCCGAAGCCAATAGATAGTCCTCCTTCTGCTCCATAATACAGTATACTGAGGATACTAATACCTATGGCGAATTGCTGAAGACGACGGTAGGAATACATCGCCCACCGAGCACTTGAGGTAAACGAACTGGATAGAGGCAGTAGCTGAAGCTTATATGGCCATTGGCCACAAGTGTTTTCGACTGTTGACACGACGTATAACGCGTTGGGAATATCATTACTTATAAGGCAACCCTGGATGACTACAGCGGGAACCCTCACGATGACAAGCCAAGTCATATTTTCAAGGTTGTCCACATACGATTGCTGGCATTTCCATCCAGCCGGAACATCAATATCGTGGGCTCGTAATCTTTTCGTTGAAAAGACGTACGTACGTATGGACCATCGGAATATGACAGTAGATACGCATATTGAGTCATTGTGATAAGCGTGGATAATGCGGGGGTGGGTGACAAAGAGTGTCCAGCTCATGACGCTATGGGACGCCGAAATTGGCACTTTTCAAATGGCATCAATCAGTACATGGGCGACAGGGCGACATGATCAAGCGCAGTTTAACTGATGGATTGGAGCGGCGGGAGTCGTTCTAGCGGGAGGAGTAGAGGCAGAGATGGAAGGACTAGGAGTACCGGCGCTGCACCTCCCCTGGACGAGGATCCCGCGGGGAGAGACGCGGCGACTTGAAGGCAAGATCAATCTCTGAAGCAAATACTATATCGGAAGAAACATTGTAGCACCAGTCGAAGCTCGGCATTCGTAAATGTCAAGGTCAAGAGTGATAATCCTCAAGGTCATGATACTCACACAGCACCTTCCGTCCTGGACTGATCGAATTGCTTGAGCTGCAGGGGGAGAGTAGATGGGAGATGCATGACTGACTGCGCTCCAGAAGGTTTCTTAGATGCTCGTTCATGAGCACCAGTCCCCAAGCCAGCCTGAATTGTAGGAGCCCGCTAATTGGCGGTTTCCGTGAAGCGACAGCGAGCGTGAAGTATGACGAATCTTCGGAGTAGGGGTATTCTCCGTCATTGCTTCTTCTGAGGCCAACGGCGGGCGGGCAAAAGGGTGTTGAAGATTATCCAACCCGAAAGGCATTAGCTGCAAGTGCTCCTATCGGGACGCTGTCAGCCACTTGCTTCGGATGTCAGCCACGGCACTAACATGGAGTCAGCATTGACCCGCTCCTCTCTCTCCAGTGATCCATTTTTACAAAGTTGCTCTATCAACATCCCAAGTCAACTCGTTCGCCCGTCATTACCCCACAATGTCGTTCATTATCAATACCAACACTACGACTTCGGACACCGCTATCCCCCCCGCCAGTGTCCTGGCTCTTCGAATTATGGCTGGCATCCTTGCAGCGTTTGTAATCGGCCTCATTGGGCTAATCGTCGTCTGGAGTTGGTGGAGGTCGCGAAAGGCGGGATGCAAAGACAACCTTCCAAAGGGCGCGGAAGATAATGGCCAAGGCGAAGGAAAACTTGAGGAGGTATGCTTTCCTTTGTAACGTGACAAGGTTGCTACTGATGGGCAACCTGAACGGAAGCAGGTTGGCGATGATGAAGAATCGATCGCAGGCACCCCGAAACTGGCATACAGAGCAGATACTCCTGTGATCGCGACAGACGACACCGAGGAGGGCCTCGGCCCAATCTTGAATCAAGGCCGCTGAGAACATAAATGCTACACGTAGCCCATTCGCTTCGACTGGATCTCCGAAAAACATGTAGTGACCCCGTGCTTGACTGAATGCCCATGTAGTTTTCGAACGATTGATTAATTGGTCCTAAGGCGTTGAGGCTTTCTCTGTGGATCCGCGAACATAAGCCACCTTAGATCCAGAACAATTAAATTACTCACAACGAGAATGAGGGGCCGGAGATAAAGACCAAGTATCCGACGTTTCATCCGTTGACTTCGGCTTAGAACATCATGAAGGAGCCCATCTCGGTGAGGAGTCAAAGTGATGTGCAAGTGGCCAAGGACCAAGGTCAACGCCTGGGATGGTGATTAAACGGAACAAGGAGACGGAGCCCCAATAATTTACAGCTAACGACAATAGAGTGCACTAACCACGTTAATGGGAGGTGATCTCACGACCCTTCATCCTTGCCACCACTAAGACTTCGGAAGAACTCCGCATACGCGTGCTCAATATCGAAGGACAGCTAAAGTGAATGAACAACATACCACACATGATAAAGCGGAGCCAACCCACCTGGCGAGTCTGTTCTTCTGTGATCTCTTCTGATGCTTTCATGCCATTGAGCGTGATCAACCTTTGAAGTCCTATGAAACGCCTCCATCGCACGTATGAGGACATTCACTGACCAACCAACCATCCTGCTCCGACCCTCCCAATCTTTACTGCCTTTGAATCTAGCATAACTCGTCACCAGCCCTTGCAATATCGGATGAAGTTGGTCTTTGGCTCGTAGTCGTAGTTTCAGTGCGTCCATAAATGTTATGAAATTCTGAAGTTCCGATGTCAGCAACTCCAAAGTGTGCTAAACCGTATTGAGAACCGACCTGCGTCGTTTCCGCCACCCACTTCGCAGTCTCCGGACCAGCCTCGCTAGAATGTTCGACAGTTGCTGGGACACCAACTTTGATCCTGTGGAGTGCTGCTGGATTATCCATCTACAGCAAATGAACAACTGTGTACCGTCAGCTGCCGCAAATCTGGGGCTCACGCGATATCTCTTCATGAACTCCTCTACAGATGGCACGTCGTCCCCCACGAGTTTCAACATAGTCTTGTACTGGGATAACAATCTTGTACATGCTGGAGAGTATCTCTTTGAAAGAATGATGACTTAGGCTTCATTTCTTGAGCCATGTTGAGAGCACTCACTCAGCGGCGGTTATAGAGTCACGGACATACGCTCTTTCAAGGTAGTCCAAAGCAACGATGATACCAAATAGAGTGGCAAGCAGGTTGTATTTTTCTCTTTCAGAGTTTGTTGTGTACAGTCTTGCCTCCTCGTCGAGTGATAGTGGAACGGACATCAGGTGCTGAACAACAGGATCGTAAGAATCAGATATCGTTGGCTAATCTTATCACAGCCACCACGTGAGGACTGTTGGCTGCCACCATGATACGTTTTCTACGGTTAAGCACCACAAGAAAGCATCCACAAAGCCAATACCTCATGTCGTGAAGAAGTAAACCACTATTTATCGCTCCTGTTATCTGACGACATCTGCTTCAACGCACGAACCCTACGCTTCCCTTCCCTTCTCGCCCTCTCCTCAGCTTCTTCGGTCTTGAGTATTCCCACTACCGTGGCCGCGGCTCGACGATCGCCTCTCAAATGAAAGGCCTTAATGAACATTTTGTACATTGGCCTAACATGCTTTACAAATGAGATCTCGGGAGGGAGAGGTGGTAGCGGCAGTGTCGAGGCAACGGAAGGATGGGTAGCAAAAGGAACATCGCCCCGGAGAAATTGCGGGGCAGCAGGATAGCCTCCGCGAATCATATGGTCAAATAACGCCTTGACCTTTGGAAGATCGATGAAGGTCCTCCACCGTAGGATGGTCTTCAGTAGTATGTTCATCGTGATCCTGTCCCTGACAAAGCCACAATGCTTTGTAAAATAATCCGTGGTTCGTAGGACGTTCCGAACAAGGCGACCATTGCAACAGGCCATGCGTTGAACAAGCCCATTTAGGATGATATTCCCCAGTGTCGTTCGCGTCGCTACGTCAAGTGTATCCTGCGTGCGCTGGAACACCGACCTCGCAGCAACGAAGCGATTGGCATGAACCAAGGCGGAAATGGCGTCTTTGATGAGCTCGGGGTCGGGCATGGAATGGGTGACCTGGGACACAATCCGGAGTGTCGACAGCCGCGTAGGATTGCGGGAGTAAAGCTTGATGGCAAGAGGCAGTCGGATACTCTGAGTGGAAAGAGTACTTCCGCCGAGAGGGTCTGCACTCTTGCGGGCTGTCGCAATGATAACTTCTCGTCGAATGGAAATTGCACGCTCGGACAGTGGGTTGGGGAACATATTCAGGGCCTGGCCAGCCAAGCGGAATTGCCTCCGACGAAGGAGAGCATGAACGACACGCGAAATGAACGTGTCCGAAACGAAATGAGGCGACCGTTGACAAATCGCTCTCATAATCTTAAGAGCCTGCGTCGAAAGCCCAGAGGTAACCAGCACTATAAGCAGTCCCTGAATGCCATTCTTCGATCGCGCCAATGGCGGGAATTCGGCGTACACGTCGAGCACGGCTTGAGCGATGATCCTGCCTCGCCCGACATCCACACGCTCAACTCCGGAGAGATAAAATACGGACAGAATAGCATCCACTACGTCGTGCCTCTGCTCGCCAGAAATCGGAGTTGCATCTAAGCAGGAGAGCAACGATTCCTGAAGGGCAGGAACGTGGGTGGCTTCCTTCTGCGACAGATGACGAACTAAAATGGGCAAGACATCTGGTTTCCAAGATTTGTCGGGGAGTGAGGATTCCAAACGTGCAAGGGAGGTGGACACGCTCTGGTAATCGGAGGCAAGTGACGCCATGATGAATTCGACAATGAGATGGTAAGGAGCTTGCGCGGTCTGATTATGGACGTAGAGATCTTCAGAGAGACAGAATTGGTGGCAAGCCTCCTTGAGTCGACCGTCACCCAGCATTGCGGACAAGCGAAAAAAGGTCGCAACCATACCGCAAGAGACCTCGGTGGGGGGGAAATGATGTCTGGGAGCATTCTTCCACGTCTTCCAAAGAGACCGTATGGAGTCACGAAGCTCTGTAGTCCGCTGTATCGTTGGCCGGCAAGTTAAACCGATTCGAAAGTGCCGTTCCAAAAGCTTGAGGGCAACGATGGTGTCCCACTGTATAGTTTCGGGGCGAGGAATTGGTAGCACGTCGAGTACGTGAAGCACCCTTGAAGGTGGTTGACGCACCCAAGAGTGAGCGAAATGGACCAGACTTCCCCACCGCGATTCTAATGCCTGCGAGGAACCAAGAGCAGCGAGGAATTGACTCGAAGCCCAAGGCGATGTGGCTTCACTGAGAGGCCGCTCGATCGCGTCAGGGAGTACGAGGCGGGCAATTTCCTCATGGCACAAGACCACGGCATCGAGGAGCCGTTCTCGGTGAGGTGTAATATTAATTTTGAGGGGCCCCAGTATTAGCGTCGATAAGATCTGCAGAAGCCAATGAGGTAGTTTATGGAACTGCTCCAATACTTGGCCAAGCGAAGTTATGACTTCATCAATTGCGCTGGAACTGCCCAACGCCAACAAAGCTTCGAGAAAGGGCACGTGGACTTCAGCGTCCAGCGACTTAAACCGAAGTCGTATGTATTGCTTACGAGCCTTGTTGACTACCGCTTCAACGTCTGGAGACTATCGTCAAGGATTTTCAGAGGCAAGTATTGACTACAGACCTGACGCCGTCAACCCGTTCTCCGTTCCCAAATCGGCCAGAAGAGCTCGCATTAACCAGAAGCGATCTGAACTTTTTAACCCTTGGCCAAGCCGCGCCTTGTCCTGTAAAAGTTGTTGGACAAACGGCCAATATGTCCTGGGAGGGTATTGTTGTAGGTGATAATATTGTACAAGTCGGCTTGTATATTTACATCTTGAACGATGTTGAAGGAGAGAAAGAGAGCCAAACAAGCTAATGAGCTCAGTAAGCTGAAGGGGAGTGAGGTGGCGAAGTTGAGACCGATGTTTGATGGAAGTATACAACGACCGGAGAGTGTTCGGGGTTGGCACATTGACATCTTGACGGTCGTGCCCCCTACCTAGCTCTAAGAAACGACCCAGAGAGTCCAAGGCTCTAGTGTCTTCTAGCGACGGGCTATCTCCAAGGGATGAAATGTCGGGAAGGGTGCCATGATTTGCATCGAGCAACACCAGTGGCTCATCTGCAGCAACATTACCGACGCTTGAGAATCGAGGAGAAGACGAAGCCACAGGATAGCAGGCGCCGCTGTTGTTCAGAGGGAGAGATGAACGACTGCCGAAATCTAACTTGGCATGGGCCTGGGCGTCATCGAACTGAGTGGGCAAACGCGCGAAAGTTGAACTTCGCGTCAAATTTACATGTCAGCCAGCATTGTAGCAGCAAAAGGTGAGAACACCAACCATCTAAGGATCCGTGGGCCGCTAGCGAGGCTGGTAACACGGTATATGGCCGAGCGACAGCATCGCAACATTCCATGACATGAATTCCTCTGCGATAGAAGCGCGACACGATGCGCAAAGCCCGATGAAGCACCCAAACTGGAGAAACGCACGTTTTGGTGGGCCCCAAGAACGTCGGGAGAAAAGACGGGCACCAAAGGGAAGTCGGAGGTTACGGTTGACCCAAACAGCGCTTGCTGGCCGTGGATGGGAGACAGCGATCACGGCCAACCCAAGTAGACGCCCAATGAGCTGACTTCGAACCTTATTGTACTCTCTCACGATCAGACACAACAGAAAGTTTGGACGTCCAGACCTGATCATTTACTACCGCTAAAATCTTTGACCAGTCGCCTTGAAAAATCCATTGGCACTAACAGGTATGCTACATTATGACATACCATGATGGAGCCGCTAAAAATCTGCTCGTAGAGGTCAATCGGGAGGCACTAGTTTCTAATCATCTAACGAATTTCTGTCAGTCTCCGCCCAATATCCATACTTCCATCGCTAAGGCTGCCGCAGGCAATTAAAACATACAATGGGTGCCTCTCGCGCTGACAAGGAAATCTACTTCCAAAAGCTCAAGGAGCTTCTCAATAAATATCGTATGCTAGCATCTCTATCCAGTCATTCAGTTCACCTCATATATTCGTTCTGCAGCTTCCATATTCTTGGTCAACGTCGACAATGTTGGCTCCAACCAGATGCACCAAATTCGTGTTGCCCTCCGTGGCAAGGGTGTCGTCTTGATGGGCAAGAATACCATGGTCCGACGCGCTCTCCGATCTATTCTGGCTGAGTACCCTCAATTTGAGAGGCTCCTCCCTCACGTCAAGGGTAACATCGGTTTCGTCTTCACCGCTGGTGACCTCAAGGACGTCCGTGAGACGATCGTTGCCAACAAGGTCGCAGCCCCCGCTCGTGCCGGTGCTTTCGCTCCCAAGGATGTCACCGTACCTGCTGGTAACACCGGTATGGAGCCTGGCAAGACCTCCTTCTTCCAAGCTCTCGGTATCCCTACCAAGATCGCTCGCGGTACCATTGAAATCGTTTCCGACGTCAGGGTCGTTGAAGCTGGTACCCGTGTCGGCCCCTCTGAAGCTACTCTGCTCAACATGCTGAACATCTCACCGTTCACCTACGGTATGACTGTTGTGCAGATCTTTGACTCAGGGAACGCATTCTCGCCCGATGTTCTCGACATTGATGAGGAGGAGCTCATCAGCAGGTTCTTGTCTGGTATTAAGACCATCGCTGCCCTTTCTTTGGCTCTTAACTACCCCACCATTGTTTCCATCGTCCACTCCCTTGTCAGCTCATACAAGAACTTGTTGGCCGTGTCTATCGCCACCGATTATACCTTCGAGGGCTCCGAAAAGGTAAGCGGCTCCATTCCCACTAACCTTTCCGATGATTTGTATAACAAAGTAACACTGAAAATTCCGAACATTAATTGGGGACAACTTTTTCTATGATCTATGGTTTTGAATGCCGTGATCGTTGGTCTGACTTGGACATGCTCTAGGTCAAAGAATATCTCGCCAACCCCGAGGCCTTTGCTGTCGCCGCGCCTGTTGCCGCTGATTCTGGCGCCCCCGCCGCCGAGGCACCCAAAGAGGAAGAGAAGGAGGAGGAGAAGGAGGAGTCCGATGATGATATGGTAAGTCATGATTACGCGGGCTGTCATCTGATAATCCTCACCTGGTGGCATATCCTAGGGCTTCGGTTTGTTCGACTAAAAGTGATTCTTATCCCGTGCACACCCGCATTATCTGTAGCCGTATTTACCAGATATGCACACTTCATGACGATCTTTGCACCTGAGAGCCTGATCCGTGTCGAGACTTTCCTGAAACGGAGGTTTGCTGTATTTTTGCGCGTATGCATCAGTGACGGAAGGTCGGATATAATGGTGGGCAATCATCAGTCTGGGAAGGCTTTAAAGCGTCCAGGCTTGGCCTACGCATGGCTCTGAGTACGTTTCGGGCGAACTGGCAGCATCGATGAGCAGGAAGAGGTCAGGCGGTGTTACCTCGGCCTATCTCGGCAAGGAGAAGGAGTGACGAAATGTCTGAGCAGCGAGCGCCGTTATATGTACGCCAATGAGCACAAACGTTGCCCCTGCTCCTTTCATCCAAGAGTCACTGATTCTGAGGCTCGCCTTACTCTTCTGTCATAGCAGCGCCACAGCAGCTCGACTATCAGGTGCATCAGCCTCCCAATCCATCCCATTGCTGATCCTTCTGACCCGTTACCGTGCAGAAGGGACACCGAGCCGGTCAACGTTCGTCATCCCCCCCTCCTATTCAACCACGCAAGTCCGATAATCTTACGGTGAGCACCTTCTCCTGTTCTGTGCCGGTTCTAAGTAAAGCTCACCACGATCAAGACTTAAAGTATTACGCATATGACGACGATTCTATCCCCCTCCTCAGAGCCATCTCTGGACAACATGGACTTCGGAGCGAACAACCACTTGATCGTCGTGTCCAACCGTCTGCCCATCACCATCACAAAAGATGCAAAGGGCGAGTACCATTTCAAGATGTCGTCGGGCGGTCTCGTCTCCGCCTTGTCTGGCTTCAAGAAGTCTTTGAACTTCACCTGGATCGGTTGGCCAGGTTTCTTCATTCCACCAAAAGATCGACCGCTCGTAGACAAGCGCCTCATGGACGAGTATTCGTGTCAGGCCGTCTACCTTGACGATGATGTCGCTGATCGCCATTACAACGGCTTCTCAAACTCCATCCTCTGGCCGTTATTCCACTATCACCCCGGCGAAATGAACTTTGACGAGGAGAACTGGCGGGCTTATCGCCAGGCAAACCTCAAATTCGCCCAAGCCGTTGTTTCCCAGTTGACCCCAAACGCCATGGTCTGGGTTCAGGACTACCATCTGATGCTCTTGCCCATGATGTTGAGGAGTCTCATCCACGGCGAGCACTCTTCGGGTGAGCTTATGCAAGGAGAGCTCGCGCGTATCACAGAGGGTGTGGAGGAAGAGGGAGAAGAGTCTATCATTCAACCTATCCAGATCCCTGGCGTCAAGATCGGTTTCTTCTTGCACACGCCCTTCCCCAGTAGCGAAATTTATAGGTATGTCGCCATTATCGGTGAAAGTATGCGCGTTAACGATGTTCCATTCAGGATCTTACCCGTGCGACGAGAGATCCTTCTTGGAGTGCTCTACTGTGACCTCATCGGCTTCCATACATACGATTATGCGCGTCACTTCCTATCGTCTTGTACCCGCATCTTGGGTCTTCCTACTATGCCCAATGGTGTAGAGTTTGAAGGGCGTCTCGCTCACGTTGGTACGTTCCCAATTGGCATTGAGCCCGGGTCTTTCATCGAGGTGGGCGCTCTCATCATCCTACTCCGCTTATTCTGATGTTTCCTCCATTCTTAGAACCTCAAGAAGGACTCGGTGATGGCTCGTATTGCCCAATTAGAGCAACGATTTAATGGTGTCAAAGTCATTGTTGGTGTTGATCGTCTGGACTACATCAAGGGCGTCCCACAGAAACTCCATGCTTTGGAATTGTTCCTCAGTCAACACCCGGAATGGATCGGAAAGGTACGCTTTCAGTTATCTTCACAACTCTATAGGTAATGTGTTAATGTGTGTCTCCCATAGGTTGTCCTCGTCCAGTTGGCCGTACCTTCTCGCCAGGATGTCGAAGAGTATCAGAACCTTCGCTCCACCGTCAATGAGCTCGTTGGGCGTATCAACGGCCGTTTTGGGACCGTGGAATTTATGCCTATTCATTTTATGCACAAGAGTCTTCCTTTCGACGAGCTATGTGCGCTATATGCCCTCAGCGATGTCTGCTTGGTTTCGAGTACCCGTGACGGCATGAATCTCGTAAGTGCTTACTGCAATTCGCCGTCAATGCTGTTGAATGGTATATTAATGGATGCGCGCCCTCCGTCTACTAGGTTTCCTACGAATATATTGCCTGCCAACAAGCACGCCAAGGCGTCATGATCTTATCCGAGTTCGCTGGTGCCGCTCAGAGTCTAAATGGCTCACTCGTTGTCAACCCATGGGACTCGCAGCAAGTTGCCGATGCGATACATGAAGCTGTGACTATGGACGCCACTACTCGCGCCGAGAACCACCGCAAGCTCTTCAAGTACGTCAACAAGTACAGCGCCGCGTTCTGGGGTAGCAGCTTCATCAGAGAAATGGGCAAAATCAAGGTCGGCGATATCAACAAGGAGGGACAGGCGGAGTTGAAGGCCAAAGGCGATGCTGGCGGCGCAGGTACCGACATCGTAGATGGCGCTGTCTCCCTCACTCCGATTGGCAGCCCCACTCCTTGAAATGGTGGCCTTGATGGCAACGAGCACTACGCAGTGCATGTCGCCGCGACCATGGCCACTGCTCAGTTGGAAGTATGTTTATAGCTTGGCATTTATATTCCTGTGTTATTCGGTCACCCCGGGATATTTAGATGTACCAACGTATGTATGCAAACGTCGGGCGACTCGTAGACGTGTAGTCTTAATACCTGTACCACCACTAGTACTGTAATTTGGCACTTGATAAGATAAGATATGGATTTGATCAGCGCATGAGACGCGTCGGCTCGTGTGCCGCCGATCATCAAAGTTTGTCACAAAGTTCTATGTTGGCTGCAAGTCTGAGGAATTTTGGCAGGCAGCTTCTAACTTGTCCTGCACGATTCCCAGGTACCGCAGCTCGATGCTTAGCTACCGGAAAGAATGTCTCCCGCGTCGGTCAGGCTGAGGAACCCCCGAAGCCAAAACCGAAAGCCACTACACCGCTTCGTCGGTCGGCGTCGGCTTCACTGCCCATCAGGTCTAACCCGACACCGACGCGGGGAGAGATTCAGCCTGGTATGTCGGTGACATCCTCTCAGATCTACTGACGCGTAACGGCCACCGTGCTTACTAGTGTTCACTCTCGCCACCGCCGAACGGTATCTTTTGAGCCGGCTGCGTGCATCGCCCCACCTTCCCTCGTCTGCACGGATCCTCAATGAGTCCCTCTACATACCATCATGGCCGGCACTTTCTTCCACGACCACCGAGCGCACTCCACAGTTCGCCTCGAACGTCGCACAGCCGAAGGGGGAAATATTTGTCTTCTCAAACGGGTCATTTGTCTGCTGGGGACTGGGAGAGGCCGATGCACGGCGGTTTGCTTCAGACGTGATTTCTCGTTCTGTTGGGACAGAAGTTGCGCCACTGAAGGAACATGAGACCGAGGAACTGGAATTTGTGACGGATCCATCCGAGTTCGTCGTTGTCGTGTCCTTCGTTTTACCTATGTTCACTGAGCAATACTTGGTGCCCCAGAAACACTCGTTTACAAGGAGATCTTATTATCCTTGGGCGTACATCTGCTTCAGCAGTGGATGTAACAGAAGTCCATTCCTCACCTGAAGCTGACGCCCAAGCTTCGCTTCCCTCCTCCCCGGTATTGGCACGCTATGCATTTTCGCAGGCTCTCTCTCGTTCAACGGCTCTTTCAGCCCTTGAAGTATCCCTCGATGATTACCTCTCGTCAATGGCCCTGCTTCCCGTGTCGCTAGAAGAGACGGGCAAGCCTGGCCTTGGGAGGACAGCTCTAATCAAGAAGCTGGGACAACTCATGAAGTTCAGGCAGGGCATAAATTTGGGCCGGGAAAGCTATCTAGAGACTCCAGACTTCTACTGGGCGGAACCTGTGCTAGAAGGTGAGTCGTGGCATCATTTCTAGCCAGCTGTTCGACATGGGTGAGCTAACTATGTAGGGTATTTCAATACTATGAGCGATGCATTGGAAATTAAACTGCGTACTACATCCGTCAATGATAAAATTACTTATGCTTCGGAGGTATGGTTGATCCTCGCTGTGTCCTCGACCGCTAATAGCCACTAATGCGCGGCAGGCTCAATCGGTTCTAAGGCAGCTGCTTACGGAGGTGTGTATCTTCGGCATCGAAATCTAGCACCGTATTCCTAATTCGTTCGTGCAGTCTTCTTCGCATCGAATGGAGCTGATCATCATTGCACTCATTGCTGTGGAGGTTGTAGTGGTGAGTCTAAGATCTCAACATCTCATCGAAGCCACGCATTTGAGGGTACACCGCATGAACCCCTTGACTAACGACTACCCTTTAGGCTCTCATTCGAGACGGACCAGAACTCTGGGAGATGACATTTGGGCACAAATCCGCGGATGAGCGTACGAACGAATGAATTCAAAGGTGATGTCCTCAACTTAGACTTCGGTATGTCCTTCTGTGACGATCTTTCCAAATCACCGCTAAGTCATTACCTATCTGTCCTGTCCAAGCTCACCAGCGTCACGAGCGCTTCTATCATATCCCACACACTAATACTGTTGTCCTTAAAATTGGAAACACGACTCACCAATAACCTCAACTTCACTGCCCTGTGGACGCTCGCCGTCAACTCACCAACTGCCTCCATCTTTTCCACATTTGCCCATCACCTTCTTTCTACTATCGGACCAATGACAGCAAGTGGTGGTGAGTTTCATCGAAGGTGTAAAGATGGCGCGAATCTTCTGTGATAGTCACTGAAATGCTGTTAAATCATGTGCTTGTCTTCTGCCCGCAGACCGAAGGTCGAAGTTCTACCATAGTCATCCTAGGAGTCTAGGAACACCACCATTACTTAGACGAAATGCTGGATCAGTCATCCTGGGCTGTACATGTTGTCAAACAAAGATACCATCCAGGAGGTATCCAGCTGTCCGGCTTACCCCGCTTCGTCCGCAGTGAACTGATACTTGGAACCAATCCGAATTCTTGTGTTGCGCATAAAGCACACGGCGTATCCCAACTAGCAAATAAACGGCCCGTGCGAGGGAGCCTGCATCTCAAAGTAACGGAAGGCTCAATTCCAGACCACCCGTTTTTCGTATCTAAGCACTCAGATATGACTTGCGCCGCTCATGCACAGTGTCGTCTCTCGGATACGAGTCACAAAATGATCCGGAATGGGAAAATTTTGGAGAATTTGTAGGATCGATAAATAGTGTTCGGGAATCCCGAAGACGACAGTACGCGGATCTTTTTGCAGTGGGAGTGATTACCACAAAACAGGGAGCGAGCTGCATCGGAATGAGTAGGTAATCGCCATAGACTTTTGCTGTGCGGGTGTAAGTTTCTCCTTTAGTGAGTCATCGCAGGCTACACAATGGCCATGGTTCTGGAATTGCCCAGTTTCGTAGAACAAAGAGGGCTTTGAAGGAGCGCGCATGCAAGTGATCGGCACAAGTGGGCTTTTACGCGGTCATTCGGGTATTGAGTATGCAGTTCACTCAACCGAGCGCGGCCACCAGGCAAAGAGATGGTTGTTCACCAGATCAATACGGCTTTCCAGGTAGTCTGATGAAACCGACGTGTGCGTAGATAAAGTAAAGCACACGATGATGGACAGCGCGGAGGGTTCGTGTTTTGGAAACCATTACTAAGTAGTGGAACACCCGGAGGCGATGCAGCGAGGGTAGCTATTGAGTTCGACGTCGCGTAGTAGAGTCAGTGGACTGTGGCCGCGTGCGAACGACCTAAATTCGATCGAATATAGTATGAAAAATTAAAATGGCAGTGCAGGAGCACCCACTAGAGTCATGTCCGTGAATCAAGCCAGTTATGACAAAGCATGATAAGAACTTGCTATGGCAGATCGTGTGCACAGGAAACACCACTCTGACCTTGGGTATCTGGGCCCAGGAAACGGGGTAGCTGCAATTCAGTCTGGTATGCGACAGGCTCGGGGGAGCGGCCCATAAATCTGAGCCTAGCGAACTCAAGTTCCTTGATATATGTAATGACGAGCCAGTACTCACCATAATGAGATAAATAGCCTGACGGGGTGGCAATGCTCATAACCGCACTGTACGATTGGATGTTTGCGGTCAGCGCTGCAGTAGATAGATAGTGACATCGCCGATTGGATAAGGGGCCCAGCTGCGGAGAAGGGGAAAGTGGGATGTGTCGTTGATACGGGTAAGATTCTTTATCGCGACACCCTTGTTGTACATGTGTATGATGATGATCACGCTTTCGTGCTATTGAGGGGAGTTCACATTCAACAACGCAGATAGAACACGCGTCAAGGTCATCCCGGGTTGCTTGCTTTTTCACATTAGCCGGGAACGTTGAAAGGCTGTACGCAGACGATCGTTGGAAATACCTACCTGAAATCATGAGCGCTGACACAATCCGCATGGGGATTGCTTGTAGCTTCGTCAGGCGTATAGTGCATGCAGTCTCAAAGAGAATTGGTTGAGGCTTGTTGTTGTCACCTGGGTCAAAGCTGTTGAGGGCTTTGATATGATTATAAATGCAGGGACATGCTTTAGTCCCAAAGAAGATATACCAAATCAGTATATTCCCGTAGACTGTGATGAAATCACATACACATATACTATTCACGGACTGCCATATATCTTGTTATCTAAACGGGCAGCGAATGGGATTGGAGTCAGCGAGTCAGCCTTTTGCAGCAGATGCTGGGCACTTATAGCCGCATATAAACCGCCAGAGAATGGTTGTGTTAAACTGCACAGACATTGCTAGAAGAAGGGCAGTCAGGTGGTGAACCCAGACGGATCATTAAATCAAAGCCCAAGCGTTGAACGTTGAACATTGCGCTTCAGCGCTCGACCAGAGTACTAGCCGCTGGCCATAGACCGAAAACACAAGGATGGATGGTGAAGCCGAGCCATATAAACACGATCGAAAGGTAGAATCAGGGAGGGTCAATCTCGACCTCAGAACTAGCAGCGAAGGGCATTGATGGTTGAAGGGCAGGAGGTAGATTGGATAGGAGTCTGGGAAGTAGCATTAGCGCTGGTGGCGCCAAATGGTCCCTGAGAACCGAAATCAGAAACAGGGACATCCTGATCGATGTCCGGGGAGTCCGATCACCGCGACGCTGCCACGTTGCGAAGTTTGAGGAAGTAAATGGCGGGCTAACGACCTGTAGCGTTACGGATGATGTACGAGGGTAAACCTGTATGGGCACTTCGGCGTATATTCGTACTGATACCGCAAACAATTGCAGTAATGCAACACGGAAGGGGTGCGGTTTCCTACGGTTGAACCAAGAGGCGGCTTTACACAGCTCATCCGGAAGCGGAGTCAGTGGGAGTTATGGCTAAAAAACGAGGTCGTGGAGGCTTCAAAATTGACACTATGGGTGTAAAAAGGTAGTGCAGGCGTGGGTTCCACAAAGTTGTCCAGGGGCAATCGAAGCCATTCCGACTGCCTTGGGCATGGAAGGATCATAATACCCCGATGACATGGTCGGAAGGCACAGCTAATACAGACCGTGCAGTGCAAGTTAACATTGCAGCAGTGCATCTTCGCTGCGGCGGAGGAGATGCGTCGGGAGCCGGAACAGGCGGGACAGGCGGCGGAGGTGGCGGCGGCGGCGGGCGAACGGTTAGGGGAGATTCGGCCAAGGGACATGCTAGACCCGGTCCGACGCATGAAGGGAAAAAAGAACGGAGTCCTGGAAGCACAATCAAGCGGCCGCCTGGGCTCAACAGCTTCAAGGAGGACAATGTCAGAATTGAAAAGCTTGGTACTGAAGCACGTTGGTACTTGCCACATCTCATATTGGCGTATACTCTTGAGCTGAACTTCTACTCATGGGCCTGAGGGAAATAGCCCATTAGTGAAGAGGATTTTAACACACACACATGAGAGCTTTCGCCGAAGCGCCGGTGATCCGGATGAATACCGAAAGCTGTTGAGATTAGGGTCGATGACCGTAGGCGGATGACTGAATATTTATTGCAATCGTGGGACGAGGACTACCAAGATGGTCGACGACCTCCTAATCAGCGATGGTGGTCTGACATGGGGGCCAAGATAAGAGGAATCAATTGATACTTTGAATGAGTTTCATCTGAGTATGATAGATCAAGGTAAATGGAGTTTGAGGATGAGCTCTAGACAGATGATGATTACGGGAGGTGGTCAATATTGCTGTTGTTGGAACAGTGATAGTACACATACTTGCCTAGTTAAGGATGGGCCGGTTGACTCACCTTCGAGACTCAATCTCCTGAGCACAAAGGGGCCTAAGAGTTTTGTAGTTGTCGTGGGATAGCCAAGAGGGGGCACCGAGTGGCACCAGGCATTATGAACGAGGCGTCGAGAAACCTCCTTGTGGTTGCCATGTGTTCATGACATAGAAACACCGGGACTACTAATGCTGTTGAGCAGCAGTAAGTGCAAGTGCATACCGCTGAATAACGTGGAGTGCAATGTGGCGCAGTATTGAGCAACGGCCAGACGAAAATAGCTAGAAATTCGCCGACGGAGACCCACTTCACTGGTGATGACTAGGTATTGCAGCGGCAATCTGATACACGAGAAAGCAGTCTTGATGAGCGGAATTCAGGAGGTTGCGTCTAATGAACGATATGCCGTCTGGAGAGGATTTCTTTCAGCCGAAAGCATGAGGTTCCACGAAGGCCTTCAAAACATAAATAAGCTTGATGGAATGACGCGTACCTGCTCATCGTGAACAGGCGACGAACACGTTGGATCAAATATACAACGGAGAGGAAGGGGTTGCCACATTTTAGACATGCATCGATAGAACCGTAGTGTACTCCCTCTTGATCGCGGAGAGGCAACCAGGCTACGATTCGGGGAACGTCAGGACCATCCGTAGGACCCAGGTTGGTCCCAGGTGGGTCGACCTTGGAGTCTCGGCTAGATCAGTGGAGCCCAGCCACAGAAAACGAGCACGCAGACGGACATCGACATAACTCATACTGCGTTCGAACCAGGTGGGAGGCTGGAGATAATAACTCGACTTGGGGGTTCTTGGCTGCCTAGCTGAAGGCTTTAGGCTGTGACATTAAGGACCAATGCACGATGGTCGGATCCATTGACGCACCATCCAAGTCAAATGGGAGGATCATTCAACAGCAAGAAGGAGGTTGCGCAGAAGGCTTGTGGCCACAAATCAGGAGTTGGAAAGGAGCAAGCGAGAACAGGTGGTTCAGGGAATGAGGGATGGCGGAAGCGGAGAAGGTGGCCAGCGTTGGGCACGATGGAACGTGGCGGCGGGATGGCCAGACATGGAAATAAGTGCAAAAAGCGCGTCTGGAACAAAAGTCGAGCCAAGAGAAAGTGGTGTGGCATTTTTCGCGGTTGAGCTCGGGCTTGGTGAATGTGTATTTCTATTTTTGGAAGATCGAGATCCCAAAAGCTGTTAAGTGGCCATCGCCTCGCCGGGCCTCAAAAAGAACTTTGAAGGATCTGTTCATGTCAATTCGAACCCTCCACCTTTGCGGCTGCACGTTGATTCACCATGGCTAACCACGACGACGATAATATCCCACAAATATCCGTCGATCTACCTCCGCAGATTGAAGTTCACGAAGCAGTAGGACCTATCTCCCCTACCTTGTCACGAACTCAACAAGGTCTCTTGTCGCCTGGTGCAATTCACTCAGCTCGCCCTACTCTTGACGTCCCCCCATCCCCGACTCCTACTTTGGCTTCCAACGACGGCACTATTTCAGTCCCGCCTTCTCCCACTCTCTCCAACCGGTCATCCGTTCATTTTCAGACTTCACTCGCTTTACGTGACAATAAGCCAGAGGCCAGTAGTGGCATGGGCTCGCTTGCGCTGTTGTCTCCCGATGACACCCTGGGTAAAGGTCTTGGTCATGGAAGAAAGGGCAGCGTTTCTACCATGGTGAGCAGTGAGGGGACTGAGCCAGATCACCATCGGTCGGATAGTGGTGATCTCACACATGTCAAGTCAAACGCTACTAGTTTCACCCACGTCGACCCCCATCGAGAGGTGAAGCGCGCGGAGGGGGAGGACGCGTCCACGGCCTCAGACGGCAAAACCCCGTCGAAGAAGAAGATGTCGAAGAAGGAGAGAAAGGAGGAAGAAGAGAGAGAGCGACAGCGAATTCAACTGGAACAGGATATGAATGTCGATCCTACACCGTTTGCCTTCAAGCCACATGAGCTCGCCCATATGCTCGATCCCAAGAATTTCGATACACTCGAGAGTTTCGGTGGAACAAAGGGCCTGCTCAAAGGTTTGGGCACGCATGCGACCCGTGGTTTACGCCATGAGAAACAGAACCATCCCGTGAGTCGGAACGGCTCCAAGGAGAAGCTAGGGGCGGGGGAGGGCGCATCTCATCGACATGACCCGGAGAAGGCGGGCCCTCCCGGCGGGCCAGGTGTCCCTGGCATAGTCCTAACAGATGCTGAATCTGGACGTCAACCTGTCCAACTTTGTGCGGACGGGGATGACGATGACGACGATGACGACGACGGGATTGACGAGTCTCACCCTGTGTATCAGGCTAGCCTCCTGAAGCGACGTGAAATCTTTGGTGAAAACGTACTCCCCCGTCGACCTTCCAAGTCCCTTCTTGCCCTTATGTGGGCGGCTTTGAAGGACAAGGTCTTGGTATGTCTATCATTTTGCACTCGAGTTCAATACCTACAACTTTGCTTCAGATCTTGCTATCCATTGCCGCCGTCATTTCTCTTGCCCTCGGGTTCTTCCAAGACTTTGGCCCATCTCACGATCCTACGGAACCTCCTGTAGACTGGGTTGAAGGCGTCGCGATCATCGTTGCGATCGCCATCGTCGTAAGTAGACCGCTAGTCACTCATCATCATCCTCATTCGAAACGTCCATCAAGGTGCTCGTTGGCTCACTTAACGATTGGCAAAAGGAGCGCCAATTCCAGACGCTCAACGACAAGAAGGAGGAGCGTGGAGTCAAGGTCATTCGTGATGGTATTGAACACGTGATCGACATCAAGGTCGGTTTGTTTACGTCGTGGTTGATTTAGCGCTCATTGGGGTCTTTCTTAAATAGGAAGTTGTGGTTGGAGATATTGCGCTCGTCGAGCCTGGTGAGATCATCCCTTGCGACGGTGTATTCCTCAGTGGGCACAACGTCAAGTGTGACGAGTCGGGTGCCACGGGAGAAAGTGATGCTATCAGGAAGCTCACATTCGAAGAATATCAGAGGATCTTGCGGGAGAGCGGAGAGGCGGATTCGCACGACCACGCTCTGGCTCATACTGATTGCTTCATGGTCAGCGGCGCTAAGGTCTTGGAGGGTGTAGGCAGCTATGTTGTTGTCGCTGTGGGCCAAAAGAGCTTCAACGGACGCATCATGATGGGTGTGTCCTGACATTTGTGTTTGATTTGCTGTGCCTTGACTGATTCCTTGGTGATTCTGTAGCTCTTCGTGGCGATACGGAAAACACGCCCTTGCAATTCAAGCTCAATCTCCTAGCGGAGCTTATTGCGAAGATAGGCGGTATCGCAGGTCTTGCCCTCTTCACGGCGCTCATGATTCGTTTCTTCGTCCAACTTGGCACCAATAATCCAGTTCGGTGAGCATTCCTCAGCCCGTTACTTAGCTGTCTTTTTTACCCTTCTGTCGTCTGCCCAGCAATGCCAATGAGAAGGGTATCGCTTTCGTGAACATTTTGATTATTGCGGTCACCTTGGTGGTGGTCGCGGTTCCTGAAGGTTTGTGCACACTTTGATCCCAGTCATTTACGGCCTCCTTACGCCGCATCCTCTTCATCACAGGCCTCCCATTGGCTGTGACCTTGGCTTTGGCTTTTGCCACGAAACGGATGACGTACGAAAAGCTGTTAGTCCGTGTTCTCGGGTCGTGCGAAACTATGGCAAATGCGTCTGTGGTGTGCACGGACAAGACAGGGACGCTGACTCAAAACGTGATGACTGTGGTGGCGGGCTCTGTTGGTATCCACTGCAAGTTTGTTCGCCAGTTGCAGGAAAATCAATCGAGGACTAATGCTGAAGAGGCCGAAACGAAACACGGAGAAGAGAAGCCGAGGAGGAAGAATCCGGACGACTTCTCCATTGATCAAGCTTCCTTGAACACCGTGCTGTCCCCTCAAGTGCAGAAGATCTTCAATGCCGCCATTGCCATCAACTCCACCGCTTTCCAAGATCGAGACCCCGAGACCGGCGAGCCTATTTTTGTTGGCAGCAAGACGGAAACAGCGCTTCTACAATTCGCCAAGGAGCTCAAATGGGATGATTTCAAGAAGACACGGGATAGTGCGAAGATCATCCAGATGATTCCATTCTCCAGTGAACGTAAAGCTATGGGCGTCGTAGTTCAGCTCGACAGGAGTTCATGGAGGCTCTATCTCAAAGGTGCCAGCGAAATTCTTACCAAGAAATGCACCCGCCACGTCGTTGTTAACCAAGATGGCTCGTCGAACTCCGATGGAATCGAGACGAAGCCCGTCGGTCCCGCCGAGGAGGAGAATATTTCCCGCACCATCATTTTCTATGCCAACCAGACTCTCCGTACTATTGCTCTTTGTTATCGGGACTTCCAATCATGGCCGCCCCTAGGCATGCAGTTTGAGAATCAGGACGAGGTAAGCAGACGCTTACCACATGGATGACTTGGCTTGATTTATCATCTAGGTCTCGTATGACGATTTGGCGAACGAGCTCACTCTCATTGGGATCACTGGTATCGAGGACCCGTTGCGTGACGGTGTCCGTGACGCCGTAGTCAAGTGCCATCGTGCTGGGGTTACTGTCAAGATGTGCACTGGTGATAACGTTCTCACTGCTCGTTCCATCGCTTTGCAGTGCGGTATCTACACTCCTGGCGGTATCATCATGGAAGGCCCCGTGTTCCGAACTCTGTCCCGTGCCGATATGATAGAAATCGTTCCGCGCCTTCAGGTACTTGCTCGGTCATCCCCTGAAGACAAGAAGATTCTTGTCGAGACGCTCAAGTCCATCGGCGAAATTGTAGGTGTTACGGGCGATGGTACTAACGACGGCCCCGCTCTCAAGACGGCGAACGTTGGTTTCTCCATGGGTATCGCTGGCACGGAAGTCGCCAAGGAGGCATCTGATATCATCCTCATGGATGATAATTTCGCGTCTATCGTCAAGGCTATCATGTGGGGACGTTGCGTCAATGATGCAGTTCGTAAATTCTTGCAGTTCCAGATTTCTACCAACGTTACTGCTGTGATCATCACGTTTGTCACTGCCGTTGCTTCTGACCAGGAGGAGTCGGTCCTATCCGCTGTCCAGCTTCTGTGGATCAACATCATCATGGATACTTTTGCGGCGCTTGCTTTGGCTACCGATCCCGCTTCTGAATCTCTCCTCGATCGCCAGCCTGAAAAGAAAACGGCTCCTCTGTTCTCCGTCAACATGTACAAGCAGATACTGCTGCAATCTACGTATCAGACTATCATCATCTTCATCTTCCACTTCCTCGGCCGCACCATACTCAACTTGGACGATTCCCAGCACAGCCATGAGGTTGTGCGGACTCTGGTCTTCAACGCTTTCGTCTTTGCTCAGATTTTCAACTCTGTCAACTGTCGGCGCCTCGATAGACGTCTCAACATTTTTGAAGGTATGCTGAAGAACTGGTACTTCCTTGTCATCACCTTAATCGGTACGTGTCTCCTTCTCTTCTCCGATGTTTCTGCTGATTTGTCGGCTTCAGAAATTGTCATTCAAATTGTTATCGTCTTTGTCGGCGGAGCAGCGTTCCAGGTCACCCGAATCGGCGGTCGCGAATGGGGTATCTCAATCGCACTTGGTATTGTTTCCATTCCTTTGGGCGCGTTGGTTCGTCTGCTCCCGAACGGGCCATTTGAGAAACTCTTCGGCACCCTTGGTTTACTGGGCAGAGGTTATAAAGAGGTTCTTCCGTCCACGAATCCCGACTCGGAGTGGAATTCAGCGATTACTATGGTCCGCGACAATCTCAGTACATTCGCAAACCTCCGTGGTGGTCGTGTGCGCTCGTCGTCATTCGTCATCAAGAGTCGATCGGCTAGACCTAGTCAGGATGCCGAGCGAGTTGCTATGTAGGTCTATTCTTATTTGACTTGCTCCCTAAGCTCATCATTCTATGATAGCCCGTCATTACTGGCCATGGCGCCAAGTTTGATGGCCTCAACCATTGGCGCCGGATGGGCACCTCAAAGACAGTCGGGCTCACTCTCGGATCCTGCGGCCTCGGATCCTTCCAAATCATCTGCGGCGCTTTGGGAAGGTAAACTACAAATACATCCTGATACCGATCCGAACGACCCAGCTATTCAACGATTTGGCCTCAAGCCTTGATTCGACTTACCAGCATGTTTATGCTGCTTTGGCTCCCCTCGTATATATTTTCCACTGACTGGGAGCAACCCTGCGCTACCGCCTGCCTCACTCTTCGTTCACATTATCGACGGAGGCTTGTCTGGCGCTTCTTGGGCACTCTGCCGCCATCCATATATTATTTTGCCAACATTGGCGGCACCTCAGCATGTTTCGTTCGCATCTTGGGCACGACTTACACATGATTAGACCGCTTTTATTATTATTTCCTTCATGTCAATATTACGCAGCATACTTTCACGCAATAGAACCATCCATTCACGATCAGAACTCAGTCGGCGGCAGACTGGGAAACCAACCTCTACGTCTAGAATATGATAGTTGGTATTCCGAGAAGTGTCGTCTTGAGATTAGAGTAGAGAGACTCACCACTGGGTGAACCTGGGTTGTTCTGAAGAGACCCCTATCAGGCAATTGTGCCCCCTTCAACTCCATCCTCCAAACCTCCGATGTCAGAGTCAGAGTCAACCCCTCTTTCTGACACATTCTTGACATTCAAAGACCTCGAAGACCAACTAGGCCTCGCTTGGAATCAGCTTACTTCTGCTCAGGCAGAGATTAGAAGGCTCCACGAAATCAAGAATGCGCGTTTCGTCGCTGCGTCGAAGCTCCCTCCCGAAGTTTTGGCCCTTGTTTTCGAGATTCTTTCCATCGGCGAACACCAGGATTTTGCAATTGACTATGTACAGGATCTTACTCAAGAGTGGCTTCCCGCTACCCAAGTTTGTCGACAGTGGCGGTCTGTCGCGCTGCATTCTCCGCGCATTTGGAGTTGCGTATACGACACTGCACCCTTGCGCTGGGCAGAACTACAGTTGGAACGTTCCAAATCTGCGCCCCTGTTCTTGAGATCGGCCAACGACCACCATGTCAATGACGCGGTTTTCAACCTTGTCCTTGGGCACGCAACCCGCCTTGAGGCGCTCGACATACAGGATTGCACCAAAGAAAAGCTCGAGGAGATGTTGCGACATGCCCCACTACCGTGTTTGGAGAGACTTTGTCTCACCTTCGATGGCAGCTTCACGGAGAAGTACCAACTAACATCCGCCTCTTTCCCCCGATTACTTCATCTAAAGATCGCAGACTGCTGTTTCGCACATGGCCCCCTCTTAATGAACCTTCATTCTCTCAGCATCGCGTGGAGCGAGCCGCAGGCTCGTTTAACGACCATCGAACTCCTCACTACGCTGCGGCAGATGTCCAGACTAACCTCCCTTGAACTACTTGATGCCATAGCTCTCCCTCGACACGCGCCACTCAATCTGCCTCGGGAACCGATCCCACTCCCTTCATTAATTCACCTGTTTATCGATACCGATGACCTTCGCACTCTCGAGATACTAAAGTATCTGCAAACGCCAAACGTCACTTCCATCAACATTGTATGTGACCAAGCCTCCCACCTCGAGATTACGGAGCCAATCGTCCCCTTTATGTACGCGATGCTGCCTCAGCGTACAATCTGGCGCAGTCTTGCCCAAGTCACCCTGCAGATAGGGTTGAGTGGATCGCAATCCAGAGTCAAAGTAGAGATCTGGACCCGCTCTGGAGAAAAAGAGGTTCAGCCCGCTGTTGAGAATGAGTCACTTGGAGAGCCCTCTTTTCGGGTCAAATTACGGGGCGTTGGAGACCTTCGCACTGAATTAGCAGTTTGTAGGCTGGTACCTGGGCCGAATATGTCGATACTGGAGTTCTCCGCTCAAATCCAAGACTCATACCATAATCTGGCAAGTCGATATGCCCTGCCATTCTTCCGTGGATTGAAGGACTTCGAGTATCTCCGGGTACCTACTTTGGATGATCTCGTACTTGTCCTTTCCGATGCACCAACGAAGCTTAAAGGCAGCGGTGCGCCTGGGCCTTATTCACTTCCATCACTACGACATATTGTGGCGGGAGACCACGGATATTATAGCCTAGCAGAGCGTGATAAAGTTATCTCAAGATTGAAACGTCTTCTGGTGGCTCGAAAGGAATGGGGCTCTGCTGTGGTGTCGTTGAAAATTTCACCACCTCATTACCTAGTCTCCATGTCGACTTACGATCCCATCGCGGAAGTAGTCCCTATTCAGTTTTAAATTTTTCGGTCAATGATTCAAAGCCTGGCTGTCGACCGGATGTTCCAAAATTTGTGAGCAATTAGGATTGCCTCAAGCAGGGTTTACCAGGGGCGTGCCGCTTCGGTACCAGGTATGTGGAATGTGCCCGGCATAACAGTTACAGGCCAAGAAACCACATAATTGACGGATAATCTCAGATCTACTTCACTAATCTGAGAAGCAAGGGCATCTGAGGCATCGACGTCTTAGAACCTGCAACTGACGGCGTGGAAACGGCGGTCATGAGCCAGACAAGTTCATCGGCAGGTAGCTTGAAGTCAAAGGATTCGACGAGGACGGATAGCACGACTTCTACAAAGTTGAGTAAGGTGTCAGTGACTAACACGCAGAGATAATACACTGAACGCACTCATCTCCAGTTGCGAGAATTTGAACCCGCTGGAACAGGCGTCATGGATATCGCTATCAATCTCATCTAGGGGGAGCACTTACATGCAGGCCCTACCGCCTCCAAGGAATGTCATTCTGCAAAGACGGGTCGTTAGCTATGGTACCCATGGACTCTCGTAACATATGACTCACAGATTGGAGTAGATGCCAGGTATGTGCGCTTGGGAGACTGTCTCGGGAAGTGGACAAAGCCAGCGTTCAGGCTTCCATTCCGATGCATCTGGTCCCCAGAGGGTAGGGTTCATGTTAGCAGCTCGAACACCAACAATGACGTTCGTTTCCCTAGGCATGAGGATTTCCTTGATCATGTTACCGTCATTGCCTCGAATAGGATCTTGAAGTGGTAACACGGTTTCTTTGCGGGTCCTGTAACTAGTCAGTTACGACCGGAAAAGACTCTGCGTAAGAATGCTCACGTTCGTGATAGGTAAGAGACTGGAGGGAATCTGAAGGATATGTCAGTCACTGACGCCAGTTGTATGTATGAGACGTACAAGCGAAGCGTTTCGCGACAGATTGCGTCTAGATATGGCAAAGATACAAGATGGTCATAGTCCAGATCTCCGCCGAATTTGGCTTTGGCGTCACGAATCTCTTCTCTCAGCTTCGTTTGAACTTTAGGGTGCGTCGCCAAGAGATGCAAGGTGCGGGAAAGTGCCCCGGAAGTAGTGTCAACAGCCGCAAGGGTAAGGGTTCTTCGGGAAGATGTTTATAAAATCTCAGACCACGTTTGGACAAAAAAACTTACGAAATCTGGTTTAACGGCGTTCGGACCACTATCAGTTTCCCGCAAGCCAGCATAATGCAATACTTGCCTGGGCAATCAGCTCCTGGTCAGGGAGCTTGTCTTCTTCTGCAGCGTCCATATTAGCTCGCACTGCGCAGCTGACGGTTAGAAGTAGTGGAAAGAACAGACAACAAACCATACTCAGGATACTCATGATATCTTTGCCTTGGCCGACTTGATTGAGAACAGCCTCGTCTCCTTCTGCCATGGCCTGTTTCTTCTTGTTCCATATCTCAAGCGACGTATTGTGCATGAAATCCGCCATGTCCCTAGCACGATGGAGCCGTTCCGATGGTACGACGTCCAAGAGCCAACGACGGAACGATGGGCTGCCTATCTTGACTACCCAAGGAAGGAAGTTGCGAAATATCACCAAGCTGAAAACCGTCGGCCTATACATCAAATATATAAGTGTGGTTGCTCATACGAGAGTAGTCATGCTGACGTACTGCAACTTCTTCAAGACGGTGATGTAGGGGTGGGGTATTTCATCACTTTCAAGAGGATCGAAGGAGTGTCCGAGACCGCTTTGGCTGATGAGTTCCAGCGCGGCTCGGCTCATCCACTTCAGCATGTCAATCTGGAGTGAATGTCAGTAGGGTCGTTAGCTGCTATCCGAATTTTCCTACTTCTCGCGGGCCCTGGGCACATCGATTTGCCAAAGTATCTCGAAGCTGATTCACCATGGCTCAATTAATGTAGGATCACCGAGAGAGAGAGGGCGTACTTGATATGCTATATTGTAAAAGGTAGGTACCATCTGGCGCATGTGGGCGATTGAAAATACGGGGTTGAGCATCTTGCGCTGCTTCTTGTGACGATCGCCTGCGGGCAAGAGATGAAACAGAGTGCGTACACTGGGCATTCTGATGACCGACCTAATGTTGATAATAGTCCAGGTCCGAACATTAAGAGATTCCCTCTATCAAACGCGGATTAGTGGGCGGTGCATGGTGACAAGCTTAAGCTCGGAGGACGTACTGAATGAACAATGAGGTTTCTTCGTAGATATCTTGCTCCTTGACAATGATGTAGTGAAGCGCCTTGGGGTCATACACGTATAGTTGCTTGTCCTAGCATACCATGAGTGGCGATGTAAGGGGGCTCTAACCAGGGACTCACTCCAAAGAGTCCGTGTATCTTGGTAACACTTCCGTCTGACGCAGGATGAGCTCGCAGAGCAATCATAGTGGACTTGGTTCTCACAAGTCCGCGCAATATGGGCATGGTAGTCCCAGCCTTTGACGTCAAAAATTTGCCCCAAGTTACCTATGTTGAAGGACAAGGTTAACTTGGAAAATGTACAGTAAAATTCCAAGGAGACTGCATACCTTTCCAAATGGACGCAGAAGGAGGCCCAGGTATGTTATCCAAGCGTGTTTGGACAATATATTGCCTTAGAGTACGCCATACGAGCCAGGAGATGCCATAAAGGACGATGGCCTGGCAAGTGAGAGTCGCGAGAGACAGTGCGGAGGTCATCGGGATTGGGAACTTCAGACATTCTCTGGAATACTTATACCACCTCTATACAAACACCATACGCGATATCCCTTACCACACGTCATTAAGGGACTCTCATCAATGTTAACTTAGCCAATGCTTGAGGAGTAAGATGAGAGTGTGATTGGTTGATCAGGCGTGTGTGCTCTCTCGGCATGCGAAGAGAAGCCAACACGAGCCGGGAAAGTCGTTAGAGAATCCCAATTCCCCACAGCTCCCCCTCGTGACGGAGTTATAGCGTAGATTGTGCTTACATGCGTCCTATCATCGGGTGGCTTCTGACGATCCTGGGGATCACATAGCACCTATGAGGGAGCAACACTAGCAGGCAGCTATTTCCAGAACGATGGCGGGGGGAAGCTCGGGCAGCTTCATTGGTTCTGCGGCTACACGGCTAGGTGAAGCTAGAGCAGTTCCGAGTACGGAACATCGTGCATTCGGCTGGTGCTAGTGGTTTCGTCAATCAGTTGACATCAATACAAGAGACTGGCCAGCCGCGCCTTTGATGGTCCAAAGTATATAGTCGATAGCCTGGCGAGTACGCCGAAAGGTGATATTAGCGTGGATCTGGGGACAATCTGCACAGTGTGACCCTTCGTCTCGACAGTCCACCACAGGTACGCTGGAGCACATTTCCAGCGACTCGCCGCTCATGCGAAAGAGATAGGATGATCCAGACAATGCATACAGCAACACGGGGATGAGGGCAAGTCAACAATCATGGAGTCCCATCACTGGTGCACAGACGGCGCGGTCAGAGCTCGAGTCGTTATGGATACGGAACTGGTGGCCACGTGGCTCTAAAGCACCAATCACCCGCTCGTACTTACCCTTTCCGGAATATCACATCTTCTTCCCAACCCCATCGTCGAAACATATTGCGCTCGGGTTCGGGCTCTCCACTTGCTGCCAAACAATCCACGATAACTCGGCTCATCGCGTGAGAGCTACGCAGCGAACTGCTAGGATTGAGGTAATACTTCGCTTCGGCTGATTCTGCCTTGACTTGGCTAATCCAGACCACGTCAGTTCTTTAGTCAACTTCCATTCTATCGTGCTGGCTGCGCCTCAACGCCCTTTGCCGTCGTCCTCAACGTTCATCGCCAACAAGTGACTGCTTCACATGTACGTGCAACTCCTGGATAAACATATCTCTTGTTCACCTTGCATCAGGCCTCTGCCGGACGAACGACCTCGTGCTAGCGTTGCAAATCTTATTGGTCGATTCGAGCAGCAAACGAAGCGTCAATCCTTAACCCCAACAAATGGTCCTCGCCCGTCAATTGCGTCCCACTCTACCGGCGAGTCAGCAAAGGAGGAGGTGAAGGAGAAGCGGGAATGGCCCCCCAAGTTGGCGCAGGCTGAGAACCCCTCTTCATCCATATTGCCATCGTCTTCATCGCCGCCTCTAACTTCTCAAATTGTTGCCGAGCCACCCCATGTAGCTGAGCCCGCTGCTGTCAATTCTGCACTTGAATCGACATCTACACCCGCCCCAGCTGCCACAAGCCCTCCGCCGGCTGCTCAACTAGCTAAGCCCCACAGACAGTCAACACCAGGGACTCCATCCAAGGCTTCGTCAGTCACACGCGTACATTCTTCTCCAGTCAAGACCCTTAAAGAGCATCAGAAGGCTCCTTCTACTACTACAAGGTCTCCTCCGAAGACGAGTACGACTCTCACAGCACCGCCTTTGAAGCAGCAACATACCGGACAATCAACTACCTCCAACACAACAGCTCGACGATCAATTGCCAAAACAACGGCCTCCACCCCTGGCCGTCCAAAGACACCCTCACGCGCGAGTCTTTCCAAGCCAAGCACTCCGTCACGACCAAAGACGCCATCAGCCAACACAATTCGACCTAAAACACCCTCTAATCTGTTTGCCCCAACGGCTGCTTCCCTGGCCAAGGCTCGTAATACGACCGAGCCTAGATCTACTCCAATGAAGAAGGCTACGCTTAGCTCCAGTGCCGCTGATCGTCTTAGTAAACCAACTGCAGCTTCCATGTCCAAAGCGCGCTCGCCGGTTCCTCCGTCGCCCGCGCCAGCTAGAGGCACTGCGAAACCAACGAGTGCACGGGGTGTCGCTGTCCTCCGTGGCACAACCAAGGCTCGAGGTGGAATAAGACTTAAGCCTAGCGCAGGAGTCACAGCGGCTGGTGCGGTAGGCGGTGCCACCGTCGGGGAGTTCATCACTTCGGGTTCTGAAGGAGAGGAAGTCGCCCATACGGAAACCGCGGAGGAAGTGCAAGAACCTGTGCACGAAGAACCTGTGCACGAAGAGCCCGTTCATGAAGAGCTTGTCCATGAAGAGCTTGTCCATGAAGAAGAACGCAGTGAGCAAGAGCCTCACGTTGACATCGTCGATGTCCCTGAGCCAGAGTCTGCATCTCCCGAACACGAAGAAGCGGGCGCCCCAGTAGAAGACTCCCTCGGTGCACAAGACCCGGCAGCAATTGAGGAGTCGCTCGTTGACGCAGCTCCAGATGCTCACAATATAGAGCCCATGCCAACTGGCAGTGATAAGACTGCAGTTGATGAGGACGAGACCAAGGCCACTCCCGATGCCCGCCTTGATGAGGTCAAGCCTCGTCCCGATGTTGATGATGACCTCGTAGCAATGGTCAACATGCTTGAGAGCAAGGCAGCCCCTACGTTTCGTGACGAGAATGCGACAGATGCTGTCGATCAATACGTTCAAGAAGTTCAAGAAATTCCGGACGAGGATTAGTTTCGATTCGATCATGACACGGTCGTCTACATCCTCTAGATGATTTTGTCTTTCAGGCAACGATTCTTTTACTCTTACATTATGTTATGTGGACATTATTTCCCGACTTTAGCTCTGATTCCAGCACTTATTATGCTCACATCTACAAACACTCCTTTCAATCCTTATCATCATCTCTCACTTAGGGTTCCAACGTTCATTGTTCAAACTTCAGATACACCCTCTCCTGCATCATTAACGTATTCACTGCAACATATCATTCTGTTTCCATAAGCCGTCTCACTCGTCGTCCCTGTCTCCCATTCTTTATCTCAGCCCCAGGAAATATTTGATACCCCGTTGGGTCCCAATCAGCTTACAGTCTTTCTAATCATACATGTATGGTACAATGGGTCCATAAGTAGAATGAGTCCTCTGTCTCAAATTAATGCTTCCGTCGTATACAGTCCACCAATTAATAGTTTGGAAGTGGACCATAGGGCAGAAGCACTGCGTAAGTGTGACTGGACATACTAATAACTTGCCGCTCCATCGTCGATAGTGTCGAGCCAACGGTCTACTTCTTGCTGCAACGCAAGATTAGCTCTACCTCGCCAGAAGTGAGTAGCTCCGCGTATCTTCGCCACCTTCAATGAATTCGCATCCCTCGATAGTGACTTCGCCCATTCTTCGTAGTTGGCAGACCCAGTGAACTCATCTTGATCGCCATAGATAATCATTACGTTGGAAGAAGGGTCCCCAACGAGATCCTGGAGCCTCGAGGCGTATGTGCTTGAGTTGAATAACGTTAATAACGGCCTCGTTCCTAGCGGATAAGACAGCAATAGATGAAAGACCTTTAGCGGAGGGGGTAGGAGAGGGTGCAAAGAGGCTATGAGAGACCCATGAGAGTAACCCTAGAGGAGCTCCAAATCATGATTCTTTAACAAACCAACCAACGCACCATGATCACAATGGACCGTATCTCAGGAAGCTTTTGCAGAGCCCACTGAACAGCAGATTCCAGGTCTTTTCCTTCAGCGAATCCGGTCAAGGAGGGCCAACCGCGCGACTTGCCCACACCACGCGAGTTATACCTGCTCGTCGCTTGTCAGGACCTCAGAACATCACCTTCGAGGATGCCGACAAAACCTCAAGACATGGTATTCGTGTTTCTCAAAGACGAAAGACAGTGATTCAAGGACTCTAAGATATACAGACGGAACAATCAGTATGCAATGAGCCAATAAACGCCGTGAAACATACGGGTCGTTCATCTGACCACCAAGCCACGACCAAGGGTGAAGGCAGACAGCAAGTTTATGAGACTCTGCTTCGGGAGACTCCAGTTCTAGTTCTAGGTGACTGCCATTGGGAAGAGCAACTACTGCCGGTTGCGCTGGCGGAGAAGATGGTGCCTGCATCGCGGGCAGGCGTAAGTGGGTGCCCCTATCCGATCGGAGCCAATTTGTTCACGACCTTTCAAACTGAGCCTGAAGTCGCTCCACTCGCTCTGGTGCCTTACCAGGATCGTTGCAGCTTGCTGAAGCTTGTATTTGAACATGGTCGCGTTGAAGGATATTCCGACTCTGAGAGCACTCTACAAGGCGGACGAGCTACTCGTCTCTGCGTCCCCTCGCTACCCTCACAACCCTTCGTATCTTGACCAGATTTCACTGATGTGCGTGCTCCCCATAGCCCGCGATCGGTATCGCTAATAGCTCGAAGACAAATTGATATCACGACACTTGAAGTTGACTCTATAGTCAATGCTGCGAATAAAAGTCTCTTAGGTTAGTGTATGACGCGTCATTGTTGGAAAATACTTGTTTTGAACACATTATACAGGGGGCGGAGGAGGTAGGTCTTCTATGGAGCACATAACTTGTGATCAGACGATGCTCAACGAGCCCGCTAGTCGACGGAACCATCCACTCAGCAGCCGGCCCAAAACTGCTGCAAGAATGTTTGTGGACTCCTCATCTCAGTCACCATTCCTGATCTGTTCTGAGAAGGCCGCACCCTAAATGGATGTGAGACCGGAGGGGCCAAGATCACCAAGGGATACGACCTTTCTTCGTTTGTTGTTCTCAGCAATATTGAGTGCCATTCGCTGACCAGTTGCGTAGACAATACATCATTCATGCCGTTGGGCCGGTATATAGTTCGACCGACGTCGCAACGAAAGCTAGCCAGCTAGCCTCCTGCTATCGAACAAGTCTGGAGCTGGCTTCCACACACAACCTGAAGCACATCGTAGGCATTCATCCACAGTATTGACAAGCTTACTGATCCGTATTACCCAGGCTTTTCCATCCATCTCAACCGGCATTTATGGATATCCGATTGAAGATGCAACACACGTCGCTCTAGATGCTGTTCGGCAGTTTTGTGATTCTAAGGACGGTGCAACGGTAAGTGTCCGCTGACATATGCCGGTCCGCTGACACTACTTGACCCCAGCTCGATCGCATCATTTTTGTCGTGTGGAGTAATAAAGACAGGACCGTTTATGAGTATGTGCTACTCCTTTTCTGGCCATCTTGTCATCTTTACACTGATGCTCAATTCCAGGAAACTAATCTCGGAGTATTTCCCTCCCGCCAACGAGCCAAACGATATGACCACAGATGACAATCCTACCGGGTCCGACAACGCTTAAGTTGGATGTGGATACTGTGTAACTCCATCAGTCAGTATTCGCTAGATCGAACATTCTGTAATGGCCATACTACTCCTTTCCGCATCCATGCCCCAGATCGTCAGGAATTGCTCTTCAAGCAAGACGCCGTATGTGGGAAATAAGGTGATACATGGACATTTTCTGCGACCGAAGTTGCGTTTATCTCCCCATATTCGCCGGGCCGCCTGTGAGTGATGACCTGGAGTGACCCTGGCCTCCCCATGTTACTCCCATGAAGCCGTTGTTGTACTCCGGGGTTTCTCCGTCTCTCGGTATTCGGAATGTGGGATTAAAAAGCCAGTCTCAGAAAACATATGCGGTCTCTGTATCTCCCTCCCTCTCACCCGGGTTGACCATTTCACGATGGGACTTCTGTATAACATCTTTGTTGCATTTTTCTCATCGATTGGTTAGTGGTACTTCTCTTCTATACATACACTGTGTTGCTAAACTTAATCGTCTCCGATAGGCGCGTTCCTCTTTGGGTGAGCGATGCAGCTGCTGAACGTTTAGCCTAATCCTCATAGTCCATACCGTAGATATGATAGGTATGTCCACCGGTATGCTAACCTACTCCATGCCGAGAAGCTGATTTTATCCTCAGCGGAATCATCGCCTCAGTCATCACCATGAGTAGATATCTCGACCGATTTGGCACTGATGAGAGTATCAAAGGCGCTGTGGTTTCTACCTTTAATGGTGTGTGGTATACACGGTTCGAAGTCATCCAGGAGTCATAGATATTTCAGGTGGATGCTTCTTTGGCGCCATGGGAGCTGGATGGTACCCTCTTGTGATTCATTCGCACTGCTGTCACTCACGTTTATGTGATAACCGTGCAGGTGTAATGATAGGTTAGGCCGGAAGATAACAATTCAAGTACGTCCCAATCGAATTCTACGAACCTATGTCAGTGACATCCGTTCTCAGGTGGGTGCAGTATTTGCGCTGTGGGGTTGTGCGATGCAGGCCGGTGCTATGAATGTCGCCACTCTCATGATTGGGCGTATCGTTGCCGGCCTTGCCATTGGGTGAGTCTTGACTTTGATCCGCTATTCCGCCCGTCCCTTAAGCCTCGCTTAGCATCCTCTCAATGACCGTACCCCTGTACAATGTAAGCGACTGGTCTAAGCTGTATAAGGTATGCCAAATGTGCTTATCTTCACAGACTGAGGTCGCTCCCCCAAAAATCCGCGGATTTTTGGTCGGCGTTACGCAACAGATGATCGGCATAGGATTCATCGTTGCGAACTGGGTATGTATGCTGGCCGTGCCTCATTCTCGTTTATTGAATCCGTTTTCGCTTAGGTTGGGTATGGTTGCCAATTTATCGACTCCGACGCGTCGTGGAGGCTGCCTTTGGGCCTGCAGGTAAAACGCCCGGCCTTGCACATCGTATCGAACTCATATGAGTGTTTCATGGTAGCTAGTACCCGCATTTTTACTGCTTGTGGGCATCCAGTTTTTACCCAACAGTCCAGTGCGTCCACAATGCTGAAGTCTTTCCCTTTTTTCCTGGACTGACCGTATGACCTTCCAGCGATGGCTGCTTGAAGTGGGACGTGATGACGAAGCCAAGAAAGTTGTCTACCGGCTTCACGGAACGTCGCCTACGCAGAAAGCGGAGGCTGAGGCCGAATTTAATGAAATGTCGGAAACCATCAAGGCGGAAGCTCATGTACGCAGTAGGAAGCTGAGCGACCTTTGGGCTACTCCTGCTATGCTACGCCGCACCCTTGTCGCCGTCGGCGTCCAAACATTTGGTCAATTCTCCGGCATCAATGGTATGCGTCACTATCATCTATCCTCGGGGCTTCCTTACACTTTAATTATGCCAGTCATCAACTACTTTGGACCGCAAATGTACGCTGGTCTTGGTATTACAGGTGGTAGAGCTTTACTCGTCCAAGGTATATATGGAGCCGTTGGGCCCATCACAAATTTCTTGTATGTATCTAAATTCCATTCCCTGAACAACATGCTTAGAGTGCAATAGCTTCATCACGCTCCTCCTCGATCGCGTTGGTCGTAAAAAGCCTCTTATGTTTGGGGCTGCCAGCTTCGTTGTTACCTTCTCCATCCTTGCGGCAATCGTTGCGTCGTTCCCTCCGCCCCCTCCCGAGCTCGCTGGGATTGTCCCCGTCAATGAGGCTGCGCAAAGGTGCCGCTTTTAAAATGCGCTCGGCACATTCTTCTCTTACAGATTTCATGCAGGGCTGGGATCGCCATGATCTTCTTGACCAGTATATTTTTTTCAGTCAGCTTCGGCCCTGTCAGCTGGGTGCTTGCCTCTGAGGTATGCCGTATACATCGAGCTTCATAGGCAATCGCATTAGTGACACAATGCTTGCAGGTATTCCCAACGAGCACGCGCTCTATTGGAACCAGTGTTGCCACTTGTGCCAATTGGGCTTTCAACGTATTGATCTCTCAGGTTTCTCCTCTCGGCATGACCAATGCGACATGGAAATTCTATCTTCTATTCGTTTGCTTGAATTTCGTGGATTTCATCGTTATCACTCTCTTCTTCCCAGAAACCAAAGGTGCCCTGTTCCCTCCCCCAAATTTCGCTCTACCGCTGACACTTTGTGTACTAGGCAAAAGCTTAGAGGAGATGGCTATTGTCTTTGGCGATAAAGTCGATACGAAGAAAGTACTCCGCGAGCATGCCGTTTCAGCAGACAAGTCGAGTGATTCGGATGCTAAACACGAAGTGGAGCATTCTCCTTAACGTATCCAGTGTCAGGGTTACGATTACCTTGAATGATGTCCTGACGCTTTCACGACCTATTTCATGCCGCAATGTATCATAATCTGACTTCCGTCAGGGTGTATAATCCTCGTCTCCCATCTCACCTATTACCAACACTGGCTATGATATGCCAGTGTTAGCGCCTTTTGTCAACGACTGTCACACTGGGCTGGGCTGGAGTGATGACGACACGCTGACCTTTGCATTGCCCAAGGTCGACCTCCATCTACTTACTATGTTTTCAACATCATCTATATGTTTGCCGCATCAAAATTCAATAGCGTCTGAGCAGTCCTACCATACCCATGTGCGAACGTGCGTAGCAAGCCCATGTGGCGATTATTGTAGCTTCGAACCCATCAACCTTGACCAAGGTTTCTTTTCACAGGCGATGAGTATAATAGGCACAGTTCTCCGGCTCCAAGCTGAGCTGGTCGTCTTCATCATGAGGCACCTACATGTGTACGACTACCTGCAGGTGCTTGTCGCGTTGGGTCTACTGACCCCTCGAGTTGCCGTCGTCAATGCGGGAATCTTGTCGAATGCCTCTGGCGTTTATGACAGCTCTACGACTCCCTTAAATCTGCCTTGGAACACATACAATTACTGCAACGCGCCCCATGTCAATGCTGCTCACTATTCTACTCCCTCCAACGTTCCTGATGCCAAGTTAGAATACGTGAACGTAGTAATCCGTCACCACAAGGTCTGCCCCCACTCCTTGCTACATACCTTCTAACACCGTTGATCAGCGTACGCCAGATAATTTGTATCCAAAGGAGAATGAACGCAATCCACCCAGTGGTTGGGATTGTACTGACTTCCATCAAATAATGTTCCCAAGAGGTGGCGGACAAATAGATCGCCAGACGGTTGGTGCGCCATGGCATCCCTTTGCCAGCAAGATATGGAATGGAACGTGCGACGAGGGTCAGCTCACCAGAGGAGGATTTGAAGATTCAGTCAAACACGGCCGAGTAGCGGATTACCCTGGGAGAACGTGACCCCTACTGACATGAACTTGTAGGATTTCTGGAACGTATACCACAACAAATTGCATTTTCTGAGCAGTGTAAACGAGAAAGATATTCTCGTTCGCACTTCTTCAGAGACAAGGACTCAGCATGTTGCTAGCGGTCTTCTGTTTGGAATGAATCCCTCAACTGCTAAGAGCGTATTCCCAATTAGCATTCAACCCAGTCCTGTACGCTCCGAATGTCGATAAATTTGCAGCCAAAACTTACATTGCATTAGATTGACTCCATACCCCCATCATACTCTTGTCCAAGAGCTGATCGCATTCGCTCGGCGTATCAATCAGTTCCCGCATGGACTGACCATATTCACGCAAACCAACCTCTCCAGGATAGACTTGACTCCATCTTGGGTACTGCTGGACTTTCAGATTGGTCTTTCTGGTGTGCGTATCATCATTAACCTTCGCTTTGCTGCAGCAGAGCTCAGATAACGACAGACGACCACTTCTTCGATACGTTTACCTCCAGAACCTGTGCGGGACACCCACTTCCATGCAACTCGACAGGCGCATGCGTTTCTGAGGCTGATGCCAGGAACGTTTTTTCCATCGGGGACTTCGAATACAAGTGAGCACCACCATCGTTATGCGCAAAGCCATAGCAGTCTGACCATCCTACAGCTATATCTGGAACACTGCAGAAAATTCCACCACATACGTTCAGCTGACTTTCGGAGTCTTTTTCCAAGAGCTTCTTATGAACTTCCAAAACTTCAAGTCAGGGCAAGAGAAACACAAGCTAGTGTTCTTCGTCGGTCATGACGGTTCCATGATTCGACTGGCGGCTGGCCTAGGATTTGGGAAGCGAGGAGCACTGAGGTGGCCGGCCCTGGGCTCTGAGATCGTTATGGAGGTGATTGAGGTTCAAAGCTGATCACGCCAACACTTGCTGACACTACCCGCAGGTGTGGAGCACACGACAGAAGGTGAACTTCGTCCGGGTGATGCATGAAGGAACTCCAGTTGATGGCTTGGAATGGATACCTTTCGATAACTTCATCAACCTTTTGTCGGGGCAAGTCCCAGCCGACATATTCAATACTTGCATGAATGTATAATGGAATCCCGTAGTAGGTCAGGTTTGTCCAACCTTCTGTACATTAGTTTGAGTGCGGATAAAAGTTCAGGAAGGATGAAGAAATGTTTGCAGCTATTCGACATTTCCTGGTCAGCACGTAAGATTGCGAGATAAGGGTAGGTAGCCTCACATATTCTTCGTAATGGTGGAGGACTTCTCGGAGTTGCCTCCTTGATATCTCGGCGCGGAATAATATTTCATCATCGCTTCTCTTTCCGTCAAAGTACTGGTTGATCCTACGCAAAAACCAATTCATTCGCACACCAACAAACATGTGTAATGATACATACTGGTCAAAACGTTTGGCGATAATCGGGTCTTTACCCTCCGACATGGCCGCCAACCACCGTCGTTCCAGCGGAGTTGCCCTACCCGGGTCGTTGATCATCGTTGCAGAAAGATCGTCATCACCGTTACTTTCCACCAAGTCTTCCTCCTCGTCTTCCTCATCCAACTCGTCCTCTTCGTCTAGTTCTGGCTCCAAGTCTTCATCGAAAGCCTCTGGAATGATGAGCTCACTAAGCTTGCTCTTCCGTGAATCATTCGAATGTTTGCGCCTCGTGTGTCTCCGGGCACTCTTGGGCGAGAGTGACAGCCATGAGATACCGTTGTGTATTTCAGTCGAATCCACCAGAGGTTCGGCTAAACTCCCATTCCGAGACCTTCCTCGTTTGAGGGCTTTGGCTTCTCTGTGACAGTCTTGGGCAGCTTTAACCCGTTCCTTGAGTCCGCGGGTTGCCACGACGCGAATTCGGAGATGAAGGGTGATCAACATGTCCCGCTTCAACATCCACAAAACGACGTCGCGATATAGATCAATCGAGTCTTTCGTTTTAACTACGGTAGCAAAGAAGTGATTCTCGCTTTGTTTAGATGCGGAGCTTGATATAGTCGCGAGAATTTGGGGAAGTGGAGGAATTGACGATCCCCGGAACTGTTTTTCAAATTCTTCCGTAAGTACTGAGAGTCTAGGAATTGGATCTAAGCTATCGAGTGGAGAAGGGATGGAACAAGGGGCTCACGGGCGATCAAACTTTGGGGCAAGACTAAAGATCGTCTTTAGCCCTGGATGAACGGTATCGACAAGCTTAGCACGGCGATGCAAGACGAGCCACCGTACGGTTGGATACACTTGCGCTTCCAAGTCCCAGTCCAGAAGAGCTGCCATATCGGCCAACCTGAAATGTATGAAGTTCGCTAGAGTGTTAAAGGTGCTGATGGACTTACGAAAGCGTAACGTAGGCTGTTTCGAGAAATTTCAGAAGGCCATCTGCAACTGTTCTGTCACTTTCGCTCAAGTGAGGACCTCGCAAGTTCTGGTAGGTATTAGCGTCTAAGGGTTCGTCTAAGAGAAGTAAGCTCTTCCATGGAGCGAGACTCGGGAGTCGCCAACCAGAGGACATATCGGTACCCCATCCTTGGAAATCTTCGTCCTCAGGAGGAGCCCAGAATTCCATTTCATTGTCTTCATCACTGTGAAGCAAGGTGTCGAGATGAGGAGGAAGCTGCAACTCCATAGGTAGATAGTGGATGGTAATATTCGCTACGCTTGAGGTCTTGATGGCTTCGTAGACGGATTTCATAGCGGGCGCGATGGACGACGACTCAAGCGCCTTATTGAGGTAGGCGGTCAGTGGTTCGCCTTAAAATGGGATAGACTCAAGTTGTGAATCGTGAAGTTCTGCCAGTACTGTTACCTTTGGCTACACAGGCATCCTTGATTGAGCCTAGAAGGTCGCATTCGGCTTCCACAAAATTGGATAAGACTTGCTCTTGGAAGAGAACGGCTGCCAACGTGAAGGCAATCTGTTCGTATATTATATCAAAGTACTTGTCCACATTCCCCGCAGCTGACGAGGAAGGGTCCGGTAGGTCTAAGACCAGCACCAGATGGAAAGTGTGAAGCCAAGTACTCTGCGTCCCAGATCTTTCGCTGTCCGCTGAGGAACGCCTATCAGCACTCGCGGGGGATGTGTCGTCTGCCATGCCATTCCTGGACTCTCGACCTCTACTATGCCCTCTTTGCTTTTCGAATTTAAAGTGCCACCCCCCATCTGGATCGGCACAAACTGGGTGTCCAATGAAAGCGAGATCATCTACGAGTAGCTCAAACTTCTGGTGACACATTGACCGTTGGGGGCAAAGGAGTCCTGCAAGGAATTCCGCGGAGTATCCAAGCAAGAATTCATACTCATCCTTTTCAGCGCGGTCCTCTAGCCTGAGATGAAAAGAACCTTCTCGAGTGGGCGAACCACCACCGGAAGCTTGGTGGGAAGCTGAATGAGTGAAGGACATAGATCTATCGCGTATAGACGTAGGCCGGTTCCACTGGTAGTCATCGTCGTCGCTGTCATCGGTGGCGCTTCCATCTTCTGCGAGATTTCCAGGTGTCTCCGAGTAATGGGAAGCTCTCCATGGGTTGTCCAGTTCTTTTGGGTACGCGTTTCCTGGCTTAGGGCGTTTATAACGCGGAGAAGATCGAGGTGAAGGAGGCCACCGAAAAACGAGACTTGAGCCTTTGGCAGAAGATGTAACCAGGAGCAAGGCCAGGAGCGTCTCTGCCATGAGCGAGAAGCGAACAGGACAAGGACTAGGTCGTGGGCCTGGCACTGGCTCAGTGAGGCTCAGTGGCTGGCACTGGAGAGAATCGTCACGTGCGAAAAAATAGGGAGTGCAGAGTAAGTAACGGATTCATATGTTTGACTATCGTCGCCACGGAGTACAGCTTGATGGCAACGTTCACTCTGAGGCTTTGAATGATGTGCAACCTCCATTGCGCCTTCATCATTATGGGGTACTCATCACTGTGGCGTACTGGGTGTCCTTGATTTTGTATGTGCGTCACAACAGTGAAATGGAGATCCATCGACCCAAGGGGAATTACAAGTATTGATTGGTCAGTACAAGATACAGGGTAGTTATGATGCAGGTACAAAACTCCCATGAAAGCCTCTCCCAATGTGAACGATATATGCCACAGGCATGATAAAAGCGAAGTCGTCAATGATGCAGTGAAGTCCAGCAGTGTGTGCGATGATGCGAAGCATAACAAGGATACAAAGGTTACCGGAAGCAAACCAGAAAGGTCGCGTAGAGAGCGTATTAATGGGTAGTCTGAGGTATATATTAGGTTGGGTATTAGGTTGATAGTAGGCTAAGTCGTCAATGATCGAGGAGCCTAATGAGCAGGGGGATGATAGTCAGTGTCAAACGTCAATGCCTACGAAGGAAGTTTGAAAGGACTGACATTACATAACACTTATGGGCCTGCAACGTGTATTGGTGGTGGCGGTTGTGGCATGGGCCGAGAGATGGATAGAGAATGTCCGTGGGCTATCGAATCAGGGACAGGCGAACCAGCTAATGACCGTTCAGCGATGGTAGCGTTAGGCACCAGGGTCCCAGTGTTTGAGTGTACGACTGTTGGGTCTGAGTGATCCGACTCGGTCCCAACTGCTACTGGTTGGTTGTGGGGATAGTACGATATCCGCTTGGAACGCGTAAAGTCATACACAGTGAACCTACGATGACCAAATTGGGAAGAAGGAGGCCGTTATCAGCTTCTGGCATTGTTAGACTAATGGGAACAATTGCTCACTGTTCTTCGAGCTGCCGTAGCTCAGGCCGGAGCTTATCCAAGTCGGCGTTGGCTTTCCGTTTCGTGTGAGTTAATGGCTTCTCGACCATCAAGAATTCGTCGAGCTCATGAGATACGTCAAAGTTGGCTTGCTTCATCTAAATTAAACACTAAAATTAGCTATGTTGCATCACAAGACAATGAGCCATACTTACGTCGGGAACAAAGGGGGGCTGGCAGTCTTTGTTCTCGAGAGAGTCCCAATCAATGGAAGAGAACCAAGGATGGCCGCGGATATCTTCCATTCCCTGGCCGTTCGGGCGACAGCCGAGTCTGTTCTTGGGGTCCCTCTGCAATAGCTATTGACAGCCGTCCGCGTCAGCGTTGAGTGATGAGAACATACCCCAAGGAGTATGCGCTGGCACAGGGTAACCCAAACTCACTGATTTAAGCACCGCAATCCCTTCGTCGCTGCACTTTGAGGAAGCAGAATCCGGGAATTTTAATGGGTCCGTAAGGATGGAGTTCCTCATAAGTTCAGCTGTACGGCCATCGAAGGGACGCTTGTGGAATAAAAGCTCATAAGCGGTGACCCCAAGACTCCACCAGTCAACTGTCCATGAGTAGCCTTTGCGGTTAACAACTTCCTGATGGAAATATGAGCCGGGGATCAAGAAACGAGACGTGATCAACGAACAGGTGCCATGTAAGCCATGCTGCCAGCTACTGACTGATGCAACCGTCGCTCAGAATAATGTATTGCGACGTTGAAATCAGTGATGTGTGCATGTCCCATGGAGTCCAGCAGGATGTTATCCGGTTTCAGGTCCCTATGTAGTCACATAAGGATTGATTTGAGAAGGCAGACTAGTGAAGGCATACCTATGTATGATCCTCTGACGATGAAGGTACTCCAGGGCGGAGGCCAGTTCAGCCACCCAAAACCGCACTACTTCCTCTGGAATGTGATTCTTGCGTTCGAGGTGAACTAACGACGTGGATCAGTGAGAGTTCGCGTAAACACGGAGCAGGTCAGGCACGCACACCGCAAGTCGCCACCCAACATAAGGTCCAAAACAAAGAAACAGTTCTCATCATCCTGGAAGGCGTATCGTAGGTTGACAATGAAAGGGTGATCTATCTGGAGTCGTGTGTTAGATCGGCAGACCAGGCGTTGGACGAGTGTGTGTCACACCTCCTCAAGCAGCCTCCGTTCCTGGATAATATTCGCGACGGCCTTTTGTTTTATGCACCGCGATTTATCAATGTATTTGAGAGCATAAAGTTGCTTAGAGCGTTTGTGTTCCACTACTCGGACCTGGTACACAAAATGTCAGTCAGCTAGGCATCGGAGACCACGAGGGCGCACGCACCTTGCCAAAGGCCCCCTTGCCCACAGCGCGGTGTAGATCGAAATGATAGAGATTGACCTCGCCGTCAAAGTCAACTGGTTCAGAAAAGCAGCAACAGACAGCACCCATGTCTCATCAAAAGGAAACGGAGAAAGGGAGAGGAACAAAAGAGAGTGGGGGAAGGGAGGGTATTTGGGTACTTTTGATCAACCAGCACTTTGTTCCAATAACGTCGTCCGAAACTGACCTTTATTGTGTTCCGGACCGGCGGGGACGGCCGGTGTGGATAGACAGGTGTTACGGAGGTGATGTTTCATGTAAACGGCGCCAACATGAGGGCATCTCTGTGGGCTGTCTGCATAAATGGGTCAAGTTCCACTGAACCGAGAGGTACGACGAGGAGGTGGTCCTTTTGAAGAATTATGTTGGTCCCAACTCCACTGTATGTTTGTTGACTGAAAAGGAAAATCTCAATTACCAGCAATCAGGCGCTCGGGCGGCTCTGTGTGCGCCTAAATCCGAACCCTGAATCAGAAGCCCTGATCTCCTTGTTCGCTGACATCCTTCCCCCGCTCCCGACAATCAGCCTCAGTCACTCACTTCCAGCCACCATCACCTATTGGACGACCTCAAATTCACGTTCTTCACTCACAGCCAATTTTTGAGGAAGCGGGGCTTGACGTCTGTGTCACTGACGGTACCCTGACGCGTCGGCTTGACCTGCTCTGTCCGACTCGGACGGCGTTATTTACAAAACACAACTTGGACAAGAACAGGACAAGGCCCTTTGTTACGACGGAATATGGATCAAGAAAGCCAAACTCGCCGCTTTATGGCCCCAGCCACGCATGATCTTGCTTCAGTCAAGGTCTTTCCGTTGATTCCCCACCTCAAGGTGTGTTGCTTTTTGTTCTCTGCGTAGGCGATGCGGAGCAAATAACTAACTAACCCTTTTAGAGGGATGTCACGGTAAGCCCTCACATACATCCGTAGAAGCTGTGTTGACTCTTCTTTCTTCCTTTTCAAGAGAACAATAGGTATGTTGGTCGGTTCGCGGCTACTTCCGTGCTGACTCTCCGTCTGTTCGCAGACAGCGCACTAAGTTGGGAGTGAGTACCCGCCATTCATATGTTAAAATCGTGAATTGCCTCCCATCTTTGATGCTGGGAGGGGTCTTCGATGGTCAGGGTTGAATCAAGCTTTCATGCCCAGCAATTGAGGTTGAATAGATCCTCATGGCCCTAGCCTATTCGCAGCAGGGCCCGCCAGTAAAGACCTCCATTGAAGCTACCTTTTGCATCACTCAGTTATCTGGTCATGTTCAGTCCAGTCCTGACACTGACTCGATTCCTACAGACAGCTGACTGCATCGGACATCAATTTTTCCATTGTCCGTCCCCTCGTTTCCAAATATGCTCGACTTGAGAATATGGCCGTGGTCTATGCCTGTCTCGTCGTGCGGTCGTATTTTCAGAGTGCTTCCGAGGATGACCTTGCGTACGCTGGCGTGATGCTTTCGCGAGCAAACCTCTGTGAAATACTTGCAATGAAGCTTCTCAATCGTTTTTCTGGTAACCACATTCAGTTAGTCGCTGTTCTCACTACTAGCTGGAATCCGCTTGCTGGGGCGGCTCCGGACGTCGTCGAAGGCATTTCCCAAACTGTCGGCGATGAAGATGTTATGAATAGCCCACAAAGTGCTTTGGAGATGGCGATATCGACTCAGGCGAAGCACCTCTTATCCTCTCCGATCGCTCAGAGGGTCGTACATGACATCTACTCCGGTCGAGTGGTCTTTTCCGCCGTCGCCAATCGTTCCATACTTGCAGATAACTATAAACCACGCCCAATTGAAATATATGATACGCGAACCGCGCCTTTCCTGGATCATTACAGGTGAATTCGTTGGCTGTTGCAATCGACGTACGTACTCATCTTGTTCTAATCTCATGAGACTTCGTGTGCCACGGTATGGAGCAATCCTTGAGTTCATCAATTTCTCCGTCCTCTTGGTGACGTTTGTCTTATGCCTATTTCGTTCGTTGCTCCTCACATTGCAACCTTGTCTATTCACTCGAACTCCTCAATAGATCAAAATGTCAACCAAATGAATCCTTGGGAGATTACCTTTATCATATTCGCCCTATCTTTTGCGCTACAAGAATGGACGGCATCCACGGAACACGGGTGGATAAGTGAGTGCTATCGCGATGGTACTACCACCCAACTCATCCTTCTATAGTATACATCGCTAACGTAAACCTTGCGATGTATGAAAATATCTCATCGTCTGACACACCGCTCAATGGTAGATGTGGAACGTGTTTGATACTTCATTCATCGCTATATTTTTTGGATACCTTGGATTTCGTGTCCATGGGCTTGTATATCATTCAGGTCAGTTCTTTCACGTCCTTGTTTGCTTGCTCGTTGAAGACGTTTTTGGGCGTGTTTGAACTGCCCACTTAGTCGATGACTCAACCACTGCATTCGATCTACTTGCTTGTGGAGCTTGCATCTTATTTCCTCGGTATATCTCTAACAACTGTTACCTTGACCTTGTGCGCTCATAGTTCCCATAAGACTTGCCTTTTTTGCCGTCTCCAACAACGTCGTCATTCTGTATGTAGTGGCATCGACGCTTCATTGCAGAATACACCATTGTCCTGACAAATTTCCTTCTGTAGGGCTCTACGTGCTATGATCGCCGAGTTCGTCTTCTTCATGGGCATGGCAGCGATATGTTTTTCAGGCGTCTTGTTCACATTATGGACATTAGGTATGGAACCATTGTTCACAAACTGGCAGTTCCCTAATTATGTAAACGCCCGTACCCGTGCAGCTGCTGGAACGAGCTCCGGCTGGACTCTCAAGGGCATTGCATGGCTTATGGTTCAAATATGGTTCGGTAATACCTACCTGAGCTTCGGACAAGCTTCAAGTTTTCATCCCTTGTTCGGCCCTATATTGATGACAATGTTTGCTGCTTTGTCCAATACGTTGCTACTCACGAGTGGGTACCTCGTGGCTTCTTGTCGTGTACCCACCAATGATCTACCTTGCCTCAGTTTTAATTTCAATCTTGTCCAATACGTTCGCACGTATCGACGCCGTGAGTCCATCCATGTCCGTTATCGTCCTTTCCCTTGGTCTAACATGCTTCCACAGAATGCCAACAAAGAGGTACTTCCCCAAAAATCTTATTCTTATCCCATCCTTCAACTGATTGCATCCAGTATCTTTTCCAATTTGCCATCAGCACTATTGAAGGGTATGGATAGACTTCGAATCCCTTGTTACGCACTGACAGGCTTCGGGCCCAGTGTCAAGTCTGACGCCCTTTTCTCGTATCAACCGCCGTTCAATATTCTGGCATTCCTGATTCTGAAACCATCCAGCTACATTCTCTCACCGCGCGCATTGCATTCGTTGAACGTATTTCTCGTCAAGCTCACCACATTCCCTTTCCTCATCGTCATCGCCATCTATGAGCGCTATCTCCGTGCTGGCCAAAACTTCCGTGAGTCTGGTGTCGACGCCGCGCGTGGCCTTTTTGGCAGTCTGTCACGCCAAATTAAGAACATGCCAATCATTGAGGCAATTGTTGGCTCGACGTCCAACGACCTATATGAGGCCATCCTCGATCTGGACGTTCCACAACAAGACCTCGATATCTTCGAGGAGGATGACGCCGACGATGTCCTCGCACTGAGATCAGTAGCCTCGCGAGATAGTGTGCGGCCAGCCAGGGGCGACGGAGGAGCACCCAAGGGACGGCCTCCCAGTTTGCCTCGATCTCCGCTTCGCGAGAGAGAATCATCCCGTGGCTCAGCCCGGCGCCGTGTGCCAAGCACGCTTGCTCCCGTTGCCATCGAGATAGCTGGCCCATCCGATACACCTGACTCTGGCCTAAGAAGCCCCCTTGCCCGCTTGTTTGCTCCAAGATTGCATACAGAGAACATTGCCGCGGCTACAAGCGATGCCACTGTGAAGAAAATCGAAGCCCTAGTCGAAGACATGCGCGATCTACCAGTACATCAATTAAAAGATGAAATGAAAGAACTTCAGGTGCATATCCTTCTGTCCGTCCTTAATTCCCTCCGCTTACATCGTCGTACAGGATCGTCAAGCTCGCATAGAAAGCTTACTCTTGATGCTCACGAGAGGGATGAGGAACGAAATGGGACATCGTGATACTATACCTTAATCAAACAAGTTTGCTGCATACTGGCCTTCTTACACGTCTACCCCTCAATATCCATCAATTTGTCTCTCGATGGCGGACTCTGCCAATTCAGTCTCCTCCAGTGTGTGATGTTTACCAGGCGACTCGTCAGGGAGTTCAAATTGTCCGATACACTGCTTTGTCTCATACACTAAGACAGTTTTCCTTCAACAGGGTGAGTCCAAGGCATTGTAGTCATACAGAGAAAATGAAGCTAACAACACGTCCTATTTGTAGCTAGGTGTCCTGGCCTGCAGCCCCCGTGGTCATTCGTTGAACCATTGTAACTTGGTGTTCATATAATAATCCAATGTCGACTCTCCAAGCTCTGTATACAGCTGGTCTGATTTATCCTCATGCGGCTGAAGATCCAGGACGTCAGCAATCTCAAGCATCACTTCCCTGTCAACCCATTCCAGGTCGACACCTCTTATACCATGTTGAGCCTTATCCATGAGGTGTTTCGTTAGGGGGGCGCAGTGCTCGTCGTTTCGAACGGAGTCAACATTCTTGAGGGTGATGCGTCGCAAAGAGGGGAACACTGAGGGTGATGCGGTGCAACGACGAGCAAGCGTGGGTAAAGGGTGAAGGGTTTCAAGTTTGATGTGTGTGAGTGTGTCACAGGCCGCCAGTGCATCGATCCAGGCTTCATGGTCTTGAGCCATGTCAGACTCATCTTCAGCCCCTGGCTTCCACCGAATCGTCAGAGATCTCAGTGAATGCAAGGGAAGACGCGCGCAGATTCTTCCAATGTCCATGTCGTTCTCCTCGTACTCGAATAACAGCGATTCAGAGGAGCCAGGTCGCCAAGGTTCAGGAGTAGTTATCAGGCCCACAGTTTCAATCCCTTCTCCTGTGATGGTTATCACCAAGTCCTGATCCCCATGTTCTAGACGGTGTATATCCGGGATAGAGAGGAAGGAGGGGAGAGCATCCTCAGGTCCTACAGGCTCGTCGTCGTCATTGTCGTCAACGTAAGTGACTCTTAGGTGCCGAAGTTGAGGGGCAACTAACTTGATGTAGTAGAGAATGAACTCGAAAGAGAAGTCCCGCGCGACGAATTCGAAGTGCCGTAGATTTGGGAGGTAGACATCAGTGGCCTGGGCATTCTCGTGAACGGTGTCGGTCTCTGGGTCTGTTATTGGCCGATTTATCCAAAGAGTATACAACTGGGGCATTGCCCTCAGAAGCTGCACCAACTCGTCCGCGTCAAAGTTCACTAAGTCGAGCAACAGCTCAAGCCTGGTTACATTAGCAAGTGACGGTGTCGGAACCAAGAGACAACCGGCTACCTGCACAAATTCAAGCTTCGGTGTATCCTCGATTATCAGGGGTTGATTCCTGCGATAGCAACTGAAGCCGAGAAATATTCGCAGAGAACGAAGGACGGGCATAGGTACCGAAAGCAGACGCTGAAACTCCTCCAACGTGATCTCTCCCTCCTCGAGGTGAATGTAGAGATCAAGATCACGGATCCTAAGATTTTGGGAAAAGACTGTTTTGAATAGAGACCTGGATTCTTCGTCTGTGTGGTCAACGGAGTGGAAGTAGGAAAAAGGCTGGTTCCGAGAACGCGTGATTAATGCTTTCGCCCGATTCACTGGTTCAGAACCGATATACGTCCATAGGCGCGGTAGTGATAACGACAGCACCCTCAGAGCTTTGTTAACGCGAGTGATGGTAGTCCAATCGTGTAGGTCCGACTCGGAGGCAGTATCCTTGTGAAACCTGTCCCTGCACCATTCCCGAGAAGAACAGTCGGCGAGGTACTGAAGGATTTGGGCAAGTACTTCGAGGGGTAGCTTATCCAATGCAAGTCTCCGAGTCCTAGATGAGGCATTCCAACTGCTGTCCCGGGGTCTGGGGCGCACGAGGCTGCGAGGACGCTTGAGGGAGACTGGTGGTGGTCCACCGGCTTGTTGATGGACAAGCTCGGACATTTACATCTGCAGGACAGGCATTGTTAGTGACCCAAAAACGACCATGGATGAAGCGCGGCATACGTAGCAAGCGACTTCAATCAAGACGAGCACGGGAATGATTCGTCCTCGAGCCTGAGGTAGCATGGACTATTTATATCAAACGTGGAGTGGCTTCCAATCGTTATCATGAAGGAAAATGGTGCCCTTTCTGACCCAGACTGTTTATGATCATGCCCAGGACCAGGACAAGAGAAATAACCTTCTTGAGTAAGCCGATAGAAAGGCAGGTTTGAGACGTTGCTCAGGCAGGCGGAAAGATCCATAGATGAATATGGTCTTTGTTGGATACAAAGGTTGCTTTGTTGTAAGCAGATCGAAGCTGAAGCTGAAGCGCTGCCAAGACGCTGATGCTTTTATTATCTGGAAATGACAAGGGCACTCAGGCTAGATACCCTCTGCCACCCGTGCCACCTGGATTGTAATACACCCATAGACTCGGGCGCAGGCCATTGCGTGCACAATGAAGGTGAGCAAGCTAGGGCTGTGATGTCATTGGCGGGCGTTTTCGCAGCACCTCGTGGCTGACATTACAAACTGGAAACTTCACTGATTGTAGATTATAAAGTACACAAGGTGAATACCTTAGGCTACCCAGAATCAACGCTTCAAATGGAACAATATGCAACACCAGGGATCTAGGGGTGTCTCCTGATTGCTCCTAAGCTGAAGCCTTAGGGGTTCGGCCTTGTAACCAACATCGGCGATGTAAAAACGTAGGCAGGATGGTTACCAGCCTAGTAAAAACGCGTCCTACAATCTCGTCACGGAGTATAATATCTCATACATAACACGCTGAGGAATCAAAGGCTCATGGAGGGTTTTAAGCTCTATAATTGCGGCCTCCACCTTAACTGATCCCTTCGTGAACACTTGACCATCCCATAGTTCTGCCCAGCTTTCCGCAGAGTGACAAAACATGAGATGGTCACTTTCCACAGGCGAAGATTTCTTCCTATATCCTTTCTCTGGCAATGCCAAGTGGGCACCGAAAATAACAGAGCCTGCGAGCGGAGAGAGGAGACTAGCCAGTAGTTTCGCGAGTTCGAATTGTCCTGCTTCGTCGAAGAGGTGAAAGAGTTGCGACGTATGGATTGCCGAGATGTGGCCTTGAAGAGGTGTAAGCGACTTCACGGATTGTAGATCGGGAGAGGGCAAGAGGGGAGGAGCATAGAAAGCTTCACGAGGTTCGAGGAAGGAGCGATCGAAGACATCACCGTGAATAAATTTGACGGGGAATGATTCCGGTGTGGAGTTGAATAGCTGATGACCAGCATCCCAATAACCTGCACAATGTGAAAAATGGGGAAATTGTGAGGTTCGAGGATCAGCTACCTTGGAGCAAGTCGGCAGCAATGGTCCTATCAATGGGCCAACCATCCATCACAGCCTTGCGAGTGTCGTTGCCAACTGAAGATTGGAGAGTCAGTATTGGCAAGAGATAATGACAAGAATTGCTCACAACCACAACCCACGTCGAGGAGAATGGGGTTATCACGCGTTTTCGCTAGCTCAAGGACTCTGGGGTACGCCGGCAAGCGAGTGATTCGAAATCTGAGGAAATATCAGTCGCTGTCAATAATGAGCGACGGTCAACGTAAGATACTTTGTAAACATGAAGAGCCTGATGCAAGGATACGGATACACCTAGAGACACATAGCTATTTAGTCATTCGAGCACGGGCTGCAGAGGCCGCTCACTTCATAGGCTTTAGCTTGTGCAGCCAAAATGTGTTGCTTGAGCTGTTCATCGTCTTCAATGCCAGTCAGAGTCTTGAAGAATTTTGTTTCTTCTGGATCCAGAGAATACAACTTTTCATCCAAAGGTAGAGCAGTGCGGACGTCGCCGTAGATGGGTATTGACGTCGGGGCCATAATTATTTTACTGGCAGGATAAGAAATTGGGCGGTGGTTTCGATGCGTCAAGTGTCAGTCACCTCGCCTTTTAAGCAGGGTGAGTCTCGATTGCATGAGGTCAAAAAGGAGAGATAATTGAAAGATAAGTGGGCAGCATGCTGCCAGAGAGCCGAACTTGGGGGTAATCAGTGACATGCCACGATGAACATCCTCCCAGAGCCAAGTTCTGTGCCATAAGTCACATAGCAGGGTCGCTGAGCAGTGGAATTATTCTCAAAGCCATGAGAACCGGTTCCCGAGCTTGCAATCGGGAATGCTGGCTGGTAGCCCGGTTGATGAGCTAAAGAAATAGATAAACGTCGCCAGCGCCCTTCTATTGGGCGAAAGTGTAGGAATGGGCTTAGAAACGAATTCGTACTGGAGGCAAAATTTGCCAGGGGGCTGGTGAGCGGAGTGTGTAGAACTGACAGTGGCTGGTCGACAGTCAACTTGGAACTGGAAAGAGAACCGAATAAGCCAGCACGAACATATGGGTTCAATGAAGCTGGAGGGCTTCGCTAAGATGAGGACACCTAATCGACGGGGAATGAAAAATTGATGGCGCAAGTCGCGTGATCTGAACGAATCACGCACACGGCCATAGCCAGCCGCAATGGCTTGGCAGCCGACATGTGAATAGACAGTGCGCATTTGCACACGTCGCTCGCCGTTGTTGACAATGAGCGGGATTTGCCATTTCGGAATCAGTGGCCCCACATTTAGCAAGCGTGTTCCACGGTCAGACTGATATTCTCACAGTCAATACTGACCCTGTCCTTTCGTCGTTGCGCACATCCTGTACACTCACATCGCTAATATCCACCATGAATCAACTCATATCTACACCTTCCGATCCTCGTGTCTCGTTTGCCACTATCGCTCAGTTCTCCCGTGCTGTCAGTATGGCTCGAACATTCATCACGATGCAACAAGAGGACGACTCTCCACCAAGGGTATTACCGCCCGCCGTGCAAAAGGTGCTCGCTGGTGTTATGGGATGGGATGCGCCTCTAGTTCAGCAAGTCTGGGAGCTGATGCAAGCTGATTTCTGGGCTATGAATGGTGTTGTGCCAACAGATGGTGAGATTTATCAATATAACCAATTTGCACTGAACGAGGAGACATGTACGTACGGCATCTACATCTCCAATGATCCTGATTATGCTGACATTCAAACTGCTCATCAGCATATCGCCACTTGTTTCCACCAACCCGAGTCTGCCTGCAATGTACCAGCTCTGTAACTGGCCATCCACAGCGTCTCGCCGAGCCAAGAACTCACAAAGCAACTCTATTCAGTTTGCGAGAGGGTCCGTTACCAGTGTATACTACATCTCTGTACTGCCGAAGTTAGAATACAGTCTTTGCTCCACCTGCGTGAACTGATATCATCAAAACAGAGTGTTATACCCGCTACCACTCAAACTACCGCATTCAAAGTGGCCAACGCATTTACTACGGTGGTGTTCCGGATGTACTACAGGTGGCGCAGCACTTTTTCATTGAGACTAGCCTGGTCGAATTGTTCGTAGCGGGCCAGGTGTTTGGCTGGTCTGTAGCTTCTAATACCCCCACCTGTTATCCTAGTTTGCTCACTAGTAATAGGATCTCGGCTACCAATTGGGCTCGCATCTACGATTATGCATTATCTCCTCGATGCCCGCATGTGAAGAACAACAAGTATGCTTTCCCCGCTCAATATGCAAGGCTCCTTCAGCCACAGTATCCCAACTGGCAGTCGACTCTCTCACTCCGGCCTGAAGATGTTCTTAATTCATTTTTCCTATACTCCTTACTCCTTGATAAAGCTGAACATGGATGGAAGCTCATACTTCCACATGACGAAAGCAGCCAGGCCGATCGACTACGAGAGGCACTCCGGGTCAGGAATCAAGCAATGGAAGGTGTTGGTCAAGAGGCGTATCCGCACGCTTGTGATCTATGTTGTCATGTTATCGAGGCTGAGGATGGGAGTTTCCGTGAGTGCTTTGAGTGCAGCTACGATAAATGTGGATGCCAACTTGTCGTATTGCAGAAAAGATACAAGCTGCAGTGTGCGACGGAAACAATATGGGTCACCCGTGCTGTGGCATCCACGACTGCACAATTCCGTTGGATCGTCGTACTGATCGTTTCTGTCCCGACCACCAGGTACGAGAACGTCTCTGTGCCGTTGACAACTGCACTATGCCAGTCGAAGGAAGAAGCCGGACTTGCGCAGATCCTGGCCATAAAAGGCTGGAGGCTCGCTACTTTGCAAGAGGAACCGCCATCATGGATCTGCAGGCTCGGCTGAAGCGAGCTGGGGTTGTTGTGCCAACAGATTCTGCATCGCTTGATATCGAGCAGCCTAAATTTGCCGGTGTTGTTGAAGAGGAAGAATGTAGCGGCAAAGATGGTGGTGCTGACTATAGTAAGCGCAAGCTGCGCGCATGCTTCGGGACCAACTACACTCATACCGAGTTGTTGTTCATGCGTCCGTGTGGTGTAATCCTTTCCCGTGCAACTCTCTATGGATCTGAGGCCATATCTGCGGTACATGTATATTTATTTCATCAGTCAACTTTGGCTGGCATCACTGACTGTGTGTGTTAGCTAGCTGCCAAGGCAACATTCCCCACTCCAGAGTCAACACCCGAGTATCTATTCTATGACTCCAACTGCAAGCTTGTCGCCCACCAGCGTACTATTGGCGACACCCACTTCGATCGAACAGCCCGCCCGGTGGATGTCTTTCACTTCCGATCCAAGCATAAGGAAACTGACACATTCTGCCAACAACACTGTAATCCTGCTGCTTTCAAAGAACTCATGCACGATGGAAAGTGGCGCTTTAATAGTTCCATATGCGAACAAACGAATGTTTGGCTGGGAGGCTACATGGCGATTCTCCGGAATATGGAGGTGTCCAGGTACAATTTCTATCTGGACGAGATGATCAAGCGACGGAATCGTTACATCATAGAAGAGCTGACGGCAAAGGATTATCAGCCTTGGGTAATCCCGTTCGACACTCTTTTCCTGACAGTAGACAGCAATGTTCAGACAGATAGGCCGTAGAGTTCTTAACTGATTCACGCCATTTTATTTGAGCCCATACACTACCAACTACTTTGCGTGCGATATATGTACAACATACATGATGTAAGGTAAGCATCAAGGGTGCGCACATCAACTAGTAGACATATGGGTCAGATTATTTTAGAGATCTGCCGTGGCAAATTAGACCGATGGAAGACCGATCGATTGACACAGGCGATTGCAGGTGTGGATTGTAGGGAAGTTCTCGATATATGCCGTACCACTGCCAGTGATGAACGGACCCAAATCGTTTGTATTGCAGCTAGCACAGGATGCTTAGTGGCGAGGGACTTCAGCAGATGGAATATTCTTACATATGAGTCACGCAGTCAAAGATTACAAGGCGGTCTTGAGTATGATATCCTACGCATCATTTTAGTACATCACCACCAACATGCATTTAGAGAAGATACCTTGAAAGTCAATGTGAATCATCTGATGGTCACTAGCGTGATAGGTGAAGTGGGAAAATGCGGCGAGTGTTTGACGGCATTGCTCAGCCTCTCGCTCTGCCAATATTTTATAGGGACCTTCGACGAAAGCTTGCCCGATTTGGTATTTACCGCAGACAACAAAGATCTTGGTTGGCAAGACCTGAAAAGCTATTCGAGCCAGTTGGCAAGTGCGTCATAGCATCAACATGTGAGAGAGAGACATACAGTGGAAGGATGTGCTGGTACTGGTACACAGCTCTTGAAATGCCAGCGATGCCTCAGTACACAACGGAAGTCTATACGCTTCAGCCCATATGGCAGCCTCAGCAGTAAGCCACGGTGCATGCCAACCATCAGGAAGCACAATCGATTTCATGACAACAGCACCATCTGACGGCATATATCCCTATTAGATAGTTACCATCAATTGCCAGGGTAGACGATGCATTGATAACCCACCAAATAGACTTGCTTCGTTGAGCCAGTCGTCCTCGGAGAGCATGTCGTATACAACGAGAGGCCACGGTCTGACGTCGTCCAAGCCACCTCAGGTTTTCCATTCGGAAATATAAACCGCTGTACATCAATACTATATATAACTGACTCGGCGAGTAAGGCTTGGTATGCAGCTGGGTCGATAGGGTCATCGTCGGCAGACGCTTCGTCAGTGAAGGTGCCAGCAGAAGCAGTATTCATGTCGTTCGATGCTTCATCACTGGTACCGGTAAGATCGATGACATCCAAGTCATCTCCAGTCGTTTTGGAGGATGATCCTGTGGTAGTCGGAGCGTCATCACTGTGAGCACCTGACAGACCTAGGAGAGTAAATATCACTATGGATATGATCAACGAAGCACCTACCCATGATCCGCTTATCAGCAGACAGCTTGATCCATTTTCCGCCCGAAGTATAGCCAAGTCGTTGGTACTCTCTGATAATATCAGCTTCCAAACCCTTTTTGTAGACGTCGTAGTGTTCTTGAAAAATGTGGTCAACATAGACAGAGCCAGGGAAGCCAGCATCGAAGGCATCGTCCATGGGAAACCCCGTGCGCAGGTACATCTCGACCATCGTGAAGCCATTCGCCATCTCACAAGTGTACACACGTGGGAAGGGAACATTTGGGGTAACGCACAGTCGCTTCGGCATAGATGGATTCGTGTCGAGAGAAGCATCAACGCGTGGATGAGTAGGCTTCCTAGGGACCCCATCCGAGGCAGACACAGGACAAGTGGCTTTAGGAACCGGTACGCCTAAGACTGCAAGCTCCTCGTCAAGGTCCAAGCAATCCGAATCTTCAAGGGAAGGGAGGCGGCAGAGGATGCGAGGCGCGTTACGCATGCGGCTGATGAGGGGAATGGGAACATTGAGCTCTTGCTCGATCCATTCAGGCTGCGGAGCCAATCTAAAGACGCTGACAGTCTCAGCACCAGCCAGTTTTTGAGTGATCACTGGGTGCTCGGCAAGGACAATACTCCCCGAGAGACGTGAAACTACATTCAAACGAGCAGCTTTGCCGCGGCTCTGAGAGAAAATGAACGATCGTGATAATTAAAGATAAGCGGATTGTGTACCTTAAGCCATAACAACACAACAACCATTTTGCTGAGTGCGTCGTTCCGCTCTACTTCCATCGCAACCTTTTCATTTGAGGCAGCGTTCTTCTGGTGAGTAGCAACATAGGCCTTGGCGAAGCTTGATGGCAAGGGTCGGGCATATCCCCTTGACGAAACCGAAGTGGCGGCATCAGTCGACGTTGCTGCAGAGGTATCAATGGTGTCCGCAGGTGCAGGAGCTTCACTGGAGGGCTCAGACCTGCCAGTGGATAAGTCAGGCCTAGCGTTAGATAAGGCAACCTTGTGGACAACACAGCGAAGACCGAGGAGGCGACAGCATGTCTTGCACAGCTGGGGGAAGTTGTCGCAGAGTCGATTCGCTTTTCTAGGGCCACCATCTCCACGACAATTTGGGCTTGCACAGTCAAGACCATTCGAAGGTTGGTCCGCAAGGGACCTTTTGAGCGCGGAACGAATTTGAATCTCTTCAGGGATTTGGTCCATACCAAGTCGGCGGCCATGCCAGCTAACAAGCTTACAAGAAGTGCACTAGAAGTCATATGAGCAATTAGCCATGAATATCTAAGAATCGAAGCGGGTATGGCTCACCACTTGGTACCATCGGCCAAAATTCAGAGGCTCTTTGCCTTTACCTTGACAGAGTAAGACAGGGCCGAGAGTCGGTTTTGCGCAAGCGTCATTCTGACACTTGGGAAAAGGACTTGGTTGAGGCGGGGTTGTGGGAGGTGGTGTCATTGCAGCTACTCGGAGAACAGGAGTAGCGGGGGGGGATGCAAAAAGAAAAGCTGAAAAATCTATCGATAAGTCTGTTTAAATGGGTATTGGTGATTATCTGACCCTAGGAGACATCTACTTTTTATGTTCCGTTCCAGGAGCTATATCACGAGTCAAGCAGAGGTGCCCCAACACTCAGCAAGCTCAACTCAACGTCCAAGTGGCCGACCGCTCTCAACAATGGAATTTCTAGCGGTTCTTCGTCAATCGAAGGGTCATCCATGATTGGGCATTCAGTTGCCGCAAGTGGAAGCGAGAGCCCTGTCGATGGCGGGGACAGCCGAGCGCGTGAGGGACGTATGGCGGGACGACAACGCCAAGTCGACGTAGTTGAGGTTTAGTGTGATTTGCCCGACACGTCGGGGATGCCGTGAGTTGCCGAGGTCATGTGTATACACGTGCGTGGGCGCTTGCGCACTTATTCCCTGCGAATTCGGAGTTCTGGCTAAGATGCTGAGCATTGAATGAGCGCTAATTGACCCTGAACGAGTTAGGGGAACTGCCAGACAAACTGCTGGAGACCAACCAATGCTATTCGGGTACTCCGCTTTATGAGACACTGCTAAGGAAGCCTCGATTTCCAAACATAGACCCCTCAGCTCATTTTCTGCTCGTCAGGAACACAAGTGGGGAAACTCGTTTGACGTCTAAGGTTCACAACCTTGTGATGGAGAATACCAGCCAATGCCAAACGCCCTGAACATCAGGTCTCGCGAACTCCTGGAGGGTGGCTTCTACTTTGACTGTACCCTTCTTGAAGATTTGACCATCCCAGAGCTCAGTCCAGCTCTCTGGGCAATGGCAAAACATCTGACGACCGCTCTCCGGAGATGATTGGCGCAATCCTTTCTTGGGCGCACCACCATGAACACCGAAGAGAACTGAGCCAGGGAGAGGCGATAGCAACGATGCCAACAAATGCGCAAGCTCAGTTTGCTTGTGTTCGCTAAATAGATGAAAGAATGATGACGCGTGGATGGCGTTGATATGACCCTGCAACGGCGTGAGTGTGGTCACAGTCTGGAGGTCGGGCGGAGGTTGAGATGGGAGTTCGTAAAATGGTTCCCTGTTGTTCAGCATGGACGAGTCAAAGACATCGCCCTCGATAAAGTTGACAGGGAATGTCTCGGATGTAGAGTTGAACAACTGGTGACCGGCGTCCCAGAAACCTGTGACGGAACTCTGTCACGGTATATCTGACATGATGAAATGATACACACCTCTACGAAGGTCAGATGCAATTGCGCGCTCAACAGGCCAGCCATCGACGACGACCTTGCGTATATCATTTCCAACTTCATATTCAAATCAATGAAGGTGAAGTCGGATGAAATCCCAACGATGCTCACAACAACAGGCCATGTCGAGTAGAATGGGATCCTTCAGTGTACGCCCAAGCTCGAGGATGCGCTGGTAGACAGGAAGGCGAGAGATTCGCAACCTACATGCAAGTAGAGAGTAAATATCTAAATGGCGGGCGGAACCTCTGACGCACTTAGTAAAGCCAAAGCGGCGAATGCACGGGTAGCCGAAGATCTAGTGCCACCTACGTTCCATATGACATATAACCTATGAAATCGCAAGCGACTCACATGGAAGGCCTTTGATTGGGCTGCTATGATATGCGCCTTCAGCTCGCCATCATCATAGATTCCGGTCAAGGTCTTGAAGAACTCGGCTTCATCTGGCGCGAGAGAATACAGGGAATCGTCCAGAGGGAACCGAGTCACCGGGTTTGCATAAAGTGCGGCAGAGGCAGACATACTGCAGGCCTGTTGGTGGTGGTGTGGGGCAATGTGAATCAGCACGGAGCTATCGTACTTTCGTGAGTATATATTTGTGGGATATATTTGGAGCTCACCTGTTTCGGGCGTTGATGCAGATGTAGGACAGCTCCAGTACGTCGCGTCGCTGATTTGTCACACCGAATGTCTGAGTCATCGGATGAAGAGAACGAGTCCCCAAAATATGCGTTGCAAGCATGGAGCTGAGAAAAAGTGCGGCAGAGAATCTTGGTTTATAGAGATTGACATCTCTCCCCCACCGAGGCTCCTTGGACCACAAGAACTGTTAGAATCGTGAATCTATTGTAAGTTATATACAGGCAACTCAGCCGCAGAATCTATAATCTCGTCACCGAGTATATTAATCCATGCCAAACGTTTGTGTTACTGATGGACGGGTCATCAACTTCGAACTCCTTGATAAAAGCTGTGACTTGGACTGTTCCCTTCTTGAATACCTGACCATCCCACAGCTCTTCCCAACTCTGTGGGGAATGGCAGAACATGAGATGGTCGCCGGTAGAGGAAGCCCTATATCCCTTTTCTGGTAATCCTCCATGTCCGCCAAAGATGACAGAGCCCGGGGTAGGGGATAGCAAGGAAGCCATTAGTTTCGCGAGCTGGAGTTGTTTCTCCTCGTCGAACAGGTGAAAGAATGACGATGCGTGAATAGCTGAGATGTGGCCTTGGAGGGGTGTGAGCGACTTAAGTGATTGCAGGTCAGGGGAAGAGGAGGAAGGAGGGTCGTAGAAAGGTTCACGAGGTTGCAAGACGGAGGGATCGAATACATCTCCACGGATGAAATTCACGGGAAATGACTGAGGTGTGGACTTGAACAGCTGGTGACCGGCATCCCAGAAACCTGGTGGTTGTTATTATTGGGTAGGAAAAGTATAAGAATCAAGGTCATTTACCCTGCTCCAAGTCGGAAGCAATGGCACCCTCCACGGGCCATCCGTCTACTGTCGCCTTCCGAACGTCATTGCCAACTGAGAAGTGATAAGGGCATGGTAAGGGCGCAAGATGATGATGTTCAACCCACAGCAGCAGGCCATATCGAGAAGGATGGGGTTACTACGAGTACGAGCAAGTTCGAGGGCCTTAGGATAGGTTGGATGGCGAGAAATCTTCAACCTGCGACAAAAGTCGGTTACCCTCCATGGATATCAAAGAGACCGTACTTTGTGAATGTGAAGTGACGGATGCAAGGGTAACCGTATATCTGTAGGGAACTTGGTTGATGAGCAGGAAGGACCCGCACGGTACTCACCTCGTACGCTTTAGCTTGCACGTCAAATATGTGTTTCTTTAGTTCTTCGTCATCCTGAATGCCAGTCAACGTTTTGAAAAAGGTCGCCTCGTCTGGCTCCAAAGAGTAGAAACCGGGGTCCAAAGGCGGACGCGTATGTGCGTCGCGGAAGAATGAGGGCAATGCCATGGCGCTTCGATGACGGGGACCAACTTGTCTTTCAGCCGCATTATATACTGGAACAGAGCTGGGCAACGGACGCTCGGTATGGTCATCTCAGTGACAGAAAGGTCCGCGATTTTCGAATTCAGAGTTATAAGTAGCACCCGCAGCAAGAACAGCTCTGATTCAGCAGATCCTGAGTATTTCGAGTCAGCGGTACCGTTGTGTATCGAATGTGGGACATCAAATGGAGAACGGCGGAGGGAGAGGCAATGAGCCCTGTCAGTAGCCAACACGCTGAACAGGGACCATGGGTGATGTGGCAGAAACGTTATTGCCCCACAAGTTGGCCACTGACCCCAGAAATTGCTGTGCAGCAAGACGACTTTCACGACTTTAACTGATATCGGAGGGGCTGATGGAGGTGAACTACATGGCATGGTGAGTCAGTCGCTGATGGAGAACATACCGAATTCAATTTCATCGCGGGTCAGGCTGCCCGATCTCGTTCCGCCACCCAACACCCGCAAGCCGCTCTCTTCCCAAACCTTCGTTGAGGACCTCCTCCCGCCAATTCTCTGCTACTATGCCACTGCCACCCTCGTTGTCATATCCGACACCATCCTCATTCGACTCGCTCTGCTGCCAGTCACCCTCTGGACCATTTTCCGCGCCTCAACAACGGTGGATTTGGTCAAGTCGTTCGACAATGAACGGCTGGCATACTGGAATCATGGCTTTCTGGTGCGCCTTTGACTCCTAGATTGTTTATTCGTCTGGTAACACATTTTCTCAGCTCGCATTCACGACAATGGCAATGCGTGTCGTAGCGTGGACGTTCCAGCTATTGCCATATGAGCGCACCAGCTTACCTCCCTCTGACACAACGACCAAAGAAGAGCGCAGCAAGCCTTCGTGTTTTCGACGCATACTTCGCGACTCATCTGACTTGTTCATCAATTTACGGGGCTGTGACTGGGATTGGTCCTCGGGTGTCCAATTGCCAACCGAAGCTCGGCCATCCTCCCCATCCTCGTTTGCGATGCACACGCTTGTGTCAGCGATATGTCATTTTGTGTTCTTCGACAACATGCACTATCTCGTTCAGTGCTTCAGCCCTGCGCTGAGATCGGCGCAGGGCGGGACCATATTTGACGCGTCGCTACCGCCAATCCCGCGCTACCTGCGTTCTAGCGCAATAACTTTCTTCGCCGGATTTACCATCTACTCTGCCATGCAAGCCACTTACGATTTGTTCACCGTCCTCAGCGTGCTCCTCTTCTCTCAGTCTCCCTCTAGGTGGCCCCCCTTGTTTGACGCACCGTGGAAGTCGACGTCTGTGAACGAATTCTGGACTAAGCGTTGGCACCAACTCTACCGCCATCAGTTTATCGTCCTTGGTGGTAAGCCTCTTTACCACCTCCTCGGCAGCGCTGGTGCAGTCATGGGGGTCTTCTTCATGTCGGCTGTGTTCCATCATTTTGGTCAATGGGGCATGGGTAGGGGAACAGATTTTGGATCCATCGGCGGATACTTCCTCTTGATGGGCATAGGGGTTGTACTGGAAAGATTGTGGAAGAGGGTTACTGGGGCCAGGGTACAGGGGTGGCTTGGGTGGATATGGGCTATGGCTTGGGTAGTAGGATGGGGGAATATGTTGGTGGATGCGTGGGCTCGGCATGGTCTTTTTGGAAGTACGTTCGTCCCGGACTCTCAAAGACCATCTAGATATCTCTTAGGTCTTATCATATAGTAGAGCTAATAATGCATACGCGGATTTACAGTACATTGATTAGGCGTATTCCGTTGGAATAAATGGTTGCCGTCAACGTTTGGCATACTGCTTTTGCCATCGCGAGTATGCATGCGCCAGCGACTCCGTCGTACCATGTTTCTTCTTCTGTTTCTTCCACTTCTCCATGAACCTAGACCAATCTTCCGATTCCTCGTCTTCTCTCATTTCTCCGGGGTCGGCTTCTATTGTCACAGGAACTTTGGCAGGATACTTCTTCCAAGCTTCTGACTTCAGCTCATCTGCTAGCTTCGGGCACATCCATATGATCCAAACAGTAACTAGGCGCATCTCAATTGTCGAAGGTGGTTCCCCCGATAAACTAGCCATGAAGCTACGGAACACAGGGATGTGTTCATCACGGAGAGTCTTGTCTCGAGCGACGGAGTGAAAGGATTCGTTGCGAAGTACTGAGGCCCGTTGTCGCTCTGTGAGAAGCCGTGTATCACTCTGAATCATATCCCTGTCTAGGAACCATCCAGGAGCCGTCGCAACGACAGCCTGGTCGACGAGGTATGGCGCCGTATGAACGAGGACACAGAAATTGAAATGAAACATGGAAACGTCGAGGTAGATCTCTTCTCCTTTGAGGGTCTTGAAATAAATCCAGTAGTGTTCGTTGGGATCGTCTCCTTTAAAGAACTCGTCATTTTCAGTGTCCCAGAAAGCAAGTTTATCTGGATCGGTAACTCTTGCCGAGCCCCGCACGATGCCAAAGTCGATGATGGGCATAGAATGATAGCAAAGACGAAGCTTTCTGGTTTCGCGACCACTAGGAGACTCATTGGCAGGAAGGGCAGTGGTGGTATACATTTCGGAGAGCAGGGCGAAGCACATGGCAGTCAGGATTTGCAGAGAAAAGCCCTGGCGGCGGATACGATCAAACATTTTGCTACGAATCTGAGGAGACGCGGCATTTCGCCACCAACGCTGGCCGAAATCAATTTCTCCCATTTGTTCCCCCAGCACGACCAGCTTGGCCCTCGAGCCATCGGGCAAGGGTGCTGAATAATGCCCTGGGTTCGGGGAATTGATGATCTCTCGAGTTAGCGCTATGTGCATTGGTTTATCTGAGACGCAATGCGCCGCGTCGGCAAGGCAGGCTAGTAGTGGGTAAAAAGTGGATATGTCGATAAAGTCAGTCCTTCCTATGGTGAGATTAAGGAGGCACCCTCGACATAATAGTGGATATTGAAACATACGGCATGCGAACTTATGACTGGGCCAATCCGAATTTTGGCAGGCTTTTGAGCAATATGCACGCTACGCGGTTACGTTAGAAAAAATTCCCCGAAGTACCAGAGCGCGTCCGGACTGACCTCCTTGCATCCAGCACACAATTTTAGCTGCTCCGAGCGACTGCAGACCGAGCATGAACGCAACGAGGATAAAGGTAAATAGACGTTTCGGGTTATGTTTTCTGGCATCGTGGCGGACAGGAAGGAAGGACAATGTCAGACATGAGTATTGTCAGTTATCGATTAGGGGCGTCGGTCACTGCCCCATGGGGCGGGATTATATAAGCCAGTTGAGCGCCAACTCCGACAATCCCGACTTACTTCTTGCATAACTTGTTTATTTATTGTAGCCACCTAATGGCTACAAGGCCGCGGAAGGGTCTTTATACCCTTCCGGTGGAAGTGAGCCATTCCTAATATCGTCCCCTCAAACATCTCGCGAGCTCAGCGATATCCACAGCTGCTCTACGAGATTCAGCTTTTCGCTGCCTCGGAAGCTTTTCCTCTCATCTCCAAGTATTTCTATGCTGTATTCGACTCGACGACGCCCTCCTTCCGAGCCCAGTATCTAGTGGGGAAATCTTATCGATCCACTAATGGACGATCTGTATTCGATATAACGAAGGCGCTTCGGTTTCCATTGTGCACACAGCCAGTGTTGGAAGCCCTGTGTCTCTGTCTTAACAACAGCGACATACCCATTCCCACCGCCGCGCCTCAACTCCCTAGACGACTCTTTCGTGACTTAAAGCCGAAAAATCATCCGATGGGCCGATGGAAGGACCGTGACCCCCCATTACCACTCCTGCGATACCTCTACACCAAGACGTCATTCCCTCCGCCGGATCCCAACTCACACGACGGCTATGCCCTCACGAAAGCAGTACACGCACGTTTCTTTCCTCTTGTAGAGTTCCTTCTGGAGAGCGGTGCATCTCCTAGATTCAAAAACGGACTGGCGGTGTCCGTGGCCATCAGGATGAAGGATATCAAGATGGTGAAGACGTTAATAGAACGGGATGGGAGACAGGGGTTGGGGCTGAGTTCTCAGGCTCAGGAAGCCAAATGTAGCGAGAAGGATGATTGTGGTCGTGGAAGTAACAAGAGAGAAGGCGGTGGGAGTAAGCCTGGTGGGAAGCTGCCTCCAGGTAAAAAGAGGAGACTGGAAGATCGGATCCAGGTGACCCCCGAAATGCTCAAAGTGGCCGTTAAGTGCCAAGCTACGGAGGTGATAGATTATTTGACGAAGGAGAAGGGCTGTGTACCAGATATGCAAACCCTTCTGATGATGACTAGGTAGTTGATAGATGGTTTCGTCGTTAATGTCCAATGTTTGTCCGGGGCTGCTGCATCGAGGCGGAGAGTTGGCCGTTCTTTCGTTTCGTGGTGCGAGACTTGAGGTGACCCAAAGGGGGCGACCTTCTTTCACATTATCACGTCGCTGATAGTGATGACTCGTTTTTCTGCCTTCTTGACAGGTCCTAGTTCCTTCAGAGGACAGCTGACCTGTTAATGGTATCCTCCATGTTGTGGCAAAGTTCCGTCTTGGCCTATACACTCTATGTGAGGCTCCTCTATGTATAGCTGCGCAATATCTCTATTGCCGACCGCAGTCGGCAGGTGGTACGCCGTGGGATCAGTCCTACTCACAATACATCGGTACGACGATCCCTAGTCACAACCAGAATAGGACGGCCCCATTCCAAACAGCTTCCCTTTGGAGGTGGAGGTGGACACACGAGTGCTGCTATTATGACACAAGCCTTTCTCCGCCGTACATGGTCTGTATGATTTTCAACTATCCTATGAGGTATACAATGATGACCATACAAGTACTGATGATACAACGATAAGCGATGCAATGGCAGATGTATTCTAGGCCTCGTAAAATTGTACATGTGCTGCACGCACTACATGCCCGAAGTGAGATGATGAGCAGATACGTAAACGGTAAAAAGAGGGCGAGATCGTAGATCGGTCATTGTGGAGTCAATGAAAAAGATCATGGAGTTGAAAAATTATGTCGGGAAAGGTGGGTTACGGGTGAAAATTGACGGATATGGGTGTCTGGTGAGATGATAATGTTGTGGAATTAGATATCGTCGACATCAACCTCATCATCTTCTCCGAATTCGAATGTGCATTCGCCATCTTCTTCACCGAAGGTATCTGTTTCGTTGATTTTGGCGTTTTCGGGTAACTCGCCGTACGCTTTCACTGTGTATGGGTATTCAGTAAAGATAACATCAAAGGCGGGAGTATACGCACAATTACGGGCTTCATCAGATGTATACTTGACAATGACGTCCGCCTTGTTGTCCTGGAAATCTCGAAGCGAGAGCAAGACAATATCGCCCTGGTTAATCCAGACCTACGGACACAGCGAGTCGGTGGCCCAGTTCCATGGGCTGTAATGGCCGGTGAAACACATACCTTCTTCCGCATCTTTCCTCTGATATGCGCTAATCGCTTCTCGCCGTCGAAACACAAGGCTTCGAGCCTGCCGTTGCCCAACATCTTGGTTACTTGAGCATACTCTTGGCCGTCCTCACGGAAGACCAATTCTCGCTTGTCATCATCGTTCTCGTTCTTTCCTCTTCTGCGATTTTTACCACCCTAGTATTTAGATTCCAGATGTCGGGCGATCAGCCAGTGCGATCATGATTCCGCTACAACGAGTACAGACCTTGCCTTTATTCTACCGCAGGGATATGTGGATTGGTAACAGGCGGTGATCAAGAAATTTGACCCATACCTTCGGCATGCTGATTAGATTTGCGGTGTGGTTTGCCCTAGTGCGCTGGTGGGTTACTTTTAAACGATATTAAGCCTCTAGAGACGAAGCAAGATTGCGCCGGTGCTCGAGGAGGGAGTGAGCTGAAGGAGGCGTCGAACAGGCTGACTCGATGATGCGAGGCTGCTGTACGGCATGTTTGTGCCTGTTTACTGCGAATAGGCGCCCGCGGTCGAATCCCTTTGTCCCCGGACGAGACTCGGATTGAGTAAGGGAGGCGATGATGTTCAGTCGTGGAGCATGTGCTATGTTTTAATAATGCTGACGGATCGTCTAGTGCCTATGTACTCAAAGTGGCGTGGTTACCTGAGCCACCAGTGTTGATGGGGAATTTCGAAACAACAACCAACAACTGGAGTAGCTTTCGAACGTTTGTGGATGAGCATATGCTAAAGCTATCTCTACTTCGGCTACCGGAGGGGTAGTGTTAATTGAATAAAGCTTGGCCCCTCGCCAACAGAGCTGTCACCGTGGTGTGTAATGTGGGACGGGTGCAAGGTACATGGCTTAATCACGGACAGATCTCGCTGGAAGTAATCGAATTCTTGACGGGAGAAGCGTAGATAAGTAAGAAAACAAGAACAACCAGACAATAAATAAGTACTGCAGTGTGAAACTGGGTACTCTATATACTCAAATGCAGGCCGGTTTGTGTGACAAACAGACACGACTAATATACATCCTCCCAGGGTCTACATATTACACGTCAAGGGATTGAGGAGGAGACTCGAGCGATGTGGAGAGGTCCGGGTGCATGCGCGATGGAAGCGGAGGCCGCAGTGGGACTAAGAGGCGGGTAGAGTGCCAAGTGTCAGTTGGGCGGGGAATGTGGGCGGGAATCGGGGGCCAAGGGAATCGAATAGGTGAGGATGCGGGTTACTGAGAATGAGACCGAATTGTTTCGGGTGGGTGATCGGTTATTGGATCCGACGTTGAGCTTGGATACATTCGCTTCAGGTGGCGGTATTTTCGCAAGGAATAAAGTGCAAGAGTCTCTGTTTCACGAGCAGAGGGAGGGGATACACCGTTGGATTGGAGCGTGAAATCGTAGAGACACAAATGGCACCAACGTTCGATGTCGGGAGGGAATTTTGTTCAGCGGGGGGACCTATGACAAAAATATGAAACGGCGTACCTTTTTTGATGTATTCGCCCAGTTTCAAGGCATCCTCTATCTCATCCTTCTCGGTGAGGTGACGGTTCTCTACACAGTTATTGAATGGATACTATCCATTACTGGTGCTGCTGAGATGCTCACTCTCGAACATTTGCCGCACCCTGCCCTGGAAGTCATACCTGCGAGGATAGAAGGTCAGGACCGCCCGGTGGCAATGACGCACACGACTCACGAAGGGTCTGGGTAATCTCTCCCTAACCTGTGCAGCTCTTTGTAGAGAGCAATTGCACGCTGGCGAGTCGGATTGCATGCCATTCCACTCTCTAGATAGGGGACGCCTATGACCTGTAAGCCAGAGTGTGGCTGTCAAAGGACGCACGCCGCACCCAACGCGGAGAATGACAGACAGTGAGTGCGCCTTGTCCCCACGCACGGCAGTGAGAGTGGGTCTGATCGTGGGAACGATGACATGTTCAGAGCTAGGAGTCAGGGACACTGATGGCCAGAGCCTTATCGGTCCTGCTTTCTCGTCCAACTGCGCACACAGCGCCGCCGCGGTACTGAGAATGGCTACCATGGACGCCGCCAGCCTGGACTGGAGTCGATCGCGTAGCTGTAGAAGGTAGAACGTGCTTCGATCGTCGGTCGATTAGGCGCAAAGGGTTCCGTGTGGCACCGTCTCCATGGCCGCCGTCAAGCTGCTTCTGACTCCGAAGGGTGCATTGAACTTGTTGTTTCCTGCACATGGGTAGCTTATCATGTTTAGGTTCACAGATGTGGAAATCGTCGTGCGAGAGCTTGACGGACATGAGAAGGAGTGGGCAGTTTGGGGACGAGCGAGATCTGGATCAAACGCATGGCTGTGTGGGCATGCATGTTCTGAAAAAATGATGGAGGGTTCCGGGGCGACTGAAGAATCATGGTGAAATTGCAGTGTCGAAAGCTGGATTGAATCGAGGGCGTCGTTCAGGGCGCGGCTCGGACATAGATCGACTCGAATTGGGAATTGATTGGTTGATGTGATTGGCCCTGGGCGACGAACGTGCATGGAAGCTGCATGTGCTCGCTTCTGCTGGCTGCAGTACCATCACCCATCAGCCGAATCTCTGCTTAGATGCCTCGCCCAGCCATCCTTAAAAGGGACGGCCGTTACATTTCTTGGCCTTCTTCCAAGCGCTTTTCCTCCCGCCCAGTCGCGACCGTCCTCAACCAGCGCGAGCCCATTGCCAGTTGCTGACGCGACAATGTCCAACTCACTCGAAAAGACGTCTCACGACGGCTCAGACCCCCAGCTCGCCAAGCACCAAGTCTCCGCATACACCCTGGACGAGCGACGACGAGCTGCCTTGGCAGATGTTGATAATGCCAAGTTCTCGTATGTGTTCCTGTTCCCTTATTTCTTGGCCTCTTGACCAACTTTCCTTCCTAGTTGGTTCCATGCCAAGGTCTGCGCTGTTGCGGGTGTCGGTTTCTTCACCGATGCGTATGTGTCTCCATCTTATCTCCTCGTCTCCAATCTCAATATGCCGCCCGTAGCTACGATATCTTCGCCATCAACATCGCCTCGAGCATGTTGGCCTATGTTTACACCAAGGGTAACTGCTTTCCTGAGTCTTCCCTTTCCCTAGCTAATACCATCTGCAGGCCACAAGGGTTCCCTCCCCATCAATTTGGATCTCGGTGTCAAGGTTGCTACTCCCGTCGGTACTCTTGTAGGACAACTTCTCTTCGGATTCCTCGCTGATCACCTCGGCCGTAAGAGGATGTGTGAGTTGCCACTCCTTGCTGATCACACGATCCCAACTCAATCCCCTCATTTAGACGGTGTCGAATTGATGATTATGATTGTTGCAACCTTCGGTCAGGCTGTCACCGGTAGCGGTCCCGCGGTTAACCTTTTCGGTGTGCTCATCGCCTGGCGCTTCCTGGTGTGTTTCGAATTTCATTTCCCTTCCTCCCATACACTATCTAACTCCCGAACGGATGGGTGTCGGTATTGGGGGCGATTACCCTCTTTCCGCTGTAATCTCCTCTGAATTCGCGTCCACACACATCCGTGGTCGCATGATGAATGCCGTCTTTGCATCCCAGGGTTGGGGCAACTTTAGTAAGTTTTCAGCTCTACGGTCCGCTTCCAGCCGTTGGTGACCTTTACACAGCCGCCGCTCTGGTTGCGTTCATCATTGTATCCGCATACAAGGACTCTATCCTAACTCACGGCTACACTTCCATCGACCCCCAATGGCGCTTGCTCATTGGCCTTGGCTGTATACCCGGTGTGATTGCTCTCTACTTCCGTCTTACTATCCCCGAGACCCCTCGTTTCACCATGGATATCGACCGCAACGTTCAACGCGCTACATTGGACATCAAGCACGTTTTGGAAGACGGCACCTTCATTCGTGACGATGACGCTCCCATCCAGAAGGTCGAAGCCCCCAAGGCCTCGTGGGCTGACTTCAACAACTACTTTTCTCAATGGAAGAACCTTAAGATCCTCATCGGCACATCTTGGTCTTGGTTTGCACTTGACGTAGGTTGCCCTTTGTTCAATCGCCAAGAAATCTAGGGTTTGACTCCGTTGATAGATCGCCTTCTATGGTCTTGGTTTGAACTCCTCAATTATCCTGCAGGCCATCGGTTTCGGAGGTTCGCACGCCTCTGGTTTCCGAGGTGCATATGAGTCCTTGAGAAACGTCTGCATCGGCAACTTGATCTTGTCTGCCGCCGGCTTGATCCCTGGATACTGGGTCTGCTTCCTTTTCGTCGACTCCTGGGGCCGCAAGCCTATCCAACTCATGGGCTTCATCATGCTCACCATTATCTTCGTCATTATGGGTAAGTCCCCATTTCCGTTGTGTTGCTAGTGAATTTCTCTGATCGAACTACTAGGTTTCGGTTATGACGCCCTTACTAAGACCTCCTCCACGACTGGCGCCTTCGTATTCCTCTACTGCTTGGCCAACTTCTTCCAGAACTTTGGCCCGAACACGACGACTTTCATCGTTCCCGGTGAGGCCTTCCCAACTCGTTACAGGAGTACCGCCCATGGTATCTCCGCTGCCAGTGGCAAGCTCGGTGCTATCATTGCTCAGGTCGGCTTTGCCCGCTTGAAGGATATTGGTGGACCCAACAAGTTCGTCAAGCACATGTGAGTAGATCAATTTTCATTTTTTTTACATGGCCGAATGCTCACCGAAATTCCGTTGCATAGCTTGGAGATATTCGCTCTATTCATGCTTACGGGTATCTTCTCCACTCTCCTCATCCCCGAGACGAAGGGCAAGACGTTGGAAGACCTCTCCAACGAGGATCAGGATGGCTTTGTCCAAGGTCTGTCGATGATTAATGTTTGCGTGATGGCCTGTAGCTAACGATACATGTTTGTAGGCGAGGGTGCCCGCCGAGATGTCCCACCGGTATAAACTCTGTGCTTCTTTCCTTTCTCATACTCTCTCCTCTTTCACCATTTGTAAAAGGATTTCCAACACGTGCTGCATGTAGTGGTTATGTGACCATACTTTTAGTTGTGCTGTCTTGTATCGATGGCGTTCTCATGCTTTATTCATTTACGCTCTGTTCACGATGCGTTGTCCCTTACTGTTAGACTTCGGATGCTATCATCCTAATGGATTTCGTTCTCATGCTTTACTTCGAGTGCAAATGATGGAACCGCGACTCACAATGATGCGTCCCATGTCAAACGACCGTACGGCATGATCCGCGTTCAACATGGAGAGATAGCAGTGGTGTAAACCCCGCGGGGCCTGCGGCATGTGTGATGGCTTATGGGTTGGGTGCGGTGAATTGTTTGCCAAAATCGGGTTTTGCATAATGAAAGCACGAATGTTTTCTAGAAGCTGCCTCGCGTTTCCGCCGCGCGCTTGAGTATGTATTAATAGTCAGGTACACATCAAAGCCACCGCCGTCGAGTACTCGTCAAATGCGTTTCGCGTACGGCGTGAATAGGGGTAATTCGCATTGGCAACGACAGCGCCCAACATTGAATATGGAATTTCAATCTGTATAATGCTGTGGGAGACCGTTATACTTATATGAGATGCCTCAGCGCCGGGATACGTGGCACAGAGCCCCAGGCGTGGCTCCTGTTCGGATGTTCCTGGAAGTAAACGCTGTCACGGCAGAGCCAGTGTGACAAGGGAGCTCCCTTGACGTGTGACAGTGACATGCCTCTTACAGACACTCTTTGCGACTGGCGGACTCACACTCGGTGTCTGTTCCTTGAACGTTGAAATGCGGTGACTCCCGACTCCGCTGGCACGCCGTTCGGGCCTTCTCCGCCGAAGACGCAGATGAAAGCCTCTGTTGACGCCCTTCGACTTGCGATTGTCTGTTTGCCTTTTCGATGTCGATGAGATCACTGTTGCGGGCGCGGCGGTTGTCATTGTAACGAGTCGACTTGACTATTACCCTATTGGATTTCTGATCCGAACTCAATCCAAACCGCACCTGTAGGCTGTGGCAATAATGGCCCAGAGTTCAGTCGATTTGATGCACGCATGACTCGTTGCTTGCCCAAGGCCTGCGCAATGTCCTTGATCTGGAAAGTTTGTGATGAGTTCGAGGCGCGTAAAGCAAACTCAAGCAATTGATGAAGGCTGCGTAATGATCAGGGCTGTGTATACCTGACTGACAATACGGAATTATCGCGGCATTCATTCCTGGTCGTGAACATGGCGATGCTGTTGCCCCCCCTTATAACATCCGCGTGTCGAGAGCGGTCACACATCTATCTTTCCCCCTCCTTCCTGCGCATTGGCATCGACAAGGAGCGTTCGCGGAAGCCCTTCCACTTCTGAGATGAATACTGGTTCTCCCATCCAGGAACTTTCTTCTCGCGGGTCTTCTGGTGACAATGCCGATTGGGAAGTTGTTTACAAGTTGGATGAGCAGCGACGGGCTGCTTTGAAGGAGATTGATGATGCGAGATATTCGTGCGTTCCCTGTTGTCTATTGTGCGAATGTTCATGAACGAGGTTCTTTCTGTATCAGTTGGTGGCATGCTAAAGTCTGCGCGGTTGCTGGCGTAGGGTTTTTTACTGACGCGTATGTGAAGTAAACACTCCCTCTATTGGCCACCCTCTTATATGCGAGTAGATACGACATTTTCGCGATCAACATCGCGTTCACCATGATGGAAAGCGCGTATGGTAGGTGCACGCGATCCGTTTGGGACGGGTGTATTGATTCCAGTTGTAGATCAGGACATGGCCCAGAAATTGGAGATTGGAGTTAAGGTCGCTACTCCGGTTGGAGTGCTTATCGGTCAGTTACTATTTGGGTGGTTGGCAGATCAGCTTGGCCGTAAGCGCATGTGTACGTCCCACTGTCTCGCCGTACCCTTGACACCTAATCTAAGTTAACTATCAGATGGGATAGAGCTAACTATTATGATCATCGCTACACTTTGCCAAGCATTGTCGGCACATGGTCCCTCCATTAATATATTTGGGGTGCTTATGTTCTGGCGGTTTGTGGTGGGTCTGCCGACTCAAATCTATTACTGTGGCTAAGCTGCTTTGCAGATGGGGATAGGGATTGGTGGGGACTATCCACTGAGCGCAGTGATAGCTTCAGAGTTCGCCCCGACCCACATTAGAGGACGTATGATGACAGCAGTCTTTGCGTCACAAGGTTGGGGAAACCTTGGTGCGGATGTCCTGCTTATGGTTCCCCCTATATGTTTGATCTCACGCCCCTAAAAATAGCCGCCTGCCTTGTTTCGGTCATCGTTGTCGCCGCGTTTAAGAATGCCAACGAAAATGAGATGGGGCTCGATTTCGACCTACAATGGCGCATAGTTATTGGGTTGGGCTGTGTTCCAGGCGTTATTGCGCTATGGTTCCGGCTTACGATTCCGGAAACGCCTCGATTTACCTTAGATGTTGAACGCAACATCCTCCGTGGAAGGGCCGATATCAGGAATCTGTTGGGCTCCAACAGGATCTTTGATAGCGACTCATCGATGATAGGACGAAGGCCTGAGCTACCTACGGCTGGTTGGAGTGATTTCCTTAGTTATTTCTCTCAGCGGAAGAACGCTAAGGTGCTGTTCGGCTGCGCCTTTTCTTGGTTTGTCCTCGACGTGCATCGCGTTCCGTTCTATCATACGTCAACTCATGTTCTTCGTTTAGATCCCATACTACGCTTTGGGTCTCAACTCAGGAGACATCCTGCGTACAATCGTCCCCAATGGGTAAGTAAGCGCTCGCCAAGCTTGTTCGTTTCTAATCATTTGTGGACAGTATCTTCGGCCACGGGCAGACAGGCACATACAATATAATTTGGAATGTATGCGTCGGCAACTTAATCCTTTCTGTTGCTGGGCTTATCCCTGGTTATTGGGTTTGTTTCTTCCTCATTGATAAATGGGGACGGAAGCCCATCCAGCTCATGGGTTTCGCCATCCTCAGTGTGTTGTTCATCATCTTGGGTATGTTATTAATTGCCCACCTTGCCGTACCTCGTTCGTTTACCTGTGATCTATGTCAGGATTCGGGTACCCGAGCATCATCAAATCAAATGTAACACCTGTTGCGCTCCTCTGTTTGGCCAATTTCTTTTCTAATTTCGGGCCGAACACGACCACTTTTATCATTCCTGGAGAGGCGTTTCCGACTCGTTATAGGAGCACAGCGCATGGGATCTCTGCAGCGAGCGGCAAGCTTGGAGCCATTGTCGCACAAATCATGTTTACATTGCTGAAGGATCATGGTGGCCCGCGTAACGAGGGAGCATTCATCAAGCATCTGTAAGTGCCCAGTGAGTCTGGTTGTGCGCGACTCGCTCACTTTTGTACGAAGCTTGAAGATATTTGCGTTCGTGATGATGACCGGAGTATCTTCTACTCTCCTGCTACCCGAAACCAGCAACCGCAGCCTGGAAGATTTGTCCAACGAAGATCAGGCTGGCTTCATAAGAGGTTAGCTTTTAATCATCCTTGTTAGCAAGACTGGCTAATTGGAATATTCCAAAGGTCCTGGTGACCGTAATTTCGTTGTTTAGGATCGTGGACTCATCTTTGCATTGATCTGTATTCTAAGAACTGTATATTTTATGGTAAACTTACAATTTTGGCTGGCATCTATCTTAGTCGTCTGATACTTTGTGTTCTAGATCATATACTCGAGTATACCCCCTTCGTTTAGTAGCTTATCAATCGCACACTCTCTACGCAACCAACATTTGTAACCGTTCATCATACCCAAACCATATCTCTTGTCTTATTGTTCCTTGGCTGATGGTTTATGCACCAGAAATGCTACCACGATACGTCAACGTCGTCGATTGGCAGTAAAGCCCCTTACCCTCGAGGAACTGGCCGGTATCGTTTAGGCGCTGTTGTGAGTCGGCGCCAACTTGGAAGTAAGCGTGCCTGTGACATTTCCATTTGTAACCGTCACGCATTTCAGGCACGCTCGGAATCTTTTCCATCATTCGCGGCGGAAACTGGCGGAAATGATGTCCTTGAAAAATCAAATCGATGCACGTTTGAACGTCTGTGGTCATGGGATCTTGAAGGGCCCTCTATTCGCGCAGCCGTCACCCAAGAACCTTACGTTGGCGCGGCAATCTAAAGAACATCGGCACCCCAGTTCTCCTGGGAATGATCACTTGCAGTCGATGCGATGGAAGAAGGCGCAAGGCGCATTGAAATCTGCTGCTATTCAACATCATACCTGCAGACGATGCGATCATTGCGATGATGATTTAGATGGTATTGGGCGGGGAGCCAAGACCCAAGCGGCTGAGACGGGTGATGGCATCAGTGATGCGAAAGCTTGGTGGACTTGCGGGGTGGACCAAACTGCAGATGCATGGGGAAAATGGGTCCTGGTGATACGCACTCCCAGGGATCGCGGGAATGCTGTCTTGCAACGTGCGCTTGAATAACATCGTGGCGTCGCTCTGGCAAGTTGCAGCAAATTTGGAGACAGGGCGTTGATACAGACGCTGATTGGTCAGACAATGTTTCTGTTTGGCCAAGGAGCAAGTATAACGCATTCGGCGATGCTCTGGTCCTAAAGTCAACGGGCCTGGGTGTCATCCTTGGCCATCTTGTTTGATCCCGCCACACCTTATAACCTTTCGCGAAGAGGCGATCTTCCATTCTTCTCTCCGTCCTGCTACTGAGAGCTTTGAAATCCAATCGTCCTCTGGAGCATGCACGACTCCCTTTTTGAGGACGTGCTCTCTCACAGTGGATCTTCTAGTACCCCCGACAAATTTGCCGATGCAGTGTATAGGCTGGATGAGCAGCGTCGTGCAGCGTTGAAAGAGATCGACGAGGCCAGGTTTTCGTGTGTCCTCTTCCTCCCTTACTTTAGTCCACCCTCTAAGGTTTTGGCTACTTCCTAATTTAGTTGGTGGCATGCCAAAGTCTGTGCCGTCGCCGGCGTTGGATTCTTCACAGATGCGTATGTACCCTCGGCGTCAGCCCTCACGATGAGACCTCATAGCTCGTCAACAGTTATGACATTTTCGCTATCAACATAGCGTCGACAATGTTAGGCTACGTATATGGTCCTGGTACGTAATTGCGCTTAGCAGAACGCAAGAGGCTGATCATTCGCTGCGAATGCAGGCAAGGCACTCACTCGAGAACAAGAGCTGGGAATCAAGGTCGCAACGCCAGTTGGGACACTCGTTGGTCAGTTGCTGTTTGGATGGCTAGCGGATCACCTTGGCCGCAAGAGGATGTGTACGTTTATCGTTGCTCGCGATGCAACAACACCTAACACTTGGTTCAGACGGCATAGAATTGACCATCATGGTTGTAGCCACGTTCGGGCAAGCAGTATCGGGTGGAGGTCCTGCCATCAATATTCTCGCAGCACTTATTGTTTGGCGATTTTTTGTGCGTGCCTTCGATTCGTCGAGTGAACGTCGGGTCTTACAAGGGCTTCTGTAGATGGGTATTGGTATAGGAGGGGACTATCCTTTGAGCGCGGTCATATCATCCGAGTTCGCTTCCACCCACATACGAGGCCGTATGATGAATGCTGTCTTTGCTGCCCAGGGCTGGGGCAATTTCGGTGAGACACCACCTTCCCTACTAAGAGCGTGAAATTACATAATCTGACGTTTGGCATAGCTGCCTGTCTGGTGGCATTCATCGTTGTTTCCGCTTACAAGACCGCCGTCCTCAATGATGATCCTGCGTTGCTGCACTCGATCGATCCGCAATGGCGCCTTCTCATTGGGCTTGGTTGTGTTCCTGGCGTCATCGCCCTGTATTTCCGACTGACGATTCCCGAAACGCCACGGTTTACTTTGGATGTCGAGCGCAATATCTGTCGAGGAATGACTGATATCAAGCGGCTGATGGAATCAGGTGATTTCTTCGATGGCGACGCGAATATACTAGCTACAAGGTTTGATGGGCCCAAGGCGACATGGCAGGACTTTTCAAGGTACTTCTCGCAGTGGAATAACTTGAAAATTCTCTTCGCATGTGCATATTCGTGGTTTGCACTTGATGTGGGCATTCTTGAGCCAGTCTTTCAGTCCGTGACGAACTAATATCATTGTAGATTGCGTACTACGGCCTGGGCCTCAACTCCGGAGTAATTCTACAGGCTGTCGGCTTCGGTGAGCCAGTCAACCATAATACGACCCATGGCGCGTTCGCCACTCTCCGGAACATCTGTGTTGGCAACCTCATTCTTTCGGCTGCTGGACTGATACCTGGCTACTGGGTTTGCTTCCTCGTTATCGATCGATGGGGTCGCAAGCCCATCCAGCTCATGGGTTTTACTGTCCTTACTGTTCTTTTCATCATTATGGGTGCGTAATTGTCCTAGCATCCTTTCAGCGAGTCGAAGAGTGACCCCTGTCTCGTAGGATTTGGGTACGATAAGATGGTCGGCCACCCAGATACGGCCAAAGCATTCGTTTTTCTATTTTGTCTCGCCAATTTCTTTTCCAACTTTGGCCCGAACACCACTACATTTATCATCCCGGGTGAGGCATTCCCTACACGGTATAGGAGCACCGCACACGGAATCTCTGCGGCAAGCGGCAAGCTTGGAGCTATTGTCGCTCAAGTGAGCTTTACGTGGTTGAAGGATATTGGTGGGAAAGAAAAATTCATCAAACACATGTGAGTACTCGCTGGCTTCTGGTCTGTCTACAAGTCACTCAGCACGCAGCACTTGGGTTTGAAGTCTGGAAATTTTCGCGTTCTTTATGTTGACTGGGATACTTTCTACTCTACTCCTACCTGAAACCAACAACAAAACACTGGAATTCCTGTCGAACGAAGATCAATTGGGATTCGTCCGCGGTATGTGTGAATGTCTACACCGTAAGTATCGCTGACCCTTGTATATACAAGGTCCTGCCACTCGTCATGAAATTATAAAGTAGCACCATCGACTGTATTCTGCTTTCATCTGGTTCTAGAGTGCTTTGCGATATGTAACGTGCGTGTGCTTTCTCGTCCGACCAGCTTAGTGGATCTGATTCTGTGGCAAAGACCTTTGTATAATGACTACTACCTACTTAGGACTTCAAGGTCAATGATACCACTCGATGCAACCATTTTACCAGGGCTATTTGTGCCATCGTGATGGCGCTGATACAATGGCACTTCCCCACCTTTGCTTCCGCTTCTCATGGGGCACTGGAGCCGAAATATATCCGCCTCAGCTATTATGCGGACCTCGCACCTAGTCGACAGGTCTAGTTCGTTGGAGAGATGGACGTTGTGCACATAGTTGATGGCGTGTTCGTTTCTGTCGCTGTATACGATGATGCTTGATGATGCATTATTCATGAGACTCAGGACTGTGTTAGCTGAACAATTCTTCAGAGACCTGAACATATCTGGGCGCATCACGTCGACAGCAGAACATCTTTAGCATGGGAACACGCTATTTTCGAGATATGATTCACAGTCAAACCCCTGCGTTGTGAGCGCGGGGATGTAGAAGAGAGCAAGTATCATGATTTAGCCGATTTGGCCTTTTTCTATAGAGCTTGACTTGAGCAAGGGAGGTCAGGAGTGAAGAGGGAACATACATATGAGACTTTATCCATGTTATAACTGATGCCAACAGCAGCAAGTTTTCGCTTCTTTTCATTCTGCCTCTTTAGCAACCGTTTGGTAGCACGCTCGATTTCTTCTTCCGTTCTCGGCTGGTGACAGCTGCTAAGATTGGACGCGACGGCGGATAACTGGTTCCACCGCACCTTGTTATGGGCTTCTCGAGCCACACGGGCTGAAGGAACCCTACGCCACTTACGGTTCGCACCAACCCAGAGTTCCGGATGGACTTCGTCCTTTGGGATTACCTTACATGTAAGGAGGTGGCCCATGAGAAGATAGTTGTCCATTGTTTCAGCAACAATTTGTGCCACGGATGAAGAATCGAATTCGAGAAAAGCGCGGTGTTTTGAGTGACCAGTCTGATCAATCAGGATATCATTAACGAACCACTTGATAGCAGTGAATGCAGAACAACCTTACCCTTCTGTTGCGGGACACACGCAGACGTGTGACATCCCCAAACTGCGAGAAGTAGGCTTTTAGTTGGTCTTCGTAGAAACCATGGGGTAGACGGCCAATGTAAATAACACCTCGGTCCTCTGTCTATTACAAAGTTCAGGGTGAAGACGAGACAATAAGATTGAGGAAAGGTCATGCATTAGCAGACCAGATGGCAGGTAGGAACCACCAGAGTGACATACCGGCTGGCGTTTGGCCTTCTCTAACTTGCGTTTGACAGTGGCATCATCTTTGGCTATCGTAGGTAGCTTGCCGACATCAATGCCAGGTTCTTCTTCCTCCATGTCATTATCCTCATCCGAAGAGTCGTCATCGTCGTCGTCGGACGAAAAGCCCCGCAAAGGCTTGTCATCTTCATCATCCCCCTCACTAGCGTCAACCTCATCATCATCGCCTGACTCTTCACCTAATTCTACCTTTGCTTCCGTTTCACTTCCATCCTCCTTGGCGCTCTCTTCGCCCTCTGACGAGTTCCCAGAGTCCACAGGGGGCGCTAGCTTCGACTTTTTCGTCGAAGAGCGTGGTGATGCAGGCCTAGGTTTCGATTTCTTCGCATGTGCTAGTTTTGAAGCTTTCGTCGATGAGGATTTGGGCTTGTTCAAAGCATTTGACACGAATTTCGCTGCCAAGGGCTCTGGACGCGGCTTCGTTGAACTTGGTTGGGATTTAGGTGACGGGTCTGCAGACGGTTTCTTGTCGCTCAACAGCTTTTTGGGCTTGGAGGAAGTGGAAGAAGGTCCCGGTGTAGGCTTTGACCCGTCTGATGATTTTGAACTCTTCGTCTTCATTTTGGATTTCCGGCAGGAGGATTTTGATAACGCTGGCTGATCACAACTTCAAAAATTTGTAAGTTACAGTATTGCCAAATATAACCAAACTCCGCCTATTCGTTGCCGCGGCCTCGACTCAAACATGAGATGATACCCAAGTTCTGCAATCCGCATGAGTTGAAGTTCGCTGAGCAGGCGGTTACGCGCGCCGAGCTGTACCCCTCTGACGGTGCTGCCAAAGATGAGGTTGCCGATGCATTACCCGATAATTCCCTGGCAGATCTCCAAGAGACGTTGAAGCAACGCCTCGTCGAGACTATGGATGTTGATCTAGATGCTCTTTCCGCTCCAAGAAAGAGGAAGAAGCGAAAGCTGGCTCAGGATTTTTTCTCAGATGATGAAGGTAGTCAACCAACGAATACTGTCTGTGCGCCCAAGCTTCTCATCATTTGTCTCCATAGAGTCTAGACTAACTAGCTTCCTGAATAGTATTTCGTTTACTTTCGGTCGCACCAAAATCTATTTCCCTAGATCCCCTTCCTCCGCCAACAGGGAGGTGAGTAAATGCGTCTTTCCAGCAGTGTCGCAACACTCAGAACTGTCCTAGATTCCAGGAGCCTGAATGTGAAGACACTGCCGACGCAGCTAAAGAGAGGTGCAAACGAGCGTCAAAGGTAGCTGTCGACTCAAAATGGGTAATGCAATGCTCCCGGCAGTGCTATCTTGTGAGCCTTGACATTCGTCCCCTTTGCTGTCGCATTTAACAGTAAGTAGGACCCGCGGTCAAATGGTCAAGTTGAGAAGGCTATCCTTTCACCATATTTGTGCCCTCCTCCCCAAATCCTATTGATTGAGAGAAAACAAAACCCTCGTGCAACCCGCCCTCCTATTGCGTCTGCCCAGGCTCGTTATCCATATGCTAAGGATGCCTTCCCGGACGACATTCTAACGTGCGCCCGCGTTCCGGTCGCTAAGCTTGCTCTTGATGCAGAGGAGCGAGGCCAGAAGAAACGCAAGCGGTCTAGGACGAAACGCAAGGTTACCGAGCGTTCCCAACCAAAGTATTGGGCTCCAGACCCCCATTTAAAAGGAAAGTGCATGGGCTACGCCTTTGGCTTTCCGAGTAATGTCAACAATTACTACGCCAACGGAAATCATATCTGGAGGGATACAATGGCAAAGGCTACGATGATTGAGGCCGCGAATGGCTCAGGCTGATGACAGTCTGTTTCGGAGTTACACAGTCTATATATGTACGGACTCACTGTTTATCTTATTACTGTGACTTAATTCGCATGCAATGTGACTGTCTTTCTTAGCACAAATATATCTCAACGGCCATTGCTGAAGCTCTGGAGCACTGAAGGTCCCACTGCCGGTTAGAAGTAGCGGGGCGTGGGAAATGTGAATAGCGCGAAAGCGCGTCGATCGTTGAGCGCTTGAGCGCTTGAGCGCTACCTCGTTCACTTGGGCCATGGCCACTCCTCCGCCTCCCAACCCCCATGCGATACCCTCGTTCCCCCATATTTCGCCAACGAGCTCACGACATAGAACATCTGTTGGATCTACCTTCTCTTTCGGCCCTCAGTATCTTGTCGACTCCTTCAGAGGCTCAGATAATAGCGGAGCGTCGCAGTCCTTCGCCCTCGATCCAAATCGCTCGGTTCTCCCGGCTTCTCCGCTTCGTTCATCTCCGCGCCGTCACAGGAGAGGCAAACTCAGCACGAATCGACACCCTCATCCTCTCGCGAACGACAACACTGATGTGTTCCAAGAGTCGGAGGATGATGCGGATGACGAGTGCGAATATGAATGGGGTATGGTGGACAGGATGAGATTATGGCGCCATGACGCGTTGATGCAGCATCTGTATGATACCGCTGCATTTTGGGGCGATAAGATCCTGAGCTGGACCAGTGAGTTGTGGTTATATGTCTTCCCAGAAGCCCGCATATAACACTCACCAGACGACCCCAATGACGCGTTTTGGTTGGCACAAACCTACTTCATGAACCACCAATATTCACGAGCGGAGAGACTACTTACCCGGCCTTTCTCCACTACGCCTCCGAAGCCCCCAGAGGAAAGCTCTCCCCCGATGACCAATGGCCACCTGCCAGCCTCTGTCAAAGGGAAGGGTGTCGAGCGTGATGCGCTTCCTCCCAGTCTAGCACCACGTTTACCTATGGGTCCCGGTGGAATGATAGAAGTTCCAGAGGATATGCAAGAGGGTGTGTCACGGCTTGTGGATCTAAGCGTAGCATGTCGGTACCTTGCCGCTCAATGCCAGGTGCGGACTGTCTCGCATGACGTTTTCTCAACACCTCACAATCAGTTGCATCAGGTAAGACAGGGTAACTGGGCGGAAGCGACAGAAATGCTGGGAGAGTCTAACCCGTTTCGGGAATCTGGTATGTCAATGCCCAAATATCGCGGTACGCGCCTCTCTGACTGCCTTCAGGTCGCAGCGGACCCGCTATTCCTAACATTGACGGGGGAATCAAGGTCGGTGCCTTTTAGCCAAGCATTCATGACATACTCATATTCTTTAGGTTGAAGCGTCTATGTGCTATCTACGAGGCCTGCTTATGCAAAAGCTGAATCGAGGCGACTCGGCCAAGGAATGCTATATGGAAGCGTTAGCTCTTGATGTCAAATGCTACGACGCTTTCCAGACTCTCATTGATGGTGAACTTCTGACCGTTGATGAAGGTGAGTTGGGAGGGATGTTTATCGTCATGTTCGTTCAACCCTACCATAGAGTGGGAGTTCATCCAGGGTCTGGAATACAAGCAACAAAGTCCAGACGATGCAGCCTTTCTTCAGCTCATGTATACATCACGGCTGCGGAAGTACAAGTACGCCGCCGAGCATGAGCTCACTCGCCGACGCTTAGTGGAAGAATTCAAACTTGGCGATAATCCAGATGTGCTGTACAGTTTCGCAGACGCTTTGTATGCCTCCTTCAGATGGGCGGATTGCTATGAGATCACGTCCAGGCAAGCCATCATTCTTTCTTACTGGGTATGCTGGAGATTTGATTGCAGCCGCATACAGGATCTTGAATATGGTCTCCATCCACAAGCAAACAATTAACCTGCATATAGCTTGCATGTATCACTTGGAGCATCTCCACTCCAAACTTTTCCTTCTTGCCCACGAAATGGTTGATCGAGAGCCAGAAAACCCGGCCAGTTGGTACGCTGTTGGTGTCTGGTATCTAGCGGGAGGTAAGTGGTCGCAGGCAAGGCAATACTTTAGGTACGCCTGCCATTGCGCTGATCCCATAAATCCATGTTGATGCGCTCGGATGTAGCAAGACTTCCCTTATGGATCCGCGACACTCCGCCGCTTGGCTTGCATTCGGGCACACCTTCTCGTTAGAGGGAGAACATGATCATGCTGTGACTGCCTACTCAACTTGCGCACGGATGTTCACAGGGTACGTCGGACAATCTGGTAGAAGCCCCATTACTGACACGTGGGTTAGCTCCCACCTGCCTCTGATGTTCGTGGGCATGGAACACATCATACTCTCAAATTCCGCCCTTGCAGATGAGGCATTGAATGCAGCAAATACTTTGTGCGATGGCGATCCCTTGTTGATGAATGAGCGCGGTGTTATGGCATATACTCACGGCGAGTCCGTATAAGTCATCTCTCTCTGAGTATTGACACCTGGTGCTGACGGATAGCATCCGTAGCTACCAAGCTGCGGCTGATCTTTTCAAGAAAGCCCTGGAGGTCGCTGGTGTCACACAGAGCTCGCAGAGGACATGGGCAGCCACTTACATGAACTTAGGTACCGCGCTCCGTAAACTCAAGTACGCAAGAACGATCGTCTCTACATAATACTGACTGAGTATCACCCAGGGTCTATGACCAGGCAAGGGCCGCATACCAGCAAGTTCTAGACCTTGAGCCTCGCAATGCCATGGCCCTTGGTTTCGTTGGGATGGTCTACCAGCTGATGGGTAACCTCGACGATGCTATCGTCAAGTATCACGAGGTACTCTCCTTCCGACACGTATTCGTGGGCAAATCTGACCACCAAGTAGGCTTTGAGCATAGAGCCCATCAATAATCAGATGCTGGAGCTACTGAATATGGCGCTAGAACGGAGCACGGCCCAGCCTCCGAGGTTCTCGATACCTGCTGTTGAAGCCGCGGTGCATACGGTGAGGGAGCAGCAGCGTCGAATTGCTGCACGAGGCAAGGGCAAGGAGAAAGAAACTGATGCGAGTTTATTCTCGCAAAACGAGCCTGGCGATGGGGAAGGGAACACAAGCCACGACATGAGCGTGGGTTGAGGCCTGAGGTGCACACCGCATGCCGTCGTAATCGTACATGGATGAACTTGGCATTTGTCCCAGACCCGAGGACCCTTCTGGATGGCCGTCTTTTTACCATTAGTGCCAATGCATGGGGACACCTGATTCCTTGGGGTGATGTCTTGCTGGGGCGAGTCGGCAAATGCGTTGTCGTTCGGCCGCCATTTGGCCTTGCAATGTAGAAATTTGACTTCAACCAGTGCACGTCGTGTACAGCTAAATTTCGCAAACGCGACGCGTTTCCGCCAACTTCGTGTATCGGAATGATATGCCATACAAGTACCTTCCACTGTTGAAGCGACTCCTCTTACCAATGGCATGTATAGATATGACTTTTTTCGCACTAGCTGTTCACTTGTACGGTCCCATCGCCTCAGTGTCGCAATGGTGAAGTGAATGCCATACCATCTTCTGACTCAGACAGTTGCCATCATATATTAGACATTTATTTCATTTCAGAATATAGACCCTAAGCCAATTACAATCGCCTACATCTTCAGACATTGGTGATGTCCGAAGTCGAATACTTGCAGTACTGAGGACCACTAAGCTAACGTCGAGACGGATAGCTTGGGGAAATAGCTTACAGTGCCATCAGGACCAGAGCCAGTCTTAGGGGGCTCATCACCGCTGCTGTTACCGGTGTATCTGTGTCGTCACAATAAGTATCATATATGTGGTCGAGAAGCAAAAGAGTAACTACCTGTCACAGATGGACTTGACGCTGTGCACCTGAGTCGTACGGATGCTAGCGGTGCTAGGGAAGGGCTTAGTATTAGGAGAGATCGCAAGCAAGCAAATTCTCTTACTCTCCGTAGTTTCTGATTCGACACAAGGGGATCAGCATGATGCATAGCAATAAGCACGATGAACTGTTCATACGTGTTGATTCCAACCAATGTTTTCCCATCAACAGCCCAAACGTCGTTCACCTGTGGTGGATGTCAACTAGGTTCAGCGAACGTAGAGAGTGGCACGGGGAGCTACCTGAACGGAGCGCTTGTACTGGGTCTTGCAGTTTCCACACTAAGGAAATCACTATGTGAATGCAGGTCCAGGAGATTTGCGGAAAGGACGCACACTACGGTAGAGCTTCCCGAAGTCTTCGACATAGAACTGTTCTCCAGGTCAGTCAGGAAGGTCGAGCTTAGACTATAAGTACCCAATCCCGTACAGAGTTAATTACGACCTAAAGTGCGATCAGCGCAAGGCCTGCAATGGAATGAGGTACCTACGGTGCCGCCACCATTGTGCTGAACAACTTTGTCGTCAGCGTGCTACAATCAATGCCTAAATACTGAAAAACATGGAGTTGCGTTGTCTTAATCACCTTGGCCTATATATTGGGTCAGCGGCCGTTAATGAAGCACACGAGAAGAGGTGCTACATACACCCCCATAGTTAATTCTAGAGGTACCGCTGGTCTGCTTGATAGTGATGGCGTCTTCACAAACGTCCTAATAGTAATGGGTGACTAAACAAGTTTATCTTGTCTATTGGACTGCATTTACTCACCTCAAAGTAGACATGATCCAATGTGCAGGATCCTATAGGAAAAATAAATAGTTAGCTAGCAGGTAAGCCACAATGAGTAAACACTCCATACCAAGACAGTGGACACCTTCAGCTTGGTCTTTGCCAATGACGACGCGGCTAAGCGTAGCACCGTCTTCCAGAAGGAAGACTGCATCTGCATCGCCGCCTTCCTTTTGTCCCTTGCAAGCGCCAGAGCCGCGATCGTAACGCGTATAGGCAGTTGGTGGCGTGAAGGTTTGGCCAGCGGGGACGCGGATGGGCGCACTCAGGTGACTGGTAGTCGGGGGGGAGGGGAAGTCGCTGGTCGCCGTGCGTTTTTCGAGGCTAACAACAGATGTAAGAATGACTATAAGGGTCACTCATTGGGGGAAATAGAACGTACGGGTTGGCTGAGGCCAAGGCTCCAGCAAGGAGTATCATAGATAGGAGGTTTTTGTTGAACATCGTGAAGTCGAACAAGTGGAAAGTGCTTGCGGCTCAACTGCTGGAGAATGAATGCAGCAAACCTCATATATATACCGCGATGCCAGTAGGAGATACACGTATCGAAAGCTTGGCAGACAAGTTATGGTTTACCGAACGGCCCGCAGGTCTAGCTAGATGCAAACTTGGAGGTAGGTTGAAACGGAGGATTGGATGTACCACGAAGCATGGCCGTAGCTGGGTGGGGCATCTAAGTTGGGCACGACGGCAAGAAACCACGAAGTGAAGAGCTTCATAACCGAATATACACCGTAGGTGGCTCGACAAGCGGACCGCCAGAAGACATAAAAGCTGTTAAATGCCATGCGAGAGAAATTGTCGGATCATTGACCACCGGCATTCGGTGCAAAACTGTTTCAGTGCGTAGTAAGTTTGTGGAAGGCCAGAAAAACCGAAAAGCTTCAAAGCTTGTCTGGACCAAATCGAGAGCGGCCCGGCAGTGACGCAGTGGAAATACGTCGCATATTTCAGCCTACCTGGCCTGACACAAAGATCGTCTTTTCAGCCACGCAGACTAAAGTCATGTCGTTAGATCTACGAAACGGCGGGCCGTGGATGCCAACAAGGTCAACTGAGAAGACTGTAGCGCGGCGAATCTTCAAAACGGCCAGTGACCACAAGGTTCGCGAGTGGCATATCGACAGGCAAGCTGGCGTAGCTAATGCATAGTGGGACTGAAAACTTGAGAATTCAGAACCTTATGCGATCTGGAGCCGAGAGGGAAGGCTGGGGAAAGGGATATCAACGTGCAGATTTCCGTTGGTGGTAATTATAGGCTGGCGATGCTTGAACAAGTCACTGAGTCACCACTACATGCGGGAGAATCTGCCCAGGTGTCCAGTGGAAGTGGTCCTGGAAGAGGCTGGAGCAGGAGAAGTGGTGCGGCGTAGTCACATGATCGCGACTTCAGGGGCTAAGTTAAGCAGTAATGGCATCGACACCTCTCCCCGTAGTAGGCTGAAAACAACAAAAGAATCTGAACGGCGTAAATAATAGGGGTCCTTCCTAGCCGATTCCTCACGTTACTTGTCAGTACGTCGAGAGAGCCTAACGCGAGCAGTCATAACCTCTAAGTTGTGGTCTGTCAGACCTATGAGGGATCCTGCTCACTGAGTGCTGAGCGCTGGGTTATGAGTCCGCCACTAGTGCCAGTAAAAGTCTTTTAAGAGACCACTAGTAAACCGAAATAAAGCCATAGCGGGGGTACTAACTTAACTGAATAATAACGAAGTTGGTACAGACGGATTAGAGCGCAGCCCTAAACGGAATGCAAATTGCGTGGTGCAGCTATACTTATCGCAGGGGAAACGATATTGTTAGGTGGCATAAAGAGAGAGAGAGAAAGCAGAGACTGGAGAGGGGGGGGGGAAATGCTGGCTATGATACAATGTTCAGGACTGAGGAGGCACGGCATAATGTATGGGCCTTTGGTGGTTCGGCGGCGGCTAAGAAATCCGCTTTGAGCGAGTGAATGGAACTAGCGTAAAGAGTGGACTTACTCCGCTAACCCACATTTGCATGGAGGGATGCTGTTGATAATTTGGATCTCTTTCTTCTGACATAAAGCAATCCGCTGATCCTTGATACGCGTATTGGTGTCCTGCAGTGGCTGCAGCCAATAATTGTTGATAGTCGGCAGGAGCGCTATGCGGTGTTGTGGGCTGGCCGTTTGCATCGGACACGGGACCCGCTGGTACTTGGGAAACGGGGTGTTCGGGATAGAAAGGGTAGAAAAGGGCCGGAGGAACCTCAGCGAGTTTAGTATCAGGGGGAGTGCTGGCATTTGAAGTAGCCCTGCTATCGCTATGCGGCGAAGGCCCACCGCCTACTGTAGACCGCGGGTGCGGACCGTACGGAGGATGGCCAGAACCTGGTGTGTTATTAGGTGAGGGACCAGGATAGGGAGTAGCCATGAGCGTAGGCGTGGTTTGTTGGGATTTGGGAACGACGGGTGCAGCTTCGTCCCACTGCATCTCGGGGATCAGAACAGGATAACTAGGCGGTCGCACATCGCTGAGATTAACTTCCATAACTCGTTCGGCGAGCTTAGTGATAAGAGGATGCCCTCCGGCGACATCTTTGCGCTCCCAACGCCAACGGAAACGCGGGAGTTGTGATAAAGCGAGGGCCAGGTCTTCCGTGGCCACTTCCTTAGTGAGGCACTTGCACTTTGACATCTGTCCATACAGGATAACCATCGCTGCAATATGCAAGGGAATCGGAGATGTAAAGAATGCAATATCTGGGAAGCGAATCAATTGATTGTGGATTACGATAATGTTGTGTGCGGTGATGATGGCTGGGAAACGATGATTAGTTCGTTATAGCCGGCGGTCGGAAAGGGCTTACCATCTTTGAGGGCTAGCTCGCGATAATGGTATGGAAGGTCATTCAAAATGAAAAGGGCCCGTAGCATGAGAATTCTGGCGATTCCCAGCTTTAAAAGGGTCAGGCCCTGGTCTTCAGTGATCTGTTGAACCAGTTGACTTCTCTTTTCTAATGTCCAGCTTTCGGTGCCACCAAAGTAATATCGGTACGATTCAGGCAAGCCCCTACGGAACTCGGATATCGACAGGATGATCTTTTTCGTCTTCGCAACGCGATCTTCCCAATCAGACTCACCCTCGGCTTTGGGTCGGTAGAGGGAGTTGACGACACCAGCTTGGATATCGAGAATAGGGAAGGAAAGCAGGAAGTGTTCGGAAAAGTCAGGATGTCTTGGTGGTGGAGGAAGAGTAGGGTGTGGGGTGTTGGAATCTTCGGGAGAAATACCTAGAGGGCGGCCAAGGAGGACAGAGGTCCCTCGGTCATGGATGAGGACAATACCCCACAGACGGATACGGAGTTCACATTCCTCCTCGCTGAAGGTCTCCTTCTGACGTGTAGGGTCGTGGTGGAGTCCAAGCTCAACTGACAAACGAACCATGCTACCGACAAGCCGCCACAAGGAACGGCCTTGACGCTACGGAATGTTGTTTCAGACACACAGTCAGAACTAACAAGACGAACTGACCTCTGTATACAGATACCATTGCAGGAGGATAAGAGCTTGCAAACTGGAGATCGTGACACGAAGGTCAGGCTTCACTATCAATGCTCTTTCGAGGAAGTCATCGTGATCAGGCCAGTCTGGAGGCATTAGTTTCTTGAGAGGTCCGGGAAGTAATGCGCCGGCTTCATCCAGCTTGACAGTCTTATGATTCATTTCGCTAAGTGTACCGAGAGCCAATATCAGATAGAGGCTGCAGATGAAACCAGGGTCGTGAGCTACTGTCAACCCCTCGTACAAGTCGTTAAGGACTTTCTCAAAGTCCTTACGAGGGAATACTGGCCGATGGACGTTCAGGCGAGTGAAGTAGACATCCACGATGATCTTAAGCATTTCCCGATTCTTCGGAAGCCAAACCTTCACTGGACCAGACATTGGGGTAAAGCCCGTAAGGGTGCTCGAATGAGAATTTCGACGAACGGTAACGGTGGTCCATTTACTTGCGTCGCGGGGCGTGGAGGTCTCGCCGACCTCGCGATCACGACCAGAAGTGAGTCCAGAAGAACCAACCGCTAGATCTTCTTTGTCGGGCCCTGCCAGCTCATTCATGATGGCTTGGGTGACACCGAAGGTTTTAGCGATTGCCTAGGACGTGTTAGATAAAAAGCCCATCAAAGTCGGTGCTGACTTACGTGGGTGGTGGACATATCGTTAGAATCAGGATCCTGACCTTTGATGTCGCTTGCACTGGTTCGAGAGGGCGGAGGTGGAGCGGTGGGCGATGGGACAGGCGGAGGGACAGGCGCGTACATTGGTGGTGGAGGATACGGATAGGGAGGGCCTGGCAAGAGGGTAGGAACAAATGGTGTACCATCCGGCATAATGTGAGGAGGAGGGGGCGGGTAAGGCAGGCCGTGGGGGAATGGTGAATGTGGAGATGTTGGAGGGAACTGGGCATACATTTTGAGGATGGATGGTGGAGTCAGATCAGTACCTTCCGCGCGAGGTAAGCCCGCGAACTGGAAGCTGCCGTTGGTTGAGACGACGGCGGCAGGGTTGTCAATGGTGAGGCCATTGCGAGCGACTATCATATCGAGCTGGTCGAGGGCGAAGCCTGGCATGTAGCGGGAGAGGAGAGTGCTGCATTGGGCGAGTTGGAGCTCGACGCGCTCTGTGTAGCCTCTAGGAGTGAGGGTCTGCCTGTGTCTGTCCTCCTGCTGGCAGACAGCGCCAGCGGTGGTGCAGGCGGTGCATCGTGGATGTTTTGAGTCGCACTGGAAAACGGAGAGTCAGTGATTGATGGAATAAGCGGATGGGACATTTGTTGGGAAAATGGTGGAAGTTGCCGTCGGGCGACACCGACGGGACTTGCCTTAATTTTCTTGCTTCTGCACCTTGCGCATGCTTCATGAGATCGTCTGAGACGACGAGGCTCAGCTGGTGTGTGAGGCTCTTCCGAGTTGTCGTTCTTTTTACGCTTTCGTGGAGGCTGCTGCTGGGCCTGCTGAGATGACTGGGGATCTGACTGGAGTTGCGACGGCAGCTGTGGTGGTATTTGGGAGGGCGACGCCTGCTGAGGCTGCTGCTGCTGCTGCTGTTGTTGTTGCTGGGGGTCAATTGGGAGCTGCATGGGCTGTATGATGTGAGACATGCTGAGCTCGTCGTGCTCTCCAGTGCCTAGCGTCTACCAATCAGAGCATGACGGTCCCTCGGCTGTTGCCGCGCATTGTGCAGACTGCGTCTCCCACGGTCAGCGGGTGATTCCCACGACGGTTCATAGCCTGACCCACGTTCCTGTGACTGTTGTGATGTTTTGCATCATGCCATAATCTCCTCTCCCATCATGCCATTGCCATACTTCCACCCAAATCCCTCAGAACACACGCTGCACACAATGGCCGGCGACTCGCTAGACGAGACCGCGTCCCTCCTCTCCGCCTCCAGCTCAAATTCCTCAAACCACTATGGCGCAGCTCCTCCAAATCATCCAAATACTCGGAGGCTTGTACTCACCGCAACGTTGAAGATGGCTGCAATCTTCGTCTGTGGCACTATTCTTCTTGGGGGCACTCTCTGGCTTGCCTTGCCACCACTAGAAACGTATGCTTTTCCGCTGAGTGCCCCTCTGGCCGACTGACACAATGCTAGCGACGACCGGCCATTGCTGAGGATACCACGGTCCTTTGAACAGCTCCAACAACTAAATGCCTTGCTAAAGAAGTATAGAGACATCTACCCATTCCGCATACTCACTTCATATGTCATAACATACCTATTGTGCGTTCTCTCTTGTTTCCGCAGTTCCGCTCCACCAACCTGCTCCGCAGCCTCCAAGCCTTCTCCCTACCCGGTTCCATGTACCTCTCGATATTGGGAGGTGCAGTCTGGGGTGTTCCACGCGCTGTCCTACTCGCATGTACTTGCGTCGCCACTGGTGCCTCCCTATGCTACCTCCTCTCCGCCGCTCTCGGTCCAGCGCTCCTCACCGTCCCACGTTTTAAAGCCCGTCTCGACTCTTTAGGAGACAAGATCCGTGCTAACAAAGAAAACATTTTCTCATTCCTCATTGTCATCCGTATAGCACCCTTGCCTCCTCATTGGGTGGTCAATGTTGTCTGTCCCCACGTTGGCATCGGTATCATCCCTTTCTGGTGCTCCACGTGGCTCGGCATCCTCGGCGTCACCGTCATACACACCACCATCGGTGGGGGACTAGACGATATGACGGGGCCGGATGATTTCAAGCTCATAAGTTGGAAGAATTTCTTCGGGCTATCTGCAGTGGTTGTTGGGGTTATGATCCCCGTGGGTTTGAGGTACTGGTTTGGAAAGAAAGTTGCCGTCGACGATTTGGAGCAGTCTATAGAAACTGCACCTCTCGGGACCGGCCCTGTTTATTTGGAGGGGGAGGATACAATTTTGGCTGTGGGACCTCCAGTACCACTCAAGTCTAAGGGTCTGTTGGCGCGGGCAGCAGATGAATCTGAATTTGATCCTTACGAAGATGCTGAAGATGACGACGACGGTGATGAGGACATCATTTTGGAAGCTGGACCAACGCTTGGCAACGGCAGGTCAACTTCGACAAGGGAACCTTCGCCAGAACCTATCCCTGGCTCTAGTCGTAGTTCAAGTCACTAGCCTGGTCATCGATTGATTCTTCCTTGCCGTCAACCATCTTATCTTCAATCTGTCTATGGTGTATCAATATCTTTCGTTCTTGCTGTCATCCTTCCAGCTATTTTTCGCTGCTCGGTGCTCCCTCTTTGATGTATAGTTAGCAACCAAGTAAAATGGACTCATCATTCCGTTTGTACCATACCGAGCAGCAGTAGCCTTCATCCATCACGACCCACGTTACGATCCCCTGCACTTCTTGGCCAAACCTCATTTGTCCATATCTGTGTTATCTCTCGCTCGATGTTTCGCCTTCGTACGTTTTGCTGTAGAGATCCTCAATTACTTTGAGGAGTGATTTGTGCTCGTAATGAATGGTTTCTGTCATGATCTTGGCTGTCCGTTGAAGTGACGACGACCTCCACCGATATTCCGGAATTGGGAATGCCTGGAGTTCAAGATGTACTATGATACGTTCGGTGGTGGATGGGACTCTGGCCCTTCAGAACTGTCATGCGAACCGCTCTCATCACCATCCTCTTCGCTTCCCTCTCCATCGTCTTCACTATCATCCTCATCCTCATCCTCTTCGACTTCGCCCTCTTCCTCTTCCTCCTCTTCCTCCTCACCTTCGGCATCCGCGTAAAATTTATCCAAATCCGTCCACGCTCCCTTGGCTCCATTCCGCAAAGCAGCGCCGCTCGGAGAAGCACCAGGCGTAAGGATAGTAGGCGAAGCGCTAGTGGATGGTACCTTTGAGCGTGACCACGAAGAGATAGCTGAAGGGATAGGAGAGGCGACGGGAATGTCCTCAGGATTTTCTCGCAACAAAGGGTCAATCCCCTCTTCTAGCCAGTCGGGTAGTATCGTATCCCCAAGCATCGGTTTTCCTGTAATCATTCCCAGAGAGCCTATGTAGCTCTTATTGTCGTCTAATATATGTTAAATTAGAAGAGACACGATAATCGAGAGACTTGCCTTGTCTGTCCTTATCCACTACACTGGCTTTACCATTGAACAGAACAACCTTGACTTGTTCCCGTCTGAGTATAACGCCTCCTCGCTCCTCAACGCTCGACTCGTCTTCGGAAGTAGTGGTGGAAGTGAGGTCTTTCGGAATGACACCGATGAGGAGAGCTCCGAGCATCCTGGCTCGGTCACGAACGTCGTAGTTCAAATCATATCGCGCGAGACTTAAAGCGTAACGGGTAAGCAGCACTAAGGTCGTATCCGTGGGGTTGAGCACGAGCAGCTTGGCAGCCATGGTTATGATCTGGAGTTTGACAATAGAGTCCTATATATGCGGTGCGTTATGATCTATAGTCTCGGCATGATGGGTAGCTACACACCTCATTCATGAATCCCTTGACCGATTTCCGTAAGACATCAGGTGCCCAGTCAAACATGCCCTCGGGCCCAGCACTGACTTTGTCAGAAGCAGCATACTGGCCAGCCAGCCAGATAACACAAGCTCGTGCTTGAGGATGGTGTATGTCGTCAATTCTGTGCGCTAGGTGGGAGATGATCGAGATGCCGGGGTTGAGGGAAGATTGGATGGGTGTAACGGTGCCAGATTGTAGCTCGGTTTGTACAAGATTCTTCAGAACAAGAACAGCATTGCTGACGACGACGTCTGGAACGTTGCGTTAGGCAGATGTCGTTACGCAAGGTAGCTGAGATAGGCGCACCACGAGGGTTCTTGATCATGGAGATTAGAGCACTTAGACAGGTTTGAGTGCACTCTGGAATAAGACGGGCACACCGCCCAACAGCTTGAATCGAAGCGGCAATGACCTCGTCTTCGGTATCGTCGGCATAGTCCTGAAGAAAAGGGGATTGATCAGATTTTTTCATCAAGAATTTTAATTACTCACGATAAATTCTCTGAGAATGCTGTTGTATGTTTCTGGGTTGATCAAGTGGAGCAACAACTGGACTTTGGCTAATTTGACTTGACGAGGGTCATCTGAACGAACAAGGAACCGCGTGTAGTACGGAGCAAATAGAGCCTGGGCATCGCTGAGGAGTCGCTTCCAAGCTAAAGACGATATGAGCACAAACCTGATGATCCCGTGCTATTGTCGAGATGTACACTATTAGCACACGAGTGACCTCACTTGAGCCAGAAAGTAGTCGGAGGAGTGGTTGAACAACTTTTCCTAGTTGTTGACGAGGACCAGCGTAGTAAAATATCCGAGTTGCCGCGATGACCACCTAGAGTGGCTGAGTTAGATATAGTGAAGCTCAGTGAGGCATACCTACTGCTGGGTTCCGTGATTGAAATAATGGTTCCGTAGATTTGACTAACAGACTCAAATCTGGGTCTAGTTCCGAGGAGTCATCGTCGGAGTTAGGTCGCGTCAACATAGTACGGGCGTATCGAAGTAGCAGATTCATCAAATCCACTTGCCCCCATTCATCGACGTCGACAAGAATACGACAAAGGCGTCGATATTGCTGATGCAGGAGATCCAGCCGAGTCGGACACACAGCCTCAAAAGCACAGGCAACACTACCGATTGAAAGGGGTGAGCGATCACGTAGGAGGGTCGTTATGACTGATATGAGGGCGGGCGCATGTGAAGAGTCTAACCTGATCGAAGTGAATAGAAAGCTCGACAGCGCCTACAAGGCCACTACTCACTCGAAGCACTTAGGGATAGCTAGTGCAGCATTCTTCCGAACGTATGGGCTAACATCAGTTGCACATTTCTTGATTGCAAGGACAACGATGCTCCCAATCATTGGTACTTTGATACCGCTCAGCACTCGTAGAGCCATGGCGCGTATGAGGGGATTGCTGTCCGTCAGGTCCTTCTGAAACGTGTTGATCGAGAGTAACGCCAAGTCGGGCTCCTGTTCTGCATACCGCAGGAGGTAGATATATACGAGTTTACGAATTTCGAGATTGTGCGAAGCCACATTCTTCACAACTTGAGCGAAGTACTCTGAGACGTTGCGGCCTTTGGATATCATCTATAGAGTCATGAATGAGCCAAATCAATGTCACGAAACGCGTCGCATACCGCAATCAGTCTCTTCATTGCGTCTAGCTTCTCCCGATCGCTACTTGAGTCCAATTGCTTGCGAATGTTCTTGGTCTTGTCATCTGGAGCTTCGAGGTATGCGTAGCTAGCGCCGCGTGTTATGGCCAGGTCCCTCGTGTGTTCCGAAATGGACTCTTGTATTCGCATTCCAAGTCGCGAGGCATTTTCGGTGATGGTGTTGAAGTACTGACCAGACATGATCGCAGGCGCTACCTGAGAGGAGATGAAGTACGCTGTTTGGATTCAAAGATGCTGCCAAACTACCGCTCATTGTGGCAGGTCTCCCTGTTTCCATTTCCATCCCTGCAAGCAGCCATGGGCATGCTACTCTCTTTACCCCTTGCTGGTCCTCTTGGGACCATCGCGTCATCATGTCTGGCGGGTCTGGCATTCTGCTGCACATCTACTGCAGGTGAGCTCCAAGTTCTCCATGGTATAGAGTTCGGCGGTGACAATTCGCGCAGCATCCATGTTCTGCAAGTCATGCAATTGTAACTCTTCCATTGCCACCCGTATCGGGTTTGCCGTGAGTACCCTAGAGTACTCAGTATTATTACTCCTAATCTTGTCCAGATGATATTTGCCCTCAATTCAATGCTAGCATGGTTAATGAAGACCGACTGGGCTATCAAGCTGATAGAAAAGTACACCTACGACTACATCAAGATGGATTGTGCTGGCGGGAAATGCTACGGCGTGCTAGCAGTCCATCGTATCTGCTTTGCTTTGTCGCTCTTCCATGCAATTCTAAGCGTCTCGCTCATCGGAGTGCAAGATACCAAGGACAAACGAGCATCCATCCAGAACGGGTGAGCATTACGCCGTTTGCCCATCTTCAATGCTCCCTCATTCCCACTTTAGTTGGTGGGGCCCCAAGGTATTACTCTGGCTGGTGCTAGTAGTCGTCACATTCTTCATTCCCAACGGCTTCTTCATCTTCTGGGGTAACTACGTCTCCCTAATCGGTGCCACTATCTTTATCTTCCTCGGCCTCGTCTTGCTCGTCGACTTCGCCCACTCCTACTCCGAAATGTGTCTCAGCAAATGGGAGAACTCTCCAACTAATTCCAACTTGTGGCAGTACATCCTCATCGGGTCCACCGCAGCCATGTATGTATTCTCAATAGCCTTGACGGGTATCATGTTTGGCTTCTTCGCTGGCTCTGGCTGCGGGTTAAATCGCTTCTTCATCGGGTTCAACCTGGCCTTATGCGTTCTTATAACGGTGATGTGTGTTCACCCCACTGTCCAAGAGTACAACCCTCGCTCTGGACTGGCGCAATCAGGTATGGTCGCGGCTTATTGCACTTACTTGATCGTCAGCGCAGTCGGCAATCACGCTCATGCTGCTGAGGGATGTAATCCATTGCTGAAAGCGGGAGGAACCCGAACAACGACTGTTATTCTTGGTGGCATATTTACATTCCTGGCGATCGCTTACTCGACGACACGGGCTGCCACTCAAAGCAGAGCGCTCTCTGGCAAGACCAAGAAAGTCGGGGCTGTACACCTACCTATCGACAGCGAGACCCATGGCCATTCAGAAATGGGTGTAGTGAACACCCAGCCTGGACGCACAGAGTCCCCACGTTACCAGGCATTGTTGGCTGCTGTTGAAGCTGGGTAAGCTCTTTCGGTACTCTACGCCATCCCTCACTAAATGCTACTCAGCGCTATACCTGCGTCTGCCTTAGATGAGGAAGAAGATGAAGACGATGATGATGATGCCGGGGAAACCCGAGATGATGAACGTTCTGGTACCAGATACAATGTACGTCGATCCCGCCGTCATCCATTGTATGTCTTACATTTTCGCTAGTACTCATGGTTCCACATCATCTTTGCCATCGGCGCAATGTACGTTGCCATGCTTTTGACCGATTGGTAAGTTGTCTGCACGTCCTCAAGACATCACTTGAACAAGTTGAATCTAGGAATGTCGTGTCGAAGATACCTATCCCTGATGCTCCTGCCGATCCTGACTCGGATGTGTATATTGGGCGATCTGAGGTCGCTATGTGGATGCGGGTAGTATCTAGTTGGGTGTGTATGCTGCTGTACATTTGGAGCCTGATAGCCCCAGTCCTTATGCCTGATCGGTAAGTGTATTGAACGTGTCGTTACCCCCGCTCATGTCTCGTCATAGCTTCGAAGACTACTAGTTTATGTGGTTTATTAACTGTCTGCTTTGCCTCGAACAGTTTTCCATATCTATTGATACACACCGTGTATATAATCACAAATTCTTGTGTTAGTACTCATCTGCGCACCGGCAGTCACAGTCAGCAACAGGACATATGCCTCGAGACCGTATTCCATCTGCTCCAAAGAACCAATCCAGAATATGGGATGCGTGACCACCATGCCTACATGTCTGGCAAATGATGATGGCATCATCGATAGTATCTTCCAGATGAGGTCAGCTGCAAAGCTGACTTCTAAACATAAACTAATCCCATACCTTTGTTTTCTGTTTGGAGCAGCTGAGCCTCACGTTGTCCATCAGGGACGATAGAGAGATTCAACAAGCACACGGAGCACCTTGGTAGTGGTCTGCTACAATGGGGACATGCGTTGACCTATGTTCCCTTAGTTGATAGTCGGTGGATAGGAGAGGCTTGACTTACCCTGCCATTTGACTGGGCCGCTGCATTCAAGGGCCGGATCGGCTTATTACAATAGTTACAGCGCATCATGATTTGGCGGGGAACATACTCCACCCGGGGTATGTCACCGTTTTGCATAGCAGCTTGCAATACCGTACCTCGTTCCACATCGAAGTTGACCCGATGGTGGAACAGCTTGAATCCGTCAAGAATGTCACGGTATGACTCGACCCAGTGTTCGACTCGACGATCACTTAATTTCCATGGACACACAAACGACCCCATGATGGCAGCCGTTTGCACGTCGCCTGTGTGATCAACATAACCCTGAAGAATGTCCATGCCAGGTTTCGTCAATCCAGCGACTATCAGGCAGTCAATGTCCCCCGTGGCGCTTGAACGCTCTATACACCTTCGGAGGTAAGAGGATAGTGCCTTATCGCTCAGAAATTGGAACGCTATGGCTAAGCGTTCTCGGAATGGGAGAACCTCTTCGTCGAGGACCTCGGACCAATCCCCCGATGTGAGATGGGTCAACAAGGCACGGAGGTAGGGATCTTGCAGGCGAACTATCAGGCGTTGGCAATGTTCCTTCATGGTAGAGTTGCTGGGCCCCTGAGGGATCAATGCAGCGAGTGTACCGCTCATGATGTGATGAGTTTCATCTACCGAAGATGTAAAAAGGAATTCATATTTTGGGGCTAGTAGGGAGTACATACCTTCGCTTCGCATGAGCACGTCTAATGCCTTGGCGCGCTGTCCAGTAAAAACAAGCCAACAGGCTGCTCTTGAATATTGCCCATCATTCTCCCATCTTCAGTCAAAGTGAGCAACGACACTGCAAAATCGGCGGGATAGTAACGGACCTCCTGATAGCTTTGCTGAGGTCATCTTGTTTCAGACTCCACCCACACAGATCGAGAGCTATCTGGCGTTGAAGGAGCTTGGTTGTAGTAATAGTAGGTTTCCAGTCCGAATGTTGCATGTCTCTTCGAGTAGAGAGCTCCGCCAACGCCGCGTAGAAAGCGCCGCGTCCATTTGGAGAACGGCTGTTGCCAGAGCTGGTGGAACCCGAAAAATCCTGCGTGCCAAGCAAGTCGTAATGAGGTGAGACTTCCGAGGGCGTAGACAGCGGCCGGAATCCCTCCCATATCCCAAGTAGCCCTTCATGCGCGAAATCATAACCATTTACGCGGGGTGTTGGAGTGCATAGGATCTCCCTGGAATCTAATAAATCATTGATCAGTACAAAGGCGAAGGTAACTCCAACATACGATTGAGCCATGCCCACGTTTCCGTCAACAGGACGTCAGACTCCTCTTGCGTAATTATGGTGTTGTACTGGGGCTAGAACGATCTACCCTCAGAGATCATTCAACGTGAGATAGCACTATGATACCCACTTTACTCAAACCATAACCTCTAAGGACCCGAGATCGCATTATGACGGAAATATCGTCTGCAACAACATGAGACATATTCTTAAATGGCTGTTGCCGTCGCATCCGACTAGTACTATCTTGAGCTGAACGACCGCCTAGTTTGCCATGGAGATTATGTCCTTTGGAACGGGAAGAACGGGAGCTTGGATCCACCTTCTCTTTGGCGTAGGATGAATACTCGTACTGTAGAGGGTAATTGCGTATAGACATGGGACTATAGGTCCTGTCTTTCGCAGGTTTGCTGGAAGTTCCTGGATGCACCACACTTGTTGGATACGGCGACACTGAGAGTGCGGGAAAACCATCTTCATCCCCGCGGCCAAATAAGGCGGGGGAACTAGAGCCATTCGTTCTGCCACCACTGCGCCCACGAATGGAACCTTCTAATCTCTGAAGGGACTGAGAACGCGAACGGGGAGAGGAGCGCTGTGGATTCACGTCTAACGGTGGTGCATCCCATGGTTCAGGCGGAGGTGAGTCTTCGTTGTAGCCGGAGATGAGCCTGAAGGTTTTGCCAGCTCCAATGGCGAGCTCGCAACGAGAACTCCAGACGGCAGGCTTCGGTGTATCGTGAACTGCGTAAAGCTCCAGGTCACCTTCTCTGCTGACCACCAATACGTTGGACGTTAGTGGGTGAGGCTGAGAATTAGGAACGAGGGCGAAGGAAGCGAGTGGACGAGAAAAGTCCTTGGCTAGCAAAGCGGCGTGAGTGAGGAATGGAGAGAAAGAGCGACATGCTTACTTCTGAAGGTATTGCAAGCTATTACAGTGGAGTGGGACTCCGAGTCCCTACGTGGAGGTAAAAGGGGAGTGGCTCCAGTTCCTGCAGTCCAGGGCAAGTTGGCCCAGGATTTCTTGGAGGTCTTGCTGACTGAAGACAAATCCCGGGCGATAGCACCCTCTGGAGGCTCCTCAGACAATACTTGAGATTGCATGGTATCCCAAAATCGAACGTATGTTGTATCTTTCTGCATCGTGGCAAGCACACCGCGCCGAGTGCTGGAGAACTCTACGCACGAATACGTTGACTGAGGTCGTACACGCGCACCATCGGCCAAAGAGTCTCTTTCGGTAAACGTGAGCAACGGCTGGGAAAGCTTTCGGGCGTCCCACATTGTTACCGTTCCGTCACCGTAAGATGCTACACGGTGTGGATCGAAGGGATCCGTTGCGATTCCGTGAACCTTTGCAGCGACGTTGCTCGTTGAGGGTATGGGGTTGCGAAGGTCAAAAAGACGAAACCAGCGATAGGAGATGCCTGCGAGCATAAGATGGGTAGTTTGTGGGAGCCACGCGAGCGAGGAGACGACCTCGGTAGACGCATGAGCTTGAACAATCCGACTATCTTGCCGCGGGCCTCCTTCAATATGTGGGATCGGTGGAGTTGGCCGAGGATGCACGACACTAGTCATGTTCACGCTGGGTATGGATACAGAGAAGACGGAAGCTGCACTGCTTATATCCCATATCACCAAGCTGGATTCCCCCCGTACTTTGTCAAGCCCCACTCCTAGATAGTTGGGGTCCGCAGAGCAAAACGTGACCGCATTGCACGCGCGCGAGTTGCGAGTCGGGAGAGAGACGGTGGGTCCGCTCGTAAGGGTGGTTGACTGCCGGGCTGACTTGGAAGCCTCAAGCCGTATGAGGTCAACACGGCCAATATTCAGCCCAACAGCAATGAGATCATCGTAAATTGGATCTGGGGACCAAGCAAAGCACTGCCAACATGAGTGTTGGCAAATGAGACGAGCGACTCTGTTACCTTCATGAACTGCAGGTCATGCTGGGAAGTGACATGTCGAATCTCGGGGAGCTCGGGAGTCCATTCGTATAGAGTGATTTGAGAACCTCCTCCGACAACGAATTTGTTGTCTTGACGAGGATGCCAAAGGACGCGTCGTTCTGGATGTGCAGACGTCGCCATGGGCGGAGGTGAAGGCGCTTAAAGGTGAACAAGCGCCTTTGTTGGTCGCTGGCATCGTCGACATCCAGTGGCCGACGTCGACATGCTCGCAGCGAAACCAGGTTTCTCTAATCTGCCCGGCGAGGTTCAAGACTGCATCATTTCCTACCTTGAGGGCTCGGAGCTCGCCAGTGTACTCATCGTCAACTCTGTTTTGAGCCGTATCGCGATCAGAAGACTATATCGATCCATCTCCCTGTGCTCGATTCCCAGTCGAATTTTCTGCGCTCGCGTAGATTATCCTGCACTCAATGACCAGTCTTTGCCTCTCATACGCTCACTGAAATGTCTTTCGTCCATTGCCCGCTCTCCTTCCCTCGCCCTCCAAGTCCGCTCTTTGACAGTCGAGTTCAACCATCTCGACGCCTCTGCTCTCAGAAGGCTTCAAGCGGCTGATGGATTCAGTGAAGATCTTGTCCCTCTGGCAAACGTGTACGCACTCCTTCGGCGAGCATTGCGTGAAATGGTCAACCTATCATCCCTATCAATCGCTCTTTCTCTCGCGCCCAGGAGAAATCGTCGTGGCTTGATCATTGCAACGAATACAAACGGGATGGCTGGAGCCCTAGGGGACGGGGTGGATCTGGCTACTGCTTCGCCATATGTCAAGCTACTTGCAAATCCGTATAGCATGCTCGAAGATGCTCCATTTCGTTTGACCACACTCGAAACCAATGCCCCTTTCGACTCCTCCCTCTGTCGAATTCTTTTGTCTCAGCCTTCTCTCACCGAATTGACACTCCGTTCTGTACATCCCTCAAATTGGGCCCCCAACAGGTAAGTTCGTCTTTTCTCGTAGCCAGATCTGATCCCTCACGTTACTGCAGGCACACAGCGGCATTCGGGCTCCCTCCTACAGCTTTGCCTCGTTTACAACAATTCCGAGCTATTCACGCACCACCCTCCCTTCTCCAGGAGTTCATATCTGGACGCCCTGTCCATTCTGTTTACATTCCCCTTCATCCACTTTCCCTTGCTCATCCGATGTCCTCATCAATCGTGTCCGGAGCAAATGCAGACACGGAGTTTCCCTGCTTGAATGTATTGTCGGCATCAAGTGTACCAATAACGCGGTTGACGGTATTCAGTTTCGACGCAAGGTTTCTCTCGATCGTCAACTTGAATGAAACTCCCAACCTGGGAGATATCGCAAGGGAGCCGACTTTAGTGGCAAGATTGTTCGATCGCGTTGCGGATGTGACTACGGAGCTGGAATCGCTGCAAGTGATTGTGATGATGTCGACCTGTCGTCTGGTCAGCGATTCCTTTCCTAGCCAGTGCCCAAAGGAGTCTTACGGTGTACATTACAGGAGGAGCTTGAAGACGCGGCACCCCTACTCGCACCATACAAGAAGCTAAAAGCAAGTCTTTTCTTTTTCCCTGTCATCCATAACCTGACCTTATTCCCAAATTGTGTTCCTTACTTAGTCAATAACTTACATGGCCAGTGCCGACACACAGTCTGGAAGCAACAACAGCCGAAGCGGAGCTGCGCCCCCCCAAAGTCGATACCGTCTCATGGTACAAGAAAAACGCATCGTAGATGCTTGGGCTAAATCCTGTCCTTCGCTTCGAACCGTCGTGCTCCCGAGGGGACAAGTCTGGTTCAAGCGGACATGCACAACTAGCAAGAGCATTGCTCATTGCTGTTGCTGTGGAACTAGACGCCAACATGAAGCACAGCTCGATAGAAAAGATGCTAATGAGGCAAAATACAAGTCTTGTGGCAGGGATGTACAGGAGTCCATTGAAGGAGCGGTAGGGGAGTGCGGCAATTCGGCGTGGTTTTGCGAAAGGGAAGTTGCCCTGACCTTGTCGCCAGATTCAAGCAGCCCATGAGTGAGTTCTTCGCTGTCCATCCAACTGCTGATGCTGACAGTTTTGCCTGGGTCCAGCAGCAGGAAAATATTGTCAAGCACGGCCGGTGAGGATGATTTGTACGTGTACTGACTCAAATACACTGATGTAACTTAGCAGTGTGATTATTTCAGCACTGCTAGGTGCATGCGCTGAAAGCTCGCCGCGTTGGCTGTTCCTTTCGCTTTCGTCGTCACCAACCCGATGATGTACAAGAGGAGAAGGCCTAGCAAACCAGCGATCGGACTTGGCGACGCAAATTACCTGGCTCGCACTTTGAAGCGGGAAACGGTAAGAGGGTTGACCTGGCGAGAGCCAGGTAGTATCGGAAACAACATGGATCGCCACTCATTGTCCCCCGATGCTATCCATCGTTGTCGCGTTTGCTTTTGACCCCAGGATCACGCTGGCGGTGGGTGCTGCAGCAGGCCGTTGCACTATCAAACGCTGCTTTACCTGAGCCAGTCGTACCCTTAAATAGCCGAAGACAGTAGATGCCTTAGCTTCAATATTATTCAATATTAAACGAAACACTGATTTTGTTCACACTTATATCCTGAACGTTTATATCAGTAGGGTAGATCAGCGGCGCCTATCTTATCATTCAAATGAAGTTAGAACGGATATCCGTTCGATCTTCAAGCTTCACCGGTCACCGGTCACCACTTACTACAGTGGAACGCAGCCTAGCATCGGTACTGTAGCAAGATACGAATCATTGGCGATACCTCCAAAACGCCATGGTAGCTTGTCTCGGTTCTGTTCGACCAAATGACTCAATCCCGCCGTAGGGTGCCCTCGGCGTGATGGGCGATATTCTACTCCATTTTTTGCCTTGGACCCAAAGGCGAATCATTGCAAAATATTTCGGGGTGACTATTAGACCGAGTCGAAGCATCTTAGTGAGAGGCTCTCCGTTTATGATTTGCGTCCAATTGTAACATCGTACCCTAGGACCAGATATTGCCAAAGGGCCCTCTCAGTCTATTCCAGACAAACAGTCGAGGCCTGCAAGCCGTTTCGGTAGCAGTGAGTGATAATTTTTCTAACTAAGTATATACCCGCTCATTTTGTTGTACAGCCCGCCATCTATCGAATCGTCATCCCCCGCAAGCGATGCTTGAGTGTTCAATCCGTGTCATTGCCTCTTTTTCACACCATCGCTAGATTGAACTTAGGACATCCTATTCTATGGAACCCTGAAGGATTGCACATTACCCATGCGCGCCGAGCTTTCCTTCTGACTTGGCTTGTCGACAAAGAACTCAGAACACAGAGCAGCGACACTCTCTTCGATGATATCCTGACCGCCCCGCTGGAATTGTCTCATGTCAGTGTTTATGACTTGATCGTTCAGCTCCAACGCATTCCTGAGCTTCAACCCCCAACACTGGTACAAAGAAGGAAGCTTCCTTTCCGAAAACCCAAAACCGTTGGAAGCCGCTCATGGATCAAGGAAATGCTTCGTCTTCGCCGGGCTGCTGTCATTGTCGCAAGTGCTTGCGAAGGCCCGCAACAACCGCTATCAAATGGGAAAGAAGAGACGAAGTCAATCTCTGCATCCTTACCTCTGATATCAGAACCGCATCTGGACTGCTCTGCTAATAAACCTCAAGCTGAAATCGCTTGCTGCCTTTCACCGGATGTCTGTCTAACCAGCATCCCAAGCCTATGCCACAAACCTAAGGAGGTAGTAGGGACTGCTGACTCCCGACCCCTTCTTGCGTCACCTCAACCCATCGCTCCGTCTTGCGTGCAGAGCCCATCAACCCCTCCCGTCGCACCCAAACCAACTAATTCAGGACCCCGTCGCACCCGCGCTCGCAGAAAGCGTGGTTCCCGTCGAAAGCAAGCAAACGATACTGGAGCGAATGTTGTGGCATCGCATACTCCTTAATGGCGGCTCCCAACCCTGTGATCAAAAGATCCCCTTGGTTTTCTGTATTCCACTTGATTTGTACTACTTCCACTGCTTGTCGTCATTTGTCAGCCTTTCAGCTTTAATCATTATTACTGAATACTTTCAACGCTTGGACACTTAGTGGACTTCTTGTTGCCTGCAATAGGAGAGATAGGGCGTACACATAGGAGTTTATATTATCAGCTTTTCCAACATGCCTGCGCTGTCCATTTCGATCTGTTGACGTCGCCCAGAGTTTATAGTTTAAGTTTGAAGGGAATTACCTATACTTTCATGATAAATGGAGAAAGGTATGTCTGACTGGCATGGTTTACAATTAAACCTACTTCAAATTCACTCCTTACCCCAATTTCATAAGATGAATTTAAATCCACTGTTGTCACCACTTATGTCCAACCCCCAGACCGCATATACTACAGAACTAGTAGCTCAAACTTTAGATTCTACTCTTGAGCTTCTCTGCGACAGCAGCTAGCTGTGCCTGTTCAACCTCTCTAGGCTTCCAATTATCCTCAAGATTTAGAACCAGACCGTCCTTTGCTTCTGACTTGGGAACGACATGGAAGTGGACGTGATCAACATGCTGCAAGGAGTTAGCATCGTTGGGAACAGCCCCTGATATAACTCAGTACCTGGAAGGCAAGCTTGCCGTTGTTCTGCGTTGGATTGAGTCCAGTGCACAAGTCACCAGTAGGAGTAATGTACCGACCTGAAGAATATTGTAGTTCTCGGCACCGGTAGCAATAGCGATTTTCTTCAGTGCAGGGCCAATGTCCGCCAAATACTCATCGGGGAGATCGGCAAGAGTACGAGCGTGGTCTAACGGCGAAGTTGGTTTGATGTAGGGTTATCGAACTCACACTTAGGAATCACCAGCGCATGGCCTTCGGAAACTGGATGGATATCCAAGAATGCTAGACTATAACCCCAAGTTTGCCTACCGATCAGAACAATCATCTACGGAGTAGCCAACGTCGCACCTATGGTCCGTTTCATATACGTTGATACTCGGGATCTTGCCTGAAAACTATGCATCAGGTTGATCAACGACACTCTCCGCAGGAGAGGCGGTAAGTCAAAGCCGCTACCTTGAATGATGGCGCAAAACAAGCATCTGCAAGGCCAGCTAAGGACTGTTCTGAGTCGCAGAGGAGTGACAAACTCACCCAGATTCGAGCTTACTAGTAGCTGGGGACATCTGCAAGAGCTCCTGCTGATTAAGTGGATAAGGAACAGTTTGAAATGTTACAAAGAGTGGTCCCGTATTTATCCTGCTACCTGAGTAGCACTCAGCGCTCAGATCCTGTGCCGCTGACTCGGGATCGATGGGCTGGTCTCAGGGTCCAAGGAACGAAGCGTTTCACTCGCGCTCTGGTGCAACCATGAATCTATCATAGAGCATACGAAAGGTGTATAATCAAATCCATCGGCCACATTCCAGAATACGAGGGTCCGAGAATTGCGTCAACGGCGTAGAGTACGGAAGCCTGAGTAAGGCATCCATGCACTGGGCATTCCACGGGCAACCCTACATGCTCTTCAACTGCTTCGGATAATATATAAGGAGTGATTGGACTTCTGTAATCAGGGTTTGCGACCGACATAATCGCCCACTGGCGCCCCTGTTGCGCCCCTATTGTAATGCCCACATACGGGTATAATAACACTGGCGGGCAGCGTCTACGTGGTCGTTCAAACGTTCACTCCTTGTGCTTGAAACATGGCTGCACAAAATGGACCGACATCTAGATTCAGCCACTGACATTTACTCTAGCGTGGCACCAAGGGAAAGAGCAAACTTCCGAGATATCCTCTTTACCTCTCCTCGTTCTCCCATTACCGTGAGCTTGATAGCTTCTCCTGTCTTCAAATGATGATCACCAGAAGGGATGAGATCGTAACGGCCAAAAGCCCAATTCAAAATATGCAAACCGTCTTCCAATCGCAGGAACCCTTTCACTCTCCAGACGGATTCCTTCGGCAGGGAAGCGAGGGCAGACTCCACCACATATTTTGAAAGGTGAGAATGGCCATTCCCAACTTCTATGGTGTCGTGCGTGTGACTGTCACCAGTGCAGCCACAGCCATCGGTGTGCTCGTGTATAAGCATCGTCTTGGCGAGGGTAACGGTCTCCACTTCCTCGTGGTGGGCGTTGCAACAGATGTTGCTGTTCACATCGCTGAATAACGACGTCCCAATGCTGAAAATGAGAGAAGGGTCTACACCATCTCGACCACGACATTTGACTTTAGGGGTTTGGTCATTTAGGGTGTTGAGGTGGTCGATCACGGTATCGAGCTGCCTTTCATCGACGTGCTCCCATTTATTCTACAGTGGCAGATAAGCGGATGTAAGGGAAGTAAATTGCGCAACGGACTCACAATCAATATTAAATCCGTATAGCTCGCTTGCATTCTAGCAGTCGGGGACGTATCTTCATATCCTTGGAAGTTTTCGGCATCTACAACTGTTACAATCGCGTCGAGTTTGAGATCCCCCGACGTTTGTTTCTCGAGCTCTCGAATTTGGAATGCGAGCGTTGCAGGGAAAGCGGAACCCCTGGGGAACTTGAGCGAACCCAGTCAACGCGCAAAGCTCAGCACCTACGAGCACTCTATGATGATGCGATCGGGCCGATAATTGTCTGAAAGCGGGCGCTGTTGGACGACTGCTGCATAATAAGAAGCAGATGGCACGAGCCTCGAATTTCTAATAAGGCTGTTTGCATCTGGCCGACAAGAACACAGCACCTTTCAAAGGAAATACAACGTTATACGATGGCCATACAGGGAGCATCTTAAACTCACATACATCCATTAAGGATTTCGCTGACTGCGGCCAGGCTCGACTGTTCGGCCAGCTTACTATCAACTATAGGGCACTTTGAGTCCGTCCGATAGCCTGACAACACAGACAATGTACCTTCTATGTCACCGAATTCATTTTTCAATAGAACAACTTTGTAGTCCTTTGGCAGTTGTGGCAGCAGTGACAGGATGACCGACGTTTTGCCCGCGCCCAAGAAGCCGGTAAATACTGTTATCGGGATATACGGAGCTCGAGGGCGTGGTGTATCTCCCATTTGGACACTCGAATGAGTGATTCGCCCTCGAAGATGACGACGGAGGCAAAGGCTGGGAAGACCGGCGGGCGGTTTCGGCGATTACCAGATATAGGCGGCGCTTGGCCAGCAAGTTCGCAACGCATGGGCACGTCAGGCAAAGCCAAGTTACCTTCCTTTCCCGCCCTCTCCTCCTCGCTACCATCATCCCGCCATTCTCACCGACGGCCATGCCGTCCCAAGGTGAACTCAAAACCAATAATCGTATCGTTTTCGACGCGTCCCTTGTTGCGCGCCTCCACACGTGGCTTGCATTTGCGGCGTTCGGGTTTGCCCTGTGTATAGGTTCGCTTTTGCACTACAAGAAGATTGTGAAGAATGGTATAGCTGGTTACCCTCAGGAGTGGTTTCCTTCCGTGTCTGCTACGTAAGTCTCTGCTGTCTCGTACGCTAGATACTGAAGCGAAGCCTTCACAAAGCATCGGGGATTGGTACCCAGAACGCAACATATTTCAGATTCTAATTGCCCTGACTGCTGGTGCGTCTCGTTTGGTTCGTGGTCTTTCGCGCTTCAAATTGATCGAACTGGTGTCGCCAGGTCCCCGGTTCGCTCTAGTCGTGTTGTTGTACTATATCCAACGATCTCAAACCTCCTGGCTGCCTACAATTGTATTCATTTCTGGACTTATCCGAACTTTTTCATGCGGAGGCTGGGTGTACATAACGTCAAATGATGATCACGATGCCCACGACGTCCTCATGATTACTTATATTATTTGCGACATTCCTTGGATGCTTGGAGGTATCGCGTGTACACCAGTCCAAAACGTAGCTGCCCGACGGAAGCGGTGAGCCACCTCTTTCTTTGTCATACCAGTAAGATTGACGAGCATCATGTACCTTCCAGCCGCCGTATTGCTACAGCGTAAGTCCCTCTAGCTTTTTCAGACCTATGCTCATCCGAAACTAGGTTCTTCGCTTCAATTGTACCGCTTGTCTACTTCTTCATCCAACACAAAGTCCACGAAATACCCGGTGCTTATACCCACTACGCATTCTTTGAGTGGGCATTAATATGTTTCGACGTCCTTTATGACTCGGCGGCGGAAATTGACTTCAAGGAGGCGGATCTGCAGGTACCTTACCATGATTCTTCTTACTCACTTGAGCTCATGTAGGGCTAGATTGCTTTAGGACCTTCTATTCGCTCGGGGACAGAGATAGACCCAGTGTACCACCAACTCCGTCGACTTGCGTAGCCAATAATGCTGATATTTGGACAGGTCTGCTGCATCACCAGCCACGTCTGAGACCAACTCTGTTAGTCAGCCACTCGCTGACTCCTCAGAGAAATTGCCTACTTCTCCTCCGGCATCTCTTGCTGCAACGGCGCCTGCTGAGTTTAGACCAGCACTAAGCTTTACAGCCGACCTGTATTTAAGTGAGGGCTAGGTCTCTATAACGTTTCATCAGTTCTCAAACCGCTTGTCACATAGATTATATATTCTGGTCCATCTTCACATCTCTCATACCCACCCTCTTCTATTTTTCTATCTGGGAACTAGGCATCGCTGGTCAAGAACTTGCGCTCCTAGCAACGCTATCGCCGATCTTCCTTGCTTTCACGCCCGTGTTGAATCGGGCACGCACTCACCATGGACTAGTCACTCTACAGTTCCTGTCATTTACGGGGATCGCGGCTTTCGCCTTGAGAAAGCCCCTTCACCGTTTGTTCATTGTTACGCCTGCCACTGCGATCGCAGTCATCGGACAAGTTGTTCTTTGGACCGGCCACAATGACTCCTCCACCGTTGGATATCATAGCATCAGTAAGTCCATTCCTAGTCCGTTTCTAGCAATGTTAACACGTGTGCCAAGTCACGGCTATTGGCTTCATGTTATCTTCCCTCTCAAAGCATGCAAACCATTCCAACAACCCCGGTATGTGAGAATTTCCTCATTTTTGGCGCCTCCCGACATGACCTGTTCCCAGTTTGGCCCGTCGTCAACGAAGCTTCTGGAGGCCTCAACAAAACAGGGCTATTACTCGCCCTCCTTGCCCTGTATGAATCCTCTACCAGGACATCCACTTCTCATGCCACCAAGAGATCAAAGGACCAAAGGAATGGCTCGATTGATTCCGAAATACTCAAAGCACATTGGCTATCGGCTGCTTTGCCGCTGGGTAGTCTGATCTTCTGTTTGCATACACACTTGGCCGATCCGAGCACGTTAATTGCCTGGTCCTGGACTGGATACGAGAACGGCGTTCCTCGCGGTCCCATTGCCCATCTCCATGGCTCGTACACCCTGGTTTCCCAATGCGTCGGTCTCCTTTTGGCTCTTTCAACATTAGCCATTTCACCCACCGCCATCACTTATCTCTCGCACCCCCTCTGGTTTGTCTTCGGCGCTGCATCGTCATATATCATGCTTCAGCATAGAAATTATGTTGGGTACGCTGGTGGATTAGGATTTGCTGTCTTTTGCATGTCTATCATCCCGACGGTCCTACAAAGAGCGGCGTTGACAGGCGTCGTTGGTCGCACCTACTTCACGGCCTTCGTAGTCTACTGTTTGTTGGTCTTGGCGAGTGTATGGACGGTGGCGTATGCATTCGTCCCTGGCGGCGTCTATTTGAGAGAACGCACTGACTTGTGAGTCCTCTCTACCTCTGCTGCTCTGAATTCCACGTGTACTCATCCCCTCTTGCAATAGAGTTATCCTGGCGCAAATGGCATGCCTTTCGTTGGCTTTCCGTTGGCCTTGGGCAGCTCAAGGGACACTTCTCATGGAAGTCCGTTCGCCAGTCAGATCATATGCGAGGACTGCTTTGGCCCTCATTTCCATTGCATCCGTCGCTGTATCGCTTTATCGACGTCCCAGTTCCGTACCTCGGCCGTATAAGCCTGGCCCGCGCATTTTTAATGCCGGAATATGGACAGTTCATTTTGGTTTGGACAATACGGGTCGAGATAGTCAACGACTCATCAGAAATGTCGTTAGGTATTTTCTCGTCTATCCCTTCACCGTATTTCGCTCCCAACCCAACGATCAGAGACCTGGAGTTGGATGTCATTGGCTTGCTGGAAACGGATTTACATGTGCGTAGTTTCACAATCATCCATTCAACTTTTCCTCACATCCACCAGCGTATCGTCTACGGAAACCGCGACCTGTAAGTACTTCACAAACAATATATGAACACCCCTAACCAGTAATTACAGCACCCGAGTCATTGTTGAGGAGCTAGGTTATGTTCGTCCTCCCGGTTCTTGCCCTTCCCTGTCTAACACTTTGCTAGCATGTCGACCTAGGTCCCGGCCCCAGCTCACATACTTGGGGTGCAGTGTTACTTTCCAAGGTAGCACAACCTCATTGCACCTTAGTTTTGTTTTCATGACCTTCATTTTATACTTATAGTTCCCGATCATTAACTCGACCCACCATCTCTTGCCATCCCCTCGTGGTGAACTTGCTCCAGCCATTGAAGCCGTGCTGGACGTCTTCGGGACTGAGGTCACAGTAGTTGTGTCCCACAACGGTCAAGGCGCGTCTCTTCCCTTCATCCCCAGCGCGCATCCTAACAAGATGGACACAGAGGAAGACCCTCTGGATCGAGAGCTGCAGAGTAGAGAGCTCGCAAGGATAATGTCGGCTGCGCATCCAAGACCTGTTGTCTTCCTTGGATATGTAGTCACTCAGCCGCATGCGTCAGAACGTTCGTAGTTTCAGCTCCCCTTCTCCTTCGCTCTGACCCGCATTGTAGCCGCACCTTATGAAATCATGGTGAGGGACGGTCATGTTCATGACATCGACCAGGATGACAGGGACCGATGGTTAGTCAGTTCCTCGCTGACGCATAATACTTCTCTTAGTTCCACTTCCCCACCAGGTGCGAATATATATTCTACCGCGGTCTCTACCGCACTGCCTATGCCCGCGTCTCCCGTGGCATCGTCACCGATACCGAACTCCAAATTGGCCAGTTTACTCTTCCTAAGCACGGTCACACGGTGACGAACGAGGCAGAAGAGGCTAGATACTTGCGTGCATTCAAAGAAGACCTGCCCCCATATCACGTACGCTACCCTCAGTCAAGAAACCCTAGCCAATATGATATTGATGCTTTTCCACCTCTAGTGGTTCCCTATGGCCTACTACAACACGAACGGCAACGAAGGTGTCAATGGACACTTCTATCACGTCTTTGGCACGGTGAGCTATCGTGACATGCTATCGACTGGTGACTGGAATTCTGACTTGCTTGTTTTATAGCCCCTGTACTACAAGTTACCCGAAGGTGCCGTCTTGTAAGCTGAGCATGAATGAGAGTGGCATGGACATGTCATGTTCACCTGTATTGATCCACCCAAATTGTTGTTGATAGCAATCCCTTGTTGTAGAATACAATACAAAATAATTGATTCTAAATGGTAGGTGAATGTCAACCACGGAGTACAACAATACGTAAGTATCTAAGAACTACACCAGTTACCCAGGAATAATGATAAAAAGCATACAGTCTACAGCGAGGGGAAGGAAAGCGAGAGGAGGCAACAGTCGGCGCAGTGGAGGTAGGGCTATTGTGTCAATACACGCTCCATACGTTCCAACGCTCCGTCCACGCCGCGCAGCAGTGAATTAACTCTCCGAGGAAGGATGACTGGTCGCTCATCACCACCATCGTTCCGGGTGTTCTGATTGCGCATGGCTCGTTCTAGAGCAATGGGGAGACTCAGCGTTATGCGAGTGAGCTTGATGGTAAGACGGGAACGACCCATGAGGTCAAAATAAGATAGTTGGCGGAAAGCGTGCTGGACTTCTATCAGGTGGGATAGTTCAGCGTGGAGTGCGTATATACAGGCTCGACATGCTAATGAAAAAGTGAATTCTCACTCCAGGTACTGGGGGAATAGTGGGCTTACTGAGGGCTCGATCTCTAATGGCCTGCAGGGTTATCAGCACAGAATCTATAGCCTCTTCTCCAAGTTTCAGGCCGGGATTGAGGTCATTGATGGCTTCTACAGCAACGTATCAGCTACTGGCAAGTAATGATACCTGAACAAACCGTACTCAGCAGCGAGCGGATAATTTCAAGGTCTCCATCCAGAAAATCATTGAATACACCAAGTACTACACTCCGAAACGTCTGTTCAGCATTCTTGGTAGCATTTGTGGCAAACACATCGAACGGGGCTGATGCAGGACGTTTGTCGTATACACGACGCGAGGAAGGATTGCTAAGGATCTCGTACGCAACGGACACTTTCTGAAATGCGGTCGTAGCTTCTGGGTGGTCGGAAAACTTACTACATGACCTGATGGTTAGCGTGGAGGAATGGAGGAAGCGTACGTATACACGTACTCAGGGTGGCATGCCTTACTCCGCCTCAGGTATGCACGTCGCAGTGCTATCGTATCGAGCTTGGACGACTTGTCGACTCCCAATATGTCATACAGGTTATCACTCCGGAGGATTTGTGCTATGACAGGATCTGTGTCAGGATTCAAGGTCTCCCACTCTGGTGTATGCGAGGGTGTAGAATGTGATTTGGAGGAGCTGGAGTGAGTGAGATGCTTAGAATCCTCGCCGTCAACGGTGTCCTCTTGGTCGTCGATAGGGAGATAAAAATATGAGCTTGCTGTACGAAATGAGTTCAAGAACTGTTTAAAAAGGACAGAAACTGAGTTTCGCACCCGATGACAGGGCGTACGAGAGCATGAAGTGCCGTCGGTCGGGAACCAGTCCCACTGGTGCACGTTGGGTGCGACGACGTCGACGACAGCAAAGCACGCACATGTGATAGCTATCAGGCATTTGCAGGGAGAGATAAGATAAGATAATCTCATAGTGGACGACCTCAAACGTTTTTTCGTCCACTGCAAGTCTGCAACACAGGCGGCGATGGCCACGGACGGCACATCATTTTCGTCGCAGGCTGAAGATGCAATCACCCGTCAAGTAAAATTGCAAGACGGCGAAACACCGCCGCTGAAGCCCGGTACACCAGAATTCAACGATTATTATGACATCGACTGGACCACTGAGCAGATTCAGAAGGGAGACTACAAACGGGTAAGTCGTCGAATAGAATAACGAGCTCTCGCCTGACGTTTATGTTAGATAGCATTACAGTTTCCGGATCACCTGCTCCCGCACTCTGTGCCTTTGTTTCGGATCCTGAAATCTCTCCTTGATCCTGGATCGGAAGTGTATATCCTAGCTGATACGTCTTATGGCAGGTCGGCTCCCTCTCTGCGATAAAGTGTATCAAACGACTGATAACAAGATACCCTGCAGCTGCTGTGTCGATGAAGTCGCAGCGCAACACGTTGATGCCGATCTTATCGTGCATTATGGACATGCTTGCATGAGCCAGTCCGTTGCATCACCCGAACTCTTCTCCACGCACCATCTCTGATGCCACGAATGTAGTCCTTGTCGATTGCCAGTACTTCTGGTTTTCGGTCGGGGATACCTGGACGTGATTGATTGTGTTCAACGGTTCCGTGAGCTAATCCCAACGATTGAGGAAGGATCGCAAGTTGAGCTGAAGCACGATGTCATTTATGCTCACTGCGGTGGTAGGTTGATCACTTCGTTAGTTTCATCTGATTACTGACATTATTCCTGCTGAAGATCACCTTGCTGCCGCTCTGCAACAAGCCGGCCTTCGGCTTGCGTATAGTCCGATCCCTCGTCAGCTGAATCCTGTTCACTCTTCCCATTCGGCCTCCAATGTGCAGCCTTTGTCTAATTCAAGCACCCTATTCTATGTTGGCCCAGAGAGCCTTCACCTCACAAATATCCTTATGACTCATTCGTCATCGAAAGTGAGTTGCTAGATCCAGTCTCACTACCTTCAACCTGAGTAACATTTATGATGTGATCAGGTCTACAGGTACGATACGGAAACTAAATCTGTCACGGATGCATCTTCGAGTACGAACAAAATGCTGATGCGCCGATATACTGCCGTTCAAAAGGCACGCGATGCAGACGTTATAGGGATCCTCGTTGGCACACTAGGCGTAGGTAAGTACAATATGCAGTCACAAATCTGAGATAAATATTACTTGCTCATCAACATATAGCCTCATACTTACCCCTGATCTCGCACCTCCGGAGACTCATCAAGAACGCTCAGAAAAAAAGCTATACCATCAGCGTCGGAAAGCTCAATCCAGCAAAACTTGCGAATTTCATGGAAATAGAATGCTTTGTTCTTGTCGCCTGCCCGGAGAATAGTCTCATTGACTCTAAGGTGAATGTCAACATCTCCACATCCTTCGTCATGTCGTCTTCACGGATTGCTCATCATCTGCAACTAGGAGTTCTTTCGACCAATTGTCACCCCATACGAGCTGCAAGTCAGCTTGCAGAGGGAGCCTACTTGGACAGGTCGTTATGTCCTTGACTTTAGTGAGGTTTTAGCGGAGCCAGCCGATCCCCGTATGCTACCCTTCCGCATAGATGCTCCTATCGTTATTGACTTAGGCGTCTCATCAGCTGTAGAACAAGGTCCTGATGACGACGATCAACCCAGTTTTTCACTCATGACTGGTAAATATCGGCAGCTTAAGCGGTATGGAGGTATGTATGAAATTATATTCTTTTGTATGACTCGATCATATTGTAAACAGGCCGCAAATCCGAGGAATCGAGTGAAGCCCCTGCAGATTCCAAGTCTGTAATCCTACGAAATCAAGACAGTACTGTTGCTCGATTACCTGACAGCGCAGCGGGTAGTTTCGTTCGCTTCTCGTGTGTGTACTTACTGAATGACCTTCTCACCAGCCGATTTCTTGCAAGAACGGTCGTACAAAGGACTCGAAATGCGGGTTGGCCAAGATGCACCTGGGGCCCTAGAACAAGGTCGGAGTGGTATAGCCAGAGGTTATCAGGATGACCATGACCCCAGCCGCAAGGCCGGTTGAGTCGTGCCTTTCTCTAGTCGTCACGCGCTGATCACCAATGCATTACATTGATCCATCACTGATCTCCCACATCTCTCCTTGATATGAGTAGTATATGCATGCCTGAATCGTGTACACCTGTGGGCCCTGCATGTGACCAGCATGGATCTGGTGTTGGTGGCTTTAGGGGCTACATCAGGGGATATCTTGCCTTCTTTATGTGGACTGGGACGGTGCGTCCTAGGTTGGTGACCAGCCTAGGTGCGTCCTGAGTCGAGTTTTGCATGGCATGCCGTCTCATCTCTTGATCAAACTCATACAGGGGAAGGTTCGGTGACCCATAGAACTTTGTCTTCGTTGCCTTGTATCTTCACTGATTTTATGCGTCAGCGATGGATGGGTCGCTGACTTGGTGTTGTGGATCAGAATGAGGCTCAATGCATATGTGCTGATCGGCTGATGACCACTCCCAGAGTAGAACACACTGGCAGCCAAGCCAATTTTTCCAAGGACGTGGGCATGAACAACTGGATTGCAAGGACCACACACGGACGTGATTTTAGAGGCGGTAGTACGATGATTACAGTAAGATATTTTACTAGCTAGGTCTAATTAGGCACGTCAAATAATCACTACTTCGCTGACAGTTCTCCTTTGCTCATTCTCGAATACAGCATACCTTCTACAGACCATGCTCCATTTTATATTTCCAACGATGCAGTCTATCAATGCTTGCCTGTACTGCCCGACAGCTGGTTGGTGAGTGGCCGATATTGAAGAGTCACTGAGGAGTATCTTGTCATTGTCATAGAGCCGGGCGAGTGCTTGCTTGAACAGATTGTAAGAGTAGTCAAAGCTTCCTTGGATGTCGTTTGGATGTATCCCGGTCGACTCGTCATTCATAATCACCGTAATCACATTGTTTTGGGCATCATTGGCGAGTTTCTCTTTCTTGAAGGAGTAGATATCCTGCAAACGGACACAATCCAGATCGAGTTAGAGCAAGGGGCGATATGTAACAGTGAAAAACTGACGTTAGCTAGAAAGACCATTTCTACAGTAGCTTTGGACATTTCATTGATACAAACAGAACTTGATGGGTCGGATGGTAGGCTCATATCGTGTACCCATTGTGCGAGGATCACGAAGGGCATCATCCCAACGGTTGCATGTCGGTTGTCATAGTAAGCTTCCAGAGTCTTGGAATGTTTGTTGAGCTCTGTTGTGGATGTTTCGCGATCAACGGCTTCCTGGACAATGGCTTGAGCTGACAACAGGTTTTCGTGTATGAAGCGATCGCGATAGGTGAGCCCTATGGATGCCATAATACCATTCGCAAGGCTGCAAGCGAGACATAAATTCATTAGATAGAAGGGGTAAGTCAATTGCATACCTTAGCATGACGGGGAACAGCGGATGTTGGGCTTCATAGGAGTCGGGAGGTATCGAGCAGGTACCTCGATACATGTCCATGTAGATGTCAGCCCATCTCTGACTGTGGACGCTTGATGTTGCGTCACTACAAATTCATGACCAGAAGTGCATGGACCAGAGAAATCAAAAAACTGAGATACGAACGTTATCTCTTCGAAGATGAAGGCCAAGGTGAGATAGTCGAGGCATGTTCGAAGTTGGTCGAGAGATGCACGGGGATACGCGAAGCAGATCAGGACAGGCATTTGGATCTTCTTCAAAGTCTACGCGGTTTGATTGATCATGGACCGTAGTATCAACGGGAGATTGATTCATACCTCTTCAATACGTGCATCAAGCTTGAGAGACTTGAGCCATCGAGTAAAATCCGTGTCTAGTTCGTAGAATAGCGGATTACCCCTCTGGCCGTCGGTCAGGTCCTGAGGAAAGAGGGCTAGGAGGGTGGGCAGACGATAGTAGTTCGCGACTGGCTCCATTGTAATCCAAGTGAAGAGTGAAGTGAGTTGAAGAGAATTTCCAGCACCATGTCGGCCTATATATTACAAGTGAGCACAGCAAGAAAGATTGCAGGAACCCGGTGTCAACAGCGCGTTACTCCCTCAAAGGAGCTCGAATCCGCCGTGAGCAGCGGTAATATCCAAGGGACCTGATGAGCCATCCTGGGTGGTGGAATTTGCAGCCGAGATTAAGCCTTGATTCAGGTTGAATTGGAATGTTTGGGATGTCGGTTTTATCATGGGCCGGATTCCCATCGTATGGCATTTGGGGACTAACGATTGGGCATTTTGGCCGCAAGTCTCCGCAGCTAAAAAAAACGATCGTAAAGCCCTCAGTACCATGTGTCAGTGTACCCGAACAATGCCTCAAGGCCTCACCATCTGAGTAGACAAAGGACATTCAACTGTCCCAGGCCTGACTGAACTTGAACAGCGGGTTATTTTGGGCCGAAATAGGCAGCTTCAATTGACCGGTGGCGTCGCTGGGTTGCGAGGTCCAACAAGTCTGCAATCGCTGTGCAGCGTGCTCTTTTCATGTCTTGCTGATCTTTACCAGCTTTTCCAGGCACGATACGACGGGCATTTAATGCCAGTGCAAGCATCATCTCTCATCGTCAGGGCATGCACAGCTTTCCAGAAGCTGGAGGCTTCTCGATGACGTTGGGCAAATATGACGAGCCTTCCCCGCTGGGTGTATCGTACGGTGATCGTAATGGCCATCAGATGCATCAAATCCTTCATTATAGCAATGAGTTTACGAAGGAATCGGATAGGCATATCAATACGCACTTGATCGATCATGATCGACTCAGAGCTTGCCGCGAATTCGAACACCAACACTGGTACGAGGAAGGCAGCTTCCTCTCGGCAAGCCAAAAGCTGCTGGAAGTCGCTCGCGAAACATTTCGTTTTCGCCGGGCTGTTGTCATTCTCGCGGCTGCTTGCAAACCCCTGTTTCGCAGACGCAACAACCTCCATCAATGATCAAAGGGCAATTGAGGCCAGTCTCTCGGCATCTGGATTTGGGATTGTGTCGTCCATGGGTTTGAGACTGAAAATCACTCGCTATCTTCCGTCGAACGCGGGTCCAGTCAACGTACCAAATGCAAGTTTAGCCCCAATTACCGAGTTCGCTTAATGTACCGGACGTTTCAGCCTTCCCTTCCGACGCAGGTGCAAAACGAACGAATTTGGGTTCCCGTCGCTGCAGCTACCGTCGAAAGCGTGGCTCTCGTGACCACCACATGCGGCTGCGTCTTCCTTCTTTACTCGTACAATGGAGGCCATCCAGCGATTGACGATCTCACAACGAGGGCATGCTGGATGCCAGTCGAGTCAATGCAGCACTCTGCCTGGTTAAATAGTAGCAGGTTAAGATACAAGGGCAAAGGAAGTACCGGAAAGGACCACGACGCAGAGCACATCTAAGCTAAAAAATCGCAACTTCACCATCTCTGCTGTTCATCCTCGAATACAGCATACCGTCTACATACCATACACCACTTTATCTTTCCAACAATCCAGTCTATCATCGCTTGTCGGAACTTCTCCACAGATGGTCGGTCGTCAGTTGAAATCAAGGGGTTGTCGAGAAGCAGCTTGACTTGGTAGTGGAATCGAGCAAGTGCTTTGTCGAATAGACTGTAAGAGTAATCAAAGCTCCCTTGGGTGTCGCTTTCGTGTATCCCAGTAGATTCGTCGTTGATAATGACCGTAATTACGTTGTTCTGAATATCATTGGCGAGCTTCTCCTTCTTGAAGGAATATATATCCTGGAACCGAACACAGTCCAGGTTGAGTAAGTGTAAGCGATGATACGAACAGTAATGAACTGACATTGGCAAGGAAGACCATTTCAACAGTAGCATTGGATATTTCAGCGATACAGAGGGAACTCGAAGGGTCGGATGGTAGGTTCATGTCGTGTACCCATTGTGCAAGGATCACAAAGGGCATCATCCCGACGGTTGCATGTCGGTTGGCGTAGTAAGTCTCCAGAGTCTTAGAGTGCTGGTGGAGCTCTGTTGTGGACGTTTCGCGATCGACGGCTTCCTGAACGATGGCTTGAGCTGACAGCAGGTTTTCGTGTATGAAGCTTTCTCGATAGGTGAGCCCTATGGATGCCATGATACCAGTTGCCAGGCTGCAAGCGTAAGGGACGTTCAGTGGATAAGTACGAACAGGTAGTCCAGTCTCGTACCTTAGCATGACGGGGAACAACGGATGTTGTGCTTCGTAGGAATCAGGAGGTATCGAGCAGGTACCTCGATACATGTCCATGTAGATGTCAGCCCATCTCTGACTCTGGATGCTTGAAGTTGCGTCGCTACAAATCATTGACCGTGAGTACATGGCGTAGACAAATCAAGGAAAGGAGTTACGAACGTTATCTCTTCGAAGATGAAAGCCAAGGTGAGATAGTCGAGGCATACACGCAGTTGATCAAGAGATGCATCAGGGTATGCGAAACAAATCAGGACAGGCATCTGGATCTTTTTCAAGGTCTATGTAAAGTAGATTGTCATGAACCTTGTTATCGACAGGAATTTGATGCATACCTCTTCAATGCGCGCGTCAAGCTTGAGCGACTCAAGCCACTGGGTAAATCCAGCGTCCAGTTCGTAGAATAGCGGATTACCCCTCTGGCCGTCAGTCTGGTCCTGAGGGAAGAGTCCAAGCAGGGCAGGCAGACGATAGTAGTTAGTGACTGGCTCCATTGTAATCCAAGTGAGAAGTGAGTTGAAGAGGATATCTTACAACATGTCCGTCTTAAATACGTCGAATGAGATCCAGACCAGCCATGATGTGTAGGCATCAGGCTATGCAATTCGACGAAGACTCAGACTGCGTGTGCTGTCGGAAATATCATGGGCCGGCCAAATGGTTCTGCTCCTTTTGCCCGCTTTGGGGGACAACGACATGGTCAATAACCGAGCAAAGAGGTGCCCTCGAGGCTCGCCAGTTGTGCCTTGAGCGAAACGCTGCCGGATATAGCGACGGTGTATAGCCGGAGCAGGATTGAATTGATCGGTCGAATTCGATCATAACGATGACCGTGGGAACCACAAACGTTTGCCTGACTCGCGCCTCAAGAGGCCTCAAGGCCTCAAGCTCAAGCTTCAAGGCCTCATTTGCTAAGCGCTACTCCCTTGTCTGCGACTATGAGACTCAATGCACAAGCCTTTGGCCTGCCTTCTGAACTAGTTCTTGCTTTGGAGAAGATTGGATGCATATCAGACTCTGACTTGCTCTTTTCGCGCCCTGCTGAGGATGTCTTTCGCCAGCTTCCTCCAGGTACCATACGCTACGAGGAACTGGAGGATCACATAGCTCGCGTTTCCCAGCTTCTCAGTGCGCCCGGAATATCGGCTAGCAAACTGATCGCATCTAATGCCAGCGATGCAACCATCTTCCCCTGTCGACTGGACACAGGTTTCCGGGAGCTGGACGAACTTCTCGATGGATTTGGGAGTGCTCGGCTGCTAGAAATTTCCGGTGACAAGGGATCTGGCAAATCTGTGCGTCCTTTACTACTTGACGCACTCATGTCGAGAAGGGGCAATATGCAACCAGATCCTGGCCTTGAACATCGTCCTCCGACACCTCGCATCAAATGCCAGACCCCGCGTTCTTTGGATTGATACCACCGGCGACTTCGTGGTTGACAGCGCCACAGCGATACTGCATCGCATCGGCGTCGAGGTAGGGCTATTGCGTCTTTCTCGCTAGCGGGCTTCATGAGCAGAATGAAGGCAGCCTCCGCCTTCGAGCGGCTGGACCTGGCGCTGGCATTTGATCTGGACACTGCTTACGACGTCCTAGAGGCCTGCAGCTCCTCCCTCAACACGCCACAGTCGTCTCGCGTCAGCTGCGTTGTGATTGACAGTATCACGCCCCTACTCGCCCCCTCGCTCAGTGCTGTGTCAGCTCAAGGGCACGCTATGATGACGGGCTTTATGAGGTACCTCAGGTCATTCGCGCAGACATTTGGGGCTACCGTTCTGGTGAGTGCCACTCCCCGCACATTCGCATTATGCGATTTATGGCATTCAGGTTATTAATACCTCTGTCGGGAATCAACTCAATCCGAACGCTGTTTTTCCTTCAACGAGAAAACCCGCACTAGGCCCAACCTTCACCTTTCTCACGGATGCTACGTTGTGGCTGGCGCGCGAGCAAATTGAAAGTGCAGAGGGATGCGTGGTACATATTGCGCAAGTTTGGAGGTCGAAAACTACAGTGCGCATTCCCCCGGTGACCCCTCCTCAGACTGACAATAATCTGTTTATCCAAGCCCTCGGGGACGTGGTGTTCGTTTAAGACACATAACGGATATTTACTTCCCTCGCAATAATAGCTACCCATTCGTGTTTATAGGGATTTCTCCAGTTCAATCATCTCCTTGACGGTTTCTATATGTTTTCCAGAGAGAACTCCGTACTCCACCGGCGCTAGCGGTCCACGAACCCACTTTTCTCCATAACCAAAACTGTTTGCTATGACACTTTTGATTCCACCAATCCCACCTACTCTCCCGACTGCCCAATCTGCGTGGCCGAGCTTCGCTTGCAATTCCATCGCCTCTTTAAGCTTTCCCTCTCCGAACAAGGTGTACAGACGTTTGTGGAGCTTAGGGAACAAGTTGACGGAAGCCGCGATCGAGCCCGCGCTACCTGATAGCAAACCTTGGAGGAACAAGTCTGAGCGACCCGCAAATACGGCGAACTCCGTGGACGGGAACGTAGAAGCAAGACGATGTAGCTTTCCCATGTTTCCGCAGGATAGCTTGGTTCCTACGATGTTTGGATGTTCAGCTAGGAGGCCTATTGTATCAGAGTCGAGATCTTGGCCCGCGGTGACGGTAGGGAAGTTGTATATCATTGTCGGAATGGGGGATGCATCTGCGACCTTGAGGGGGTTGTTGGACAAGGTTATTGCGGTTGCTTAAATGGTTTACTTACCTCCCTGTGGAAACGAAGAATGTTTTCCTTTGTCATTTGCGGTGGCCAAGTGGAGGGTGTGAGTACCAGTACATGAGATGCACCAGCTTCCTTAGCGTCAACGCAGAGTTTCTTCGTCTCGCGAGTTGATTGAGCCCCTGTGCCAGCGATGACGAGCACATTCTGGAACCCGTTCTCATCCAATGTCTTGCGGGTGAACTTGATGGCTTCTTTGCGTTCGTCATGGGAGAGATGCTGGGCTTCGCCGTTGCTGCCTTGAACGAGTATTCCGGTGACGCCGCCCTTGGGTGAATGTGTCGATAGTGAGTACGGCGTGATGTTGTGCAGTGGCGATTACAAAACTTACCTCAGCTAGGCGGAAGATATGGGCTTTGATTGACGGGAAGTCGAATTCCTCATTCTGATCGAAGAATAGGACGGCGGGAACGTAGAATCCTGGGGGCGGGGCGACAGCCATCGTGAATACTAAGTGTTTTGGATAGGATTTAGCTTTGATCGGCGGTGATCTTCTGGTACAGTAGGTGAAGAGGACTGAAGTACTGCTGGCTAGGTAGTCGGCCGACGGAACTGCTCGAATATATCGATAACGCACCATGTGCTCTCCGTTCCGGGCGCACATGAGGGGTCACTGATGAGAGACGTGGTTTCGGGATATATTTGAATTGATGTCTTTGATTGGGCTGATTAATGCGTCATGGGTCGAAGTATGTGGTGGGTTGGGATCGGTGAAGGAGGACGGTCAAGCGACGCGAGCATGTTGGGGCGTCCGACACGGCGTTGAGTGGTGGGACAGGAGGGCGTAAAGATTCATGCATATGGTGATGAAATGGTGTTTGACGAGTCGAATGAAGTACGCCCATCAGCTGAAAGTAAAAACCGGGACGATGATCCACGTCGACAAGCGACAAGGATGATCAACGTCCCTATCTCGCCCCTGTATAGCCCCTAGCGCTTCGATTATCCAACTGGAAGGTACTAGAAGGCAACCCTCTACGCCAGACAATGTTGTTCGCGTCATTCCTCGACTTATGTTTTCAAAGAGCAGATGATGGTGGGGGCAAGAAATATGAATCGTGTTTGGCTGGCATCGAGGAGTCCAACGAAAGGTTGAGGCTCTGAGCTTCGGGTGACCGTCGTCGAGGCAAGCGGAGGGTGTTGGTGACAATACCCTTCATGGAATCACGCTTCATGTGTATATTGTGAGGCACGAGTGACAAATCATGGGATAGTTTGGAGGATGGAACTCGAGTCGTCGGTCGAAGTGCAGCATGAGAGAACTGGATGGAAGAGCCGTTGGATGATAATATGATCGAAAGCGGGGAAAGCCAATCGACGCGCATTTGTCACATGGAGAATCACAATCACATGCCCTCAATCCCACCACCAATTTATAGGCGCTCTTCATCGTCTGCCTCCCTCACCGTCCTTCTTCATACACACACCATGTCCGACCTCAACGTAGACGGCTTCAAGGCGAGTGCTCCTGGCAGCTCGCGGCTTTGCGCGGGCTCAGTTAACACAATGTAGGCCTCCGCAGTCATTGTTAGCCTCAACCAGGCGTTCGCCGCCTTGACCGAGAAGGAGAAGAAGGAGAACATCAACAAGGTTCGTCTTCGCCTTCGCCTCAAGGGAGCGAAACGCTCACTTTATTACCAGACAAAGGCTATCTTTGAACTGCGTATCTCCAACGACGGAAAGGAAGCCGTGTGGACTATCGATATGAAGAAGAATGCCGCTGTATCCCAGGGCCCTGCCAAACCCAAGGCAGACGTCACCCTCATCATGTCGGACGAGACTTTCACTCAACTCGCTGAGGGCAAGGTAGGCTGTCAACCTTGCTAGTAACCTCCTGTCACCCACCAACCCCCCAATAGTTGAACGGCCAGAAGGCCTTCATGACTGGCAAGCTGAAGACGAAAGGAAACATGATGCTCGCCACCAAGCTTGAGAGCGTGCTCAAGGTATGTTTCCCCTATCTTCCGTCCAAGACTCACCTAACTTGTGCAACTCAGGTGGCCAAGGGCAAGCAGGCCAAGCTCTAGCCTCAAATCATCCCCCAAAACTATCTATACATCGCCATATCACTGTATCCATACCTTAATATTATTATTTCATTACGAATGAAGATGTGTCATGTACAAAGCAAGTGGGGGTTCTATACGCAAACGAGTGATGGTTAAAATAGATGTAGGTAACTTCCAGAAAACAGAAAAGCATTCAAGGCGTACTAGAACATAGTCCCAAAGAGTCCCCTTTGCCGCTTTGGCTTGGGCTGAGCATCTGTCCGTAGGGTGGATAAGCTATTGAGTTGCTTCATTACCTGTAAGTTTGTTAACAAAAGTTTGACGGGTTGCGAGTGACTGTAACAATACCTCTTCAAGCTTATCCTTGCGTTCCTGCAAATCCAGATGCCGTCGAATAATGGGGTTCTCCCGTGCAAATTCGATGATTTCTTTTCGATCAAGATCGTATAGTAACCTTGAATCAATTTCGCGAGGGAACTTGGACGCAGCGTTAAGGTGATGTTACGGAACGCTGAACAGGGCGTGGAACACATACTTGATAGAAGAATTGGTCTAATAGTTCAATGTTGATGAACATAGCCGAAGTATAAGCCAGCTTGTCTGCAACAACGTTGAGGAAGGCTTCGGGGCATAAGACGTCATTGTCCGGTCCGGCTTTACAGCGCTTGGACTTCAGAGCCGCTAGGCGTAACTTCAGTATGCTGAGACGGTCTGTGTACAGGATAGCTTGTCGGGCTAATCCCACTAGATGTGAGTTGAGCAGCAGAGGACTAGAAAGGCGAACTTACCATCTAGAATTTGACCAGGCGGGTAACGATACGAATCCACCGGGTCTACCTCCTCATCTCCCCCATCAACCGCCGGTAGGAGCTTTGCCTTCCTCGCTTTCTCCTGCTCCTCCACATCTTGCACATATCTCACCAGCCCACCCAACCTTCGACTTCCACCGACCCTCTTCCTAATATCTTTCAACTTGGTCTCACACATAGTCATCTCTTTCTCAAACAGATCGATCGCATTCTGCCTACCCTTCTCCCATTCTCTCTCCTCTACCTCGACTTCGTATTTATATGGCTTGATGCAGTTTTCTACTTGGTCCGAAGTAACGCCTACGCGGTCACGCAGGATCATGTGAGAGAATTGGACTAGGCGTTCAGCCGCGCGAGGATGGAAGTTGAACGGCTCAGCACTGGCGATCGAGTCAATGAGCGCGCGAAGACCGTCTGCGACGAGGAGGGTAGAGTCGCGGCCGACGCCTGATTTCGTGAGCAAAGAAGAAGCAGCTTCGAGTTTGTGTCGCCAAAATGGCTCCATATCCTCCGGTCGTATCTTCGCATCCTGAGCAATGGCGCTGAGTTCAGGAGAACGCTTGTCCAGCCAGTATAGTTGCTCCAATACATCCATGACCTTGTCGTCTAGCATAGCCTTGAGCTTGGCGCGGATGATGGGTCGCTTGAATTGCGACGTAGCCTCCTTAAAACGAAGCTTTAAGGCATCCATGGTCTCAGCTACATAGGATTCGGCTGTGACACGACGATCATTGTATTGGACTTTAAACTGGTAGGTGGCTTCTTCGAGCTCTAGCTGCACGGCGTTGGTGATACCATGGAGGGAAGATGCCATGGAAGATTCTAAGACTTCCATTAGCCGTCGGCGGAGCGTGTCCGTACCAACCATTAACGACGATGAAGCACCGAAAACGTCGTTGTGGGCACCAAAGAAGTCGTTCTCGCCGTTTTGTACTGTCAGAGCCCCGTTACCTCGGCGAGACTTCTTTCCAGAAGACTTGGCAACAACTCCAACGTACCCAAGGTGCAAAGGATATCGATTACCGGCGAGGATGCCAGCACCTTGGTCTGCTGGCACTAAGTCCATCTTCGTGATGACGCCGATAGTCCTCAGGCCCAGCGGATCGACCCTACGGCTTGCCCTAAGAGCAGGAGAGTTGGCCAAGTCCACATCGGCCGCGCAAACAGCCAATATAATATTCGGTTCACGGATATACTTGTCACACAGTTGAGATATCTTCTCCTTCAGGGATTCAGGTTGATCCATGGAGGAAATCTGCACGTATCCGGGGAGGTCGATGAGGGTTAGGTCGGGGACGTGGGGCGAGTAGATACGAAGGTCAATGGGATCGTTGGAGACTGCCTCAGTGACAGGGACAGCGAGATTGAGGTCAGTGAGAGTTTTTTGGATGTCAGAGAAGTCGGTAATTTTTCCAAGCCCCAGAGCAGGAAATTCACCATATTCCGCAGCAGCATTGGGTGTGTGTATGAGAGTGAGCTCAATAGGTCGGCGGGTCACCATATTATTGCCTCTATACCAGCGGTCAACGGGACTGTATACGAGGAAGGGCACGGGACGTACTTGGGTAGAAACTCATGTCCTACAATGGCCTCGAGTACGGAGCTCTTGCCTGAGCTTTGACTCCCGATCACAACAATGCTAGGAAGCTTAAGAGCGTCACTTTGATCAATGCTGAGCAGCATACTCCGGATTTCAATGAGCTTTTTCGTCAAGTACATCAGTCCATTTTGCCGTCGATCTGGATCATTGGTGTCCGTATGTGAAGTAGGATCTGAGGGGGAGGACATGGTCGCGGCGACAAGAGCTGCAATGGCAGCGTCTTCCTTTGGAGATTTGCCTTTCGACGAATCTCCAGACGAACCCTCCCCTTCCTCGTGATTCCTCCCTTCCTCACCACCCTCGGACGGGGCGAAAAGATCCTTCAGGAATTGCGGCGTCTCTAAGTTAGGTAGCTTAACCTCGGAGACGCGAGACGATACGGCCTTGAGTCCATCGGAAGCCGTGTCAAACAAGTCCGTGGCCGTGTCCTGAATGGAATTCATCCAGCTCGAAGTCTGATTCTTGAATTCTACACACACGTTAGGCCTGAATGGCGCCGCGAAGACGGGATCAACACAGTAACTCACCCTCGAATTTGTAATTCGCATACCCCAGCCCTCCGGCACCCACTGTCATCCCAGCTATTGGGACACGGAAGGCGCGTGCAACGAAGCGGGGAATAGACGAGTACGATATTGCACGGACGTGAATATGCCGTAGACTCGCAGGTGAAGGTGTGGCATATCGTCGCCGAAGCGATCCAGAAGCAAGGAATGTGGCATAATGGCGATGACTTGGTCGAGGCATGTCCTTCCGGGGTGGTGAACTGTTCAGGCCATACGTAACGGTCTTTTTGGGACGCTGAATTACTCCTTGAATCCGGCGTCGAAAAGCGGAGAGCATGATGGATAATTGGGACGTTGAGGCCTGAAAGAGGCTTCAGGGCAGAGCAGCCCCGCGCTACGCAAGATGAACGGCAGCTGAGGAATGCTTACGGTGGGAAAGTGTTGGTTGATCGTGTGAACTTTGTCAATCTAAACGCAATGGTGCACTGTGAGCGCTTTAGAATGCAAGTGGGCAGAGAAGCAGTTCAAGCGTTCTGCGCGTGAATCACTGTCGCCCGTCGCAGCTTCGCCCCCATCCCCGCACTAACATCCATACAAAACCACCATATCTACATGGCGAACCACTGATCAGTACCACTGCTTACCTCCTCCGGCCTTCTACTAACTGATGACTATTCTTGACTATTCGACCTCTCAAGTATCTCTGAGAGCCTGGTCACTTCCCCACCATCTTCCCCTCCTTATCCTCGAACGCTGCTCCTCCCTGCATGAATCGCATGGCTATTGGGTGAAGGTTTTATTGAACAAAGTTTTCTTCCCTGTAATGACAGCCTTCTGCCATCGCCTCTGAGGGCTTTGCCAATACCATTACCTCCCGGTTGACTACTCATGGCCTGCCGAAGACCCTTCAATGTGATTGTACGGGCCCTTGAATGTCGTATGCAAAAATTTGAACATCCTGACATCATGGGCCTTCATGATGTCCCTAGGAGGATACGCATGGTCATCCCCAGGATTTTGTGTCGAGTGGAGAACACTGCAGAGCTTGCGCAGACGAAGATTGCCATTGGCGACGGTGTGATTCCCTCGGTGCTTATGATGGAATTTTTCGACCATTGACAATATGGTCTAAATCAAACAAGCAGATACTACTGTGTTCAGCAGCGTGTGGACAGACAGTGACTACAAAATTTGGGACCAGTGATTTTCTGCCAGGAACCAATTCCTTGCACCATCATTATCATCGCATGGAGCTTTGCCAACTTGGAAGGTGTTATATTCGAATGCGTTGATGGCGTGATGGCCCTCGCTACTGGTGCGATGTTAAATAAGAAGATACCGAGTGCTGTGGTCATGTCTTTGTACAATTATATCACGGGTTGGCGAAGTTCACTAGACCAGGCGTCCTCCTGTCGATGTAGCATTGTTTTCTCGGTGCCAAAACTGAAGCAGTCGTCGTTCTGGCCATCCAGTATGTAACAACGGGATCGGACCGACAGGTAAACTTCGGCGCGGTCACTTTAATGAATACCGGAGCTTAGGTGATCTACTTGATGCCCAGAGATGATCAACAGCGCCAAACAGATCGACACTAGTTGTCTCTTCAGCAGTCCTTCAAAATCTGGTCGGTCGTCCGCCGTCAGTGCTCTGCCACTCACGTCTCACTTTGCAAGCGAGCTGGGTTTGCTGATAGGACGATGCTAGGTCGCATAAAGGCCATTTTCTCATCGGGTCCTCGCAAGATTGACCCAGCATCTTATCGAGCAAGCATGTCAAATTGTGCGTTTCTATTTCGATGCTCCTTGTGATTCTCGCCCTGAAGGGTTGGTGTCGTTGACCTCTTCTCTCTCGACTGTAGCGAGCGCATCTTCGGAAACTGCTACATTTGCGGCGGGATGCTTCTGGGGTGTCGAGCATATTTTCTTGAAGCATTACCCGCCGTCACAGAACAAGGGGATCTTGACGACGACTGTGGGGTATACTGGAGGAAACCCTCTTGTTAAGAATCCGGACTACAAGACCGTCTGTACTGGCGCGACAGATCATGCGGAGGCGGTCAAGATTGAATTTGATCCTTCGAAGGTCACTTATGCGCAGCTCGTTGGTGAGCTACAATCCTTGCCCGTCGTTTTGTTGGGTCCCATTGACTCTTGACCCCCTTCTCCGCCAGAGTTCTTCTACAGAACCCATGATCCGACGACTTTGAATCGCCAAGGCGGTGATACTGGGACTCGTGCGTACATCCCATCTGCATGTCATCGTACACTCTCAAAGCCACACTCCGTATTACTCAGAATATCGCTCGGCTATCTATACACATTCACCGGAGCAGGCTGAAGTTGCAAAGCGAGTTACCGATGAAGTTCAGGCCAAGCACTTTACGCCCAAAGGCAAGAAGATCGCCACCGAGATTACCGAAGCTGGCGAATGGTGGAATGCTGAGGACTACCACCAGCTGTATCTTTTCAAGAATCCGAGCGGGTATCAGTGTCCAACTCATCGTTTACATTGGTAGTCAAGGTAAATATCGGGCCGTGGTTAAGAGTGTTCTTGCCCTCTATCTTATTGCTCATTCGTATGTAAACCCCAATCTTGTTGTAACACTGATGTGGCGTATTCGTGTATCAGTAGTAGCGAATATCAGGTATTCTACACATACAGTCCATCTACATCGTTCAAAAACTTCCACGTCAAAAAGACGCCGTCAGATCAAGATAGCCCGTCCCTTTGACAGTAACAAGGTAGTTGGTGCCGAACGGACGATGTCAACGCCGACCTCAGCCTCGAAAGGCGGGTCGAACTCAACTCGCTGCACCACCAGTTGTCATCACAGGCGTTTTTGATCGTGGAAGAATCAAAGAAAAACTGCACAGGCGAACTCGTGGCTTTAAACGGAATGGAACTCTCACGATCACGCAGGGGTTAGTCAGGGCTGTCCAATCAGATAGCACCGATCATCGATACCAAAATGAGCTGTATCATCCAACTTGACTCGAGGTTGCACTCGGAATATTTTTGTCCCTCATCCTCTCTCTCCCTTCGAATTCTTTCGACCGCCCTTTGACGTTCGCTCTCCTCCCCCCCATTCCACCTTTAGTCTCTTGTTGGTGTCTGCCGACTGTCGTATCTATGGATTTCCTCCTGAATCCCTGCCTCAGACTGAGTACTGGCGGCTCTTGAGGTGGTTGTCGTGGTGGCACAATAATTTCTTGAAAAATGCCTCCAGTAGCACACAGCGCTCGAGATACTACATGATAGGCCCCTTATATCCCCTCATCGCCTCTATCGCTCAACCGTCGGCTCCTCTCAACTCCTGTCATCGATAGCGCGGTCCTCGCTGGCAGCACACGTGATCGCTCATCGCGAAGAAGACATCGATTAGTGGAGGAGGGAAGTGAGCATGTATTAGGAGACGTCCATGTCAGGTAGGGTTAGGTAGGCATAGAGGTATGTGATCCGCTACTCCGATGCGGTCGTCAACGACTAACGAGCTAGTAGTACAATCAAGTATATAAATACAAAGAGAATATAGCTCCATCATGGAAGAAGCCAAATCAATACTAGCCGGAAGGTATGTTGTCCTTAATGTGGACGAGCCAAGTAAACAAGCACCGAAATCACTACCAAGGTGAGAGTTAGTTTGTGGTGCCATCGTATAGTGCCTGGCTCACTTGAGATCATGAGACGCTCATTCCAATTCGGCTATCAGCAGATGCCAGTCCCATGGCTCGAGCTCCGAGACCTGCACCTCCCTCCCAGCCCAAAAATCGCTCCTTACTCAAACCCTTGTCCAAGCTGTCATCAACGCTCCAAGAAAATCCAGCCCCAAGACTTTCTTCGTCGCTTATCCAAGATCTACCAGCACCTCTCGATCTCGCCCAAACGGAAATGAATAAGATTCGCTTGAGCTTTCTGTTTAAGAAGAACCAGTGCGAAGACCAGAGCAAGGCCCCTCTTCGTTTGAGTCTGATCTGGGGGAGCGATGACAAAGGGATGTGGGTAGGGAAACTGTCGTCGAGCGATATGTGCATGGCCGGTCGGAGGATGGAATTGGTGGGGCTAGAGCTGATACTACGGTGAGGCTTGATTTCGTCGACGTCGTAGTCGTCGAACTCGAATGGGACCTCATCATCGACGTCGCTGGACGAGTCTTCGTCGCCGATAGAAGCAACGTCGTCCTCGTCATCGGAGTAGTCGTTTGCGTGTGGGTCAGATTCGATTTCTGGAGCGTAGGAGAAGACTTCGCAGTCTGCTAGCCCTATGACCTCATCCAGCATTCGGTACAACGTGGGGTGTGTTCCAGACACTATTGGGGGCGGTGCGTAGGGGCTAGCTGGGATGGTGGTGTTGTAGGGCGATGAGCCGGCGCTAGGTACTGAGGAAGGGAAGAAGTCGGCTGAAGTTGGTGGGTAGGAAGAGTAGGTCCTCGGTGCGTTCATCCCTGCTCTGTGAGGAGACACGAGTGTGTTACTGAGGGAATTGAGCACGCTTGCACCACTCTCTTCCTTGTTAAACTGAGCAGGCTTGACGTCGGAAAACTCGTAATCGGGAAAAGCGATGTTCAGGGTGGCAATAAGGAGGTAGAGAGTCTTCCTCGAAGAATGTTCCTTCATTGGGCCGAAAGGTGTCATTTCGGGCTCGTGGTCGAGGGTAAGCCACGACGGCAGCGGGGGTGAGTTGGAAATTTCGTCCTTGTATGCGTCTTCGAGGGCTTTGAAGAGTTTCTTGTCTCGTTTGATGTTCTTGCAGCTGTACGCTTCGATGCGTGTGTGAACTGAGCATTCCGGGCCTTCGTGAGTGAGGGCCTGGGCGAGTCTTGTTAGGGACGGGTACTCGATGTACTTCATGGCGTGGCGAAGGTGCTCGACGTGACGGACGGCGAGGGAGAGATGCTTCGATGTTGAGGGGAGCAGCACCTCGGTTCTGAGAACGTGTCACACTCTGCCTGCCATTTATGGTGCAGCATGGTCACGTTTGCCGCCTGTCTTGGCCACCGGTGTTTACCGTCCTCTCCCTCCCATGAACGTTCGCCGTATGGGTACGGACGTGCTAGTTCTGGCTTCAATCGTGGCAGCCTCTCAGTTTACCTGCAGGCATGGTGTAATGCCTTCTTCTTGCATGCGCTTGGAGGCCTTACAGTGGTGCCCCTTTCGGCAAGTGGGAACCGAGCGACGTCAACAATTGACATACATACCCTCTTTATCTGACGAGCTGTGAGGTCTGGAGGGGCCGTCAAGCACTTCATTGGAGTTCTATGGGGTATATATGAGTGTACCGATGGCTACGCGTAGCTATGCATCTCTCCACGGTGATACGAAGTCGGTACGATCTTACCGGGGGTAATCTATCCCGTTCGCCATGTTACCAGGGCCCTTCAGCCTGAAGCTACCTATCGGTAAGCAGGTTTGATCTGGTCGGCGGTGTGAGCCTTGTTTTATGATAACCGCGTAGATGAGTCCATGTTAGCCTTCGCATGGTAAGTTGCGACGGCTGGCACGGATAACTAGTCGGTCACTCAAACGTTAATAATCCTAGATACGGATTATCTATCCTCAAATAAACACTGCTTCGGTGTTTGCTTACTTACAGCTTCGGTTCACAAGCGAGTTAGGTATGCTGTTAGGGGCAAAATAGCAATTAGGGGCCGCTTTCCTCGTCAAAGGGGGACTGTCGTATTCTGCATACGCCAATGAGCTGCACAAAAGCTAGGACTCGGATACGCTGCCGCATTGTTCCGCACCAGGAATTTACAATGTAGCGCACTATCCACATTGAATCACACTCTCGATGGGGCGTGGATATTTTGTTGGCGAACAATATCATGGCTAGAAATGGCAGGAATCAGCTCCCAAAACAGAAAAGCGTTAATCCATCGTTCAGAACACCGCAAAGTCGAGGATTGATCCGTTGGTTACAGTGTCACGTTGATGCTGATTGAACTGCGAAACAACGTCGGCTGGATTGCAAATTTAAGGATACGACGTCGTCTGGTTGCGGTATCAAGGCCTCGGCTCGGCTTGTCTTATATTTTATACAAAAACTGGACGCTTGTTAGAGCTATACGCCATATATACCAGAAAGTAAACCTAGCTCCATAAGGATTGATGCCGTTCAGGTCGGTGAGGAGTCAGCTCTGGTATGACTGGCGCAAGAAGCTCAGCTGCCTGTTGCTGTCGAGGACGCTGTTGAGGGTGGGCTGGGAGAGTCCTCGGAAGGCGGTAGAGTGACCAGGTGAGAGGTCATGGAGGCCGAAGAATGACCGGAGAAGGAAGGAGGGGGTTAGCTAACCTCTGCACAGGAAATTACATAATCAGTGTCTAGTGGCAAGGCGAGGAGTTGGGCGAGCGTTCTCTCGCTCCCACCACCATCACCTCCCCTTCCTCCGCCCTTCCTCAACCTCCATCCGTCCCGTCCAACGCAGTATCAACGGCCCCTCCGCCGTTGCTGGCTGAATTTGCGCAGCGTCTCTCCTTCAATCTCTGGGGCCCCAATGGCAGATCGTCTCCCCCAGTCATCATACTCCCTCCTCCAAAATTTCAACCCCTCCATGCTTCCTCAGCAACACAATCAGCAGCAGCCTCAACCAAATCAACCGAATCAGCTGGCCCAGAATTCACAGCAACAAGTTGGGCAGCTTCAGGACCTTCAACAGGCCCAGGTTGGCAATATGCCGATGGAGAATGCGCGATTGTGGCAGCAGATGCAACAGCAGTTGCCGCATTTCCAGGGCGCGGCGCAAGGGATGGACAATGCTACTCGGGTACGTTTGTGGCTCTGTCTATTTCGTCGAGGATGTTGCAGACACAGGCTGTCGCCCTCACTCGCCCCCTTCATTCTCACGTCTGTGACATCAGCCTGGACGCATGTTGTACACTCTATCACTGTGCGCCATACGAGTTTTGGCGATTATCGTCTTGTTGGCAACTGTTATCTCCTCTTCTAGCCCTATTACGTAGGAAGGTGGCTAATTATACTCGCATCCCAGATGGCTGAACTAATCCGAACTCGCAATCTCAATCAACTGCAGCAGCAGCAACAACAGCAGCATCAGCAGCAGCAGTTTACTCTCGGTGTAAACCCGCTTGGTACCCATCCCCCACATCAGGCTCCGTTCCATGATCAGTCTAGCGCTCAGCCAAACATGCCTCCTGGCTTTCCGGGTGTCGGGCTTGGTGGTTCCATGACGAACGGGAATATGGCTGCACTGCGAGCGTTGCAAGCCAGGCAGCTTGGTTTAATGACTATGGCTCAAAACCAGCAGAATCAGAACGGCCCTGTGGTGCCCATGGGTGATATGGCTAGGATTGCCCACGTGCAGTCAATCCACCGAGAGCAGGCGCAACCACACCAACAGCGCGATCAGCAGCAAATCTCAGCGTCTCAGCCCGACATATTCGCACCTCCGTCATTGAGCACCCCCGATGGCATTCGTCGCTCACCGTCGCATGCTTCCCCACAGCCCTCAACAGGCGCTATACCTCAAAGCATGCCCCCCAATGCAGACGGCTCTCAGCCCACGGGTGCCATGCCTGCGCGGCGCATGATGACTTTAAATGAATTACGGGAGCGCGCCAACCAACTCCGGACCTTTATTCACGCTGGCGACCAGCAAGTCGCACAACTAGCCGCCAATAGATCGGCTCTACCGGAACAAACGTATATGCAGAAATTGCAGCATATGCAAAACGATTTGAAGAATAAGCGAGAGTATCTTGCCAAGTTGACCGCGGCGATTTATCAAGGGCAGCTTCAGAGCATGGGGTACGTATCCAATACGAACTCTCATTTCTCGTTAATCCTCATGGCCCATAGGGGAATACCCAACCCGTTTCCCGCGCCGGGACAATCCAATGGTTGGATGAATCCAGTCGGCGGTAATCCCGGCTTTGCCGCTCAGCAGGGTCAGCAACACCCTAACGCTCCTCAAAGTGGGCTGCAAGGGCTACAGTCTCCCGCTCACTTGCATGCTCAAGCAAGCCAGATGCTATCTAATGGCGTTGTTCCACCGCGTTCCGGTCCTACCCCATCCCAACAACAACGTGAACAAATGCAGAAGGAACAGCAACAACGCCTCGGCCCGCCCTTTAGCATGGGTGGGCAGATATCTCCTCCACCCGGGGCTAGCCACCCCTTTGGTTTCGGTGTGACTGGCGGTCCGTCCACCCCTTCCAATGTCAATGCTTTGCCGAATGTCAATGCTGGAGGCACGCCTGTTAACCGTATGCCTTCACCAGCTGTTGGTCCCTTACCGCCTCCTCTGAGCAAACCCCGATTCGATGATGCCTACGCCAACTTTTGCAAGGGAAAGGGCATCCAGCACGATCAGCGGTTGATGTCAGTTGAGGGGCGACCCATAGATTTGTTCAGTTTGCATCATCAAGTTCTCACAGAGGGTGGGGCTATCAAGGTGGGCATTCACTGCGTCGGAGTCGCCTGTGCTTACTTGTGTCTAGGTTACCCAGAGGGATTTGTGGGCAGTAATTGGTGGTCGAATGGGTTTCGTTGCATTCCCAGGATCTGATTCGGAGCCCGCCAGGAGTGGACCTCAGACTGCCACTCAACTTAGCCATGTCTACAAGGAGTATCTTTCAGCCTTCGATCAGGTTTACATCTCCTCGGTGATGGAGAAGAGACGCCAGATGATGAATTCTGGAGGCCCAACTCCGTCCGATCTCGGTGGTCAAAGTGCGAATGTACCGCGTCCTGGGTTAACCCCAGCACAGATGCAACAGATGATTGGGTATGCCAGTCTGTCTGCCGCCGAGCTGCGAGCGCGAGGTGTTGGCGAAAAGATGATCCAGTTCGTAGAACAGCATCGTGCTAATTTGCAGCGAACCACTGCTGGTCAGGTGCAATTTAGAGAGCAACTGCGACCTGGCATTCCCCCCGTACCAGGATTTGGCCCAGGAGGGCTGAAGGTTGGGCCTCACCCTAGTGTACCTGGCTCAGAGGCGGAAGCTTTTGGTCAAGGCGCAAACGTACCCCCTCAGGCGTTTGTCAATGCGGCCAGCCAGGGTGGTAACCCCTTAGCACGGCCTCTTCCAGGTGGTCCAATGGGTAATGGTAACAGTCTTGATTTGTTGGTTTTGCGAAGCGACCCTCAATTCACCAACTCAGCGTTGAAACTTATCCACCAATTGAAGGAGAGCATCCCCTCGCAATGTAAGCATCCTCCCTTTCCTCATATGCTCCAGTCTCATTTATGTATCGATACAGTGGAACAACTTCACACCGCGACTGCTTCGGTGACCGCAGAGCAGCGAGTCGAATATAATTCTCTTGTCGAACAGGTCTTTCGTTCGTCTCAAGAATTCGACGGCAAGTTACCTATGTTCTTTGTCTTGCTTCGCAATGAGGAAATGATAAGGAAGCTTGTCGCCATAGTGAGTAATTTCCCCTCTCTAGGCTTACCAAACTTATCCTTTCATTCAGAATTATACTATCACAACTCAAAGGACTCTCTTGGCGGCTGCACAACCTCGACTTGTCATTGGTTTGGACAATCTACGCTCGATGTCTGGGGAGCTTGCCAAGGCCAAAGAGATCTTCCAAGTGACCTTGACCGCTTTCTTGAAGTCGCAGCGACCTCCTCCCGGTTCTAATGGTGGCCCCATTCCAGGACCATCTGCACCTGGTCTTCCCGCTCAATCTGTGATTCCTAATATGCCGCAGCCCCAACCTCACTCGTCCCAGCCTATCCCCCCATCTGCTGTCAACCGCCCTCCGGCGCAACAACGACCGCCTCACCAAACTCCCAAGTCTAAACCACCCATCCAGTCTACTGCAAACCCCACTTCTATGTCCGCCCCGACGCCACCTGCTACCATTCCGGCCAATGCGCCAACACCCGCTGCTAGTGCTAGTTCACCCGTGCCTACAACGAACTCTCCTCAAGTACCCAAGTCGCCAAAGACTAAGGCACCTCAGAAGTCGAAAGCTTCACAACCTGCCCCATCTAAGGGACGGAGACTTTCAAAGGTCGGGCAGGCTTCCCCGGTACCTGCCGCAGCCGAACCTCCGAGACCACCTTCAACTTCAGCTGGTACCAAACGGCAAAGGGAAGAGGACTCGGCCCCCAGCGGTAGTAATGTATCCAGTACTCCCCAGCCTTCTGGCTCAGCAACAGCAACAACCTCATCCTCCAGCCTTGCCAATGAAGCCTCACCTCCAAAACGGATGAAGACCGAATGGGATGCTAAAGACGGTCCTATCATGGAAGACGATGCCGACAGGCAAGCTATCCAGAATATCAAGACACCTGAGGATGCCTCCGCCTTCATGGAGCAAATGGCGGAGCTCCTCAAGCTGGCGGCGGGCGACGGACAGTCTTCCATAACCAGCGGCATTTCAGATACCCTCGATGAAATCCTGAAGAGTTGCGGCGCTCCAGATACAGACTTGCCAATAGGCACATTAGACTCCAGTCACCTACCTCCCAACTCTGACCTCCAACCACCTGCATCGGCGGAGAATGAGTTTGGAGAATTTTTCGACTTTTCGTCTTTTATGAAGGACGATGACGATGCTGGTTCAAAAGCAGCGACTCCAGATTTAATACCGTCATCGTCTGCAAATCCAAGTCCGGAGTCGAACGCTGAGTCCGACGCTGCGCACCCACCTGGATCAGATGTGAAGGTGGAAGATGTACCCGACCCTCTTAGACTGGGTATTTGGAAGGAGGTTGATGGCGGCGAATCTTCGTTTTATCATTCGTCTCAGGAATGGAAATGGGACGGACCCATGCCTGTAATGGATTGGCCAGTCCTTTCTTAGTGGGCAATGATCTGTTTTTCTTTTCGTTGTTTTTATTCCTTTCGTACGTTCGTGCTCCATAATTCGTCATCTCTACCTGCTTTATTTTAGTTAACGGTCTAACTTCTGGAGCCAGCTGATTGTTTCATCTCCTCTTGTGTAACTGTCGTTGTCACTACTACTCTTGATTACTCTGTCCGGTCTGCTCTGTATTCCTATTACTGTTGTTCTAGCTGCTATCGATTTCTTGCTCAACCGTAAGAAATGTTTACACAAGTAGATAAGGCAAGGACGCTGGCGTAAGGTACGGGGGTATGTAAGTTATACTGATGGTATTTTTCGTGTAAACCGACCGCTTAGCGATTAGGCTTCATGTCCCTTGACGAACGTGCGGTATTCCCTAAGATTCGCGCTCGTAAAGAAGAGACAGCGTCATTGGTGGCTCGCTTTGATAAACGAGATAAGCTTGGGGAGCTTGAACCGCCGGAAGGGATCAAGGGGACAGGCCTGGCGGCAGAACTGAGGACAAGCTTCTGCCTCTTGCTGCGTTCCTGCCGCTCTAAAGATTGACGTCCACGTTCCCACTCCTCCTTGGCGCGAAGGGCATCTTCCTCAGCATCATCGACGAGTTTGAGCGTTTCTGCTAGACCATATCGTCCCTTGAGGGCGTCGTCTGCAGCTTGCTTCTCTAGAGCGACCTTCTTCTCCTCCCGAAAACGCTTTCTGACTTTCCGAGAAAGGCTATAGGGGTCCGAGTTATATTGGTCTGAGACAGATTGTAAGGCTTCTAAACGTGGGATTTGAACTTGAGTGAGGGTCTTCTGCGCATCAGTTGTCTTCTCCAGTGCAACAAGAGGGTCGACTGGGTTAGTACTACCTTCAGTATCTACCGGGCGATGAGCAAGCGGAGGCAATGTGAGGGCTATGCGCGTACCGTGCACGGCGAATCCGCCATTCTCCTCCGGGTTCCAATCTTCGTCCTTCTGTCGAGCTCCCGAAACAACGACATATCGGGTATTCTGAAAGAACAATGAAACGATGTCAACACAGCCCGCTTGGTCTGTTAGTCGAAAAGTTTCACCTTCGGATCTGTCTGTATCTCGAACCAGCCGTCACAAAGGTGACATTTGCATCGGAAGGAGTATATCGGAGTGGAGTAGTAGTTCCCTATCTTCTTCTTCTCGGCGTTGTAGCGGACACCCATGCCGATGTGATTGTTACATGTGCCACTAGTAATGTGAGTCAAGCAAAAGCAGGCGACTTGAAAAGACATACCACCAAATATTAAACGGCAGTTCAAAACGGGTGATGAGAATGCCCTGGTCTATCTTCCGGGCTCGGTCGCCCAGCGCATGTTTACCTGGGAGTGAAAGGATGTGATGAGCCGCAGGTAAGGCATAGCAGGATTATCATTACCTCGGTAAGCGTTGAGACTCTTGTGCTTCTCTCCATCGTAGTCGGGGGGGTAGTATTTGTTAAAGCCTCATTCATGTGTGCAGTTGGCTTCACGGGCACCGATGCATGGGCTGACGAGACGCACCTTGCATGACGACTCACGACCAAGAGATATCGGCAATTTCCGAGAATGTCTATACCCAACTCAAACTCTAAATTTCCCTTGTCCACAAAACTTTCACCACCAAAGGCCTTAGGTATGTCGTCCCACTCGCCCCGCGTTGTCTTGCCACTCAATTGCTTTATATAGTCACCTTCTGACTCAGAATCTTTCAAAATGAGTTACGTCGCTAAGGGCGAAAAGGAATACGATGCCACCGGTGCCCCAGTGCCCGCCGCCAAAATCCACAAAATTCGAATCACCTTGACGAGTAGCAATGTCAGGAACTTGGAGAAGTGTATGTTTGATTTAGCATGGCTTCAACTATATGACTCATGGGCTTGCAGTCTCTGCCGATCTCATTAACCGCGCCAAGGATAAGCAGCTGCGCGTCAAGGGCCCTGTGCGCCTCCCCACCAAGGTTCTCAAGATTACTACCCGTAAGACTGTGAGTACCTCGTTTAACGTATGGGTCTCATAGTCCTAATCCTGCATATGTGTAGCCTTGCGGTGAGGGTTCCAAGACTTGGGACCGCTATGAGCTTAAGGTGCACAAGCGCCTGATCGACTTGCACTCTTCCAGCGAGATTGTCAAGCAGATTGTAAGTCCCTCCCATTTCTCCTCGTGTGCATTTGGATTGAGGTTTGCTTCAGACCAGTATCAGCTTGGAGCCTGGTGTCGAGGTCGAGGTTACGATCTCTGCCTAAATTATGTACTTCATGATCCACGTCTTCACTCCTTTGCTACCTTGTGTAGAAGTAGCAATGCATTGAGTTAGCGTTCCCTGCACACACGATACAAGCCTTCCCCTCGCTGTTCTCTTTGGAATGTGAATAGGGGCTCGCTATTTGGATATAGCAAACAAAAGCGGCAGCTCGCCGGCGCATGTCGTAGGCTTATCGTTGTGGTCAATAATCATATAACTCGAGGTTGAACCTCTCCTTCCTTTAACCTCCACAATGGGCCTACTAACCAGGGCCATATCGTTAGCAGTTGAAGCCACCCTGGTGTCTACTGTTCTCGCAGGTGTTCATCGTTCGAGTGGCTTCTCGTGAGTTCCCTTAGTACCCTCCGCAATTGTTCATGCCACCGACAAGTTGTAGGCCCAATACAGATCTCATTTCTGACGAGACTGTGCGCGGAGTGGCGAATCGCTTCCTCGGCGTAGGAGAATCTGTTTTCGATCTCTTGCAGGGGACCGCTGTCAATAGTTCTTATTTTCGGAAGGATGCAACAAGCAACTCGAAGTAATTAGCTCTGTGATACTGGTGAGTCCTTTCTTTCAAATAGCCAGGTTTGCGATCCTAAGACCCGCCAACAGGACATTTAATTTATCTTCACTATCAGCGTCTCGTGCGCCCAGCTTGGTCACGCTCCCCCACCTTATACACCCTCTATATTATAAGTTTTGTTTCTGAGTCTCCTCGAGGAGGTTCGTCGACCCCTTATCGCGCCCAGCTTCAAGCATTGCCAGACCAATGAAAGCCCACAATTTGACTATCTTCGGCGGTGACTCCTTTTAAGCGCTTCAGCTCCTTGAGCAGACAACTTCTTCACTTGACCATGTGAAACGTCGAATTCTCCGTTGCTTGATGTGTCCATCGCAACCGGTATGTCTCGCGGTATGCCTCAGTCTTCGCTACCGTGAGGACCTTACCTCAATTCGGTCATTTAGACGTTTCCTCTGACGTGGCGTTTCCTATGTCTTCTACGGTATTTATATGTGCGCCATGTGAGTGCCTAGTATGGGTATCAAGAATGAACTTCTTCACTTTGCCTTAGGTATCCAAGTGGGCATCATCAGACGACGTGGATTAAACCAGCAGCTATCGTGCCAAAACCATATGTTCTCTCTCGGCTCAGGGTGCATCATATCATGTTTTGTTTCTTTACGAGTCAAACCTCCCACCTGCTATTGCCAGCTCAATAGCCACTCGCATGGGCATTAGCGTCTTCTCCGGAGTAATTCTTTCCTTGACACCCAATTCACTTCAATTCAGACGTGCTGCTCATGAAGCTCATGCGCATTTTGATTTCCCATGTTGCGGCTCGCCACCTGAAGCGCGCGGATATGGGCCGTCCTCCCCTCATCTGGGCCAGCCTGACCTTTGGACTAGTAGGGCGAGCATGAACTGCGCTAGCGCATATAAAACCTCGGTTGTTTAGTGCAGAATTACCTCAGAGCGCTGGTACCCCCACTCGCTGTCTAGGATGTTCCGCCTTCTATCCGCACTGTGCCTCGCCATCTCTTTGGCCTTCGCGTTCGACAACTCAAGATCTGACAACGTACGCACACCGTCGGCTTCTTTGTATTGACAATCCGTTGATTCATATGGCCTTGTAGGTCGCCGTGTAAATCGTCCTGCCAAACTGCTTGTATATCATTGCTTAACCCCATACGATCCACAACAGGTACTACGGCCAGAACAGTTACGGCGCGACACATTCGGATACGGCAAATTGGCAGAAGGCATTGTCTACATACTGCCAGGTAGGAGCATATGCACGTTAAGTAGGCCGCATCAGGGTAATGACTGTGGCTGTCAGGATGACTCCATCGATGCGTTCCCGTTAGCTTTCCTCCATGTCTTCTTCTCAACAGGTGGTCTGCCTTCCCTCAACATGGCGAATGTAAGTCTCCTCCCCCCATTGTAATATAAGAAACGCTGACGACGTGATTTGTCTGCAGACATGCAACACTAATGACAACGGCGTGTTCCCTGGTAGCCAGCTTCCCAACTGCCAATTTATGGCGGCAGATATTCAGGCCTGTCAAGCCCGCGGGAAAATCATTACGCTCAGCCTCGGTGGCGCCACTGGCGCTGCCAGTTTCTCCTCTGATGCACAGGCACAACAATTCGCGGACACCATTTGGAATCTGTTCCTAGGCGGCAGTAGTTCGACTAGGCCGTTCGGAAATGCTGTTTTGGATGGGTATGGTTTATCACGCCGCTTGATTAGCTAGAATTACTGACCTTTGTGGAATTTTAGAATCGATCTAGATATTGAAGGCGGAGGAAGCACTGGTTTCGCTGCGTTTGTAAACCGACTCCGGTCGCATACTAACGGCGCGAGCAAGACGTAAGGGTTCACTTGCAGTTTGGCTATGGTATTGATTCAGACGTGAATCTACAGATATTATTTCACTGCTGCCCCGCAATGTCCTTTCCCTGACGCCTTCTTGGGACCAGTTCTCAACTCTGTAGCATTTGACGCTGTCTATGTTCAGTTTTGTGAGTAGTCAGTTCAAAGACGGACAGGGCGTCAGTACTAATAAAGTGGCGCCAGATAACAATTTCTGCGGGTTGCAGAATTTCAACAATCCCAATGCATGGAACTTTGCACAATGGTCATTATGTCCCCCCTCTGTCAAAGTCAAAGTATTCATAGAAATTTCAGGGACAACTGGGCCAAGACACAGTCGCCCAACAGGAACGTGAAGATATATATCGGTGCCCCCGCTGCCCCATCTGCAGCGGGATCTGGTTATGTGGACGTTGGCACGCTTGGTAACATCGCCCGGCAAACACGCAGTCAATTCTCTTCTTTCGGAGGCGTTATGTTATGGGATGCATCTCAGGCATTTGGTAAGTGAATGTATCAACCATCCAGCCAATGCATACTGAGCCCATTTATGGTAGCCAATGGTCGCTATGATGCAGCCATCAAGAACGCGATTAGGACTAGTGGAGGAGGTGGAACAAGCGCGCCACCACCATCTTCGACGCCAAGTACACCGACCTCAACGCCTCGCCCAACTACTACCGCAGGCACGGGTTCATGTGCTGGCGTCGCTGCTTGGCGAAGTGATGTGGCAGTAAGTGGGGTAGATCTATGATCAGTTATTCTACTGACCTTCTTTCGGACAGTACGTTGGCGGGTCTCAGGCCACATTTAAGTGGGTTTCAAGGCCTTTACACCCCGGCGTTAGCTCACATATCATTCTGTAGTGGTCACCTTTGGACGGCTAAATGGTGGTCCCAGGCTGATACCCCGGGAGGTCCTTCCTTTCTCCGTGTGAGATTCCCACATGTGCTCACTTGACATACCAGGTGCTGCGGGAGTGTGGACCGATAACGGGGCTTGCAGCGGCTTTGCAGGTGCTCACGTCGCAACCGCTGCTGCGTCCGTGCCTGCATCCGCGTCTGCCGCCGCTGTTCCCAAGAATTCAGCACGGGTACATGCTACCCCTGCTGCCTCTGCTGCAAAGGGATCCGTTGCTACAGCCGCAGCCGCTGCTTCGGGTACGGTCTCTGCAGGTGTAAGGCCGCTCAGCTCGCGCTTCTTTAGGTTGTAGAAACAGAATGTGGTGTGATTATGTAATAGAGTTCGATCAATGAAATGTCTGGCGGAAGGCGACTAGCGCGTTGATGGAATTTCCTTGACTGTGAATGCAACGACTGGGCCTGCTGCCACCGAGCTGGCTCCCGCCCATCGTGCAAGACACTGACATCCGTCTTATTCTCGAGAATCCCGAATGCCGGAAGTTTTACCAGTTTCGCCTCCTACACAAGGTTCACCTCGACTGGGAGGCCCTCAGAGTACGACCGTCCGTCCGTGTCTGTAACTGCATGGACTGACTTATCGTTTCGCAAAAAGGGCAGGCGTCCATCATGGAACGTCTACAAGGCTTGTTTGCAAGCCCAACATCACCCCTCGGTGGACAGACGGCGCTCGCTCCTGTGTTGGCTGAGCCAGCAGTGATTAAACCCCCAGCTGCTCCCAAGTTCTTGAAGGTGAAGATTGTGACATGGAATATGCATGATTCGCTACCGAAGGTACGTCTTGGTCACTCGCAGCTGAACAGAGGGTTTTACTGTGTGGGTCATAGGGAAACTTGGAGGAGCTGTTGGGTAAGGTGCCTCTGTATGCGAAGCCTAAGACTCCATCGAACTCCCTCCCCAATTTCCCCTGTGAAGACGGCCACCCATATCACGTCGTTGTTGTGTGAGTGCCTTTAAGCAGACTAGAAACAATCGGCTCAGTCGGTACTGCAGAGCTGGCCAGGAATGTCCATCCACACTAGGTATGCCTCTGGCAATGCTACGTATACACGTCTTGAGTAATTATATAGCACTGCTCAGGAATGCCTATGGGCTTTGGGGCCGGATTCAAGTTGATTGACAAGGAGAAGGAGAAAGACTGGGAGAATGGGGACGACGCATCAGACGACGGCGATGATGACAAGTCACGTAAACACACTGTCGACGGAGATGATGACACGCCGAAGTTACGCAAGAGTACGGATAATGGTGTCGGTGATGTTCCAAGTGGGTGGACCGCCATGGTTGAACATTGGCTGTCCTATGGCGGAGGTTCACCCTCCGTTGGAAGTGCGGCTAGCGGTCATGCACGCAGAGGTCCATATACCATCCTTATCAAAGAACGACTAATGGGCCTCTACCTTTCTGTTTACATCCACCGTGACGCCCGTTGTCTTGTTAAAGGTAAGTTTGTTCCCATATCTCATAGAGTGCGCCGGCCGTCTCGCTGACATGGATTTAGGAGCATCGAAGTCGTATGTCAAAGCAGGCCTGATAGGTGGTAGAGTGGGCAATAAGGGTGGTGTCGGTGTCAGTCTCAATCTAGCGGGTGCTACTATCCTCTTCTTAAATGCGCATTTGGCTGGTGAATCCCCTTGTTCTATGTTAATTTGCTTTGATTTACTTGATATGTTCTTCTCAGCGCACGAAGGCAAGATCAACCACCGCCTCGCCAATTTAGCGAAGATCAAGGTACGGCTACCCTCGAAGCTATGTCATCTATATCCTCAATATTTCGCAGGCCGAACTATCCGTGGAAGACTTCCTTGCGCCCGATGATCCTAGAACTGTGGCTGAAGGTATGTCCTAATTCAGTTTCATCGCGATGCCCTCTTCACAGCCTTCATCCAGACATTACGGACAAGTATGATTACACCTTCATTTTTGGAGATCTAAACTTTCGTCTGGATATATCTCGTTTGCACGCCGACTGGTTGATATCACACAGAGGTAAGCACGCTGGTCCCCCCTGACTGTTCTTGATGCACACACGTCCCCCTAGACTACACCAACGCACTGGAGTTTGACCAGCTGCGCAGATTGATCAGAGAGAAGCAAGCCTTTGTTGGGTTCAACGAAGCCAAGATTGACTTCCCTCCCACCTTCAAATACGACGTCCTCAGGACGCTCAAGAGGCCCAGGCACCACAAGTCGAATAAACTAAGTAATGCGACGAGTGCTATAGCTACGCTGGCAGAATCTGATGAGAAGGGTCCTGAGTATGACAGAGTTAGCCGTGACGAAGAGGAAGATAGGGCTTCCGTCGCCTCATCTGCGTTTACGTCCATCCACTCTCGCCCTGGTACAGACGTAGATGACGACGATAATCCAAACGCGACTTCTCTCAATCGTGCTCTCAGCACGCCTGGTAGTCGTGTGTCATTAAATACTGCCGCACATAAGGTCAAGGAGAAGTGGCTATCATTGTTGTCGTCGCCCCGACACGTGTCAAAGCAACCGAAATCCCCAATCTCTCCACCACGTTCTCCAGCCCAGCCTCCTATTCTTCCGCCTATCCTCTCTGCACCTCCCGATGCCCTAGGCACGAGCATAAGCCTTCCTATGCTGGAACCCACGGTCAATGTAAATGATTCGCCGCCGCAAGAACCAGAGCCTCAGCCTGTTGTCGATAAGAATCATCTACAAGCCGCACCTCTTACTCGGGTTCACTCCAGTAGGTCCAGTGTCAGGGAGGACCTAGGTAGTGATGAAGATGCAGACAAAGGTGTATATGACTCTTCTCATAAGAAGCGCGTCCCAAGTTGGTAAGTCGTTTAATCTTTATCTCGCATGATGGCTCTCCTGACGTTGAAGTCAATAGGTGTGATCGTATTCTGTGGAAGTCCACCGTTAAGCCACCTGAAGAGCCGGCAGTAGAAGATGACGCGGAGCCGAGAACTCGAGGCTTCATGCAGCACATTTTTGCTGGCCTCCGTCTGCGCCGCAGATCCTCCCTCGCGTCCGTGAGCGGTACGGTAGACTCTCCGCCTGCTCCACTGCAAGGAACTATACCCAATGCACCTCCGGTACTCCCTTCTCTACCTCGACAAAGCTTTTCACACGAGCATCTCCCTCTCAGTTCAGACAAAGTCCCAACACATGGAATTTGGCCCTTCGTGGGGAGAAATGGTAAAGATGTAAAGCTTCGTCGTTCGATGTCTGCTGCCACTTCCGAAGCATCGCCCCAGGTCAACTCTGCACTTCGTCGTGCCTCGGTTCCTGCAGGTCCCTTTAGCCCTCATAATCTCCCTCATGCCGTTGGTAATAGCCGGCCTGTGGATGCAAATACTCCAAAGCCCCCAGCCAGTGCAACTCCAAGGCGTCGATCACTCCTTGCCTTCTTGGGTGGGGGTTCTTATAATACCCCGTCCCCTGTTTCTGGACTCAACACTCATTTGGACCATGCATTACGGCCTCGGAAAGGCGATGTCATTTGCCTCAGCTATGATACTCTAGACGATAAGGCGATGCGTCGACTGGAAGGTCGGAGCGACCATCGCCCAGTTATAGGATCTTACGCTATCTACATCTAGAGCGGAATGCATATTCACGCCCTTGCTTAATATGTTCTTGTTTTCTCTGGATATACCTTTGCTTTGGATAGATTTCACATTCATTTTTACATCTCCCAATCTCTGGAGATTTTGTTATTGAATGCATACATTCAGCTGGGACAAAGGAGAGATTCAACACGGTCTCACCACGACCCTCGACCCCAAGCGTCGTACGCTACGCCTCTGAGGTTCCAGACACCTTCTCTTGGTTGTACGTTGCCCTTGACATCTCGGGCCCTGCTAACAACTTGGCCTGAGTCAGCAACACCCTCCAGTGTAACCTCCCACAATGTCCAGCTCCAAAGTCCTTCCTGATAGGTTATCTTAACAGGGGACCACGAATGGCCATCGTTGATGGATACTTCGACCATATCCACATTCCCATCCGGTCCACCAATGGCGTAGCCTTTGATAAGGATAGATGATGGAGAAGAGGGAACCGTGGAGATAGAACCGATGACCGAGTTCAAAGGGAGACATGTCATAGAAGGATATTTGGACCACAGAGGGACAGCGGCTGCTTTCGATTCGACCTGGGAATTATCACTTGGTAAAGAATGGAATACCGGTATAATCACGTACATTGGGTGGGAGAACTTTGTAGTCTCGTTGTTGATAAAAGTTTGGCGATTCGGAGGACGAGAGGAAGATCGTGTCCAGCCATTTGACCCACCGAGCACCGAGGAAGCCTGGTACAACTACTCTCAGAGGACCCCCATGGTCAGGTGAAAGGGCTTCATCGTTCATCTAGGATTGAGGATGAGGTCAAGGGTTCAACGCATTGTAACGTAGAGAACACACCTCGTACGCTAGGAGGACTTCATTGTTCTGATCAAGGGCGTGTTCGAGTGATATTGATGCACCATAATAGTCATCATCTTGACAAAGGGTTGCGTATGAAGCAAAGCAGACGTGGCGATGTCCTGCCGTGGTATCAACGCCCGCACGATGCAACACATCGCGAAGACGAACACCGCTCCAGGTGCAATTTGCGATGACACCGTCGGCCCAGGCAACCCCATGCACAGGCTTTATCGCACCCATTTCCTTTCGACGGTTTCCAGCACACTACCCAAACTTGCATATCAGACTTAGCCATGGTCGGAGGCTGATTAGGATACGCACCTGCAATGCCGCTACGACTCGCACTTTGGGATAATTATTCCGCAATTCCTGCATACTTAGTTGAATATCCTCTTCACCTACTCCCTTCAGAGCTACACAGTACGTGTCGTCGTCGAACGCACGAACCGGACCATGGTTTCGACAGTAAACGAGGTCCTCGGGTGTGTGGGCAAATTCGACCAGGGCGGAAGCTCGTGGTTCTGCATTGAATGGTTCTGCAGCCTGGACGACGAGAAGCTCAGAATGGGGAGGTTCTAATCCATATTCCATTGGCATAGTGTACGTCGAGGTCGTGGTCGCAGACATTGTTGTGGTTCGTGCTGACCGGACCTCAGCCGAGGCCTTCAGCATATTAGCGTCATGGGGTTCAGGGTATCCGCATTTGCAGCATGGGCAACACCTGGCCACTCAACCACGCTCGATGCTTGCCTTTGCAGAGGAGGAGAATGCCAGAGTCATCGTAAAAGATACAAAACATATAATTCAACAAAAGTGATTGAAGATTGGTGCCGATGGCGCAATTGGTTACCACGCGTCCGCGGTGGTCACCGACAAAGGTTGTAGTCCTCCAGACCAGCATCGGAAGCGCGAGTATCTGGAAGGCACAACGCAATGCTTTCTCCAGAGAGGCTACCAAATACCCGGGAATATTCCCTTTGCGTAATGGATACAAATTCGTTGTAGATTCCCTCTCGCTTCATTTTGCGTCCGACTAACGATTGCACACCTCCTAGCAGAGCGTTGACAGTGGTGACTTTCGAGTCCCAGCTAACGAACGATGATACAGCAGTGCCGTCGATTCGGGTTGATTCTGTGCTGCCGTACGGGTCTGATTGGAGTATAAGCAAGTTAGTCAAGGATACAGCATGGGATATGCTCACTCTGCATTTTCTTGCCACCTACCATGTTCTTCCACCAGGCAAGGCCCACTGCAGGATCAACTAGCATTACCGGGAACACTGAATACGGTGTGATGACATCTAGCTCTTGATCAGAGAGCCGAGATATGGAGGGGATGCCTGCGTTGGATATATATCCTATGATCTCTCCAGAAGAGTCCGTCGAATCTGGAGTGGTAAATTAGGTACGATGAGGATTGTGCGGACAGGATGGCTCACTATTTACGCTGGCGAACATACCAGGGATGTGCTTTACATTGGAGTTGCACGTCCTTGCCCGCTCATTGTTCACGAAGACGCGCCTTCAGCACGTTTGTTAACAAGGGAAGGGCATTGTGTAAATATACACTAACTTGACAAGAGGGATGTCAAGATATGGCATCTCCATAAACTTCCAGTTTTCGTGGCTAGAAAACCAGAAGCCTGAAATAATCAACTCCAGTGCTGAAGGGTGTAAGGGTGGTGCGAACCTTTTTGAACAGTTATGTTCGGGAACTGTGCAGACTGATAATCCACAGCAAGGAGTTGCGGCCGCTTCACTTGCCACAGCAGCTCCTTGTCGTGAGCAGACAGACCGCCATAGAAATATAAGAACCAAGTGAATAACTCCCCCTCATAAGGGTCATCGAGAGAGCCATCGCCTTCACAGTGGTAATTCTGCGAGGGATCACTTATAGGTAGTGATTGATTAGCAATCCTAGATACAGCGCAGACCCTGCCATCGCCAGCGTAAAAGATCTAATCGTGAACAAAGGCCATCTAGTGAGAGGCGAATACACAGCACCGCCGATGGGACTCGCCTTGCTAGCCGTGGTTTTGATGTAATCGAGATAACTCTGCCATCCGGAAGCAAGAGCACGCGATTGTCGGTCGCCACGAGCGTGGAGCGCTTCAATAACGCCGTAGATAGCCCATATAAATTCTCTGACACAAACGACGGAAGGTAAGTAATAGTGAAGTCATAATTTAGATACTACATCAAGGGATTAGACCATTCTTACCCATTGTCAAGGGCAGGAACGCGATTTACCCAATCCCATGTCGGCTGCAGCGGCACGTCCCCATGTGAGAACCATGGAAGGAAACCACCAAAGCCAGGATATGTTTGATTGAAGTGCCGGTACGAGTCCAGCTTCTTGGAGAGTATGTCCATAGCAAGCTTCGGAGCTAAAGATAGCGCTGATGGTGAAAGAAATCGGGCTGCGCGCAAGTCACCGGCGATGGCATGGGCGTAAACCATGACTTGTAAGGCCTAAGTCGTGAGGGAGTGAATGACTATATGTAGAGGTTGGGCGTCCGTGATATGCACCTCCTTGCTGGCAGCGCTGAACGGGTGCTTTGAAGTCGCTGCGCCACTTGCTGGATCCAACAGAGTCCCGTCATATGTCATACCGTTGAAGGTGTTGTAGGAGACGTTGTTTTGGTGGAAGCGACCTTCCCAATAGAGAAGATCCCAGGCGAAGCGATCAGGTTGATTGAGGACGGAAGCCAGAGTATAGCTGGGGGCAAACCGACAAGCAGGCGGATCGGTCGAGGCTCCGACACCGAAGCCAAGGGCAAGCACAAGAGTTAGCAGTATGAACATGAGGAGATTACAGGAGCAACGCTAAAAGGCGGCTTTATATCGTGAACAGTCAAAACTGAGCAGCTGATCGTACTCTGCATGTGATGAGGCTTGCCGACGTCTTAGGACGTTTCCACACTACCTCCATGACAGGCGTGGAAGCGAAGAGGGGGCATCGCATGCAGACATGGGAAGTCGCAGACGTCGGATGGCTACGGCTTAGATATGGCGGACGAAGCCGAACGACACACTGTTAAGATGTCACGATATTGCAACGTGAGTGAACGCGTCTATTGCAGGCCAATTGTTTGTGTTGGACAATCTACGGATAGGGAAGACGCCAGACTTTGGTACAGTTGCAAGAAACCAACTTCATGGCTCCAAGGAAGCGGGGAAAGTACCGTTCTCGCGCTGTTCATCCCACTTATTGATCTAAATGACCTGTCAGTATGAATATCTGGTGCGGTACAGTAATCAAGCCTACCCATTCGTCTGAAGGCAGCGGAATCGCGAAGGTAATGAGCAGAATGTTCCGTCCTCAAGAAGTGGGGTGCACATACTCGGGCAAAGGGAGTTGTAAGCCTTCTTGAACTGCTTGCAAGGGGCAAAGTCTTCGCCCTTGGCGGTTATACACTTGAAGTAATCGGTGTAATTCTGGAAGCTAAACGACCGCGTCAGAACTTGGAAAGAAAAATTAGAGAGCAAAGTTCGCACCAGTTGCGGGTCTGGTTAGTGTTAGGGAATCGAGCTAGAGTGAGGTGAGCATCGGTACAGCCGAGTGGTCGAGGGACCAACCGTCGAAGCCGACAGTTTGGAGGACGTATTTGCTATGCAAATTTGCGGTGAGGATGGGATGCAAGGAGCGACGGGAGACGTACCTCGCAGCAGCATCAGAGTCGGACATGGTGGTGAATGGTCAAGTCAATGTCGGGCCAAGGCGGACAAAACAGTTCAAATCGGCTTAGGTAAGCAGAGTGCTAGATCGACCTCGACTTGCACCATCCATGGACGCTCTCAAAGCTGAAATCGCCTCCAAGCGCAAAGCTTTGGCGGACGACCCAGTGGTCTCGGCTAGGCCAAACAAGTATCTGCGCAGAGGGGATATCGACAAGTTGAGGGAGGAACAAGAGGCTAAAGCTCGCGAGGAGAAGGACGCAGCTGCACGGACGGCGCGCGAGGCAGCAGAGGCAAGAGAATTGGACACCATTTCAAAGTCTCAAGTACGCTGATCAGTTTCACCGTTGCCAACCCTCTTAGCTGATCCCTCCATGGAGGACAGACCCCTGCTTCTCGGTCTGTGTCTCCGCATAGAGCATCGGTAACACGCGACGACGAGCCACAGAAACCGGAATCGTCGTTTAGCATCTCAAATGAAGAAACTATACGTCGCCTTCGCGCTAAGGGTCAGCCCATACGACTGTTCGGGGAGTCAGACAAGGACCGAAGGTTGCGCCTGAGAGCTCTGGAGCTCATCGAGGAGAAGGGTCACGACCGGCAAGGGGGTCAAAATGATTTTAAAAAGGCCTTGGAAGACGTTGAGAATGTGGAAAAGGAACTGAGGAGCAAGACCAAGGGAAAGAGGAGGGAAGATAATGATTCTCAGTCTTCTGGTGTCATCGACTTGGAGATGCTCAAGACAGATCCCGACAAGCTCTATCCATTGATATATTACGCCTTGAAGCACAAGCTCAAGGAATGGGAGGAAGCCATGGATGAGCGGCCTGGTGCGTTTTGCTCTTGCCACCTTCGCATCACAAATAAACCTCCCATGCGCAGAACATGTTAAACGTACAACCCAGGGCAAGCTTGCGGCTGCTACCCAGGTGCAATCTGCTTTATACCTTAAGCCACTATTCAAGGCACTGCGATCAAGAGTACGTTTCCTTACCACCCTATCCCACACCTTACTTAGTGACCTAGGCCCTTGCTTCCGATGTTCTTGGTCGTATGGCTGAAATCGTGCACTATATGCAAAAGCGCCAATATCAGAAAGCCAACGACGCTTACCTGCGCTTGTCGATCGGTAATGCTCCTTGGCCTATCGGTGTAACCATGGTTGGGTGCGTGCATCTCGTCTTCCCATCAATTCTTCGTTGACTTGCCCATCAGTATCCATGAACGCTCTGCACGAGAAAAGATCTCCTCCGATCAGGTCGCTCATGTGCTTAACGACGAAGTCAGTCGGAAATATATCCAGAGTTTGAAGAGGTGGCGTTTACACATGCCTTCTTCGCCGTTGGCTCCTACTCACTATCTTCCATAGGCTGCTCACGTTTTCCCAAACGAAATATCCCCCAGAAGATGTTTCTCAGTTAATGGGTTAATTAATTTGTATTATACAGCCCCCCCAGTCTACGCACATATTTGATAACTCTTGCTTCTATTGGCATATCACGCTCAACGCTTCCCCTTTTTTGCCTTTTTCGTTCGAGCCGTTGGAGGAAGATCGTCCTGGACTGGCGCCGCTGAGGCATGGCCAGTGACTTTAATATGTGCGAATAGTTTAGTTTTACTTGGGAATGATTCGTTGCAGACGTTGCAATGAAGCTAGCACCAACACCGTTACATGACACTCCTTCAAATATCAAGGACGCCCACTTACGTGGAGCTCCTGAGGGCTTTGGGCCGCTGCCTTCTTCACCGCCTCCTTTGCCCTGCGCTTTTCGCGTTTGGTTAGTTGAGGTATTGAGGCGTCCTCATCTCCGACGGCGGTTTCCTCCTGGTCCCCAGTCTTCCCTGTGCCATCGGTATCTTCAGACTGTTCTTTGTGACTCTCAGCAGGTTCACCAGTAACACTACCCTCCTTGGTGGATTCATTATCTTCTGGAGGTGTTGGTGAATGAGGCGGAGGTGTATCCAGCTCATCAACTGACTGCCCACGGTCTAGGCCAAATTCTTCATCCTGCATCATCATCTGCCGCTTCAATTGCTGGACTTCTTTCATATGCTTTTTGCTTCGTTCGTGACTGGTCCAAGCCGCCTCGCTCCTAAATGATTTGCCGCAGGCGACACATTCCCACTCTTCAGGATCCTCCGTCTCTGCAGCAGCCCAGTCGAGATCAGCATCAAGACCTCGACGATCAACTCGTTGCCAGTCTTGCTCTACATAATCCTGCCCAACTGCGGTCCTTCGCGGAGTGGCAGTGCCGGAGCTGGTGGTTTGCGCGGCGGCTTGTGCTTTCGATGCAAGAAATGTTTTGTGTCGGGGATCGCGCTTCCGTAAGAACTTGGCTAAGGACTAAGGGTGTTGTGAAGAGTGCGTTTCAGACTCGGCGCATGTGGGCGGTGTGCGAAAAAGTAACATACTCGGATTGTATCATTGTACTCCCTGCGTGCATCATCGCGGGCCTTCTTATTATCCTTTTCCATCGCCCTAATCACAGAGGCCAATTTGTCGTTTTAGCTTGGCCATGGAGAAAAAGTGGGAGTGGGGAATGTACGGCCAGCGCACAAAGGACAAATAGCGTACCTTCTGTACCGTCGATCTGGCGCCTCGGAAAGGTTCCACTGATCTTTCCAGGCAAAATCCTTTGCTGTCGCGAAGTTTATCCATACGTTGTAGAAATTCCTTGCGACATCGGCCGAGTCACTATTATCTCCGGCCCATAACCATGTCGAGTACCCAAAGGATGGATATTCGACGTCAGTTGAGAACAAGGCTTCTTCACTGCCTAGCCGGCCGAAAAGATTGCGATAGATTGTGAAGAAACCCTGTGCGAGGGTAAGGGTACTGACAAGCTCAAAAGGTGCTGAAGGGCCTACGTTGTCGCCATCGTCTAAACCGGACCAAACGGTGGGATTGAAAAATTGTTCAAGATGGCGAACGGTGAGTCCCCTGTCTCGTGCTCGAGGAGGCGGGGCACCCTTGCGGATGTCCTCGAAGACGGCTTCTGCATCTGGTTCTGGCGCTAAGGACGCTTTGTGGGAGTCATACCAGGCACGTTCCTACTTGAAGTTTAGTAAGCCACGAGGATCTTACACTTCAAGTGATGGCAAAGATACTTGTTCATCACTCAACACCTAATCAGTGGGCGTCGTGTAAATATTCCTGGCCTATTCAAGATCACGCTGCACTCGCCTCATAAGCTTGCTGGATGGCCGCGAAACGTTGAGTAGCCCCTTCGACATCATCCTTATTTTTATCCGGATGGTGAATTAAAGCTAGACGACGGAAAGAACGCTACAAAACAAACGACCATTGAGTACGACAATGATCTAACTTCCTGGATAAGATAATGCTTGCTTTGATCTCGTCGGCACTTGCAGATTCTTCGACCTCTAGAAGCTGGTAGTAATCGACTGCATCCGAGGATTGTGGTGCCTCGTCGTTATGGCGTCCGGTGGACTCGCGAGCCCCCATGGATTGTCCTGTGTGATCACTGTTCGGTTGCGGACTCGGAAGTAAATAAGATCATGTGGCGTGGCTGAGCATGAGACAGAAGCCTTCGCGTTGTCATCGAAATAGGAACAAACACCGGGTCCCTGATGCAAATGTCTCCGTGAAGCACAACTCACATTCCTCCATTTTTTTCCGTTTGACACTATGGCTGACCTTTTCAAGTCGGTAGGCTCGACGTCTACTCCTACGGGTTCGTAACGTGTTTCATATATTCTGGGCGTTTCTAATCGTAATTTGTTTAGATATGACCGCCCGCAAGGAGGCCGTCATGCAGTCTGTTCGGAATGAAATTGCTCTTGCCAATGCACAGGAGCTGATTAACGTGTGTCAGCCCTCGAAAATTTTAGGTCTTTTTGGCCTCACAGCCCGTGTAGAAAACCAATGAGAAGTGCTACTTCAAGTGTGTACCCAAGCCAGGTACCTCTTTGTCAAGTTCAGAACAGGTGAGCAGGGAACCCGTGTCACCGGAATTGTCAACCGACAGTGGATGCGTCTAGACGTGCCTATCGAGATGTTTGGATAGATACATGGAGGCTTGTAAGTTTGCACCCTCGGCTTTGCGTTTGCTTCAGTTCGCCGACCCGCGAAAGTCAATATATGCAGCCGGACATACATTGCACGCATCAGCAAGGAACGCACCGAGTCATCATAGTGCACACATTGCTTTGCTAATATAGATCCCTCATATGTAATCTGGCTAACCGGAGCCCAAAAGTACTACTTATTCTCTAGTCGTACACCGTACGCTGGAAGAGAGCGATATGAGATGGAGAGGGAGGAAGAAATCCTACATATACGACGATGATGACTACAACTAAAAGAACATCTTTTTGGCACACAAAGCATCTAGCGGAGCGCAGATAAATACCGAAATCAAGGATAGGATAATCAATAAAAATAAAGAGGGGGAGCCATTAAACGGTCATGCCGGGCAGGAACGGATCGAATCGTGGATTATAATGGGGCAATGGGAAGGGCGAGAGACTTGTTGGAGACACGATGATTACCCTGAGGATTAGAGATTACTTTGGCAAAGAGTTTCGATTATGTCTGGCCAGCCAAATGATGGACGATATTTCATAGTGGATCATGCTGAAACCTGAGGCACTTAGCGCATGTTGCCTTCAGGTTCGTACACGGCGGGAAGACCAGAGGACACAGTCGCTCCAGACGACTGCCCCATGGCTTCGCTGCCATAATTAGAGGGCGGAGGATGATAAGGTGTAGTAAGAACAGAGGAAGGGAGATAGTAGTGGTGAAGGATACTAGCGGTTGAGTGGCGACGCAACCCGGATAACGAGCCGGATTCGTTGTAAACTTGAGGAATGTTGTGGCCCGAGTAGTGTCGGCCAATCGAATTGCCAAAACTACCACCTTGAGTGGCACCAGCTGATTTAGGGTACTCGCGATACATGGGAGAGGCATCATATACTGAAGCCGTCTGACCTTGACTTGTGAACTCGGGGGACGCGTCTTCGAGTTGATGGGGGTCGGGATACGACGTCATGGGGTGTGGGTAGGAGAGCGTGACTGGACCCGAGTAAGACATGCGACGACGGCGCTCCTGCTCTTCGAGCGAGGCGGTAATGGGATCGTCAGCGTAGGGGTGCGCCGAAGAGTTAAGGGCAGCCATAGGAGGCTGAGGAATCTCCACAGCAGGAGATGAAGGGTCTGGACCATAGGCTGGCGAATGCAGCATAACATCAGACCCGGTGGTGAAGCTCTTGAGGTTCCGTAAGAGGTGTGTAAGTTGAACTGCGGAACCGATCAAGTCGTGACGGAGGACGGTGGACGCTTGACGCCCTTCTGTCCAATCGACACATCTTTTCCAGAAATGCCGAACGGAACCATCAAGAAGTGGTGAGGACGTATCTTCCATGTAGAAATTGGGAGGCCTGGACAGGATGAAGGTTGCGAGGCCGGAGCCAGGTGCGGCGTTCGTAAACTGAGTCTCTAAAATAGACTCGAATGGTATCTCCATCTTGAAGCCATATCCACCAGAATGAATGAACCACGTCAGGCAGCGCTTAGCCTCGCACATGTAGGCAAGTAGATCATTTCCACCTCTGGGAGTTGCAATGCGCCGCCATGTGCCAATGGACAGATCGGTGCATATAATTCTTGTAACAGCTGGAGACGTGTTGAAAACTTTCGTTCCGGGGAGGATGGCCATCAGAAACATACCTTCGTCTTCGTGGATAAGATTATGGAGGTCAACTTCGTAACCAGCTGAGAGCTCGGGAGGGGTGCTAGGTGGAGCCTCGGTGCTGCTGCCGCGACCCTTCTGCCTCCCATCAAGGAGTTTGGCTTTCGCTCGTCTAGACCATCGGATGAATGGTTCGGCTCAACACATGTGGAGATAGCATTACGCACCGATTCTGGAACCAGATCTGCGTCTGACGCTCCTGCATCCCAAGAAGCTCACTAATTTCGCGCCGACGAGCAGCAGTAGGACTTCGGTCATGGGCGAAGAATCTCTCTAGATGAACTAGCTGCTCTGGGGTGACGCGAGAACGCTTCTTCTTCTCCCTATCCTTACCGAAGCTAGCAGATGTTGATCGGGAGCGTAACCCCGGACCAGCGTCCTTCTCGTCGTTGGTGTCACTTGGCTCCGAAGAGCAGGAACCTCTGCGCGCGGCCACGGGAGTGATGGGCGAGATGGTTGAGACGGTGCTCGGAGTGGATAGAGCGGAATCGGGACGGTCTTCTTCTTTAATGTTGAAAATCGATGCATCCAGCTGCAAAGGGGGGCATCGTGCTCGAGGTTCTAGATATGCATACACGCTGTGCTGTGCCAGATGCTTGGCTGCATACGATTAAGTCGAGACAGCGGGATAATGAACGGAACAACGACTTACATTCCATATGGAAATCCCAGCCAGCCGGGGGGCTTGGAAGTAAAGCTGCGGCCAGATTGAATAAGTGGCGGCGGTATGAGCTCTGCGAGGCTTATTATTGACTCAGAGGACAGAGTGGCGGCACAGCCGGAGATCGAAGAAAGATGAAAAAGACTAGGAGCAGATTTTTTCGATCTGCCAAGGTTGGAAAGGCAGATGGAGGAAAAAGAATGGATTGTGGCGATCTGGCCAGAGAAATTGGAGCTGGACCGAAGGAGTGTGGATGTAAAGGAGTGACAAGGGTAGGGGATGCTAGGATATCTCCAGCGTGGGTTGAGGACGAGAAAGGAACGCGTATGGCGGGCGAGCGAGGGGTGTTTTTCCGTCATCCCGAAGGGGAGGTTGCTCGTTAAGTTTATGGATCGGGATCTAGGAACGATGGGTTCGGCAGTTGATGGCAAGGTAACGGCGCTGCTTTGGGAGCATCAAACAGCCGATCTCAGATGTTTGGCTTGCTCGCCGTGAAAACATACAAAAAGTGAAAAGATGATCATTGCGTGCGCGAACATGCAGAATCAACTTGAACTGAACTATTTCATACGCCATCATCAGTGCAGTGCTTGTTAGCGGAGGATGAGGATGCACTAACCTGGGTTAGTCAGTTTGCTAAGCTGACATCAGATGCTCGTTGACCCTGGCGACACAACATCCGTGCAGCTTCCATAACCGGCTATGTTGGTTGCTTTGCTCGTCCACTATCTATAGAAAGAATTCAGTCGACCTTGTGTTCATAATGTAACCATCTGGAAGAAAACGAAATCCAGAATTCGTTCGTCTTGTCTGCCAACTCCATCGACTGATGAGACGGCCGTTGCTACGGTAAAGGGAAACAAACAAACACTCTTCCACGCGAGCCCAGAGCCAACAAGCTCGCTGCAAAAGCCCACGTCCCTGAAAGCCTGACATGGACATCCAGCGTCTGCGGGGAATATCCTCAAAATCACATTGCGCCAACCAGGCACCTCAATTATGAGTCGCTCCATTGGGCATCAACGAACTGGCATCATGATTATAGCACTTGTTTTCTTGACATACACAGAATGAATACGGCCGAAAGGGGAAACGCGGATGCAGGGGAGAAAGAACCTTACCGCCTGAAGGAAGCAAACAGGCCCATAACGATGAATAAAACCCACAATAGGTACTTGCATTCGCTGGCGCGACCAGGCGCACACGATAGAACGGCGTCAGTGCTGATAGATCAAGCCATACGACCAGGGCACCGTATGTGAGAAAACGTCAACGTGTGAGGGATCACCTGGATCACTCGCAGGGCGACAACGAGCGGGATTTAACACTACCTGAATGGGCCACCGCTGCGGTCAAATACATCCCGGTTTGGGAATCGCTGAAGAAGTGCAGTGAGAGAAAGGAAACCAGCCGTTGCCAGCAGTATGTTCACACCGCCTCCGTAACATTCGGAACACCGCCCAAGGTGAGAGTGATTGATGCTCCTCATGAGAAGAGAGGAAGCGAGAGGCAGGCCGAGCCAACATAAGTTCGAAGGAGGTGTTGTGGACCATAGATACCGCGTGGCAAGTAGCTACAAGGAGGCTCATCAGTGATGATGAATGATGATAGGATGGAGGTACGCAGTCAATAGGAGGAAGCTACTGCGGGTCGAGAGTCCGTCTACAAAGACTGGCGCAATAATCATCGTCTCCTTCTGGATTTCAAAACACCGACGTCGGTTACAGTTCGGGAGATACGGGAGCCCACACGACTCCCATTTGTTGGCATCTAACCACCATGGGCGCTCCTTGAGCTTTGAGCTTGAGGCCGGGGCTGAAAATCTACCAATACAGTGAGTGAGCGATGCTCGACTTGCATACCATATCCCCGCAGTCTCTGAACTGTCCCGCCGCCGCCGCGGCAATGGGTAAAATTAGTCGGTTGGATCCCGCCATAAGATACTGCCACTTCGAGCTGGAAAGGTGAAAACCCTTGATTGTATTATACTTGCCTTTCACCACAGTCCTCTGAGAAAGGGCAGAGTGGTATACTTACGCAAGAGGAAACGATACGGAAAGGAGAAAAGTACGACAAAAACAGATCTTACACTCCCGTCGGCAACAAGAAATGGCTAACCCACGATAGCCGGCTGGGTATGGGTCTCGTGGGGGCCATAGACCCGAAAACAAGCTAATACCTTGGGCGTTTAGCATCCCTCTCGTCAAATCCACCGCCAGGTCCATCACGTTTGAGATCGCCGCGGTATCCGCCACCACCAAAGCCTCCTCCCGGTGGTCCGTAGCCTCCACCACCTCCAGGAGGCCCTGGTGGTCCGCCATACCCACCTGGCCCATTGGGAGGGGGTCCGTGGCCGTACCCATTGGATTGGTGGTCAAATCCGCCACCAGAATACCCGATACCTCCACCGCGGCCACCTCTGTAAAATCTCATCAGTTGAGCGAATTGGTCCCGGGTCGTCTGTTCTTACCTGAAACCTCCCCTGAAGCCGCCCCCCCTGAAGCCGCCATCATCACCACCGCCATAACCACCCCGGAAACCACCTCCACCCCTGTCATGGAATCCTCGGTCTCCGCCGTAACCACCTCGGAAGCCTCCACCACGGCCGCCCCGAAAGCCGCCCCTGTCACTGAAACCTCTACCGCCGCCGCCGCCAAATCCTCCACGAAAACCACCACCTCCACGAGGTGGAATCACTGGGGCAGGTTCGACACGCTTTGGCCTCCCACCCAAACCTCCACCAAGTCTGCGCGGCTTCCAGCCACGAACAGTGCGCCCTCGTTCAACATCAACGAGTATCCGCTTGCCCATAATATGGAGCCCGTCGGATTCCTTGTATGCCGCTTAAAAAAAGGTGAGAGCGGTCAAGGGTCGTTAGAAAAGAAATCAGTACCTTTCATGTCGCGCTCGCGCTCGTAAACGATGAAAGCGTAGCCTCGACTACGGCCTTTCTTGTCACGCACAACTCTGACTCGTTCGATGGTACCGTATGTTTCAAATTCGCGACGAAGATCATTCTCCGTAGCGGTTTTATGCTAGAGAGGAACTTGGTCAGTGTCAAGGCGATTGACGTTGAGAAACGAGCTGACTAAACGAGATATGAAGAGGGTCTTGTATGGGTCTCCAATAGCTTCAGCATCATCAGCGGGCTTGTCTGGCGTCGAGGTCAGTATTAGGGTCAGAGGATAGAGGAGAAAACTTGCATGATTCCTTTGCTACTTTGAACTCGTCTGTTTTTCGCTTTTTTCGATCCTCGCGCCGTAGTTGTCGTTTGTATTCTTCGGCCAGGGTGTACGTAGGTTCTTCGCCATCCTCCATTCCATCACGCTCCCCATTGGAAGCAATGAGAATATCAGTTGTCGCTTCTTTGAGCCCGGCCAGTATTTCGCCTACACCGCTGACATCCTTGTTTCTGACTCGGTCAATGTCCTTGTCGACGGGGCGCTTGTATGGAAGCGGTGGTCGTGGAGCGAAGAGTTTCAGAAGATTGGGGGGCAGAAGATGAGTCCCAGGCATCGGAAATGGAATAAATTATAGCAGATGTGTACAGTTTTGTGGGATGAGAGGCGGGATTAGGCGAGCTGCGGCGTCGTCGACATCCACAACGACGTCAAGAGGTTGGGAAAGTTTTGGAACTCCGCGCGTGTGGGAGTCGCCCTATTGGTCTGTGCGCCGCACACTGCAGAACTCCCAATGCTATGGCAGGTCAGTATCGTTCTCGAGCCCGTCGTCGCCATCGCTGACAACTATCTTGAAGCGCGGACCTACGTTACTGACTAGATGCTACTCGACGAGACGACTCTTGTCGTCTTCCGCAAGCTCGTCTTTCACTTCCTATTTCTTCCATAACGCCCAATGGTCCAGCTCGCCGAAAATCGGTGCCCTCTCCTCGCGTCCACCACCCCCAGACGCGCCCACCATCGCCTCTGCTTTCAAGCCAGCAGATGCACTCACACCCCGAAGTCTCCTCAAAATTTACAGTCAACTCTCTAAGGAAAGACTGACCATCTTGAATGTACTGACCGCAATGTCTGGCGTTGCCCTGTCGCCGTTTCCAACGACTGTCCCCGTGTTGTTGTCGACGGCTGTCGGAACTGCCTTCTGCGCGGCGTCAGCAAACACCCTCAATCAACTACAAGAAATTCCGTTTGATGCTCAGATGGCGCGGACGCGCACACGGCCTTTGGTCAGACGCGCGATATCTCCAGAGCATGCCGCAGGATTTGCCCTTGTGACCGGCATCGCCGGGCCAGCCATCCTGTGGACGATGGTCAATCCCACCACCGCCATTTTAGGTGCTGCAAACGTCGCCCTGTACGCTGGTCTATATACATGGTTAAAGCGCAAATCCGTCTTCAATACTTGGGTGGGTGCTGTGGTTGGCGCAGTACCACCTCTCATGGGTTGGACTGCATGTGGTGGACGATTAATTCCCACCGATGTATCCCAGATCCAATTCTATCTTCCTTCCTTCATGTCCTCCGAATCTCTCCTCCCCGTGGATTCGTCCATGCTCGACAATCCCCTGGCACCCTTCTCGCTCTTCCTTTTGCTGTTTTACTGGCAGTTTCCCCATTTCAACTCTATCTCCCACCTTGTCAGGGGATCGTATGCCCAAGCCGGGTATCGGATGCTCTCCGTCGTGTCGCCGTCGAAAAACACGCTGGTCGCTCTTCGCCATTCATTGCTCCTCACTCCCACCTGCTCTATCTTAATCCCCCTAGCAGGCCTCACTACGTGGCACTTTGCTCTGACCAGCTTGATTCCCAACCTGATTTGTGTTAGATCTGCTTGGCAATTTTGGCGAACGGGAGGCGAGAAAGAGGCGAGGAAAGTCTGGCACCATTACTTACTGTATCTCCCCGCCATATTGGGGTTAATGATGGTGCACAAGCGAGGGATAGATTGGCTAGAATACGTAGGATTAAAGACTAGAAAGCAGACGGCAGAGCAAGCGGAGTCCTTGTAATGACATATCCCTATGTTTTAATTTTCCGCAGCTCGCGCCTCTTTTTCAGCGCATCCAGCCTGTTTTTCATCTGAACCACCTTCATGTCGGCTTCCTCTTGCGCTCGCTCTTCCTCTAGCAACCGATCCATTATCAACTCTTTCTCTTCTTGTTCCTTCCGGCGCCTCAGCTCGGCTTCGTCGACAACCTCCGTGGTAGTGTCTCCCACTCGCGACGGTTTGGCGATGTCCGTTGGTATTCCCTGAGTCGTATCGACCATCACAGCTTCGACGGCAACCGTCGCTTGCTCGTAGACCTCGTGCTTGTCAGTTTCTTCTGCAGGTCTGTTGACCACCTCTCGCTGGAACCGTTCCCACTCGTCGTCGAGGGCTGTGGTTGGTTCATTCGCAGGTTTGGCAAGGAGTTCTGAGCGCATGGGCTCGTCCTCATCTTCAGAATCAGACTGTGAGATAGCGGGGGCTTTAGATGGGTCGGAGAAGAAGTCTTCTGGAAATCCTTTAGATATGCTCTCGACTCGAGGTTTCTTGATAACATTCCCTTCAGAAGGATCAACCAGCTTTCTCTTGTCCCTGACTGTCTCTGTGCGCTCCTCTTGTTTCGCTTCCATCTGTACCTGCTTCCGCTGCTGCTCTTCTCTAAGCCTTTCCTCCTCCTTCAGACGCGCGACATTGGTTCGGTGAGCTTTACTGCCGAGATGGCCCTCCCATGCCGAAGCATGCTTTACGACGGTCCCACAAGCAACACATCTCAGCTGGCTTGACTGGGAATACGAAGCCAATGGGTGCACTATCCGGGCTTCTTGTCGTTTCGCCTTGAGGAGTGCACGAACATCTGCCATGGCTGCACAAACAACCCCCGTGTTGCCTACATTGGCTCATGCGACACGTGACTGGTCGAGCCCCTACTACCCCTGAATTCCAGGACCTGGCCTATACGTTTTGCATGGCTAGTCGTTGTTTTTTTCGGGGAATCAAGTCACTACCTGAATCTGCCATCGCAGGCTACCACGGAGCTCAGCAATCCCCCCCGACCGAATTTCATTATGACCCTCCCCTAGCTCATGCATTATACCCGTCTTTGGAAGGCGATTGGAGAGGAGTGAATGAAAGGGGTACCGCCCTTATAAACAGGTATCCGTTCCATCTCTACCCCCAAGTCCCAAGATGTTTCGTCTTCTGGTTCTAGTCCATTTTGCCTGCGCAGTATTGGCTCTTGACGTAGCGATCCCCATCGCTCCTCCATCTGGTGCACCATCTCTCAGTTCATCCCTCGTCTCCTTGTCATTGGAACAAGATTTATGGACTGACTGGTCTGGTACTACGTCGCGCAACCAGTTCTTCTTCAACACTCTCGACAATCTTGGGCGAATTACCGGTGTACCCCCTCAGATACGAATCGGCGCCAATAGTGAAGACCGTACTGACTTCAACGCGGCTATACCGGTTAGCCGTTCCTTCATATTCTGTTATATTTAATCTAGAATTTGTCTGGCATGCACAGTTTTCTCAAGCTACCTTTCCTGCACCGACGCCTGATGTGCCGTTCCCTGAGGCTTCCCACATTACGGTCGGGAATGGCTTTTACCTGACGGCCAAGTTTCTCCCTTCTGGTAGGCAATATGCCCTCCGTGTCCTTTCAGCCCTCAAACTAAAAATACTCCCCTCATCTTCAGGCACTCACGTCATCTGGGGTGTGAATCTGGGTAGCAATAACCTCGCTACAGCCTTTCTTCAGGCTAGATCCATCGCGGAGGCTTTCAATTCGAATGCAGTGAAAGGCGCAGGAGTCGTACTAGATTTTATTGAAATTGGAAATCAGGCCGACCTCTATAGGAATAACGGTCTCAGAAGCACATCCTACAGTTCCCAGCAGTATACGCACGAGTAAGGATTTTGTACGGGTCGTGTCCCCGCCTAGTTCACCGTTGAATGTTTGTGTTCTCAGATGGATTCATTTTGGAACCAATATTTCTGCGACGGTTGGCATCTCGTCATCTTCTCACACCAAATACTTTGGCCCTTCGTTCGCTGGGTCATCGCACTCGACAACCGGCTTTTCTCCACAAGCCGTTTTCAATGAAGGGATTTTGGCCTCTGCACCTGGACGGTTTTTGACAACGTAAGCGTTCTATGGGAATCTACGAGTTTGGCGCTGATTGTCCTACTGCAGAATATCTCAACACCACTACAGCGCTAACATTTGCGTCGGAAACAATGCATTACTCCAGCAGTTGATGTCAAAGTCGTCGATTCGTGGCAATCTTGTGGTATTCATCCCAGATGTCCAGGCTTCACGACAGCGGGGGTTGGATTACGTCTTGGGCGAGACGAACAGTTTTGCATGCCACGTGACTTCTTCCACTTGATCTCGTTGAGACACTTGTATTGATTTGTATGACTTTGTAGGGAGCTGCTGGCGTGAGCAATACCGCCGGCGCGGCTTTATGGGCATTGGACTACGCTCTCTTCGCATCGCAGGTTGGCGTAAGCCGTCTCTTCTTCCACAACGGAATCGGGTCCAAGTATAACTTGGTTCGTGAGCTCACTGTCCGCGATGCCGACTCTATTTATAATTGCGAGTACATTTTTGTTAGATCCAGCCTGTGACCCTCACTCGGTCCATTCTCGATGGATCGCCTCTGTCGTCACCTCTACCCCCGCACATTCAGCCTCAGTACTATTCCGCTATTGTTGTGGCCGAGGCTATCGGCTCTGGTGGCTCTACTCGAGCTGTTGAAATTAATATCAACGATCCGACGATCGCAGGCTATGCGTTCTACGAGGGTGGCAAACTCGTACGAGCGGTATTCATCGATTCCAAGGCTTTCTTCAAGGGTAGTTCCACGCGAGGAAGCGTCCACCTTTCCTTCAACTTCTCAGGAGCAGGCTCGCACCCATCAAAGATTACCATCAAGCGGTTGACCATAGGGTGAGTGCCTACCTTCATACTCCATCTTGCTGACCTCGTTACTGCAGGCATGCGGATGATGTCTCTGGAGTGACATGGGGTGGTCAGACGTATGAGACCGCTGACGGCAGAGTTGCTGGGACCCTGAGAACCACGACGGCCCCAGTTGGGAACGGACTAGACATTCACGATACGGAAGCAGTATTGGTATCATTTTCTTGATCTTCACTCCCGGAATTGCGCTTTGGCCTACCTATTCCTGTCCTTACTCTCTATCAGAATCATTGGGACTTTCGTGTTACACGTATCCATGTCTTTTTGGGGGTCGCTTGTAATTTCAAAATCATCTTTGGTAGACGAGGCGAGAACCAGCGTGGGTTTCCCCTAGCCCCTTTGCGATTTGGAAGCAACGGACGTTATCATGATCTCTATTTGTAGAAGCTCAACCCACAAAGCACAAATCCGGCTGGATCCTGAATGAATACTGTTCGAAATTGTATTCCCCTCGCATGGTCGTACGCTTGGCAGTGGCCATGTCCCATCGAGAGCCCCTATTGGCCCGTCGTGACTCGTGACTCGTCACACTTGCCTGGTCGAATGTGCAGAGCGCGGGCACTGCGCGCAGCCGGTTATTTTAGCTGGCCAAAATGGCTATACTTCTACGTTCCGTTTTTTTGGGCAACTTTCAGGCGGCAGAAGATGTGTAATTCTCGCTAGTGCAAATTCTGATGAAATGTCTAGTTTCACTCACATTTCGATCACCCAAAATGGGGCAGATTCATTACAAACTATTCTCCCACGGTCAGTACAATATCTCCCACGGTCAGAAAGGACCCTGCATGGAAAATGATTCGAGAACGTTTCGTTTTGCGCTCATTTCCAGCACGATATATGTCTCATCCTTGAGGACGACAAAGCCGGTGCGCAAAACGTGACGTGGTAGGTTGAGAATTTTCACCACGATAAATATCCCGGTGCAGGCAGTGGGGTTGGTGCCAACAGCGCACTCACTATTATCTGATCGCGCTGGCCATCCTGATCTCTCTATGTCGATCCTCGATGCTTCAACTCCTCCCTTGACTCGAGACTTATGTTATCCGTTCTATGAATAACGGACGAACCTCTGTCGTCGACGTGGTGATCATCACTGGACCACGACGTTTTGAATAGCCATCATCTCTGGTTCTCACATACACCCACGATGACCACCTCGATGCTGCTTTTCCCACTGGACACATATAACGCTTGACCAAAGCGGACTCGCTGCATTCATTTCGCTGCTTCTTCAATGGCACTGTGGCGCGGTCCGAACAAACAACCCACGCAGGAGCTTCGAGATGTACTCTGCTTCCTGATGCATCGTGGCAGTGGCTGCATTTGTGCTGCTCTTTCTATGATGCGGCGAAGCATGGCTATAAGAGCGCATGCTATAAGAGCGGCGCATATCTCTGCGCATCTCTATTCCCCATAAATTCTACATGCGTCGCTATACTCGTCTTCTGGTTTTCTTACACTTCGCTTCCGTGGCTTGGGCTCTGAATGTAACCATCCCTATTGTTCCTTCATCTGGTGCACCGGTTATCAGTCCATCTCTCGTCTCCCTGTCATTGGAACAGGACAGATGGACTGACTGGTCTGGTTCTACCTCTCGTAACGACTTCTTCTTCAACACGCTCGACAATCTCAAGCGTATTACTGGTGAACCCCCTCAAATACGCATTGGTGCCAATAGTGAAGACCGTACCGACTTTAGAGCGGACGCCCAGGTTGGGCCTACTTTAGGTTGTGGCTCCATTTTTTCGTCTAATCTACCCCCGCTTGCCAAACCCAGTTTGCTCAAGCCATCTTTCCTGCACCGTCGTCTACTGTGCCGTATCCGGAAGCTTCCCACATTTTGGTAGGGAATTCGTACTATACAACGGCACGCTTTCTCCCGTCTGGTGGGTAATGTACTGTCGCCTCACATACCATCTTACCGCCAACTACCAATTCCCCACGCTAGGAACTCACGTCATATGGGGTGTCAATTTCGGACAGAACAACCTCACTGCAGCTTTTCTTGAGGCTAGATCCATAGCAGATGCTTTCAATTCGGATGCAATCAAAACCGCAGGAATCACACTGGACTTTGTCGAAATTGGCAATGAGCCCGACCTTTACAAAAATAATGGCTTAAGAAACAGCTCCTACTCGTCCACACAATATACGCAAGAGTAAGGATGTTACAAAACGCATCCATGCCTATCCCTGACTGTTGCGTTTAGATGGATTCATTTTGCGAACAATATTTCGACTGCGGCTGGAATCTCACCATCTTCACACACTAAATTCTTTGGACCTTCGTTTGCTGGGTCATCACACACGACAGGCACTAGCTTTTCCCCGCAGGCCATCTTCAAGGAAGGGATTTTGGACTCTGCGCCTGGAAAGCTATTGACAACGTAGGCTTTCTAGTTCTATTGGAATATCACGAATCTGGCGTTGATTGGGTGTCGTACCCCAGAATATCTCAACATCGTTATAGTGGCTCATTTTGCTCAGGAAGCGAAGGCTTACTTCAAGATCTCATGACTAAATCGAACGTCCGAGGCAATCTCACGCTTTTCGTCCCAGACATTCAAGCTACCCGACAGCGAGGCTTAGATTACGTGCTGGGCGAGACAAACAGCTATTCATGCCATGTAAACTTCTGTCTTTATCGATTTTACGATTCTTGCCATTTACGCGATGTATCGTAGGGAGCTCCTAGCGTCAGCAATTCCGCTGGCGCCGCTCTATGGACTTTGGACTATGTACTGTTCGCCCCTCAGATTGGGATAAGCCGCGTCTTCTTCCATGAGGGAATTGGATTCAAGTATAACCTAGTTCGTCCTTTGATTTCGCGTATGGCTTCAGAAGCGTATTGACGTAACTTGCATGCTTAGATCCAGCCTGTGACCCTCACTCGGTCAATCTTAGACGGGTCTGCTCTGCCGTCACCTCTGCTCCCACATGTTCAGCCTCAGTACTATGCTGCTATCATTGTTGCTGAAGCCATTGGCTCGAGTGGCTCTACTCGAGCTGTTGAGCTCACTATTGACGATCCCACGATTGCAGGCTATGCTTTTTACGAGAGTGGCAAACTCGTACGAGCGGTGTTCATCAACTCCAAGGCTTTTTTGAAGAGTAGTCCCACCCGTGGAAGTGTTCACCTTTCCTTCGGGTTCATGGGGACGGGTACACGACCGGCAAAGATCACGATTAAGAGGCTGGCGATCGGGTGAGTGCTTTTTGGAGCGCAGATGTTCAGTATGTCATCGTTGCTAACTTGACTGTGCTACAGGCATGCAGATGATGTCTCTGGGGTGACATGGGGTGGTCAGACTTATGAGACTGCTAATGGCAGAATTGCAGGGACCTTGAGCACGGCGACAGGCATGGTGGAGAGTGGGTTGGACATTCGTGACACAGAAGTTGTATTGGTATCCTTCTCATGACACAACTCAGCTGCATTGACTTCGGCACATTCTCCCGGTTCCCTGCTCTTGACCTTCCTTGACAAGGCCATTGAATTTCAGGTCGTAGCAGCATTGTATTGGCGCCCTTGCCATGGCTCGGATTTCGGACCGATCCTGGTTTTCACAAATTTTGGTGCCAGCCTCGATGGTAGCGGTACGGGAGTGGTATTTTTTGTGTGGTCAGTCGTTCAATGTCTTCACAGTTGCGACCCTCCTACGCTATGTGTTCTTCTGAACAACGATGCCTCTGTCGCGGATGGATGTCAACGGAAAGCATTCCTCTGCAGTCTGCTTGGCAATCCATGCGCCGGCTACCTATGTTATGGGTTAACCTTTTTTTCTGCCAGTAGCAGTTAGACAGGATCCTGTCACAAGACCACGAAATCCTGAAACCCTTAGTCTGCTGATGGTCAAGCGCTGGGGCGCTCACCACTAGGACCCTGTGACAGGTAATGTTCTTGGACTTGGTTCCTTCTCCTAAAGCTGATGTCGTATACGCCTTAGTTTACGCACAACGGACGCACGCTGACGCGAAGACACCTCTTCAGTGTGTAAGTTGCATATTCAGTCAAGCCCTCAGGCCTTAGCGTCCTAAGCCTGAACTTCTGCAAAGCTGTCTCTAGGCATTTCTAGCCGCTGCAGCCAAAAGCTCTTTGCACGAATGTACATCATATGGCTCCTCCGATGCATCACCCCCCCTACCGAGGTGAAGTTCTGTTCGGTCCGAACGGTGCGATTGACGTCCCTATAACCATTACGATGCACCCACCTGATGCATTTTCTAAATGACTGGCTACAGACGTTCCTGGTGTAAGGGCGTGCGCAACCGTATAAGAAGGGCGCGCCTCTGCCATCTCTATTCCCCCCAAACTCAGACATGGGTCGTTATACGCGTCTTCTGGCTCTCCTCATCGTGGCCTGCTCGGCATGGGCTCTTGATCTGACTCTTCCCACCGTTCCTCCATCCGGTGCACTAGCTATCAGCCCATCCCTCATCTCCCTGTCATTGGAACAGGATAGATGGACCGACTGGTCTGGAACGACCTCTCGTAACGAGTTCCTCTTCAATACCCTTGACAATATCAAGCAAATTGCCGGTGAACCCCCTCAAATACGCATCGGCGCCGATAGTGAAGACCGTACCGACTTCAGCACAGATGTCGAGGTCAGGCGTCATCCCGTTTCTTTGTCCTCTTTCAGACTTGATGATGACTGTTTTCATACCAGTTTTCCCAAGCTATCTTTCCTCAGCCGTCGGCCACTACCGCGTATCCTGAAGCATCCAACGTTACTGTGGGGAATGCCTACTATTTGACCGCGAGATTTCTCCCTTCTGGTAGGCAGCATGCTCTTTCCTTATGTCCAAGTCAACTTAGAGTGCATCCGCCTCTACAGGAACTCATGTCATTTGGGGCGTTAATCTGGGCACCAATAACCTCACTGCCGCCTTTCTCCAGGCTAGGTCCATAGCCGACGCTTTCAGTTCCCGTGCCATGAAAACCGCAGGAGTCGTCCTCGACTTCATCGAAATTGGAAATGAACCCGACGTTTTCGGATATCACAAGTACAGAGACAGCTCCTACACGTCCGCGCAATATACGCAAGAGTAAGTACTTTCTAGAGACTCCATCTTTGCTTAATTCAAGGCTGACGGTCGCTCTTAGATGGATTCGTTTCGCGAGCAATGTTTCTCAGGCAGCTGGCATCTCGGCCTCTTCTCACGTTAAATTTTTTGGACCTTCATTCGCTTCGTTCCCTACACCGGCTGCAGGAGGTACCTTCAGAGCGCAGACCATCTTCGATCAAGGGATCTTAAGCTCCGAACCTGGAAAGTTATTGACCACGTAAGTTTTTTGGTCTACTATGAGTCTGCCTTCGAGCTCAGATGTGTCATACAAAAGGTTCTCCCAACATCACTATAGTGGTTACACCCCTATAGGCAACTCAAAAATCCTCCAAGATTTGATGACCAAAGCGAATATTCGCAACAACCTTACCATATTCAGCCCCGATATACAAATCACACGACAACGAGGCTTGGACTACGTCTTGGGAGAGACAAATAGCTTTGCCCTCCACGTGAGTTTCGTCCAGTTTTTCATGACCTGGGAGTGACGACGGAAACTGTAGGGAGCTCCTGGCGTCAGCAATTCCGCCGGCGCCGCACTGTGGCTTTTGGACTACGCGCTCTTCGCATCGCGGATTGGGATAAGCCGCGTCTTCTTTCACGAGGGCATTGGGTACAAGTATAACCTAGTTCGTCTTTTCACTGGCAGGTTGGTCCAGACAACTTACAAACATCTTCTCAGATCCAGCCTGTGACCCTTACTCGGTCTATCATTGATGGCTCTCCTTTGCCGTCACCTATACCCCCACATGTTCAGCCACAGTACTATGCAGCTATCATTGCCGCTGAGGCTATTGGCTCGGGTCGCTCTACCTTGGCCGTTGAAATCAGTATCGACGATCCGATGGTCGCGGGTTATGCCTTCTTCGAGCAGGGCAAACTCGCGAGAGCTCTATTCATCAATTCCAAAGGCTTTTTCCAGAGTGATACCACACGAGGAAGCGTCCACATTTCCCTCGGGTTCGCAGGGCCAAAGAAAGGGGTGCCATCGAAGATTCAAGTCAAGAGGTTGGCTATAGGGTGAGTGCTCTGGATTACGTTGGCTAGCACGTCATCCAAGCTAACATGATTGTCGTTGAAGACACGCGGACGATCTCTCTGGGCTCACGTGGGGCGGCCAGACGTATGAGACTGCTGATGGTAGAGTTGCTGGGACCCTGACGACAACGAAAGGCTCGGTGGAGAGTGGGGTAGACATCAGCGACACAGAAGTTGTCTTGGTGACCTTTTCCTAACTTCGCACCAGCGAGGATATACCCGAAATTTCACTAAAGTTACAAACTACGGATGACTATGTATGGTACGTAGCGGACTATTGGAGTCCTATATATCAATTATTGTGGATATGAACGAGCACTACACTTTGAGAGGTAATCCGAAAAGGTGCTTGACGTATGCTACAGTTGCTTGATCACCAGTGTTCTGTGTAAAGGCATGCATGCATATGACAACATCGTTCACGCTGCGGACGGAGAAACACGTACCTTCGTGAGGTCATCGCTAATCTTAACGCATGGTCTGTCCTCCACGGAGGAGAGCTTGATGACGATATTCAGGGCTCTACTCTTGTTCTCACCATTAGAAGCCGCACGGAAGTCATTTGTGAGATTGGTGCCGATGCCAAACGACGCTGGCAGGCGAAAACAACAGGTTGAGTAAGTGGCGTAGAAGACGATCATCGTAGTTAACTCACCCTTGAACCCAATGTCATCGCACTGTTTCTTCAGCTGGAGACATCGCTCGACGTGCAGCGAGTCAGAGTACACGATCAATTTGTCTTTGGTGTCGATACCTAACTGATCGTACATCTGCTTTGCGCAGGGGGCGAATGTAAACGGGTCACCCGAGTCCTGACGAAGACCTGTCCATCTTCGCGCACGCTCGGGGTTCGTTCCGAAACTCTAAAGAAGTTTCTCATGTCAGCAGGGATGGTACCAAACCCAAACCCAAACGGAAATGCAAACGAGAAAGAAAACGGGGGTGGTAAGGTACCTTGAAGAATGCCTGGGTTGAGAAAGTATCCGTGAGGGCAACGTGTAATGCGTCCGGATATACTTCCTCCCACAGTTCCAGAGCGAGGGCGTTGGCTTCAGCGTACCCTTTCAGTGCCCCGACCTGAGTCAAAGCAGAGATGTGTGAATATTAAAGACGGAGCACGGTGGTAATTGGTAGTGTGGGACTTACGCCCATAAACCATTCGCTGTTCGGAAAATGCGTGATCGGTGATGTCAAGTCACTCTGTGCTGATAAGGACCTACTGTGCGATAGTTCCAACAGGGGCGATGCCGTACTTCTTTGCTAAGTAGAGCTGAGAAAAAGCCAAGGTCAGAACTGAGCGGACGAAAGAACAAATAATACAAAGGGGAAAAGTATGAAGGTGGAGTGTCCACGCACATTACTCGTGCCAGTTAGGCGTCCAGGGTGGAGGTCATGCAATTCATTCGCGGCCCGCAGAAGGTTTTCAACGACGATATCGTGCACTTGAAATGATCGTCGTCTTCTGGTGCCAAAGTCGCTGAACACGCAACCGGCTTCGATGAGAGTTTTTGCCTTGTTGTATGCGAATTCTGTAAACTATGGTCAGCGGCGTTGATAAGGAGACAATATGTGCGATCCCGACGTACCGGCTTGACCTTTCAGGTCCCAGTCTGTGTTGACAACCTGGAAATAAGTCTCGCTTAGGCAGGCCATGAGAGGGACCTCCCAAAGGATGGTTTCAACCCAAGGGCCATTTATGTCTATGTCGACAGAGCCTTGGAGCCCATCGGGGGACATTGGTGTAAATGTAATGCGGACTTGCTCTGGCTTGAAGCGGTATTTGGAGAGGTAGTCTAGGTAGGCGGGGGTAAAATATGGACAGGTGGCCTGGAGCCACTGGTACTCTTCGTCGGCCAGTCTGAAGTCCGAGAACGCTGGATGGATCGTCAGAAATGCTGCGGCAGGGATGATGATATTATGCTCGCCTGAGACGATAGCGCGGAATCTCTCCACGGCCTGGCGCGTGAAGAGCATGTCCTTGCTTCGGTTGGTGAACTTGTACGATGCGTGCGTACCAAAGCCATGATGAAGTACAGCTTGCTGCATGGTAAGCTGGGCCAGAGGTCAGCGATAGGGGGAACACTGCAAGAAAAAAGGGCGCACCTTGTACAAGTCGGTGTCGAGCAGCGACTGGGGGATTGTGAGGGTCGGGTAGGAAGCAGACATGACGGTGAATTGTGGTGGTGGTGGTTGGGGAAAGAGAGAGGAAGGCGTCTAGGAGCTGAGGTTATTAGCCCCTGACGTGGTGCGTCTGGAGCGCGGAAGGAGGGCTGCCACCATTCACACAGCTCATCATGGTCCGTTCGTGCCGCTCTTGCCTGAGAAAGAGAATCATCTCATCTTGCTTCGTGTCAGGGCTCTAGAGTGGAAATACTCAACGAAGGTGGATTTCGCTCAGATGGCAGAAGACAATACGAGCTACGCGAGGTTACGATTGATTTATCGCAGCAGGGAAACGCAGATGGTGCGGCCGTGATAACGCATGGCCTCACACATGTCATGGTGTCCGTCTTCGGTCCCCGCGAGGCAAAGTCGAGGTCGCAGACGATGCATGACCGCGCCAATATCAACGTCGAAGTAGGCATTGCGGCATTCAGTGCTGGAGAGAGGAGAAAGCGTTCAAGGGGCGACAAGTAATACATACTCCGTTCCTCTTACTCGGTTCACGCTTTGATTAACGGGGCCCCTCGCAGGCGGATACTAGAAATGGCTGCCACGATCAAGTCGACTTTTGAGCCGGTCGTTCAAACAACGCTGTACCCAAGATCGCAGATCGACGTGTTCGTGCAGGTGCTGCAGCAGGATGGGGGCGTGCTGCAGGCGTGTATAAATGCGACAACCCTGGCTCTTATCAACGCCGGTATTCCACTGCTCGACTTTGTATGCGCGGTATCCGGAGGAGTATACTCGACATCTCCGATGCTGGATCTTACCCTGCTCGAGGAGAACGATCTCCCGAATGTCACTGTTGCGGTCATGCCGAAGACAGGGAAGGCCACGCTAGTGACGATGGAGACACGACTGCATGTAGATCGGTTCGAAGAGCTGTTCAAACTCGCGTGTTCTGCGGGTACTATTCTGCACAGGGAGATGAAAGATGCGGTTCGGGCGCGGACAACGTCGCTTGTTACCGCGATGGGGACGACACAGCAGGGAAATGTGGGAGGTGATACATTGATGGATGGATAACGGGGACTACTGGTACATTCATTCTCTACTGACCTGAATTCTCCTAAAACACGCCAGCCATTTCTCTCCCTTGTTTCTATCGACCTTTTTGCCTTCCTCGGTGCTGTTATATACGGCATCGAGAATGGGACCTTTACCTTCGGCTCGGAGGGTGTGCTCGTCGACGGGCTCAAATAAGGGGAACGCTTCGAGATGAGACTTGATCCAATCGTGGAGATCGCGTACGTCGGTAATGGTGTATACAACGCCACCGGGGCGAAGGACATAAGCGTACTCGGCAAGGAGTGTGGGTGATATGATGCGGGCCTTGTGTTTTCGGGACTTGAAATGGGGATCTGGGAAGAGGAAGAAGATGGCAGAGAGGGAGTGCTTTGGAAAGAAGTTGGGCAAGAACTTCATGGCGTTAGCGCGGACGATGGAGACATTCTGATATTGATTTGGGGTGGGAGAGTCTGCGACGGTGGCACGAAGTGCGGTGATACGATCCTCGACGTACTGGGAGACTTGGACGCGAATCTCCATGCCTGATTACGGTCAGCATCATCGCAGGAGTAAGGATGAGGAGATGGTGGCCGACCTAACATTAGTGTGTCGGGAAAAACAGGGGCGAGTGCGATGAGGAGACCGCCGAAGCCACAGCCGACATCTGCAAACTCCGGGACCTTGCCCGAGCCAGCGAACGCGGGGTAGTGGAGGGACCAGTCTATGTGGGCGGGGGAGGCGGGGTAGTGGAGGGCATGGTCGGAGAAGGGGTTTGCGTGTGCGCGCTGGCGGTAGTGTTTTTTCTGGGCAGCGGTGAGGCGGTGAGGGCTGGGGCGAGTGCGGGGCTCACCTGGGGAAGCAGACGCGCCTCCGAGTCTCGCTTTCGCTTTGCCATCGTGGATCAAGTCTCTGCCTCGTCGATGACGTAAGCCGTTCCGGAACTCTCCATGGTCGCGTTCGCGTCTGAATAAATATTTAACCTCTTCCTCTCTCCCACCATCTTCATCCCTCCAAACGGTCACCCAATGGCTGCTGCTGCTTGCTCCGTCCTCAAGGCCGTAAGTTGCATCTCCTCCGCGCATCTCCCAGCCTGACCCCCGCCCTGCAGTCTCGATCTCCCTTTGCCCGGAGTCTCGTCTCGTCCTCGTCCAGGTTCTCAACCTCGGCCGTCAACAACTCGGCTCTCAAGGAGCGTCTGGCCCAGCTCATTCCTGCAGAGCTCGAAAACGTCAGTGTAGCCAAACCTAACTCGCGCTAAAACCCTCACGTGTGCTCTAGGTCAAGGCCATTCGTGCAGAGCATGGCAAAAAGTCTTTTGGCCCCGTTCTCGTTGACCAACTCTATGGGTATGCCCTGATCTCTTTTCACGCACTGATTTGGCTCACCCGAGTTCAGTGGTATGCGTGGTCTACCCGCCCTCATCTGGGACGGTTCCGTTTTGGACCCAGGTGTGTCGCGTACCCCACCCGCTCTCACTCATACCTAACCCCTCCTTCCATAGAGGAGGGCATTCGCTTCCGTGGCAAGACTATTCCCGAATGCCAGAAGCTCCTCCCCAAGGCTGCTGGTGGCGAAGAGCCTCTCCCTGAAGGTCTCTTCTGGCTCCTCCTCACCGGAGAAGTCCCCACACAGGAACAAGTCGCTGAACTCTCCAAGGACTGGGCTGCTCGTGCTGCTATCCCTGAATTCGTCGAGGAGATTTTGGACCGATGCCCACCTACCCTCCACCCCATGAGCCAGTTCAGTTTGGCCGTCACTGCTGTAGGTTGCTTGCGTCGACGATCCAGCTTTTGCAATAATTGTCGCATTTTAGTTGAACCACAACTCTGCTTTTGCGAGAGCCTATCAAGATGGCGTTTCCAAGAAGGAGTATTGGGGGCCCGTCTTTGAGGACTGCATGGATCTGTACGCCTTCCTTGCACCCATATCGGCTTTCCGCTGACAGTATCACAGCATTGCCAAGCTTCCCAACATTGCTGGTCGTATCTATCGCAACGTCTACGGACTGGGCAAACTTCCAGCTATTGATCCTGCCAAAGACTATTCACACAATTTGGCCAATCTTCTCGGCTTCGGTGATAGTGCCGGTTTCGTCGAGTTGCTGAGATTGTATATCACTATCCACAGGTAAGCATCGATCATTCCGTATGTGATCATCCTAAATCCCTTCTTAGCGACCACGAGGGTGGCAATGTCTCTGCCCATACTGGCAAGCTCGTCGGCTCTGCCCTTTCGGATCCTTTCCTTTCCTTTGCTGCTTCCCTGAATGGTCTTGCCGGTCCCCTACACGGATTGGCCAACCAGGAAGTGTTGATCTGGCTACGCAAGATGCAAGCCAAGATTGGGGAATCCGCCTCTGATGATGCCGTCAAGGAGTATGTCTGGTCCACTCTCAAGGGCGGTCAAGTCGTTCCTGGATATGGCCACGCTGTTCTCCGAAAGACAGATCCCCGTTACACCGCTCAACGCGAGTTTGCGCTGAAGCACATGCCGGATGATGCTTTGTTCAAGCTCGTCGGGCAGATCTACAACATTGTGCCTGATATCCTCCTCGAGGTACGTTTCTGTCCCATGTTCCCTTTAGAAGTGTTTTGTGAATGCCTTGGATTAGGCTGGCAAGGCCAAGAACCCCTGGCCGAACGTTGATGCTCACTCTGGCGTGCTCCTCACCCACTATGGATTGAGCCAAATGCAATTCTACACTGTCCTGTTCGGTGTTTCCAGGGCATTCGGTGTGGCAGCACAATTGATCTGGGATCGTGCGCTTGGTGCTCGTAAGTTTGATCTCGGTCGGTCTCTAAACTGCGGCTAATCGTGCCTACTTTACAGCTCTTGAGCGTCCCAAGTCGTACTCTAGCGCGGCTATCGCCCAAATGTTCAAGGGCAAGCAATAAAAGGGATGGAGGGGCTTCCACATTTCTCCATATCATTATCAATTCCGAGCTTTCGTTCCGCATATAGTTCTATGATTCAATGGATATGCTTTTATGCACTGTGGTTGGCATCATGAAGGGGTCATAACATATCATGAGATCCATATACATGAGAAACGAGATGGGTAAATGTATGGGGCACTGAAGAAGCCTGGGGGCTATGTTAAGAATGTCATATTCTAGGGTATCGTTAGCAGAGCCACCGTTAATCGGGGTATGGGCAGATTATGAGAACAACATATGATAGAAGCAATGTAAATGGGAAAGGGAGGGAGCAGTCGACTATGCAAAAGGGAAAAGGGGAAAAAAGTCTGTGTGGTCTGGGAGATGATGGTAGTACGTGAATGGAGTTACATGATGATACATGGCCTGGTTGAGGGCTTCTTTTTCTTCATTTCTGGCGGATAGCGATCGCGCATCTGCCGTACAATGTCCTGTAGATCAGGTTTCAGTGATTAGTATCAGGATGAGGATCAAAATGATATACCTCAAATACTTCAGCAACGTGCCAGTTTCGTTTAGCAGACGTTTCGTAAAAGGGTAGATTCCAGCGACTTGCGAGAGATTGGATTGTGGATCGTTGGACTTCGCGTTCGTTGACGAGGTCGAGTTTTGTTCCGACTACGACTATGGGGACGTTCTGGTTTCTCCGAATGAGGCTGGAACGGAGATATGATGAGAAAACGGGCTTACGGTAACGCCGCCTTTAATTCGGTATATTTGTTGCCGGATGTTGTCAACTTCTTTGAGGCTTGCTTCCTGGGTGAGGCTGCGCGGACGTGGAAAGACAACAAAGAGGAATGAGAGAGCTAGCTATAGATGGTGAGGTTGGGCGAGGGACATGGCGGCACACCTGAACACGAGGATGAATCCACGGCCAGCCTAATTATAAGCGCGGGGTCAATTATGACTCGGACTCGTCGGAGGGGGGGGGGGGGCGAGAGACATGCTGACTGACCTTGATGTAGACCTCGTTGAGAGACGTGAATTGTTCCATTCCGGCTGTGTCTAGGACTTCGAGCTGTTGTGTGGAGGACGATGATGGGAATGCGGTTCAGGGTTGCGTATGAGACGCAAACGCAGACGCAGACGCACTGAGCTGGTTTCCCCGTCGACGGTTAATGTCCGCCGATACTCCTCTGCAGGACGTGGGCGTGAGTGAGCGCGTCTGCGGTGAGGGGGGCATACCTTCAATGGTGGGGTCATAATGGTCCAAGAACACGTCCTTGACGAAGCGAACTGGGGCGTCGGTGAGTGGGCAGGAGCAGGGAAGGAGGGGACACGAGAGAGCACCTGTGAGGGCGGACTTGCCTACACCACCGGCTGGGGGAAGGGGGAGTGAGCGGGTGGGGGAGAGGGGGGAAGGGGGCACGGACCTCCCAAGACGACGAGATTGAACTGGCGCATAGCAAGGGACAAGCGCTGCCACACTGCGACTGGCCGACGACGACTCAAGACGACCAGAGACAAGTCCCTTAGACGCCCGTCCCCGTCCTCATAGCCCCTGAGCGAACAAACAAGTTTGCTTTCCTCCTCCTCCTCCATGCACAGGCCCCGGGTCTTTCTCGACTTTGCCCTTGGAAACGAGCCACTCGGCCGGTGCGTCTGTTTCCTCGCACCTCGTTCCCTGGCCTGACTTTGTGCAGCGTCGTCCTCGAGCTCTTCAATGACACTGCTCCCAAGACCTGTGACAAGTATGCTTCATCGTCTGCCATTCAGCTCCATCTCACCCACCACAGCTTCCGGGCCCTCTGCACCGGCGAAAAGGGCGTGTCGCCAACGGGCCATGCCTTGTACTACAAAAACTCCATTGTCCACCGCGTCATCAAGGACTTTATGATCCAGGGTGGAGGTATGTGTGTCGTCTGCCTCGAGCTTCGCTTCTCAATCCGTCTTCCAGACTTTACCAAGCGCAATGGAACTGGCGGCGAATCCATCTATGGTGGCATGTTTGCAGACGAGGACCTTGAGCGTCCAGTGGATGCCGAGGCTCTGCTCTGCATGGCCAACAGAGGCCCCAATACGAATGGCTCCCAGTTCTTCATAACTTTGCGCCCATGTCCACATCTGAATGGTGCGATTGTGTGCCGTGCTGTGTTGGACGCGCGTATGTTGACTGGTTTGTAGGAAAACACGTCGTCTTTGGTCGTGTCTTACGCGGTTACGACGATGTAGTGAAGAAGGTGGCTCTCGCGCCAACAGATGCAAAGGACAGGCCAACTGACCCCGTAACCATCTCCAATTGCGGGGAACTCGAACTGCGGCATAAAGCGGCAAAGCCTCAAGGTTAGTAATCGAATTCCTAGATCGTATTTCCACGTTTAGTTTTCCAGAAACTCCACTGCAAGAAGAGAAAGCGAATGGCCAAAGCCGCAAGTCGCGATCGAAGCGTTCCAAGTCGAGGTCGAGGTCTCGAAGTCCTGACTCAGATTCGGATCACTCACGTCGACGACACAAGAAGCGCAAATCCAAGAAGCATGACGACGATGAGAAGCCGGAACGCACTGCAGACCGTCCAGCGCCGTCGGTCCCAACAAAAGAGACCGACGAAGAATACGACGCTCGCTTGGAAAGAGAAGAGATAGAAAGACTGGCGACGCAAAGGAAGAGGCATCTGGAACGCCTCACAACCTTAGATGTTGCTCCCAAGAACGGCATTAGATTCAAAGGTCAGTGAGGCAACCTCTCTCATTCATATCAAAACCAATGTCATTATAGGGCGGGGTCGCATGAAATACATTGACCCAGAAATCACTCATCGCCAATGAAAGTCTTTTGGATAACGGATACATATATGGGGGGAACTTAGATGATAACCTCTCCTAGCCGCTCCTCGACAGATTTTACCTCATCCAGTTTTTCATCTTCATTGTTCGGGTTGGCAATTGCAGCGAAACTGAACGAAGGTCTAACGGTGTTCGTTGGTGACTTGGCGGGTTGACGAGGGGATGCTGGGCGCGGTGGATTACTCGTTCTGGAGCCGACGGGTGGACGTTCTGAAGCTTGACGCGAGTTTGTACGCGACATACTAAGGCGTTCTTTGTTCACTTCACGTTCACGTTCCAATCGCTCTTCCACCGCTTTTTCTCTGTTGGAAACATCCACGGGTCTAAGACCGTCAGAGAGTGCGTCTGCGGCAGGGTAAGTCGGCAACTTACTTCGCTGTACCGAATGGGTTAGAACGAGCAGAAGGATCTTTATCTCCCTTCGGAGATGCTAGGGGTGTGCCGCTAACTGAGCTGCCGCCGGAGCGGGGAAGAAGCTCCAGTTTCCTGCGGCCCATTTGAGGGGTGGCGGGTGTTGAATTGGTAGCTGGAGTAAATGAATTTCACACTCGACAGAAGGTTTGAGAATGCAACTCACGCGAAGCGCTATTACGGCTGGGTCTAGGCCGTCTCCAGTCGCCCTCATCAGCAACAGAGTCTCGAGGAGGCGGGGGACCCATATCTCCCCTTCCACGCATGCTACTGAATCTACTCGACGAACCGTCTTCTGAGGTCGGCTTGAATTTTGTACCAATGGACCACGATTCTTCTTGATCGGCGGCCCCGGAAGGGAAGGATGGTCCCTTACTTCGCCTTGGTGGCTGAGCCTCGGACTCCATTGCGCGAGGACGAGATGAGCGCCAGTCAGATGCGTTATCCGATAAGCTGGGTGGGGGAGGAGCTCTGTCATGGCGGTCGCCGTCAAAGCGTCGTCGATGTGAGTCACGATCTTGTAGATCGGGAAGCGGACCATCGCGTCTCCATTCCCGGTCAAACTTGCTGTCATCTTCCCGACTGAAACCACCCGAGCGTTCCTTGGCTAAGTAATGGGTCAGAAACTTGAACAAAGAATGGAGAAGAGGAGGGACAAACGTGGTTCTGCAACACTAACTCGAATATTGCGACCTGCAACGGACTGATCCAAGTTTCAGGACGTGAGGATTACAAACATCTGAGGAGGTCGCTCACGGAGCCAGATTTGGTCAACGCCTCCTTGAGGCCATCAAGATCAGTAAATTCAACGTAGCCAAAGCCTTTCGGCTTGTCGTCTCTATCTTTGATTATCTTGACAGATTTTGCCTAATGCAAGGGGACGTCGCACGCCGTAAACTAGAAACTCAATGGAGCACGCCATACCTTGGGACCGAAGAAGTCTTCCAATTCACCCTCACTTATGTCAAACGGCAAATTTCCAATAAAGGCAGTAAAGGGTGGAGCAGTGGGAAGAGGGACATCTTCGCGGTGATGGTCTGCGCGAGGACCACGGTCGGCTGCAGACACAGCGATACATGGATTAGATGAGCGTCGGCTGGCGTAGGTAAAGACGTACGCTTGGATGAAAGGAAGTCGTCTCCTCGTCTCCCGAAACGGTCGTTCGACCTAGACGAGTCGTCGTCCATACGAGCGGCAGCTGGTAGTGATTGCTTGTAGATCAACATGTAGCACGACAATCCCAGCAGAACGCTTACGAGCGTTGGGCAGCGCATCCATCTCGTCCGCCCATGAACCCAAAGCTGGGTGGTTGGTGTCATTATTGCGGCACTAGCGGGGTGTGTTGTTGAATGTGAGACTTACAGTCATCGACCAGGAATTCACCCAGCGAAAGGACCTGCTTTTTGTTCTTTTTTGGTGCTGGGGTGGATGAATGAGACGCGCTCGCCGCCGGGGGAAGTGAGACCTACGCATGATGATGATCCAATTGAACAGGGACTGACTCTGATCACCGTCTCTCAACTCTAAGCCAAAAATTCATTCACCCCGTGTGTGCTCCTGTTTGGCTTCCAGCACTGGTTTACGTGAGACAACATTGAGGCTCAATTTTTCGCACCCCGCACTTGTTCGCTTTCTCCTCCATCCCCCCTTCCTCACGCATATCGATTAACATGGTCAGTTCACACTGAACAAGTGAAAGACTTGGCTGATGCACTTCGTACAGAGTCACGGTGGCTACGGTGGAGGTTACGGCGGTGGTTACGGTGGTGGTGGCGGATATGGTGGAGGGGGAGGTTGGGGAGATGACAAGATGGGCGGCTTGGGAGGTGGTCTGAAGAACATCAACTGGGCCACAACCAAGCTCGAGAAGTTCGAGAAGAATTTCTACATTGAAAACGACAAAGTGTCTAGAAAGAGCGACAGAGAAATTGAAGATTTTCGACGCGCAAAGGAGATCAAGGTGCGTTTCCCCTTCGATTTCGTTTCGATTTTGTCCCTTGATTGTTTGTGCAGGTGCAAGGACGAGGTGTTCCCCGTCCCATCTCTATGTTTGAGGAAGCTGGCTTCCCAGAATACTTGATGACTACCATTCGGGCTCAGGGTTTCGCAGCACCAACCCCCATTCAATGCCAGGCTTGGCCCATGGCTTTGAGTGGTCGTGATGTAGTTGCAATCGCCCAGACTGGTAGTGGAAAGACGATATCCTTTGCTTTGCCGGCTATGCTGCACATCAACGCCCAGCCCCTTCTTTCACCCGGAGATGGCCCGATTGCCCTCATTCTAGCTCCCACGCGTGAACTTGCCGTGCAGATACAGCAGGAGTGCACGAAGTTTGGGTCTGTCTATCTCCCTCTGCCCTGAATTCGCTACCTAACTTGTATGTCAGCGCCAACTCCCGCATTCGCAACACTGCCATCTACGGTGGCGCCCCCAAAGGTCCCCAAATTCGCGACCTCCAACGGGGCGTTGAAATTGTCATTGCAACTCCTGGTCGACTGATAGATATGTTGGAGACTCAGAAGACCAACCTCCGTCGTATTACTTACCTTGTCATGGATGAAGCCGATCGTATGCTAGACATGGGCTTCGAGCCTCAAATTCGAAAGATTGTCTCCCAGATTCGCCCAGACCGACAAACTCTCATGTTCAGTGCAACATGGCCCAAGGACGTTCAAAAGCTTGCAAACGTGAGTCATTTGTCTGTTGACGTGATTCGGTCTGACACATGTTTCCCTTTATAGGATTTTCTCAACGACACGATACAAGTCAACATTGGTTCCATGGAACTTACCGCCAACCACAATATCAAACAGATCGTCGAAGTCTGCAGTGATTTCGAGAAGCGATCCAAGTTGATTAAGCATCTTGACCAAATTAGTTCCGAAAATGCCAAGGTCCTCATCTTCGTGGGGACAAAACGTGTCGCGGACGACATTACAAAATACCTGCGTCAAGATGGATGGCCTGCACTCGCCATTCACGGTGACAAGGAACAGTACGTTGATTCCTCCTTCGGACTTGTCCCCCATTCTCACATGCACTTATTCAGACGAGAGCGTGATTGGGTTCTTGGCGAGTTCAAGGCTGGCCGCTCGCCTATTCTCATTGCCACGGATGTTGCATCTCGTGGGCTTGGTACGTATTTTCTTCTGACCACAAGCGCTTGGAATGCGGCGAAGTATAAGGGTATACTTTCTCCGTTTGCTTTATTGTTAACAGCACCGCAGCTGGCCTTGACTGCTAGGAACTACTAGCATGGATCGCATGTGGGGTTGGTTGTGATGACCCACCCCTTTGACCCACCTCTGTAGCAGAACGCATGGTACGCATATATGGAGCAAGACAGGGACGAGGAGTCCGTATCAAGACCAATCCCTCTAACCCCGCTTTGACGACAGGTTATGGACTTGCTTGATCCTCGGTTATGGGCATGTTGTCTCCTCTCTGTGCGGAGCCGTTCCCCTGTCTGAGTCTCGTTGTGCTGTGCTTCAAGCTTTCTCTACCGCCGGTGTCTGCGTCCTCAGCCTTACTGCATGGAGTTGTTGGCGTTTGTCATTCTTGAAGCGCTTGTGTTTCTTCGCGGGGTGACGGTTGTTGACTGGCTTATTTTCTATGCTCGCTCTCCCATTCCTGGTTCTTACTTTGGCACCTTCTATGATGTGGTGTGTTACTGTGCTATTCGCCCTCACTAGATGTGAAGGACGTTGGTTATGTCATCGTGCGTTTGTATTTTTTCCCGTTATTTTCGTGCGCTAACCATTCCTTTATAGAACTATGACTTTCCTAACAACTGCGAGGATTATATCCACCGCATTGGACGTACTGGGGTAAGGGATCGTCGTTGGTGTTACTCGACAGTATCTAACGTTTGCGATCTCTAGCGCGCTGGCATGACTGGTACCTCTTACACTTACTTTACTACTGACAATGCCAAGTCTGCGCGGGAACTTGTCAATATCTTGCGAGAAGCCAAGGCTGCCATTCCTCCACAACTTGAAGAGATGGCCATGTACGGCGGTGGTGGCGGCGGACGAGGTACTTGATGTTCCATTTGATTTCTTGCCGGCGCTAATATGAACAATTCACTCAGGTCGCTACAATAACAGCCGTGGTCGTGGTGGTGGTGGTGGTGGTGGTGGTGGTGGAGGTCGATATGGCGGAGGTGGAGGAGGCGGCGGCGGCTACGGGGGCGGTGGCGGTGGATATGGGGGCGATTCTGGCTACGGTCGCAATGAGCGCTGGTAATTCCTCTCTTCCTTCGTTCCTGCCTCAGACTCTGGTCAGCCTAGAGATGTGTAGACATACATGTGCAGAGTGCCATTAGAACTTGCTACAGTGTACACTTTCCCCTAATTCGTACCCTATTTTATATTTTTTGAGCGCCAATGGCGGTTGTTTGGTCGGGCGTCTGTTGGTCCAAAAGAGTTTTGTTGTCCGCCACTGTCGAGCTCAACGACAAAGGCCTCCCCTCCGTCGTCGGACATCTTGTTCAGCTCTCGTCATCACCGCCTTGGTCGCCCATAATAATATTCCTCCCGCCCTCAACACCGTCGTTCATTTATTTGAGCCTGCGTTGGCGCCACACAAATTAGCAACTGTCACTAATTGCGAAGTGAGCCAGGCCTTTCCCATATAAAATCCAATCTCGCTGCGCGGTTTCATGCCCCGACCTGCCGCCCGCGCCATCATCTCCCCTCCGTCGCGCCCAGTGCAGACCATCCCTGACGATCTCCGGGTCCTACGACAACAATGGAAGTGGGCAGCGTTCTGCCAGTTTTTTGTTACCTTCGCTCCGGTGTTTGCTATGGAGGATGTCACCATCACCGTAAGTCGCGTCTATCTTCAGGGGTATCGCGACCCTCACAAGTTGGCTACATGGATAGGATATCGAGAACGATCTTGTACACTCAACTAGTGTTGTAATCCCTCGCGTAATGCTGAGGATGTTGTACTGCTTAACCTACGATCGCAAGATTTCGTGAGTCGACCCTATTATTGACTACTCATATTTCCTTATCTCCCATAGCTTGGACACATGGCAAGCGGCCTTGCTCAAACAATATTTCAAGCGCGACCCTCAAGCAAACCCCCTTGGTGGTGAGCCTCGAATCGGAAGGTATTCCAAGTCTATAGAGCCCGCAACTCTCCCCCCTACGCCAAGGCCTGAAGATGTAGAGGACGCGAAGGAGGGCGAGACTAGAGATGAGGAAATGGAGACACCCGAACCAGCCAGCAAACTTTCGATGCCGGCTGAGTCCAGGCAGACGTCGGATGACCCAGTCAACCTTGTCAAGGACTGGCTCCAACTATCTATGCTCGAGAAATTAGATTCCATGCATCTCCTGACCGAGTGGCAGTTCCAAAACCCTACCCGCTTGCGACAAATTATGAAGAATGACGATGAGGGTGCAACCTGGGTAAGGTTGGTCACTACGCCTGAGGCGCGTATTTATGTATGTTCCTCTAGCGTGCGGAGCCCATTGGGTTTGATGCTAAGAAAAACGCGTATTGGCTCATTGGCGGTACGGCCCCTTTCTTGATTGAGAGTCTTTCTATTGAACATTCGAGTAGAGGACAGGCTCTGGGTCCAACGTCATCCTCCTAGACCAAACTTGAAGCGTAAACGACCTCCGGTTAAAACTAATAGCAAGCAAGCTAAGAAGACGAAGAGGTATCGTGCCGATCCACCACCCAACCCCAAGCCATCGCGGGTGTCAGCGCAAGCAACGGATGCACCTACCGGTCGCGGAGCTGGTCGAGCAGCCAAGTTACAAGCGAAGCAAAAGCTGGATGCTCAGGCCAAGGAACTTGCTGAGCTCAACCGTCAAGCCGCCGCCGCCTCTTCCAGTTCCAGCCCTCGAAGCACCCGACGAAACGCTCAAATCTCCACCCCTTCACCGTCTAAAATGCCTGGACGTCCCACTCCAAATGGTCGACCGTTGGGGACACGACTTAGCCTTCGACTGAGGCGTACCATGACTGATGAGTGGCAATCCGTCCCCGATGAGTGGCTTCAAGAAGCCGAGCCGAAGCCTAGTGTTCCGAAGCTCAATTTGAGGAAGACAGGACTAGAGAGTGATGCTGACACCATCAGCGACCTCACAGAACTAAGCGAAGCCACCACGCCCAAGGAGGAACCTGAAGCCGACAAGTTCGAAGCGCCTCCGGAGGATGAGCCTTCTGAAGATGCTGAAAATGATGAGCCTATGCATCCCGCTGACTTTGTAGAGTGGGAGACGGTCGGTCTCTTCTTCCTTCTTCAGTCTCCTCTTATTCAGATATTCATAAGATTGCTGTGACTTTGGAAGAGTGGCAGCATGTGGCGGAGCCATTTGCTAAAGCTACTCATTACAGTGAGAAGGCGTTATACAAGGTACTCAATATTATAAGCCCCGTCGTCATTGAGCAGTTACAAGTGAATTACCTCTTTGCTTTCATTGTTCATCATGAGCGAGCTTATAATCGCATAGGAAATTCGACGGCAACGTCGCATGGAAGATGCGATCACCCACCGCAAACGATCATCTCGGATCGCCATCAAGGAGAGCGAAAAGGAAGAAGCTCGTCTCGCCGCGAAGAGGCGTGCTGAGGAAGAAGAGAAGCTTAGTCGAGCACGGCGCGCCGAAGCACGCCAGCAGAAAGAAGAAGCGGATCGCCAGAGAAGGGAGAATGCCAGAGAACTTCGACGTAAAGAGCGCGAAGCCAAAGATGCACAGACGGCGGTCCATGAAGAGTAAGCCTTCGTTTTATGACCGTTCTTTGTGACTGACTCTATTCCACAGGTCTGCGGCACCGAGTGTGAAAGATGAATCCGGCGAGCCTGGTGAGCGAGCTCAGCCCCAACCTGCAGTCAATGGTTCTGCCTCTGGCAGTGGTTCCCGGACGCCTAGCTCTGACTGGGAGTTGGATTGTGAAATTTGCCAGCGCCACGGCATTAACCTTGTATGACTGTCTTCTCCGAGGTTACTGGAACCCTTAATGACTAACATCACTTGTAGGACGATGGAACCCCAATGATGTCGTGCGGCTCATGTTCAAAGTGGCAGCATATAAATTGCCACGATCGTGCTGACTCTACTGCTGGTCGACCAAAGCGTAACTGGGACGTCGTGGAATTCCTCTGTCAAAAGTGCAAGGCTGCGAGGGGAACCAATGGTCAGCATCGCACCCGGCCTACTACGACTGTCATAAATGCAACACTCAACGGCGTGTCCGGTCCAGTTCAACTCACAGCGCCGTACCAGGCCAACGGTCCATACAAAATGAACTCTGGAACTGCTACCCCGTATCGATCATATCCCGCCCAATCTACCAATTCCTACCAACCTGCTTCCTATTCCAACCAACCGGCCCTCACTTTCTCGCACTATCAACCCCAGCAGCGCGTATTCATGCCTTCCCAGGTCCACCAGCCTTACGGCGCGTCAGTGGTCCATCAACCGTACGGGATTAGTCAGAATGGGCTTGTACCACCTCGACCTCTTAATGTGAGTACAGGCAGCAGACCTTTTGAGTCCATGTGGTGCTAAACTCGGAACTTCGCAGCCCACTACTCAGGGATGGACTCCTGCTGCTCAAGCCCATTCTTACTATAATTCAAGTTCGGAACGATCAAGTGAGACGCCCACTTGGCGAGGCTCCCAACCTCAGACCCAACCCGTACCAGCCAATGGCACATGGTACCCACCCATCTCACCCGCGCCACCGCCTCTTGCCTCCCATCCCTCTCCTTCCCATAATCAAGTAACACCGCCGTCTCAACATTATCCGACATAGCTCGGACGTTTTCAATTGGATACTCTTGCAATCCTAACTTATTCCGTTCGCTAGACATTCTTAGATGTTTATCCATTTGGGAACGGCTTGGAAACCTTGATCTACCTCATACATACAGTGTTTGGCTTGCTGCTCAGCCAAGACTCAGCGTATTGTCTCGTACATTTTGAACTTGAGAGTTGTAAATGCGAAAGGATCGCCTTCTGCAGGGTGTTCCCTGTGGATCAAAGCAAGTTAGACGAAAGCAACGCCGCAATGCTGGGAAAGGTGTTACTCAATAGGTCCCAAGACACGTAGGCCTCGGACGTGGGTGTCTTTGCCGCTCATGTGGTTGGCTGCGATGATGACTTGTAAGACATATGCATGGACCGGCTTTCTACAAGGCCATGAACAATGTTTAGTAGTGAATCACAGTACGAAGAAGATCCCATTCATACGAGCCACCTTCGCCGTCTTCGCTGGGCTCCGAAGAAACATCAAAAGTGATCCAGCCATCAGGTTTGTCCAGAGTGACTACACGGACATCTTGGAGGTCACTAGGGCCCGTGCCAGCGCGTATCGCCAGTGTTGACGGGGTGTAGGAGTCATCCTGAGGAAAGCTCAGGTAGATACTGATTTTCTACCGGAGCCTGCGTGAATGAGAGGGGAGGGAGTGATGCACCACTCGGGCTCACTTGAATTGCAACCTTTTGCGGGAACTCGATGGTTATAAAATGGGGCTGGGGACCGTCTGAACTTGAGAATATTATGGGTCTCTCAGAAATAAAGAAGCAAACTGACTCACTGCCAAAAGGTATCTGGGTCACAGTCGCGAAGACATTCCGCGCCGAAGCCAAACTTGTACGAAGACACAGACCACTTTCCTCGAGGAGATATGTCAGGCCATGGGAGAAGGGGAGGCTCCTTGTCTGTCGAGATGAGAAATTGAGGATGGGCTACGGTGCTCGCAGTGGGATCCATGTGGACGTGAACAGGTCGCGGCTGACATTGGTTCCTTTGTTGCTGGCGTCATCGACTCATGGCGTTGCCGCTTCAAGATTATCGCAAGTATGGCAGACAGATGATCTTGGAGGGATTTGGTCTCCCAGGCTCGTCCTTCTCCCCGGATGTTGCTGAAGCAATAATGAAGAGCCATGTGCGCTGCTAGGTCAAGTCAAACTCAAAGAGGCCTCGGTGGTTGTCGTAGGCGCAGGTGGTCTTGGGTGCCCTGCTCTTCAGTATCTTGCTGCCGCAGGAATCGGTATGCCATCGTTTCTTGAAGGCTGTCATGGAATACTCATCCAAACGACGTAGGGCATATCGGGGTTATTGACCATGATACTGTTGAACTCTCCAATCTGAATCGACAAATTCTACATACCGAGGCAACCGTCGGGATGCCAAAGGCCCATTCGGCTGCGAGGGCCATGGCTCTGTGAGGCTGTCCTATACCCTCAGTATCATCTACTTATTATATTGTTATAGCCTGAATCCGCGTCTGCGGATCGATCCAATAGTACAGGCGTTGAGCCCAGCAAACGCTGCTGAGTTGCTTGCACCGTATGATATCATCCTCGACTGCACCGACAACGCGCCGACGAGATACCTGCTCTCTGACGTTGCCGTCGCTCTTGGGAAGCCCTTGGTTAGCGGTGCTGCCCAACGGTACGAAGGTCAGCTGTGCGTTTATAATCTTGGTCCCGATGGACCATGCTATCGATGCCTGTTTCCCGTACCACCTGCGAGAGAGACAGTCGGGACATGCGAAGAGACGGGCATACTGGGTGCCGTTACTGGAATCATAGGAAACATGCAAGCGCTTGAAGCAGTCAAGATCCTCGTTGGTCTCAAAGGTGAGTTGTACAATGCGAGGATATAGGTGTACAGCTTACGCTCCCAAGACCAGGCGCCGTCTATGCTACTTTTCCATGCGTTGCACACTCCTTCCTTCAGGAGTATCAAAATGCGCAAGAGAAGGCTGACATGTCCTGCGTGTGGTTCTGGGGAGAAGCCTCAAGGCATGATTCGCAATACAGACTACGTGCAGTTCTGTGGGGGGCCACCATCTGATTGGGTAAAGTTGGGTTTGGTAGGAGGTAGTTCTGAGACGCGGATCTCAGCCAAGGTTTGGTTGCGTCTGTGTTGAGAGACGGCTCGCCGAATCTTCCCAATAGGACCTACGGGGTGCGCTGGATGCAAGTGATCGGCCAACAGTGATTGATGTGCGGCCAAGTATAGAATATGGGATTTGCCATCTCCCAAACTCGCTCAGTAAGGCTTCACTTGTTCATCCTCACCCACCTTGTCTCAGTCATAACAGGTATACCGCTGAGCGAGCTTGTATCCGACCCAGCGGGGTCAATCCCGGAAGAGGCGAAGGAGGTATATGTTGTGTGCCGGTTAGGTAACGACTCGCAGATTGCGGCGGATGCGCTACGAAGTGTTTCAGATATACCCGTGAAGGACGTTATTGGAGGATTGCGTTCGTGGGCACAAGACGTTGACAATGGGTTTCCCATTTACTAGATCTACAAGCGCTGACGGCTCTATTATACAAGAGTAATAAGTATCCCGTTGGGTTACTTTTCTGGCGTGTTCAACGTCCATGAGGAGCGTGACCATTCAGAAACTACGAAACTCACTGAGTCCCATCTTCAGCCATTTGGGAATCTTCATTTCCGTGGACTGAGAAGTGGTAGGCTTACCAGCACCAGCAGGGGAAGAATGGTTTGGCGGGGATTCGTCAAATTCTGGCGGAGTAGGGAGGTCAATGGCTCTGGCTAGCACTTCAGGAAGAAGGGGAGCTGGGACATGAGTCCCTGCGAAAAGATGGTCAGGTTAATCTACACTTGCAGAGGTTATGGCTCACCATTCAGGGATTCCTCTTCGAAGCGTAGTTGCAAAACTGATGATGGAGCCAATTGCAGGTCTACGAGAGACAAGTCGCGCACTTTAGGATCTGATACTTTGAAGTCGCGTTTGGGAGGCGTTTGATCTGCAATGGTGGCATGAGAAACGGACGAAGCAGCGTAGACAGCACAAGCTTACATAGGATGAACTTGATGGGCTTGACATCGTCGCGAAGTAACGGACGCACAAATGCGTACACTGAGCGAATCTTGTCCGTCGAGGGGAAAACTTTCTCTAGCTGAGTCCGATCCGGGAATCTGACGCGAATGGTCGTCTTGCCGCAGTCAGTCAGCATGCGACATATTGCAGCGATTGGCGTACATGAGGCCAACGAGCTTTCTTTGCCTGGTCATTCGCCTCACGAATCGCCCGCGTCTGCAGCGGGGCATCTACGAGAGCCTGAGTCCGGGCTGACAGGGTCGCTTGAGCCGCTTTCAAGTCTGCGGCGGTTGGTGTGAAATAAGAGTCGGGCAGAGCTTTAAAGCAGCAATGAACAGCTGTTCGGCGATGCAGTCGGTGAGGACATTACCATGCAGAACCGTCGCGGTGCCTTGCGGCGGTTTGAAAACACTGAAGTGCGTCGACGGCTCTTGCATGGATTCGGAGGTCGAGGTCACCATCAGAGCGCTTGCGCATCACGGCTATCTCGCGACCCGGCGATGCTTGTCAGTTTCATACCTCTCCTCCCAACCACTCCATGGCCATCTCAAAGCTCCCCATAATACCCCGCGTCCCCGAACACGTCCTCGAGTCTCTGTCTGCCGACCTGCGCGCTCTGGTCAAGCGATTGGCCTCATACACCCCCGAGCCATGGCCGTACGTGAAGCCGCCCTCAGCTGAACGACGAGAGCTCATGCCATTTCCCCTAGATCAGATTATGCATCGTCTAGGCATGCGTCTGTCCTGGTCCTCCTTTACGAGAGGGATTCTGTCCTGCGCGTGCTGCTCACCACCCGCTCAAAGGAACTACGCACACATGCTGGCCAGACTGCTTTACCCGGCGGCAAGCTCGATGACACAGATCCTGACTTTGTCCATACTGCTGTGAGCCCCCCCAGTATTCCTTGCTTCGTTACGCTGGCTCATGTCCAGTAGCTTCGCGAGGCGCACGAAGAAGTCGGTCTGCCTCTGGATTGCCCCGACGTCCACGTCCTTTGCTACCTAGAGCCGTTCGTCTCCCTCCACAAGATCTTAGTCACTCCAGTTGTCGCTCTGTTGCTCGACCCCACCATCTTGGACAAGCTCAAGGCATCTGAACACGAAGTTGCCCATATATTTAGTCACCCCTTAGGGGCACTCTTGGACCCGACGTTAGCTCGTTCTGAGCCGCTGGTAGAGAAGGGCAGTCAAGACTGGATATATGATACAGAGCTACACGTTGAGAAATTCTTTTATTGCCATATCGTGGAATGCTGATCTTCATCCAGGATACATCGGATGTGTCGGTCCCCATGCTAGACGGCACCTTGTATCGCATGCACAGATTTAGGTCCTCCGCCTCGCCTATCAAAGGCCTTACCTCTGACGTGTTGGTAAGCCGTACAACTACCTCTATTCAATCCCTGTAACTTTTTCGCAGATCCGCGTGGCAGAGATTGGCTACGGCAGGCCCACCACTTATCCGCGCTATGCGCCATCCCAGATACATGGATACAGGGCTATCTCTGTCGTTACTGCATCCCAACAAACGCCGGTCCCAACTGTACTTCAAGCATAATCCATATCTTAGATCTCTCGTCACACTTTGTTTCGCCCGCAATTATTGCCTTGCATATCCCGCGTCCGTTCATCACAACGCAAGCCATCCAATTGCCTTGCAAGAAATGAGTCATTAACTCCTCCAACCCAATAACAACCTACAGATATCAAAAATCAACCAACAACACAGCCAAACTAAAACAGAACGGAAAACAAGACAGTAAAAATATCTACGACAAATGTAGTAGTGATAACAGATAAATTACTTCAGATCGGTCTACGTTTCTGGGTAGGCGCAGACTTGGCTCGTTGGGAAAGGAAGCGTTCGTGACTCGAGCTTGCCTTGTCAACGTAATCTAAACCCATGAAGACAGGGACTCCACCGCCGCCGCCATGAGCAAGGAAGCCTCTGGAGTTGTGACATGTGCCAACCCCAGCGAACACCCCACTGTCCAGATCAACATCCCCACTTCCAAGATCAATACCATCAGCCACGGATGAATGCTGTTCCTGGACAGCTCGTAGCTCCGCTTCGAGGGAGCGAGAGACGGCCAGCTCAGGAGTAAATGATGGATAGGTACTATCGGGGTCGCAGAAATCATAGGGTGCATTGGTGGAAGAGACCCGCTGGCTACGGGTGGGGGGTCGAGGCCGTCTGGGTGTTGGCTCTCGTGGAAGTGGGGACATTGGGGGACGCTTGGAAAACACGCTTTGAGTAGGAGGATCAGCGATGGGAGTGGTGGGCCTAAAATCTGTCCACCTGGTATGGGCTTCTTCATTGTGGGATGGGAAAATGCCATAGGGATCACCTTGGGGCGTAGTCGATATGGGGTGAGGCGACGGAGGCAAGTCATCTGGACTGGCCGGAGAGGTATCGTCATCACGAACGTCAGAGCAGAGTGAGGGTGTCGCAGTGATAGTTTCGGGGTCCGTAGTAATTGAAGATCGCGGGTGTAGTGCGCTGGAGTGGGTCGACTGTGTACTTTGAGTGCCGCTGGTGGAGGATTCAGATTCGTAAACAACCTCAGAGGTTGTGCTGAGGGATTGACGTTTCTTAGATTGTCCTAAGGTTGCAAGGAGACACGGACTCAGTGAGGGTGCGGTGACGGTATGCGAATAACGTACTTAAGATATCTTGCAATTCCGAACGAGGATCACGTTTTCGCTTCTCACCGATTCTCCATTCTACCCCACTATTAGGAGGGGGACGCATAGGACCTGGCACAGAAGCACCCAGACGGATTACTGAGCGCGGAAAATCATGATGAAGAGCGGCGGAATCAAAAGACATGTTCAAACGAGAGATCGTTTCAGGTGGTTGAGGATCTGATCTAACCCTTCGCAGTCGCACTGACTTCATCTCGGTCAAAAAAGCTGCCATCTTCTCGGGCGGTATACCGACTGTGGGCTGCACCCTACGCTTACCACCAAAAACAACCGGATTGATGGGAGCCTCGATGGGAGTCCCTGCGGGCTTTAATGCCGCCCGTGCTGAAGCGAACAGAGCTTCTGGGTCCGGGTTAACGGGATCTATAGGTGCCCTGATACCATTGGTAGGTGGGGGAGGCGGAGGTGGGGGAGGTGGCGGCGGATTGCCTGAATTGTGTTCAACTTGGGTCAAGCGTTTGGATAACTAGAGACTCAAATTAACAAATGGCCTAGGAAGTTATCCGGATCTTACCTCCGCTTTTAGCTGCGCTATCTCGGCTTCCAACATTTTTATTCGTTCCTTGTCACGCTTCCGCTCTGATTCAGCGTCAGAATCCGGAGGATACGAAGGTCTTCGATCGTCTCGCCGACGAGCGTTTCGCCGTTGCTGTTCTTTAGCCGCTAGCAGTTGCTCCTCTTTTCCTTGCAGTTCGTCGAGCTCCATTGGCGGGGATAGTGATCGTTCGCATGCACGACCCTTGCCTTTAAGTTCATAAGGGATGCGGGGCGACTCATCATCGCCAAGTAATAGGACTGGGTCACTACTCTGAGGACTTGGTGGTTGGGTGCTGATTCGCTTGACTTTAGAGCTGACTGGAGAATGATGTGGCCTCGGTAACAGAAGTGATGGATCAGCGTCACTGGTAGAGAACCTGCCAACAGCGGCTTTCACTGAGGGTACTGCAGGCGGTCTGAAGGGATTGTCATCATCATAAACGTCCTCTGAATCCGCCACAACTCTGGAAGTTTGGCTGGGAGTCCGTCGTGGAGAGGACCTTGCATTGCTTCGCCGTTGGCGCGGCGATGGTTTCGTGGTGGGAACACGGAGATGTACCGGCTCGGGCTCGGTGCCACCAGGCATCAGCGAAGGAGAACGGGGAAAGAGGGAACCAGGCATCGTAACTACATGGCGTGGTAGTGCGCGAAGGCGTTGAACTTGTGGAGGTGAAACGTAGGCGGTAGGCGCAGAAGCTATGGACAGAAGTCAGACCAACAATATTACGTAGCAGAAACGAGGTGTACATTGCTCGGGAGGGTCTGACAATGGTGAACACGAAGATGAGGACGCCTTCGTTGAAGCGCTCCGCTGTGATGCCTTGGATGCAGCATACGCGCCATCTTTCGGTCGTCTTACGCGGCACTGCTTCGATTTCTGAGGGTTTGGGGCTGAGGAAATGCTTGTGCCCGAAGCCTGTGAGACGTGAACATGAGAACCAGACGCTGGCGGATCACCTGCGGCTGATGCAGTGGGAGCAGTCGCAGCAGCGACAAATGAGCCGAATTCGCGAGAAACAAAGTTGAAGACGCCTTCGAGGATGCCTGGGGCGTGCTCGGGAGTGTCCCGAGCATTGTCCATGACGATGATGATAGTGGTTGAGAAACACGCCGATGATCAACACACACAAACAACGCGCCGTCTGTTTGCCAACAGCCTGGGTGAACAACAAAAGCTACAATTTACTACGGCCTCCACAGAAAATATTCGAAAACGTCCTGCGACTAGAAATAGATGATATGATTACAGTCCGGTTCTCCACTCTTACAAATCATCGGTATCCTTGATAGCTTTCGTAACTCGGAGGCGTGCTGTCACCACCATTTGCGCCACTCTGGCTGAGATTCGCGCGAATGGCGGCATATGGGTCGGCGTACTGCATGGTTCGGCTAACACGGGGGCCTACATCAGGTTCTGGAAGTACGGGAGGGCCGCCGCCATAGGGCGACGAACCGGCTTGCGAGGATGAGCCGAAGCCGCTCGGCGTCGGGTCTGAGAAAGCGCCATACACATCCATGCTTGGACGAGAAGTAACGGGTGCGCTGGGGGAGTAAGCGGTATTCGATGTTGAGTACTCAGAGTAACGATTGGTGTCGGCAAACGGAGAATTGGAGGTGTTCGAGTTGTCAACAGTAGAGCTGCGGTATTCCTGAGTTTGTTGGGTGGGAGGGAGGTGGTATCCAGATTCTTCATCATCATCTTCAGGCTCATGGTCATCCATCTCAGACGCCGTCGGTGGATGGGTAAACGGAGGGTCGCGAGGAACGTGGCGGTGTAGTTTACCAGACCGAAAATCGAGGATAAGTAAGACCAATGATGCTAACCAAGCAACTGAAAGGGCGGAGGGGTTAGAAAAATATACGCAAGAAACCCATGCTTAAGCCTTACCGAAGGCTAACCAAAAGAATATGGCGCCAGCCTTCTTGGTTATACACCAACCATCAAGGCCCTTTTTGAAGCCGTCGCCCAAGTCGGCATGGGGATCTTTATCAGGGTTCTTGCAGCCTGGTTGGGTCCAAGCAGATATTGTAGTGATGAAGCTGGAAGGAAGAATCTAAGCGCACGATCAGCTCTGAAGTTGGAAGGCGACTCACGCAATTAACAGGGCGAAGATATTGCCGGTGCCCGTGAGGATGAACCCGACGCGAACCTCCTTGAGGGCGCGCGCAAGTCGAACGAGTTTGTCGTACTTTTCGTATATGACAGGGACTAGCATCATGAAAGCTGATAGGAACATCCCTGTAACAGAAACGAAGATGGCGAAACCGGAGAGACCGGCTGCGGAAGGTTCAGCGAAAGACGCGTCGTTGGGGAAACGGTAAGCACTCACAAGGTCCGACTTTCCATTTCGCCTGAAAGCTGGCAACACTTGCAAAACAAGCCATTGCGATGAAGTTGAAGAATATTTGAGAAGTGTGAGCGACGATTGCAGGTTTCGAAACAATCATCTACGCGACGAGGGGTGTTGGTCAGCATATGTCGCGTCAAAATGGATATGAAGAGTTGACCCATATCCATATTATCCATCCTAGAGGTACGAATAGAAGAAAAGCGAGCTGACCGTCGCCTGTCATGCGAAACAGGTGCAGTTGGAGAAGAACATGGATTACGTAAAGCAGTGAAATCCAACAAGTGTGAAGCGAAAATAGTTCAATTGGGAATCAAGAGGTGCTGGGCATGCGCAAGGGAAGAATAACGCTAGGAATGAAACTCACGTCGTCCTCGAATGGAACAATTCCATGCCCATTTCCAATTCCTCCGGACATGGATGATGACGGGCCAGCGGTGTTGGACGGACGCAGTCGATTGATTCCCCCTTGTATTCGGTCCATAAAAGACATGGTGACGTTGCTGGCGGGGGATAAGGTGTAGATTTGTGTACGAGGAGGAGGACGATGCTATATATTTTGCGGGCAACAGCTGCGGGAGTGGAAGGTGAGCGCAAGAGTTCCGCCAGCTCCACGTGCAGCGACATACATATCGCGCTTACGTAAATCTGGGCAGTGTAGCGCAGCAACCATCCTGTTCCAGCGCTGTGAGCCTGTGCACCGGATTCCAAATAATACACTAGATACATGGACAATCAAATATTTATCACAAGTCTTAGAATATAGAGTTGATGATCCCACTTCCCACCGCAGACCCAGCACCAAAACCGACACCACCAACAGCGGAATGGGCAAGCTTTGCGATTGTCAGAATACGCAGCAAAATGATATCGGATAGGCGCACCGTGTTGCCAAGCCCACTGGACATGAAACCAGACTTCTTGGGCTCTTGCGCAGGAGCTGGAGCTGGGGCTGGGGCCGGAGCAGGCGGAGGGGCATAATGGTAGCCGGGGTTGGGAGGTGGTGGGGCATATCCTGGGTGAGGAGGCGGGGGTGCGTAGCCAGGTTGAGGAGGCGGAGGTGCGTAGCCAGGCTGAGGAGGCGCGTAACCAACACGGGGAGGTGGAGGAGCATAAGCAGGTTGATTAACAGGGGGAGGAGGATGGAAAGAAGGCGGCTGGTATGCCTTGTCATCGGTGGACGAGTATGCCTTCTCGTTCGTCGGTGCAGAAAGGCGTTCAACATAGTTGACTGGGAACAGACCCTCAGGGCCCCCGCCAACTCTTCCTTTCCACCAGTCAGCATTCGTTTCCTCAGTCACATCAATGATATCGGCTTGACGGAAAGTGAGATCATTGGCTTCCTGGTAGATAGTGAGCTAGGCAAGACAGAGGGAGCACCGAGAACCTCCATACCCGTCTGTCCTCGTTGTAAGACCAAATTGCGCGAGCTTGGAACAAAGACCGAGGTGGTGGGGGAGTAGGATTGTTACTGATGCCTAGTCGCTGAGCCTGTTGTGTGATGGACGAGACTGGCGATGGCGAAGGGGCAGATAGCCGTCCAAGGATGTCTCTGCCATCTGCGGCCGAGATATGGTTATGTGCCATGAGGAATTCTACATTCTGGCGAGTTTGAGAGACGATATGAGTCAAGAGCGCATTTGAGTCGACTGCGACCATCGTCGTGGTTTATGACAAAGGTGAACCCACAATAAGCGCCCAAACTCGGCTATGACTGAGCTCACCACCATCACCCGTCCTCCGCCACTGGCATCTCAGCCAGCCTCCCTCCCCGTCTCAAACGATGAACTGGTTGTATGTTGCTTTTGCCCACAATCATTGTCTGTGTCTCATTCTTCGCGTCTCAGTATCCTCATCTCCGATTGCTCAATCGCCAGTCTCGTGTCACTCTTTCGCCAACCCCATTCCAACTAGATGCTCACCACCGACGTCGTTTGCTTGCTGTCGCAAATACCAGAGGGTGGTTTGCAGCCGTTGTTAAGAAAGATGACGCGTTGGGTACGAGTCTTTGTTCTGTAACCCCGTTCACTGAACTTTACATCCACTCAGACCTTGTCTGTTCGCCATTGAGTGATCTGCGCACCGCTGCATCGGCAGGAGATGACAATACATTTGTACCATCCAAAACCATATCTCTGAACGCTGCTGTACCAAGTGTGCTTACTTTCGCTGCCAACGAATCTCGCTTGCTTCTCGGCCTCGTGTCTGGTGAAATCCTTTTGTACGACACTTCGCAACTTTTCACGCCTGCTACAAGCCAAGTGCAGCCTGTCCATGTACTGCAACATCTTGCCGGGGCTTCTCTACTCCAACTTTCAGCAAATCCTAGCAGCACCGACCTATCTCTGGCATCATTAGTAGCCGCAGTCCTTGAGGATGGACGCGTCTTTATTCTCAACACCCAGACGTTCAGTGCAGACGGCGGATGGGCTCCTGGTGGCCAAGAGCCTAAACCCGTAGCAGGTTGTGTCGTATCCTCTGACGTTGTTCTCTAGCTAATTTTGTGCCTCAGCTGCGTGGTCTCCAAAAGGAAAACAGCTGGCTATAGGTCTTCAAAGCGGAGAGATACTGGCCTTCAGCCTGTCGGACAAGACCAAGCCTCAAAAGATAATTCCCTCCACTGCCTCTCTACCCCTCGTATCCCTCCGTTGGCTAGCTCCTGGCCACACCTTCCACACCGTCTATGCCTCCCCTGATGACCCCCAGCATCATATCGTCACGCTCGATGCTGCCACTTCTTCCTCCAGTTACGTCGCTCTCAGCTATCCGTTTCCCCTTCCAGACCGCCCTCAACAAGGCTTTACCATATTTCTTCCAAATTGGGATTTCGGCCAAGGGGGAGGATCCAGGTCTCTATTATTCTTCGGTGACGTCTGCTCTACGGATGTAGAGATCCTCGGTCATGTAGGATCCAAGTGGGACCAAAAATCCCGCGACGATGTGTCTATCGCGATCCCCCTCGACAAGAATTATGAGGATACGTTCTTGTTGGGTTTAGTCGTAGACTTGACTTCAACCACCCCCGCACCAAGTGTCCTAGCTTCGGGTGAATCCGCTGATTGGCCGCCCGCCCCCATTCTCTATGCATATCTGAATGATGGAACTCTCCAAGCATGGCACATCACTCAAGCAGCACCCTATGTAGGAATGATAACTCCTGCGGTGACCCCACCCGTTCCTTCTACGCTAGATATACCAAATGTCGGAGACATGGCTCCTGAGCAGGAGATGCTGACCCCAGCTCAGCCAATTGAGTCGAAGGACCAGACAATGCAGGATGAGAAGGCATCTCTCGTAATCGATAGCTCAGAAATGGAGCAAACAAGTTCAGTTGTTTTTTTTCCAAGTCTTTCCGCGAATGGTTTCTAATTCCACACCCACACCAGCAGCGACACCAGCGCCAGCGCCTTCGACTCCGCAAACAACCGTATCTGCCTTTGGTCAGACTGGCTTCCAATCCGCTTTTGGCCAAACTTCAGCTTTCAGCCCGCTAGCACACAACACTACGCCTGTGTCTGTATTTGGCCAGGGTGGTAGTACATCTTTTGGCAGGACACCAACGACGTCCTTTGCTGACACTACCACCCCTACATTTGGGCAGAGCGCTTTCGGTTTCGGGACCACTAGTGCTGTCCCGCCCGTTGTGTCAAAGGCAAGCTCCAATGAATCAATGCCGTCTGACGATATGCAAGCGGAGGTGACGACGGAGGAGCAGCCCAAGTCAGATCCATTCATGTCCTTGGGAGGGTTGTCGCTCGATAAGCCATCTGCAGACACGGATCTCTCTAGCCCCGCTATCAGCAGTGTATTTGGTCCGGCTGCCTTCCAGAATGTCTCTACTCCGTCCTCGGGTGGTGGATTGATCAAGCCTGCATCTGGTTTCGGGGCCTTTAGCAATCTTGGTCAGAGTTCAGCTCCTCCGCCTACAGGAGCAAGCGGTATGGAAACGCCTTCATCTCTCTTCGGCTCGACTTCGAAACCAGCTTCTGCGTTCGGCCAATCTTCGTTTGGTTCACCATCGTTTGGACAGTCATCTTTCGGGAAGTCTAGCTTTGCAGCGCCATCAACCTTTGGAACATCATCCTTCGGCAAGCCATCCGCCCCGACGTCAGCTGTGACTCCTTCGAGTGGCGGATTCTCATCCTTTGCACAACATGGCACTGTCACTTTTGGTAAGCCATCTGCCCCGACGTCAACTGCGTCGGCGACTCCATCCAGTGGCGGGTTCGCATCTTTTGCACAATCTGGCTCTGTCACCTTTGGTAAACCCAGCATGCAAGCCTCTGGCACACCTGCTGCTATCGAGGTGGGTGATGCCGCTACTCCAGCTGCGCCTACTCCAGCTGCGTCGGTTCTATCGCCTCCTCCGGGAAATGTCACGGAGGATAGCGCTACTCCCACACCCTCCGTTTTCGGGATATCCTTCAACACGCCATCTAAGAAGGTTGCGCCGCCATTGAGCTCGTCTTCTTCACCTGACTCTCGCGAGAGCAGTCCTCCCGCAGTTGGAGGTAAAGCTGCCAGTCAGTCAGTATTTTCAGTCCCATCCCAGGGACAATCCAGTTCTATCTTCAAGCCTGCCACTGGATTTGGTGCTTTTGGCAGCAGTGCTACGCCTACATCGTCGCCTTTCTTTAATGCTGCGAAGTCGACGTCCAGTGCAGCATTCGGGTCATCAAGCTCACCTTCTGCGGCTCCTGTATTTGGCTCATCTAGTTTTACCACCGCTGCACTGTCTGGCGCAGCAGAATCTCCCAAATTTGGCATGTCGTCTGCCCTCGGCGGACAGCAGCAGCAGTCGTCATTTGGGTCTTCCAGTGTGAAGCCTACACCTACTACCCCCAGTACAAGCAGTGCATTCGCGGCGTTCAGCACTGGTCCAAGCGCGTTTTCTTCGTTTGCAGGCCCTCAGAAGTCCTTCAAAGATCTGCTTTCTGGCTCGGGCGACCACTCCTCTTCCGAGAAGGTGGCAGACATCCCTACCCAAGTTACCGCTGATTCGCCCGTCAGCAGGGAGCTCACGGAAGATGAAACACAAGCGTCGCCGCCCTCGCCAGATGCAGATGCCAATGCCAAGGATACCCCCAAGTCTATTGTGGATCCATCAGCAACGTCACCTGAGGATGTTTCCTCTGCAGATACTGCTGCTGTCTCCCGTCCCCCCAGTGTGTCCAGCAAACCGAATGACCTTAAGACGACCCCGCCGCCATCTGACGGGCAGTCCCTTAGCTCAATTTCCTTCTCCTCCGCTGCCTCATCTTTCGTCGAGATCAGTAACCCTATCGAAGAAGCTGGGGAACTAGAAACGACTGGCCAGGACCAAGAAAGTGATGCTGACCATGACGGCGAGGATGAGGTAGATAATGACGATGAGGGATCATTTATCTCTGAACCTTTCAGCTCGGACGCTTCGAACGAAGATCAAGATGATCAGTCTGTGGAAGGTGAAGAGGAGACGGGTGCTGACCTCTCCGCCGACTCTGCGTCTTTAGAAGATCTTGGGTTGCGCTCACCTTCCGCAACCCCTACTGCAGAACTTCCTGCTGTGGCATTATCCAAATCACCGACACCCACCCCAAACCTTCCCCTGGATGCAGATGCGAACACAACTCCCCCTGGATCTCCCGACAAGCCGACCAACCTCTCTCCCCAACTCCCCGTGACTACGCCATCGCCTGTATTTTCATTTGGCTCGCCCGCACCTGCACCTTCCAAAGGTCTTACAGCAGGTCGTCCCAGTACGAGGCCTGCACGCAGTTCTCCCCTTGCCAAGACTCCGCCTCTGTCTGGGGAGCCCGAACAATCCGTTGAGGTTCTCGAAGGCTTGCATACACTAGAACCCAAGCCACCATCTAGCCAGCTCAAACCCAGGCCTGCGTCCCCGAAGGGTATCTTCGGAACCCTGCCGAAACCTCAGGCTATCGACGAGGACGATGCTGGAAAATCTAATCGGCCCAAGACTCCTCCACTTCTGTTGTCTTTTGGTGCTACCAAGGCTTCGAGTACCACCACGCCTACTCAAGGCCCGTCTGCATCCCCTACACCACCATTCAAGATGCCTGGCTCTACATTTTCATTCCCGTCCACCCCTCCATCCTCCGATCAAACCACGATCCCGAGCCAGGGCGCAAAGCCGACTTCAATCTTCAGTGGGCTTCCACCAGCTCCTCAGCCAGCCTCCTCCTCTTCTCCTTTCTTCAGCCCCCCTTCTCAAGCGACTTTTGCCATGCCGACCAAACCTCTATTCGGAGGTGCGCCAAGCACACCATTCAGCGCACCCCCCAAAAGCACTCCAGTTGCGCTCCCTTCCCAACCACCCCGACCTACGGTGGAAGAAGGAATGCAGGCGGAATGCGTCTATCTATTCTCGACGCTCGCCAAGGAACTCGAGGAAGTAAGTGCTTTAGTGTGAGATGTTACTCTGAATCGATATAATAATGCTTCGTAGCTCAAGGGTCTTGCACGCGCATCAAACAAACATCGGGAAGACATCGGCCAGGCCAGTGGTATTCACCGAAAGTCTGATTTGCATAGTCCCGAGAAATGGGGAGGTCTCAACGATGTTGTTCATTTTGGGAAGACAATGAAATCTCTCGAGTCTGACATCCAGCAAGTCAAACGGCTTGTCAATGAGGGACACGACGCCATTGGTGATTTACAAGGAACCATGTTGAGAGGTATAGCAAATAGTGCCATTAGCATGTATCCCATTCCACTTACGCTCGTATCTAGCTGGCACTAGGAAAGAAGAGATTGCACGGTTCAACAAAGCCAAGAATGACGCCGACTTCTCCCAGATGCTCAAGTCGCGTACGCTTGGCCCTGAGCACCATGAAACACAGATACAACTCAGGAAGAGTATTCGAGTGAGTTTCATTAGCATCATTCGGCGAGGTGAATGTGTTGAAGTTTTTCCCGCTAGGATGTCCGTGACCGGGTAATGAAGCTCGAACAGCATTTACAAGCGTCCAAGTCTAAATTGAGTCGGAGTAACAAGGGGAAGCCTACTTTGAAGTCAGTTTCATTTATGCTTCTTCTTGGTTTGAAAGGGTTTGACGCTCTTCGTAGGGCCCCATCCTTGGTGACCGCTCACAGGACTTTTAAAAACATCGATATCGCGATCCACCAGCAGGCTACAGAAATAGCCGGTCTCTCATCGAGGATAGCAAAACTCGATATTTCCAACTTGCGCTCCTCAACGTCCTTTGGTACCGGGTCTCAATACGGGGTAAAGCGACCATTCAACGCGACTCCTAATGTTGCTGCCACCACTGCCGCTGCTTTGAATGCAGAAAGATCCACGCATCGACTTAAAATCAGACTTCTAGCCGTTCGCAAGGAGCCTCTTTTGAACAACAAGGTTGCACCCCCCACGAAGGCACCAATGACCTTCAGCACGCCTCCAGGAGTTAGTAGGACCGCCGCCACCACAATGACGCCTTCGATCAGCTTTACGCCTTCGTCCCCTGGTGGGATTGAGTTCTCTCCCAGTCCTTCATTCTCCCCAACGCCGACGACTCGAAGAGGCGCTGCTTTCACTTCAAAGCATTACAAGTCCGTTGCCTTGAAGAAGACGCCTTCGTCACCTGAACAACAACAGACGTCGACGTTTGCACCACCAGCAAATTTCTCTTGGGGTCCCGTGCCGATACTTCCTCCTAGTAAACCGTTAGCTGCTCCGATATTCCCTGTCAAGTCGCCTGGTGGTCCATAGTTAGTTACGGGTATTACATGTGCAATCAATATTTTCGTTAGTGTTAGCTATCTGCAGTTGTTGTCTTGTCATCTTTGCCCCCTTCAACCGTAGTAGTCTCGTCGCCGTCGTTGGTTGATGGTTTGTGATTGCCATAATCAATGATAGATTCGAGATGCTCGAGGGCAGCCTAATGACAAGGAGGGTGAGTACACTAGTATGGGGCAAACCGACTATTGTTGATGAAATCACTGCGCACCCTCCCTACTTCGCTGAGTTCTTGACCTTCATCTCCATTGAACGTATCGAAAGGCGTGTCGGCGGAGATGAATGCTTCGTCATCATCGTCCATATCGTCGTTCATATTTGGATCAGGATGGAGGGACGCGCAGAGGGAAAGTGCCTCGAAAATGGCTTCCACTAGATAGTGCGAGAAAATTTCTCCTTGTAAATGAGGGGAGTGGGTGAATGAGAGTATACCACGGACATGATGAAGGTGACGCGGGGATGATATGCATTTCCTTCATCTCGGTAAATTCATCATCATCTTGATGACCATTCGCGTTTGAAGATGCTTCGTCAAGCTGACAATATATTGATGATGGTGCATTTTCCGCACGAGATATAGCATGTAGCGTAATAGAAGGATACTCGATCTGGATTCCGCGTCCCGGCGCTGACGATGATATGAAGACCAGTACGCTACAGATCATCATCCATGCAAGTTCATATCAGGAGTGAAGGGATTTCAAACCTTTCGATAACGTATAATGTGCCCTTTTCGGAGTCGTTTTGGGAGAAGCCCTCGATGGGGGGATCTAGGGTGATTTTGACGTCGTTTTCTTGGTGCCGGAGGACAGGGGGGATGTCGCTGAAGGAGGCGGGGGTGGTGGAGACGAGGGATTTGTGCTCCTCGACGGAGACGAATTTTGGGATGGTGTCGATGATAGTGATTGAAGGCATCGCGCAACCAGTGAAAAGAGATAGAGAGGTGTCTGAGATGATTCTGCACCGGCGCTTGTTTACACTTGTGTTGGATCCGCTCTCTCATCGTCAACCATGTTTGAACCCGTTCGCGGTGGTACTCGAGGTGGGCAGGCCGAGTTCAAATGGTCTGATGTATCCGCAGACAAAGACAGAGAGGTTCGTGTGTCGTTTGCTCTTGTGAGTTGGTTGATTGAATGTGCTTTGCAGAATTACCTCGGACATAGTATAAACGCGCCAACTGGACGGTGGCAAAAGAATAAAGATGTTCACTGGTATAACAGAGATCTCAAGGATTCAGCCAAGGAGCGAGCAGAGGAGATAAGGAAGATTAAGGAAGCAGAGGCGGAGGCGCTGTCTGTTGCATTGTAAGCTGTATTCTTTATTACTGTCCCTTATGATGTTGTTGACTTTGCGTAGAGGATTTGGGCCTACTAAAGGTGGTCCGACACCAGCAGCTGTAGCTACGACTACGACGAAAGCGCCTGCTGATCAGGCTGTCGCCGTCGACGAAGCCAAGGAAGAGAAATTACGCAGAAAAGCTGAACGTAAAGAGGAAAAGAGGGCGCGGAGGGAGAAACGGCGGCTGAAACGTGAACCTGATTCAACACGGTCGAGGTCGAGATCCAGGGATCGGGACCGGGATGATGAGTATGACTTTGAGAGACGGAGGCGGCCAGAGCGGTCACGATCGAGGTCGCCTACCAGGTCGTCGAGGAATAGAGATGAGCGGAGGAGGGACTACGATAACGATAGACGAGATGGAGATCGCAGTACGCGGGGGGAGACGAATAACAGGGAGTATGATGCAGCTCAGAGGGAAAGAGAGCGGGAACGGGATAGACGGTTATGGGATATGAGCACTCGTCGAGATCGCTGAACATTATATAGATATATGTCTACCCTATAATATAACGTACTTATGCGCCAGCCTTCCAATACGCGATGTCCCCGTCAATCACTGACAGTTTTGCAATCAGTACAACGCAGAGGGAAAAAGAAGAGGGCTGACTTTCGTATGGTTTGCCTTGCTGCCTTAGTTTGCCTGCTGCTTTGACGGCGGCCTCGCTTCCGTGTTCTCGAAGGTCATCGTAAGACATGATTTCGCCACAAACAAACTTGTTCTCAAAGTCAGAGCTATTAGAGTAAACATCATGAGAAGATGGTTGGCAAAGAGGGGAAGTTGACAGACTGGATGACGCCGGCTGCCTGAGGAGCCTTGGTCCCTCTACGGATTGTCCATGCCCGGACTTCAACCTGCCCACAGGTAAAGTATCGGATGAGCTAGAGAGAGTGTGGTTGTAAGTCCACCGAAAGAAGGGTAGAGGGAATCTGAACGAACATCTAGACTGGAATAACCTGCTTGGGTGATCTTTCCGAGAGCGCTCTGAGCACCAGCTTCTTTCTGTGCCTCCTCCTTCTCCTCCGGAGACATGGGGGACAAGCGTTCTTCCAGTGCGACAGAGAAAGGGATGAGGGGGTCACCAGGGTTGTTGACATCGATCCAAGCTTTAATCTTTGGCAGCCTAGAAATGACGCGTTAGATGGGGGGGAGGATGCGATGAGAGATATGGTACCATTTGTTCTTCTTCCGAACGTAATCCTTTTCGCTGAGGTTGACCAGGTAGGTGACGGGTTTGGCGGTGAGGAGTTGGAGGCTGTTGACGACATCTATCTGAGCGGATTCTGTTAGGGAAAGTTGTTGGAGGGAGAGGGTGGATTCACCTCTTTGTTTGACCATTCTGCCTTTCGGACATCCTTGCTGTCTACGGTAAGAACCTTGTGTATCTTCTCTATAGTTGCCTGGGAATTGAGCAGTGAACAGGCAGTGTGGTAGAATGGAATATAGACGCACGATTTCTTCTTTCTTTGCCTTGTCAGCTAAACTATTGCTACCAAGAGAACGACCCGACTTTTTAAGGCCATCTAAGGACTTTTCTACCCATTCTATATCTTTGAGACGGAGCTCTGTTTGTATGATTTCCATATCGCGGATAGGGTCTACATCTCCTTCGACGTGAGTGACGTCGGGATCGTCGAATGCTCTGACGACTTGGAAAATTCCATCTACGGCACGGACATGGGACAAGAAGGCGTTTCCGAGACCAGCACCTGTTGAAGCGCCCTGGAGTGGGTGTGAGGGACGGAGAGAGAAGGACGGCTGGACAAGACTTACGGCGGTGAGCCCGGCGATGTCAATACATGTGAGGAAAGCTGGGACGCGCGAGGCGGGTTTGTAGACGTCGCATAGCCATTCGAAACGAGGATCGGGTACCGGTATGCGAGCCTCCTACTTGAAAGAAAGTGATGGGCATGCGGCTCCCGCAGATTGGTGAAGCTAACCTCGGGGTTTATGGTCGCGTAGGGAAAGTTGGCGGCCTTGCCGAGATCTGAGGAAGGGTTTGGGGGGGGTCGCTGGATGGATGGAGGATGGACGCACCGGTGTTGGATAGAGCATTGAAGAAGGATGATTTGCCGACGTTGGGCACGCCTTGGGGACAGTGAGAGGGCGGGGAGCGGGAGAGAGGGCTGACTGACCGACTATTCCGATTTTGAGGTTGTTGCTTGGTCTGCCGAGGAGGGTCTTTTTCTCCGCTGCTGGGGCTTTCTTGGGGGGCATCCTTTTCTTTGCGAGGAGAGGAGGGGACGAGGAGAAGGACCTGAGAAATCGATTCATCGATGGGCGTATGACCGTGTTTGGAAACGCCTCCTCTTCCACGACCATGCACCTCTTTTGTGTCCTCGCCGCCCTCTTCCTCCTCGTCGCCGCCCAGACACAGACCATCGTCGACCCGTACGTCTCTCCGCCTCCCTCCTGACATCCCCCTCATCCTCCACAGCGCTGGCGAAACTGTCGTCGTCGCCCTCACCCTCGGTCCCAATGGCCTCCCAACGACTCTGACGCTGTGCGTAGTCTCCCTCTCTCCCTCTCTCTCTCGCTGACGCTGCTCCCAGCCAAACGCTCCGAACCACGACCACCTCCACAACGTCCCCCGCCGCCGTCACCACAGCCCCTCCGCAGCCCGTCCAGCAGGGTCCCGTCGGCCAGCCTGGTCCAACAGGCCCGGCTGGTGCTGCCACCCCGTTCACATACACGACCGTCATCAACGGCGTCACCCAAGTCACCACAGACGTCTTTACCCCCACTGCCCCGACCACCATCCCGACAACAGCCCCCGCGACAGGCACCATCCTCGACTTCTCCGTTTGGCTGACTCAGTATGGCGGTGGAGTCCAGCAGCCCTTTCCCTCGAGTGCTTCCCCGACTATTCCTAGACTGGGTTGGATAGTAATACCGAGTTTGCTGTCTGCTGTAGTAGCATTGTATCTCTAGTTGTCGTGTGTAGCCATTGGACAATTTCATCTAAGCGCCCTTCTCCATGTCTGACCTCCCCGCACACATCGTCCTCCTCGCAGACTCCTCCATCACCCTCGCTTCAGAATGGGATCAACTCCTTGCAGACTACTTCCTGCCCATGTTCAAAGCCACCGTCTCTCTCTCTCCCACCGGTAAAGAGGCCAAGGTCGGTCTCCCTCCCCAACTCCCTCTCCTTTCTAAATCCACGGCCAGCCTCGCCTAGCCGTCGTTACCTACGCCGCAGCAGACTTGAGACCCTCTCCTCTCGTCACGAAATACTTCTTCTCCGATTTCCAACTCATCTTCAAAGAATTGCAGTCCGAGCCATCCAAGCTAGGCATAGGCCAACACCCCGAGAGGAGGCACGGTCTCGCAGCTTTGGAAGGCTTTGTCGCCGCTCTCGAGGTACCTTCTATCTCCTCATCTCTCAAAGTCATATCCATTCGTCCTGCAGTTATTCGACATCATACGCGAGACCATACATGCCAAGGACCTCCGTTTCCACATCTTCCACTGCGCTGCATCTCCAAAGGACGCCTCGGAATTACCGCGATGGAATGATTCGCCCTCATTAGACGCTGTTCAATGGAGTTCCTTACCTGCCGAAATACGCAAGGTACGTCCCGGACCCCATCTCCCTCAGCATTCGTTCAGCCCCCCCTAGAGAGGAATACACTTGAGCACCATATTAGTGGGCAATATCCCCGAATTCAAGGACCTCTTCACTCAGGTCTGTTGGTCTCGTTACTTCCACCACCGCCGATAGACATATTCTTCTAGTCAACATCGGAGGGCTCAGTCACTCAGCCGTGGTTCACTACTCATCCGACACACAACGTCCTCTTATCGGGCATCGGTCCTTCAACATCAGGCATCTCCCCATCTCTCCTTGTATCCACACCTCTCTAATGTGTTTTCAGGAAATCCCAAACGGCCCAACGATTCCGCGCCAACCGACCGACCCCTCGCCGACATCAAACGCCCAAAGCAATCCCCCTCTTTACCCGCCTCCACAGTTCCTGCCGTCGCCGCTAATGCAACACCACAGCCAGTAAAGGCAACACCCTCCAACCCGGGGCCACCATCCCTAACCTCTCTGCCTATCCAGCAGATTGGACAGTATCGGCGACTTTTGGAAGCCAAAATCCAGGATCTCAAGGTCAAGATGGAGGCAGCCAAGGCTCGAGGCGACGCTCAGGAGGCCGAGAGCCTTAAGCATGACATTGAAACCCAGGTACCCCATCTTCTCAGGGCAATGGCTGTCTTCAAGAATGCCTCTCAGCGCCCTGCAGAGGATCAATCCTCGAGCTCTGATGCTCCTCCTCCGACTTCCTCCGCACCTCCCCTTCCTTCGCCTGCGATTCCCAATGCGAAACCTCCCCAGGATAACCCTTTGGCCAATGCAAATGCACCCCCACATACGTTGCCAGTTCCCGCCACGACTTTGGTACAAAACCCTTCGCCTGCCGCTGCGCCTCCTCCCATGGCTCAACTGTCGGCTCAAGCCCAAAGAGCCCTTAGTCACCAAAGGCAACGCAGTCTTCAAGGCGGGATGCTTGGTGATGCGGGTGGCCCTTCGACATCCAGCCCGAGCCTCGCCAATAAGCAGCCTCCGGCGGCGCCAGCTGGAGCCAACACTTTTAAACCTACCCCAACTCCTTCATGGCAGGGCACATTTACTTGGTCGGGCCTCGACCCGAATACGCAAGAACGGAAGGATGTCCGAGCATCTATCTTTGCATATATGCAAGACCCTGCACAATGGTATGTCCCTCTCTATCTCTCCTTCTTATTCGTACCTCACTTATGTCCAGTCACCCTGAATTATGGCCGAAGAATTTGACTCTCAGTCCTACCGCAGAACGTGCAGTCTCGATGGCGGACCTGCAGCTGTGGATCAGACATCACAATCCTGGGCTATGTACATTCTCATACCAAGGTATGGATGGCCCAATACATGAACAACACTATCGCTCTCTTGTTGCACTGCTTTCTTCCAAGTGTATTGTGAGTGTTGTGCTTCTTCAAATACTTATGCCTGACTACCTTTTAGTATGCTACTGCTACCTGGAGCTTGCCTAATGGCAACCAGGCCCCAAAACTCCTGATATTTCCTGTTAACCACCAAGGTCTTGCTGGTGCTGTGTTTCCCATTACTGGCATTCCTGAGCTTCCAAAGTCTGCTACCATTCCTCGTCAGCACATCCTACAGCAACTCTCTCAAATGCCACCTGAGCAGCGCAACATCATCCTGGCAAATTTCAGGCAGAGACAGATGCAGGCTGCTATGCAAGGTGCTGCACATGGGAGATCACAACTTGGAGGAAGTTTATTTGGCAATGGACCTGCCACTCAGCCAGAGATGCCTGGTGGTGTTGCTATGACTGGTCATGATTTAATGCATTCTTTCTTGCAGGGTAATGGGAGTACTTCATCATAACTAGTATCAAACTTTAGGGAGTTCTGCAGTGACCTGTACCTGTTGTAGTTCCTCCATTTATTATTTACATTTCTCCTTACATGTTGCCTCCTTTTATCATTGCAATCTTACCCACATGTGAGGAAATATAGCATCTTCTAGACATCAAATAATGATACCTGCCTTGTCTTGTATCATTGTTTTTTATTTCACATCATTGTTCCTTGCTTTGCATCACTGTTTCTCCCTTCATAACATTGTTTCTACCTTTGTAACAGTCTTTCTTGCTTCACAATAGCCTCCCTTGCTTGTAACATTATTCCTATCTTTGTTATTGTGTAGGTAAGCAGTCCTATTTTAGCATTCTCACATCCCTCTCTAAGGAGCACTACCTGCTCTTTCCACTAGTATTGAAGAAGTGCCCTTGACAGCAGCAAAGTAACCAATCATCCCCCATTCTACCAAACTTTTCATTACTGTCCACCCTGGCTGATGCCGCTGCTGCAATGAGGAAGTGGATGAACTTGAATCTGACACTTGCATATCTTTGCCCTTCTCCATCAGTTCTACCCCACATCGTTTCAGCTCTCCTGCAGGTTTTGTGGGGTCTCCGGTATACTCACCCAGCAGGACTCCTACCCTTCAACTGGTCTACCCTGAAATTGCTGTCCCCTCCTCAGCTGTCACCACTGTCCAGAACAATCCTGCTCCAAAAACCCAGGAAATCTGGAACCAAGGTCCACAAATCAAGAACACCACTCAAATTACACAAGACCCTCGAAAATTCCAAACCACTAGGAAACTCTTTACAGTATGTCTACCATCTTGCAGATGAATCGAAGCTACATTTCCTCCCTTCCGAAATCTGTTCTAAGTCTAGGAAACCAACAAGAAGGATCAAGCGAAGAAGTTTTCCCCTGTGTAAATGTAACAAGCCCCCTATGTACCCTTCAAATTCTCCCTCCCTTGTAAACATAACAACTCATCCCCTTGTACCATCAACAAAATCAAATAATGTACTCTTATCAGTAGAACACCCAATGGAGGAGCTACTTACTAGCAGAAGATCCAGAGTTATTTGGCAGAACTATCGATCCTGTTGAGGTCTCAACCCAGCCTAAATCCTGCTCTGGACCAATGGCATGCTATCATCCTCATCACCATTTCCCTTATCTCCCCTTTATCACAAGCACACCCCTTTTTCCTAAGCTAAATGAAATTTTCCCTCCTGGAATGTACTTCGAATACCATGCCAACACTCAAGATGCATTCAATTCAACAGTGCAGAAACCACATGTATCGGAAGGACAACCAGTGTCCCAGAAAATTACTTCATCATCCCAAGCAAGTTAGTAGATTATGAAGAAACCATCCTTCCAGGACATCCCTGGTACTTCCCCAATGGCTCAGGTCACCCTATAGTACCCCTCGCATATAGGGGTGAGGAATCTGACTATCTCAATGAAGGATTCTGTAATAGCCCCATCAGGCTCCATGAAGCGGACCCGTTCACCCATTATGTAGAAAAGGACCTAGCCAAATCGGCCCTTCTCCTTCAGGATGTAGCCAGTCGAGAAATTATCAAACCATCCTCCCCCACATCTGCCTCTGTGTTCCTTCTTGCCCAAGAATTATCCAAGCAAGCTGAATCTATTCCTTTACCTCAATTCAATAGGCATGAGCATCATGAAATTGAAGATTACTCAGGAGTCAGGACTTGTGGACTGGAAACAGGAAGCAATCAGTACCTCCCCAGGAATAACCACAGAAGATTACAAAACCAGAAGCACCCATAAAGTGACATACTTTCATGGATATCCTAATCCGTGGGAATCAAGAATCCTAGAAGTGTCAGGAAACCCTTGGAATCAGAGAATTATGGGACTCTGCAAATATTGAATGCACCTCATCCATGCCATCCGGGATGTCGCCCAAACATTAGCAATGCAAAATTTTCGCATCTATGTGGACAATAGTAACCTGGTATCTGAAACCACTTGGCACTACTTCTATCGGCACTGCTCCATTTTACGGTTTCTTGACATAAACACTCCACTCTGCCTTCAAGAATTCTCCGCAGAATGTATTCATAAGACTGAGGAAGGACAATGCCTTACCCGCACTACCCTCAGAAGGAATCCCCTTCTCACAGATGAGGAAGATGAATTCTTGCTCATGCTGCAAAGGTCTATGAAGCAATCATTGGGAGCATTCACCCTGTGCCAACTGTAATGCAGTATGGTTACAGCATATCCCCATTATCGTTGAGTATGTTGTTCAAGGCTATCTACATACATTCTCACTCAATATTCTACTTAGTGCACTTATACAACAAGACATCCATCAAACAACCATGCAACAGGCTGCTGGTGCCATGTCATCTGCCTTTCCTGCACCCTCTGTTACAGCCCCACAAGGCCCTACTTAGCATGGAAGTGGTCCCTGGGACCCTGTCACCATCCCTACCCTTTGTCTCACCCCCCTGCTCCTTTTACCTCATTTTCATCTGGCTCCAGGTGGTTTGCTGCTGCAGCAGTTTCCTGATGTCTATTTGATTCACTACCCTCTAAGTGTCATTCACCATTGCCCCTCCTGCTCATGTTCTAATCCCCACCCTTAGTTGCCAGGCAGCGGTGATGTTCAATGGGCTGGCGAAGTTCCACCCTTAATGCGTGAAATCCGTGTATGCGAGGCCACGTTAATACCCTTCCTCTGCATGCTGAACACTCATCACCTCCACTTTTGACTCTGGCTCCTACTGTCTGACTTGGAGTCCATACACCAACAAATCCATACCAACCTGGTTCAGCACATGGAAGCCGATAACATCTCATGCCCTCTGCAGACCCTCTCAAATATGCTTGCAGAAGATGACTTCACATTCTGGCAAATTTTGATGGGAGGTAACAAGGGGCTGTTAGGACAGAAACTCAAGTCAGCAGGGTTGCAGCCATATGAGCTGTGAGATTCAGTGAAACTCATCAAGGTGTGCACTAAAATTCATAACCACTGAATCCTGTCCTGCTTTTATCTATTGGTAAGTATTGTCATCTGTTTTCATTGGCCATGCTTAATCATTCATGTTGCCTAGCTGCCTTCCACCTGATGTGTGTTGTAAGCAGAGCAATATAATGGCTTGTAGAGCTTGTAATAAGCATCCTAATATGCCTTAATATAGCCTCTAACAGTGTGCAATGATAGTTCAATGTCTGGCTCGCTGCGCATTGGGGTGGCGATTCCCACTGGATTACCACCACGTGAGTTTCTAGTCATGTTTGCTGCTTATGTGAGGTTAGGGATCATCGCTAATGCAGTGTCTTGTTGCAGGGTCTTCGCAGAGTGCAACAGAATGCGTCTCCTCCAAGATGATTCTGCGGACATGCTTCACAGTCAGCAAGTACCACAAGCCATCCATACAATACTATGTTGAAAGTGATCCAGCACTTGTTAACAAGCCAACTTTGTATCACCATAAGGTGCTCGCTTATGGACGTGCAAACCACGCGAACAGGCCTCAATACACCTATAGACGAGGCCTACAAAGTTTGGTGATCATTGGTTCACTCAATAGTGAGCTATGATCAAGTTTCTGTTTCTCTTTATAACATAGTGTATTATAAATGTAATGTAGCGCTCGAGCGCGTAAGCGCGCGCTTAGCGCGTTGTGTCCAGACGTCAAGGACACTGTATACTTGTATTAGAGTTCAACTTGTATTAGAGTTCAGCACGGGTGCACCTGTGGGTTGACCTGCACCTGTACCCATGGATCAGGAACAGGTCAGGACCCATACCTAGATCTGTTTGGGTCAGGTATAGAAAGGTACCTACAACCTGCGGGTATGGTACCTGCACCCACGGATCTCAAACCCACAGATCTAGGTACCCATTACCCATAGGTACCTATGCCAATCCCTGAATTTTGCAAGTCTTTTTGCCATTACAGGGGCGTACAGGGGAATATCACATGACTTAGGAGCGCTGGTTACGTTTCTGTACACAATTACTTCAATTCGGCTTTGTTACATTGATTCTAGCTAATCTTAGCTATTCTATGTGGTACTCATCTCGTCATCTGAGTCTAATTCAACAACATCAGGGGCCTTGGGCTTCTTAGGACGCTTGGACTTATTCCTAAAGGTCTCAATAATCTTTTCCTCTGGGATAAGGCCCGGAATTTTCACCCAAGAATTAAGAACACTAAGCGACGCACTCAACGTTGACAGTTGATGCTGAAATAGAATATCAGGGTGTGAATGAAAAGTCCAATTATATCAACGATAAACTTACCAGGTGCTGAGAGGAAGTCCTTCGCCATCTGGGCGAGCGGACTATCCCCAAATGCATGCCACCACAATAGAGGATTCGGGACATTCTTGTTGTAATCAGAGCAATATAGTGATGTTTAGAGCTTGTAATAAGCGTCCAAATATGCCTTAATATAGCCTCTAACAGTGTGCAATGATAGTTCAATGTGTATTGACTTTAATAACCAACAAAAGTCCCAGTAGAGTTGTGCTATTGCTTCTCTCTCTGGTATATAAGGATTTCGCGCTCCGAAGTTCCCACGGGTACCAGATTGCGCGAGGCGTGAAAGTAGGTGTCCACTAAATCGCGTCCCAAATTTGGAGCGATTCTGAGCAGAGGGGCATCTGCAGGAACACTTTCTAAGCACCCGGGTATATTTTATTAGTGGAGATCTGCAGAACTGGGTGTTCCAGAGGCAGATCTGTGTCCAAATTGATCAGTAAATTTACTGATGCAATTTGCGGACTCCACTAGACCGTGGGAACCGGTTTCGTAACCGTGGGAACGGTCGCATAAACCGTGGGAACGTGTGATCGAAATGTATGTACAAAACTATCACTAATGGTTGTGACTATGTAACAAACTATTAATGTGCGGAGTTCTAATCTAAAGCTAATGACTCTACAATCGTTTATATACAAGTATATAGTGTCCTTAAGGTCTGGACACAACGCGCTCAAGCGCTACATTACATTTATAGTACACTACATATTAGAGAGAAAGAAACAATTGATCATAGCTCACTATTGAGTGAACCAATGACCACCAAACTTTGTAGGCCTCTTCTATAGGTGTATTGCGGCCTGTGCGCCCCATTTGCGCGTCCATAAGCATGTCCCTTATGGTGGTACAAAGTTGTCTTGTTAACAAGTGCTGGATCACTTTCAACAATTCTTGCCTTTGACTGGTCAGTAATACTGGCTACTATTGTTAACAAAACAACAGTAGTTGTTGCAAATTCTTGTTAAAAATTGACAGCAGCTTGCTGGGCAACCTGGGTTAACAATTAGACAGCAAGCTGTTAACAATGCTACAGCAGCAGAATATTGTTGTTAACAATATGCCAGCTATTATAGGGGTGCTTGTTAACAAGATAGCAGCTACTTATGGAATGTTGTTAACAATACACCAGCTATTTTTGTTGTTAACAATGTGACAGCTATTTGTATTGTTAACAATTTGCCAGTTACTTATGGAATATTGTTAACAACATGCCAGCAAGATTAATGAGGGTATTGACCGTGGGAAAATTATTACTGATCGTGGGAAAAATTATATAATGATAGTGCGGTCATTAGAAAGCCTGGTATTAGTGATCAAGCATCAGTAAATTTTACTGACCGTGAGAATTTTATTTACTGACCGTGGGAAAATTTTGAAAAAACTAAAAATTGTCATTAGAAAGCCAGCTATGGGTTTCATCACTAAATTTCAATCTCAGCAAATTCTAGTGGCTGGTTTACCAGTGAGAGGGGTCAACATTTTTCCGTTACTGACCGTGAGAAAATATTGACTGACCGTGAGAAAATATTTCGTTCATTAGAAAAGCTGATCAGATCCTGATCGATATTACTGATCGTGGGAAAGCTACTTATTGACCGTGGGAAAGTAAGTTTTTGACCATTCAATAGCCAGCTATAGGTTTCATCACTAAATTTTAATATCAGTGAATTCTAGTGATTGGTTCATTAGAAAATCACCATTTAATGATCCGGGTGTTGATGATCAGTAATTTTATTGACCGTGGGAACATTCTCAAAAGTGATTATGCGCTCATTAGATAGCCAGCTATTGACATTGTGATCCAACTGATGTCCTTTGTGACCCTTATTGACCTAGTTTGGGAGATCTATGCACTTTTGTCATTGCCATTACTGACTGTGAGAAAATGTTATTGACTGTGAGAAAGTTCCAAAAAGGAAATATCGAATTCTGCTCTATTCATAGTTCTAATCAGCATGGTGTCAACAGGAAGTGGGTAGCTGCAGTGGTTGAGGTGCTATGAGCAATTCTTTGGCGGTGGTTGTGAAAGTCTGGTCAATATCGACATATCAGACATGGGAGTCTGAGTACGCTCTGCTATACCACCCATGCAGGATGTGTCTGACCATGCTCTAGTATGTCTGTGGTGATGAATTCTGGTGGAGAGGTATCATGCTGCAGTCTCCAAGTCATTCAGAGTTGGACTGGATATCATGGTCACTTCAGTCATCTCATCCATCAGTCATAAGATTGACCAGTCAGGTGAGGTATGTACTTCATCATGCTTGTCACTGCATCTGGAACCATCTTCAGAGATATACTAAAGCATGTCTGACATCAGTAGTATGGCTGACTGAAATCATACTCACAGGTATAAGTGTCTCAAGACTTGAGTGCACTCAGAGTCATCACTACTATCTGAGCTTGAGACTCCACTGAGGTATCCAGACATCATCCAGAGACATACTAGGACATCCTGCATAGGTGGTATAGCTGACCATACTCTGACCACCCATGTCTGATATATCAATATTGACCAGACTTTCATTCCACCCTCCAAAGAATTGCTCATAGCACCACAACCACAGCAGCTACACACTTCTCATGAACACTACCCTGATTAGAACTATGAGTAGAGTAGAATTCGAGTTTTCCTTTTTAGGATTTTCTCACGGTCAATAATTTTCTCTCACAGTCAGTAATTGTAATGACAAAAGTGCTTATATCTCCTAAACTAGATCAATAAGGGTCAGTACTAAGGTCAGTTGGATCACAATGTCAATACCTGGCTATCTAACGGACGCATAATCACTTTTGAGAATTTTCCCACGGTCAAGAAAATTAGTGATCATCAATACCCGGATCAGTAATTGATGATTTTCTAATGAACCAATCACTAGAATTTGCCCATATTAAAATTTAGTGATGAAACCAATAGCTGGCTATTCAACGGTCAAAAACATACTTTCCCACGGTCAAAAACATACTTTCCCACGGTCAATACATTGTTTTCCCACGGTCAGTATTATTGCTGATCATTTGAGCAGCTTTTGTACTGAGCGCACATCATTAAATGTTTTTCCCACGGTCAGTAACTACTTTCTCACGGTCAATAACGGAAAATGTTGACCCCTCTCACTGGTAAACCAGCCACTAGAATTTGCTGAGATTGAAATTTAGTGATGAAACCCATAGCTGGCTTTCTAATGACAATTTTTAGTTTTCCAAAATTTTCCCACGGTCAGTAAATAAAATTCTCACGGTCAGTAAAATTTACTGATGCTTGATCACTAATACCAGGCTTTCTAATGACCGCACTATCATTATATAATTTTTCCCACGATCAGTAATAATTTTTCCACGGTCAATACCCTCATTAATCTTGCTGGCATGTTGTTAACAATATTCCATAAGTAGCTGGCAAATTGTTAACAATACAAATAGCTGTCACATTGTTAACAACAAAAATAGCTGGTGTATTGTTACAGCGCTTTTCATAATGATGCGGAATCGCAAATCGCAAAATTTTGATTGATGCCTAGGGTTAGGTCTTCGGAGACGGGCGGATTCGCCGGTAAGGGCCAGCTACAAATTCTCACAGTCAATAAAATCTTCTCCTCAATCACAAATTTCCTTCCCACGGTCAGAACCATCTTTCGGGAGAGATCAATAGCGCCCGGCAACGTTGCGAAGCGCCTAACGGCGTTCGGCTGACCCTAACCCTATACGGTCGAAAGTTTTCGATATGCGATTCCGCATCATTATGAAAAGCGCTGTAACAACATTCCATAAGTAGCTGCTATCTTGTTAACAAGCACCCCTATAATAGCTGGCATATTGTTAACAACAATATTCTGCTGCTGTAGCATTGTTAACAGCTTGCTGTCTAATTGTTAACCCAGGTTGCCCAGCAAGCTGCTGTCAATTTTTAACAAGAATTTGCAACAACTACTGTTGTTTTGTTAACAATAGTAGCCAGTATTACTGGACTGGTGGAGTGCTGTAGTCATCAAGGGCATCTGAGTCGGCGTCAACATAGGCAGCTTCTGTAAGGGGACATCCTATGACCCCTTTTTATTTCCCCTTTGTCTCGACCCCTGTCCACACTTAGTCGCGTGACACTCGATGTCATCTCTACCACTTCGCGCTCCTCCTCGATCCCTCATACGCCCTCTCGAGGTCTCGCGATATCTCGCGGTGCCTTTCGCGGTCTCGCGATGCCTCGCGGTGCTTCTCGCGATCTCGCGGTATCTCGCGATGTCTCTCGCGGTCTTCCTCGTGGTCTCTCGAAGCATCTCGTAGGCTCTCAAGCTCTCTCGGACATTTTACCTTCACTCTCGTTTACGTAGTTCACTTCTCCTTCTTCGCTCTCTTATCTCTCTACTCTTCTCACTCTTCTCTAATCCGTGCGGTGCTCCGCTCCATCCCTCTTTCACTTCGCGCCCATGTGATATTCTTCTCTTTCCTTCTCTTCAGTGGCTGAGGTACTATACAGTCGTAGCTATTGTTCTCACGCCTCGTATATACTCCTCACATCTGGTAGGGGGCACTCCTTAGTCTGTTCTCTTTGGATCTGCCCTCTACTAGGTGAGTAGATAGACTAGCTAGTCCTCATGCTATATATTCACTTTGGATCTGCCCTCTACTAGTCCGCGCGGCGGTCTTGAGGTTGCCCTTACAGTAGAACAGACTCTCTCCTTGAGCACTGGAGCCATACGGCAAACGCCCAGATCGCAGAAAAACTGCGAGACCCTCTATCTTCGATCAGAGCGTTATCCCTTCAGCTCTCCTGCTCTCTCGCGACTCTCTCGAACCCATGTCTGACCTTCCCGAGATGGACGCTGAGCTGTCCGCTCGCCTCGCGGCACAGGTTCTCGAGATGCAAAGTCATGTCGAGCAACAGGACGCGACTCTCCGCCAGATTCTCGACAAGCTCGAGAGGCTCTCCCCCGCCACCGTGCATGAGCCTCGAGCCTCGACGTCAGGCCTCGAGTCCTCCATCCATGCTCCCACACCCTCACCATCCTCCAACAATTCTCGCCTAAAACCCGCCCCGCCTCCTCTCTTTGACGGTAAGAGAGAGAACGGACGAGCTTTCCTCAACTCCCTTCGCATCTACTTCCAACTTCGCCCCACTGATTTCCCAGACGACCAGACCCGCATTGTTTGGGCGCTCTCCTATTTTCAAAAGGAGCGTGCGAAGGAGTACTCCAACATGATCTTCAGGAGTCTGCGATCACCCTATTTCGAGGATTGGACTGCCTTCGAGAATGATTTCTGCATTCGCTTCCTCCCTGACCGCGAACGCGAGGTCGCTCGTCTCAAACTCAAGGGCTCTCGATATCATCAAGGGCGCCGCACCTTCCAAGAATATTACGATGATTTCCTCGACCTTGTCGATCAGGCTGGCTATACTGAGGGAGCGGCCATCTCTCTCAAGTTTCGAAAGGGACTCGACCCCGCAGTTCAGAACCGAGTGGCCGAGTCGGTTGACTGCCCTCTCGACGAGGACTACGAGGGGTGGTATAAGGCCGCGCAGCGCATCGCGGATAATCGCGCAGCTAATCAAGCATTTCATGCAGGCGCAGTTGTCCTCTCGCGGCCCCTCGCTAACCCACCTCCACCCTCTCGCCCTGCAGGACTCATCTCTCTCCCTCGTCCTGCACCTCCTCCCTTCCCTCCTCGCACCTCAGAACCGAGGCCGCTACCTCCAGGCGTCCCCATGGACGTCGATCGCACGCGGTCCTCATCGGCGCACCCCGTCAAGAGTTGCTTCCGCTGTGGCAGTACCTCTCACCTCATCAGCGACTGTCCTCGTCGCTTCGATGTCCGCTTCATGACCACCGATGAGAGAGCCCTCTTCGCGGAGCAAGTTCTCATCGCGGCGGACATCGCGGAAGCCTCTCAGCCCTCCGCGACCATCGAGGAGGAGTCAGCCAACGAAGAAGAGGAGTTAGGGGTAAAAGAGGATTTTCCTCAAACCAGCGAGTGACCCGCGCGCCCTCGCCGAGTAATAATCGCTTTTCGTGTCTTGAAGTAGAGCAATGTCATTCTGATTCTCCATCTCCTAATCATGAGTGCAACTTCGAGACTGAAAAGACGATAGTTCGCGCAATACCTCCTACACGTCGCCCTGGCTGGGAGCGGCGTCGCCTCCCCGCGAAATACCAGCTGTCCACGATCCCTGGAGCGCTGAGCCTCGACATTCCCATTAGCCTGCAGTGCACAGACACTGAGGTGCGGACTCGCGTCCAAGCCCTCATTGACTGCGGCGCGACAGGAATGTTCATGCACCCTGACTTTGTAGACAAGTGCGGGTTCGCTTGGAGGGTCCTCAGCACACCCATCCCTGTCTACAATGTAGATGGGTCTCCGAACGAGAACGGTGCGATTCGCGAGGTCGTAGACCTCGTTCTGCGATTTCGCGATCACACGGAGCGAGCACTCTTCGCCATCACCAACCTTGGTAAGCAGGATGTTATCCTGGGATATACTTGGCTGCGCAAGCATAACCCGGAGATTAACTGGCAAACCAAGGAGGTGACGATGAGCCGCTGCCCCGCCGTTTGCAATACCTGTCGGCTCGAAGTAGGGCGCGATCGTCGCCAACGTAAGCACGCAACCCGCATACTCCGCAAATGTCGAATGGGGCCGATTCCCCTAGTGGAGGAACTCACTCCTCCGGACTCACCGCCCGAGCTCCTCGAAGTCGATGATGACGAGGACTCGGATGATGAGGACGAGAGTAGCGCAGACTCGCACAGCGAAAGCTCTGAAGGGTATGACCCCCTCGAGGGCGATCGTATTTTCTGCGCTGTCCCCCCACCGACTCCCGAGTATGCTCGCTCGCTGCGAGCTGAGGAAATCCGCGCCTCAGAGACGATCTCTCAGCGCCTTGCTGCAGCGTTCCAGCGGAACAAGCCTCCAGACCCGCGCAACGCGGGGCTGCCAAAGGATCTCTTCGCGGACTTCGAGTCAGTGTTCGCGAAGGAGTCTTTTGATGAGCTTCCTGAGCGTCGCCCCTGGGATCATGCGATCGAGCTTGTCCAAAATCATCGCCCCTTTACCACTAAATGCTACCCCCTGTCCCCTGTCGAACAACGCGAGTTAGACGAATTCATCGAGGAGAACCTCGCGACTGGCCGCATCCGTCCCTCAAAGTCCCCCGTCGCCTCTCCAGTCTTCTTCATCAAGAAGAAGGACGGCTCGCTACGCCTCGTTCAGGATTACCGTAAGCTCAATGCCATCACAATAAAAAATCGGTACCCGCTACCTCTCATCTCGGAACTCGTCGACAAGCTCAAGGAAGCTCGCTACTTCTCGAAGCTTGACGTGCGTTGGGGGTACAATAACGTACGGATTAAGGAGGGCGATGAGTGGAAGGCAGCGTTTCGCACCAACCGTGGTCTTTTTGAACCTCTCGTTATGTTCTTTGGTCTAACTAATAGTCCTGGCACCTTTCAGACAATGATGAATGACCTCTTTCGCGAGCTCATCACTGAAGGTGTAGTCATCATCTACCTCGACGACATCCTCATCTACACTAAGACGCGCGAGGAACACCACCGCGTCCTTCGTCGAGTGCTACAAATCCTAAAGGACAACAAGCTCTACTTACGACCAGAGAAATGCGAGTTCGAGCAGACCAAGGTTGAGTACCTCGGGGTGGTGGTGTCAGAAGGTAAGGTCGAGATGGACCCAGTGAAGGTGGCGGGTGTAGCGGACTGGCCGACTCCGCGAAACCACACCGATGTAGATGTTCAGCGTCGGGTAGACGCGAACGGGTGTTTGTGGTGCGAGTGTGTGGCCTCCGGCTCACTGTGAGCTTGGATAAGGTGCGGAATGTGATGGGTGGCAGTGGATGGACGTGATATTGAAGGAGAGCAGCTCCGGAGATGCGACCGGACACGTTAAAGCACAGCCGGAGCGTATTAGCAGGAAAGTGGAAATGTAGTAGCTACCAAACTTCGGACAATTTAGGCTGTCCTAGGCTTAGATGAGGATGACAAGGAAGGGAGGATGGAGGGTAGCCTGCTATCGCAGAGTCGACAGATCACAGATAAACTTAGTATAAGCTGCGGAAATATGCGGGACTTCGGCTGAGGACAAACAGAGTGTAGAATCTTCGGACAGATGTAGGACAGAGCGTAGAGACTTCAGATAGACATAAGACAGAGTATACAGACTTCCGAGCAACGTAGAATTCAGAGGTGGGGGAAAAACTGGATTCCAATCCCTACCTACTCTGCTACATATCCTAAACGAGTCTCGTAAGGTACAAAGGCCCCGGCTGGGCTAAATAAGGAAAATGATTATAAACCAAAGGATATGGAAGGCAGCGGAAGGCCGTCCGGACCGAAATGCCTGTAAGAATCATATGCAAAGCAGCAAGAGCCGGATGGCTGCTAATGCGAAGGATGGATGAAGCGCATGAAAATGGATGGTGGAAAGGCGTCCGCATGAATGATAAACAGGTATAAACAATGGTAGAACACAGCCTAAGTGAATCTGAAGCTAGCCTGGAGGATACGAGAGCGGCAGAGTCAAACACAATAGACAAACAGGTAGAATCATCTCGGCTGGGTCATGGGAGCTGTGGATGGTGCTGGAAAAGCAGCCGAAGATAGAAACAAATAATGCGGAGGTGATGCGAAGGTGCTAGCACATAGCCACGATATCTCTGCATAGCGTGATAGCTGGCCAAGGAAGCGGCGGGTGGATAATGGGGATTGCAGCCTAAATCAAAGCGGATGGCGACCGGCTGTGGAGCATAGCTTTGGATAGGTCACATGACCTTATATCCTCCAGCCGGAGATAGGGGCTTGCTTCCGGAATGTGTAAGTCGAAATACCGGCTCGACCAGTGCATAGCTGGACATTGTATCCAAATGGAGGCGGATAGTGATAGGCTGAAGGAAATAGCTTCGGATGGGTCATGTGACCTTGTATGCCAAAGCCGGAGGCAGGAGCTGCACATCCGGGCCAGCAGCAGGTGGAAGAGCGATATGGCAGAAGATGATTAGGGGAATTTGGCTGCGGCTGGTGGTAGGCTGGAAGGAGACAGTGCCGGATGGATCATGTGACCTCGGATGCTGCATGCGTACACAGGGGGCATCCCCTACACCGAGCTGCAGTCTTTCGTCGGCTTTATCAATTTCTATCGGCGGTTTATGCGAGACTTCTCGCACATCGCTCGTCCCCTCTTCTCCCTCTCTAACGCGAAGGAATGGAGGTGGACCAAGGTCGAGCGCGAGGCATTCGAGCAGCTCAAGTCGCTCATCACCTCGCAGCCTGTTCTCACGCTCCCTCGCGAGGATCGCCCATACCGTGTCGAGGCTGACTCGTCTGACTTCGCGACAGGTGCAGTGCTCTCGCAGCTCGATCCCACTGACGCGAAGTGGCACCCCGTGGCCTTTTACTCTAAAAGCCTCCAGGCGGCGGAACGCAACTACGAGATTCACGACAAGGAAATGCTCTCCATTATTCGCGCTCTTGAGGAATGGCGACACTACCTCGAGGGTGCACACCCTGCATTCAAGATCTGGTCAGATCATAAGAACCTCGAGTATTTCCTTAAGGCGCAGAAGTTGAATCGTTGACAAGCGAGGTGGTCTCTCTATTTGTCACGTTTCGACTTCGCGCTGCACCACCGCCCTGGACGCTCGATGGGGAAGCCTGACGCCCTCTCTCGACGTGCGGACCATGATGACGGTAAGGCAGACAATAGCGATATGGTCCTCCTCAAGCCGTCGTACTTCGCGGTCAGAGCGATTGGTCTCGCTCTTGAAGGGGAAGAGAAGGCCATCCTCGCGGAAGTACGTCGCGGTCTGAGAGAGCATAAGTTCGAGAACGCAGTCGCGAAGGCCGCAGATGAATTGCGAAAAGCGAGAGGCTCACGGAAGACCGTTCGTTCTGCGGAATGGAGCGAGTCTAACGGCCTCATACTTTTCCGCGGTAAGGTCTACGTCCCTGAGGTAGCTGACCTTCGTCGGAAAATTGTAGCGCAGCACCATGACACCAGGATCGCGGGGCACGCGGGACGATTCAAGACCCTCGAACTTGTCTCGCGGAGTTATTGGTGGCCCAATATGTCTCGTTACGTTGGCACCTACACTCGCCATTGTGATCTCTGTCAGCGCACGAAGACGAGGAGGCAGCCACCCATAGGAGAGCTTAACCCGCTCGCTATTCCAGACAATCGATGGGACCGCATCAGCGTCGATTTCATCGTCGAGCTCCCAGAGTCAGATGGATACGATGCGGTGATGAATGTGGTTGATTCAGTCAGTAAGCGAGCTCACTTTATCCCCACTCACACCACCGTCTCAGCTCTCGGATCCGCGAATCTCTACCTCGCTCATGTCTGGAAGCTCCATGGACTACCCTCATCTGTACTCTCTGATCGCGGACTGCAGTTCATGGCCGAGTTTACTCGCGAGGTCTATCGCCTCCTGGACATCAAACTCGCTGCATCGACTGCGTATCATCCTCAGACCGATGGACAGACCGAGAGGTGTAATCAAGAGCTCGAGATGTATCTGCGTAACTTCGTGAATGAGAGGCAGGATAACTGGGCACAGCTCTTACCCATCGCTGAGTTCTCCTACAATAACCACATTCACTCATCGACTCAGCAGTCTCCTTTTCTCCTCGACACTGGTCGTCACCCTCGCCTAGGATTTGAGCCGCATCAAGGACCCTCTCGCATAGAGGCCGCGAACGATTTCGTCCAACGGATGAAGTCCGCGGTCTCGGAAGCGAAGTCGGCTCTTTCTAAGGCGCAGGATGATATGAAGCGCTACTACGACCAGCGACGAGTTCCAGCTCCTGAGTTCAAGGAAGGTGACAAGGTATGGCTCGACGCCTCGGATATCCATCTCCAGCGACCTTCGCGAAAGCTCTCGCATCAACGCCTCGGTCCTTACAAGGTTTTGAGAAAGGTCGGTCGCGGGGCGTACCGCCTCCAGCTCCCGCCTTCGCTCAAACGTCTGCACCCTGTCTTCCCGGTCGTGAAGCTTAGCCTCTGGGAAGAGGACCCCATCGCTGGTCGTCGGCCTGGCCCCCCACCTCCTCCAGTCGTCGTTAATGGCGAAGAGGAGTTCGAGGTAGAAGAGGTCACCAATAGCAAGCAGAGCTATGGTAAGCTCTACTATCTCGTTAGGTGGCGAGGCTATGGGCGAGAGGCTGAGACTTGGGAGGAGGTGAAGGATTTGGCAAACGCGCAACAGAAGGTGAAGGCCTTTCACCGCGCCCACCCCAACGCGGTCCGCTCGACCTACCTCGACTTCCTCGTGGGTGAGCCTGGCATCGTGGATGCCGTCTCCTCTTGGAGGCATCGTGTTAGGACTGTTCCTAAACGGTGCTGCCGGGACGGCTACTACTTCCTAGACAGCGAGTAGTCAGTAGTTTGGAGGGCGTAACCCGAAGAAGAGGGTTACGACCGAGTTTTTAGAGAGGAAAAAGGAGGAAATAAGAAAGCGAATCAGTTATACAACGGTGGGAACCGTTACGGTGAGGAATACACAGTTACGGTGAGGAATACACAGTTACGGAACGAGTTATACGCTCCGTAACAACGATCCACGGTAGTTACAGCGAAATATCGCAAGAAGTTGTTACGAGAGGAGTTACGAATTGATATAATGCTTACGGAACGTTCCGTGGAGTTACGAGAGACTAGCCCTAGTCTCGAGTTGTTACGAATTCGAGTTTCGGCAGGTATTGATTGGTTACGGCGAAGTTAGAAGGTTACCCAACCTTCCAACAAGACGTTCGGGACGGTTTGACGAGGCAGACGAGGTAATTCGGAACGATTGGATGTTACGAGATGTTGCGAGGCGAACAACGAGGACGAGGACGGGTTGCGAGACGAGAAACGGGATGAGATTGAAGTAGTAAAGAATATAACAAGCCTATCGAAACGTAACGAATGGAGGTCCTTATATATGGTATTCGTAAGGTACGTTCCGTTACGATAAAGCGAAGATATCGGGACGCTAGGATGTGAAAAAGGACTAGGTTGAAACGTGTGTAGGTTCAAAGACAATGCCACAAGGGTAGGAAAAGTGGAAATGGGTAAAACGAGTATGCGGGACGAGTATTCGGTAAAGAATATGAGTATCCGGGATGTTTCGAAAGGCGTAACTCGGCGTTCGTGAGGAATTAGTGGTTCGCGGCGTCGTTGGGTGCCTGTAAGAAGTGCGTGCCACTTGATATTGAAGGTAACGCTGTGCGGAGGCGAGGTTGCATAGCTTGGGGTCGAATCCGGAAGGATTCCGGAGCCGTTAAGGGGAAATAGGGGTTCGGAGGGTCGAAAAAGGTGTAGGGTCATTACATTACCCCCCCCTCAAGGCTCGAGACCCTTCGAGAGCAGGATTATTATCGAGAGCGTGACTGAGGAGGTTGGTGGTCGAGGTTGCTCGCGTGGTAATTACGTCAGCTTGTTCCGGATGTCGATTGAGACCGGAGTAACCGAGTATACGGGAGCCTTCCTCGATCGCGTGGCAATGTCCATTTCCGGAAGGGGTTGTGGGTCCATATGGGTCCCGAATTATCACGAAGAAGTTCCTCTAGTTGAACTTGAACTTCAACATTCTCCTTTCTCGTCACGTCGTATTCCGCTCGTATGTCCGCTTCTACGCCTCAGGTAAGGTGTGATATTCTTATCGTTCCTTCGCAGTTTCGATATTCCATTACAGACTGTGTACCATCCCGAGACGATGGATCGTTTGTCGCTGGCTGGCCGTACTATCGAGCGCGACACGTATGATGCGGTTATGGGCGTTCTTCGTAGCAAGAATCCAGGGGATCGTCAGGAGTTCGGGATTTGGCTCGGCAGTCGAGAGGAGCAAATGTGTAAAGGTTGCGCATCGATGAAGAAGAAGAAGGGGTGGAAGGGGTGTACCGTGGAGGCGAGCAAGTTCATTTGCTCGGTTTGTTCGTTGGGGCATATCCGCTGCTCGATTTTGGACGATTGGAAACGCTACCTCATATGCAAGAACCATGCGTTATCGTTCGACGAGTTTACGGCCGCAATGGAGGTTGTAAAGGTGACTTCGTTGAGAAGCGGACCAAAATCCAAGTCGAAGAAGTCCCGTGGTCCTTCTAAGGCAACGCGGTCTGACATTTCGCCATCGATTCCTCCCGTCGCCTCTTCATCTCATTCCACTCGTTCGTCGAAGAGGGCGTCTGCGTCCGTTGTTGCCCCTTCGCCGTCAGCGTCGTCGTCGAAACCACCCGCGATCCTTACTACACGGCCGTTGATATCGACCTTCTCGTCGACTCCATCGGTATCTCCTTCCAAGTCCCCATGTAAGCGAACCCGCGCTCAGGGCTCCGACTCGTCTGATGAAGTCGAGACACCAACTCCTACGATCCGGGAGAAGCGCGTTCGGTATCAGTCTCCCCCTGCTCGAGACCCGTCCCCGGGTGGTCTTACGAACCAAGGTCCTAATGATGCCGATGACGACGAGGTTTCGGAAGTGTCGGCGTCTGCGACGTACCCGGAAGAGTTGGCGAGGTTGACGGGCAGGCTGGGTCGTAGTGAGAGTGAGAATTGCCAGATGCGCGAGGAGATCGATCGCCTGCAAGGCGAGGTTGCCGTAATCCGAGAGAGGAATGGGAAGCTCTTGGAACGGGAGTCTTTGGTACAGGCGACGCAATTACTCTTCAGTGCCCCACTTCGCGAAGGTGAGTAATGAATGGTACGATCCGGGGAATGTTTCGTTAATCTGTCATTTTTAGGATTCGCTGATTTCCCCCTGCAGTTGGTTTCTCCCTTCATTTTGAAGGATCTGGGAAGTTGGATAGCAGTCCGGGAGTTGATCGCCGCGACTCGTTCGTTAGAGAAGGAGGATGAATTGCTTGACGAATTTACGGCTCGGCAATCCGGGGAGGTTGCGATGAACCTTGCAAACGACCAGATCAAGTTTTTGGAAGAGTGGCTCGTTACGTTGTTACCGCAACTGAACGAATTCGTGAAGGCGGAGACGATTGGCCAATCGCCTCAGCAAGATGCTCGTATGCTGGACAAGTTCATCGCGGCGGCTACTGCGGAACGTACTCGGTTGGAAGAAAAGCGTCGAGCGGACCAATTCGCAGAACTTGAACGAGCTCAAGAGGAAGAGCGTCGGAAGGAGGAGGAGGCGGCGAAGCAACAGAAGCTCGCTCTGGCTCTTGAAGAAAGGCGTCGCCTCGAAAAGGTGCGACTTGCATTGGAAGACAGTATTCGTGCATTAGGAGGGGAGTCGTTGGCGTTGTCTTCGCATCAAGTCGATCCGTCGTCTCAAGTCGTTTTGCCGGAGGATGGGCGAGGTCTTATTGGCAGGGACAAGGGTAAAGGGAAGGAGTTTGCAGTGGTAGAACCAGAAGTAGACAAGGTTGATTAGAACTTCGCTTTCTTGTTTTTCTTGATAGACTTTTTGATAGATGGCGGTCGTAATGGATAGGGAGTTTGAGAAAATTGTGTGCATAAGAAATGTGACTAAATAAATGAAAGGAAACGGCAGCAATGTGATAAAGGTGGGAGTTGAATCCCTCCTTTGAGCGCAGTGGAGAGTTACGTCCCGTTATTCCCTTCAGAAGGGATACTGGCTCGTGGTTTCTTGGGGTAACTATCATGAAAAGACTTGAGTGCGTCTAAGGCATTAGAAAGTGAAGAAATAGGTTCCCAAGTGTCTTCCTCGGGGCCGTAACCCTCCCATCTGACGCGATACTTAACTTCCCGTCCCCGTCGTTTACGGAACACTTTAGAATCAAGTATGGCTTCCACGGCGTATTCTGGTTCGCCGTCTATTTCGACGGGCGGTGGTGGTTGTTGGCGTCGATTCGGGAAATTATCGCGTAGCTGTGGTTCGAGGAGGCTGACGTGGAAAACATTGTGAATCGAAGCTAGGGATTGCGGGAGGTCTAGTTCGTAGGCGACTTTAGAGATCTGTTTAGCGATTCGGAAGGGTCCTAGGTAACGATGGTCCAATTTCTTCATCGGCTGCTTTGTCTTCAGGTTTTGTGTGTTTAACCACACCATTTGCCCCTCCTCGAAGGGCGAAAGATCTTGTCGTCGTGTATCGGCGAAGAACTTGTAGCATGTGATGGAGAGCTTGAGTTGTTCCTGGAGATGTTTATGAACGGCGTGGAGATCTTTCGCTACCAGATTGGCGTGATGTGAGGGGATGTCGTGATACGAGACCGTGAGGATAGGGTGGTATCCTTTGTTGGCGAAGAACGGAGTAAGACCGGTAGAGGCGTTGGGGGTGTTATTATAGACGAATTCCGCTAACGGGAGCATGGAAGACCAATCGTCCTGCTGATAATTGATGTAGAGACGAAGGTATTGTTCCAGCGTTTGGTTAACTCGTTCTGTCTGACCGTCTGTCTGGGGATGATAAGTGGTGGACAAATTGGATTTGATCCTGAGGACTTCGCAGAAGCTTTGCCAGAAATTTGATACGAAGGTGGCGCCTCGATCAGATACAATATCCGTGGGGGTACCGTGTTTCGAGAAGACATGACGAATGAAATGTTGAGCAAGAGATGTAGCGGAGTCGGTGGTATGACAGGGGATGAAAATGCCCATCTTAGTTAGACGGCAAACTACCACTAGGATAGCATCATAGGAGTCGGAAGCGGGGAGACCAACGATATGATCCATAGACAACGAGCTCCACGGCCGTTCACCAATCGGTAGCGGTTGCAACAGGCCAAAGGGTTTATGCCGTTGTGATTTGTTTCTTCGGCATTGGTGACATGTACGAACATAGTTCGTTACGTCGCGTTTGAGACGGGGCCAGTAATAAGACTGGCCAATGAGCTCACAAGTTTTTCGGATCCCGGGGTGTCCCCGAAGGCGATGGTCATGATTGCTTTGCATAATGTCGAAGCGCAAGGTGTCGTGATCCAGGACGTAAATTCTTCCACGATGAAGTAACAGCTTCTCGTCAGGCGAGAGGGAGTAGCTATTATGTTCGTCTTTAGCGAATGAAAGCTTGCTGATAAAGTATGAATCAGGGGGGACGTTACGAATACGTTCCACTTCTGCTTGGGCATCGAGGAGTATGGCTGCGTTGAGACGTTCCGGCTCTATGAGTACTCGTTGGTTGAAGGAATTGACGGCGGCTTGGAAAGTTTTCTTGGGGTATACATCAGCTCTGCGGGTTAAAGCATCTGGCTTCGCACCGAGGCGACCGGGGCGGGTGGTAGCTATCACTTTTATCATAAAATCAAGGCATAGCCATGGTAATTACTTTAATGATGCCAATGGCACATTCTCATTATCATAAGGCCAGTGGATGATTATCATTGTTCAATGAGAATGCCTTTCTTTATTCTCATAAGCCTCAGAGCCTTATTCTCATAATATGCTCATTGCATCCCAGGGGCAATTCTCATTGCAGTTATCATTGCCATCCTAGGGAGGATTTTCATTGCAATTATCATTGCTGTCCTCAGGCATATTCTCATTGCAAATCAATTGTGTGGGAAAAAAATTAAAGCATTAAATCACCCACTATCTCAGTAATTTACTGATTGTGAGACAATTTGATTGACTGTGGGAAAATGATTTTGAAAAATGCGCTCATTAGAAAACTGGGCATGAATTTGATTATTAAATTTTTGTTTCATTAAATTCTAGTGATTGGTTCAGTAGAAAATCATGAATTACTAGTGACTTTTGAATTATTATTGACCATGGGAAAATATCACTTTTTTGGAATTGAATAGCCTGATAGTGGTTTTATTACTGAATTTTGATATCACCAAATTCCAGTGATTGGTTCATTAGAAAATCATCAATTTGTGATCAGCATTACTGACTGTGAGAATTTCCTTACTGACTGTGGGAAAATTTTCAAAAGACAAAATCGGTCATTAGGTAGGCAGCTATAGGTTTCATCACTAAATTTTGATATCCCTAAATTCCAGTGATTGAATCACTAGCAAATCACTGTTTACTGTCCAGGTAATGATGCTCACTATTTTTATTGACTATGGGAAATTTTTCAAAGGTGATTATGTGCTCATTAGATAGCCAGCTAGTAACATTGTGATCCAATTGACGTTATTAGTGATCCTTATTGATCTGTTTTGGGAGATATAAGCATGTTTGTCACTTCAATTCCTGACTGTCAGAGAAATTTACTGACTGCGGGAAAATTCTGAAAATGAAAATCCGAAATCTGTTCTATTCATAATTCCAATTAGTGTGGTGTTGACAGGAAGTGGGTAGCTGCAGTGATTGAGATGCTATGAGCAAATCTTTTATTATGGTACTGAAGTTCTGGTATGTATCATCCATGAATGCATCTGTCTGTCTGAATATAATCTACTATATCATTCATGCTAGACATATCTGATCATCCACTAGTATATTTGTAATGATAATTTGAGATGTTGAAGTACAATGGTGCAGTCTCCAAATCATTCTGGGTTAGACCACCATCCAAGTATGAGCCTGAGAGTACACTGTGGTATCTCTACATCATCAGTCATCACAGACATACTGGAGCAAGCTCAGACATGTTTAGCATGGTGATATAGCAGACCATACTCTGACCAGTAGGTGCATCCAACTAATTATACCTGCAGATGTGAGTGTGTAAGATGCAAACACACTTGGACATGATCATCTGAGTATTAGCTTGAGGCTGCACTGTGATTACCTCTACATCCTAAATGACCTCACAGAACATGTCCAAGCACATCCTGTATGGGCAATATGTCAGAACTTATTCAGACTGACATTCTGACTGACAGATGCATCCAGGAATCATCATCATATTTTCATAACCTCATCCAAAGATTTGCTTGTAGCATTTTAACCACTGTCACTACACACTTCTCTTGAACAGTATCCTGATTAGAACTATGAGTAGAGTAGAATTTGTGAGTTCCTTTTGCGTATTTTCTCATGGTCAATAATTGTTTCTCACAGTCAGTAATTATGAGCCCAAAAGTGCTTATATCTCCCAAACTAGGTCAATAAGGGTCACTAATGACATCAGTTGTACAATGTCACTAGCTGGCTATCTAATGAGCGCATAATCGCTTTTGAAAAATTTCCCACGGTCAATAAAAATAGTGAGCATCATTATCTGGACAGTAAATGGTGATTTTCTAATGAGCCAATCACTAGAATTTTGTGATATAAAAATTTAGTGATGAAACCACTGTCAGGCTATTCAATTCCAAAAAAGTAATATTTTCCCACGGTCAATACTACCTTTCTCATGGTCAATAATGCTTAAAAAGTGGTCAGTAATTGATGGTTTTCTGCTCAACCAATCACTAGAATTTAGTGAGCTAAAAATTTAATGATTAAATCCATATCTGCCTTTTCGATGAATGCACTTTTCAAAATAATTTTCCCACAGTCAATAAAATTTTCTCACAATCAGTAAATTATTGAGATAGTGTGCGCTTTAATGCTATTAAATTTTTCCCACACAATTGATTTGCAATGAGAATATGCCTGAGGACAGCAATGATAATTGCAATGAAAAGTCTCCCTAGGATGGCAATGATAACTGCAATGAGAATTGCCCCTGGGGTGCAATGAGCAAATTATGAGAATAATGCTCTGAGGCTTATGAGAATATTCTCATTGAATAATGATAATCATCCAGTGGCCTTATGATAATGAGAATATGCCATTGGCATCATTAAAGTAATTATCATGGCTATGCCTTGTATATTATGATAAAGGGTGATAGCTACTAGTGCCGGGGCAATAGACGATATTGAAGTCGAATTCTGATAAACACTCTGACCACCGGGCTTGCCGTCGAGTGAGTTGCTTTGAGGTGCTGAAGTATTGGAGGTTGTTGTGATCGGTATAAACCTGAATCGTAAAGGGGGAACCTTCCAAGTATGCTCGCCAAATTCGGAAGCATTCGACGATCGCGAGGAGCTCTTTATCGTAGATGTCGTAATTGAGTTCTGCAGGAGACATAGTTCTGGCGTGGAACGCGACGGGTTGGATCTGTTTCGTGGCTGGATCTATTTGTGAAACGATTCCGGCGATCGCGTAGTCTGATGCATCACATTCGAGTATGACGGGAAGTCTAGGGTCGAAATGTCGAAGTACGGGAGCGGAGGTAAAGGCGGTCTTCAATAAGTCGAACACCTCTTGACATCGTTCGTTCCATTTGAACGGAATATCTTTTCGTAACAGCGATGTTAAGGATTTCGTCATACTGGAATAGTTATCTACGAAACGGCGGTAGAAGTTGGCGAAACCGAGGAACGATTGTAGCTCCTTAACACTACGGGGTTCTGGCCATTCTAGAATGACTTGTACCTTAGCGGGATCCATCGAGACACCTCCCGGTGAGACGATAACGCCAAGATATTCGACGGTATCTGTATGGAATTCGCATTTCTTCGGATTGAGGTGTAGGTCATGTTGTTGGAGACGTTCAAGCACCGTACGAACATGTTGGCGATGCTCCTTCTCATTCTTCGAGTAGATGAGAATATCATCTAGATAGATTATAACGAAAACGTCGAGAAGGTCGTGGAAGATGTCGTTGACGAAATGTTGGAACGTGGATGGGGCGTTGGTGAGACCGAAAGGCATTACAAGCCACTCGAAGGAACCGTAACGAGTGCGGAAGGCAGTTTTCCATTCGTGACCTGGCGCAATGCGAATATTGTGGTAACCTGCCCGTAAATCGAGTTTAGTGTAGATCTTGGCTTGACTAAGACGATCTAGGAGGCCTCCTATCAGGGGTAAAGGGTAACGGTTTTTACGCGTGAGCTTGTTTAACCGTCGAAAGTCCATGCAGAGGCGTAGGGAGCCATCTTTCTTCTTAGCGAACAGGACGGGGGCACCAGTAGGGGAGATAGATGGTCGAATGAAGCCTTTGGCCAAGAGATCATCAACGAATTCTTTCAATACACCCAATTCCCGTCCCGACATAGGGTAGATTTTACCGATTGGGGGTACTTCTTCTCCCTCAAGATCAATCTTATGATCGTAAGAGCGGTGAGGTGGTAGTTCTTTGGCGGCCCCTTCCGAGAAGACGCTACGAAAGTCCTGATACTCTTTCGGGACGTGTTTCGCGAGTAACTCTTCTTCGGATAGTGGGGTTTCATCTTCCATAGTTCCTCGTAATGATTCGCTCTGGTCGTCCGACGCGGGAAAAACCGTTAGAAGGGCGGGTTCAGCTCATCAATTGGTTGATCATCCGGAGTTGGCTCCGCATAGTAACCATCCTTTGGGGCCTTAACCTTACGAATGGGCCTTGCGTCACGTTTTCGGAAGGGCTTTTGTGAGGAACATGGCTTAGGAATGGTTACGCGTTTATCAAGAAGTGTTTCGGAAGGTGTAGTAGGGGGTACTGAGCTGTTGGGTGACGATGTTTCGTTGCGATCCGGGGGTGCCTCGACTAAATCTTCAAGACCAACAGTGCAATACGACGGTTCGTCTTCTAGGATATCTTCAACCGTTACAGATCGGGTTTTTGAGCAGAGATTTTCCTTTGACGGTGCGGGTATACCTTCAATGGCGGAACGAAGTCCTTCTTCCCGGAACGACAGCGTGAGTGAGGACCAGTCAATTAGAGGATTATATTGTCGTAGCCAACTTAATCCTAAAATGAGAGGTGCGGAGCGGTGTAGACGGGTGACGCAAAAGTCGATTTGATGGAGGGGTCCCCCTTCAAAGGAAACCTGGGTTCGTAGTACATGGGTGATTGAGCCGGATGAGGTGGGCTGACCGTCGAAGAGGAAAAGTGTGATGGGGGTGGGCAGCTTATAAGTGAGGTGAGGGTTTCTATCGGCGATGGATTGATCAACGAAACATCGACTTGCGCCACAGTCGATTAAGGTATTCACAAGAACGGAGGGAGAGGTGTCGACTAAAGTGGTAGATATGATAAATGAGGTCGAAGATTGGGAAGTGAGGTAGACGGCTGAAAGGTTTGCATATTCTTGTTGGAGGGTATCTGGCAGGGATGAGTCGTCGCGAATCAAGTCTCCCCAGGAAGAGCTTGAATCACCTCCGAGTTTTCCTGTTGTTCAATATCTTCTTCGGCGTGTTCGTCAGTACCTCCGAGATCCGCTTCGAAGTCTTCTTCGATCCCGTTTTCGTCAATTGAGAAGGCAGCCCTCCTGAACGTTCTAACTTGTGGACAGTTTCTCGCAAAGTGTCCTTTTCCTCCGCAAGCTGTACAGAGTCCTTCCCTCATATGCCTCTCTCGTTCTTCACGAGAAATGGGGGCGTTCGGATGACGATCAGGTTGGTTTGGCCGTGCATTCGAAGGGTGATGATCCGGAAGTAAAACTGCTGGTTTCGCTGGAGCGGGAGGACGCGCGGGGTTAGCTTGGTTGTTTGGTCGGTTGGGAACATTATTCGTTGGGTATGGAGGGTTTTGCGAGGTTCGGAACTGCGTTTGATTCGTCCTATATTGATTTTCTGGGTACTCCCAGTATTGCGAGTCGAGTTCGGATAAGTGTAGTTTGAGACCTTCAATTGTATCAGGAACGCCTACGGTATACTTCAAGGCCTGGTTGAGACGTGAGCAGATGGATCTGCGCAACTGATCCATTAGTGCTGCTTCGTTCCAACCCGTTTCGTAAGCGGCTGTCTCGAAATCGATCATAAACCGGTCGAAGCGGTCGTTGTTACGCATGCTTAGTCCTCGTAAGATAGTCGCAGCTTCGATCTGAGGATGCTGATGCCCGAATTTCGTCCCGAATTCCTGCATGAACGCACTCCAGTTCCAGAGGGCAGCATGTTGAGGATTCGTAAGGAGTATATTAGCGTAATGGCGGTTGGCGGGATCGTTAGCAGTGAAGTAAGAGGCAGCAAAAGCGATTTTCGCTGCATCTTCCTCGTAAGTATGAGGTTTTGCAGCGAAGTAGACGACGAGGGAAGTAATGAAACTCTTCCATTTGCTTCGATCCCTTCCCGTAAAGCTGATTGGGTTCGCAATGTTTAGCTTAGACTCGCGACTGAACTCGAGCGATTTCTGCTGGTTATATTCGCGTCTTCGCCGAGCCGCTTCGTCCACTTCGCCGTTATCAGCGGGATAACCACCTCCAGGGGGTCCTTGTGGTCCTGGAGGACCCGTGGGCCCTTGTGGTCCAAGAGGGCCTGGTGGGCCTGGGTGTCCTCGTGGTCCTCGTGGTCCTCTTCCTGGAAAATGTCCTCCAGTAGACGAAGGAGGATCTGACGGTGGTGGTGGAGGTGGAGCGTATCCGGGATAGTGAGGGTACCACATTGGCGGTTGCGGAGGAGGAGGCCCAGGGGGAGGGGGACCAAGGGGAGGCTGTGAATGATGAGATCCGTGTGACGAGGGAGGCGGAGGTGGTGAAGGCGGGTTTCCTTCGATGTCGTGTTCGATGAAAACGGAGCGTACGGGAGAAGATACATGCGATGGTACATGACCAACGGAATAGGCTCGTCTTGGTTCGATAAGGCGTACCGTATTATCACGAACCAGGATTGCACGAGGTGATGCTGGTACGCTGCGGGTGCGCGTAACCTGCGTTTGTTGCTCTCGAGGATCAGTAATATATGATAACGCGGGGGAGGCTACCGTTTCCCTTGTAATAGGGTCGATGATAGGACGCGTAGCTTCCAGGATCGGAGGGGGACCTCGGGAGAGAATCGTCATTCTTGTTACCTCCGTGTGTGGTTCAGGATCTTCCGAAATGCGAGCCATGGTGGGGGCAACTGCCACAGCTCGGGACGGCTGCTGTCTAGTGGGAGGACGGATAGACGGAGACAGTTCTCCAGAGCTTGTATCTGGTCGTGCAGGGAAGAGTTGTTGTAGTCGTTGAGCCTGTAATTCTATGCTCCGTTGTTGTTCTTGCGAAAAGTAGGAATTATATTCCTCTGGTTGTGGTGGGGGTTGGGGTCGAGACGAAGTTGGACCGTAAGCACTCTCCAAATATGGTCGAGGATCAGCTGGTATGTATCCTTGTGCATCAATACTAAGGCGAGGAGCTGTGATCGCCGAGGTAGGTCGTATCGACCGACGATTTGCTGCGGGAGACAAGCTGATACGCGCCTGCTCATAAATATGCCGGGCAGGTGCGAGGGGAAGAGGTCGAGTAGGGGAGGGAGCTTGTACATTCGGCGATCTCGTAAGGGAGGGTGTCGTTGGAGGGAGAGGTAATGGTGGTGGTTGGGCGGAGGGAGGTCGAATCATCGATGTTCGCAACGTTGATTGCCTACGAGAGTCGGCGATCATAGGGGAGAAATCTGCAGGAGAGATACCTCGAGGTAAAACCGGACTATGGGAGCCGAAATCGACTTCATGGAATAGTCCAAGTAATTCCGTTCGTAATGCTGTTCCCGCACCGAGAGCCTGGCTAACCTTTTCTTCCAGTAGCCCATCTGCTCCAGTGGTAATCACGATTCCCAGGTCGCGTAAACGCTTAAGATGGTCAGGTCTAGAGTAACCCAGACTGTACATCACGTTTTCGACATGAGAAAGGAACGCCATCTCTGCGTCCGTTCGTTGCGTCTCAAGCTGCGGATCCGCTAATCTCTCATAAGAGAACTTAACGGTTCCCGCTGGGACCACCTCGGGCCGCATTGGAGCGGTAGAGGGACTACTAGGAACACCGGATCGTGGCCGTGACTCCCAAGGAGTAGACGTGGCTAAAGGTTGGCTAGCCGGGGTCGGGTTGGCAAACTGCGAATGCGAGAGGGGTAACTCTACCTGAGTGCCTCCTCTAGTGTGGATGTGCGATAATCGAGGCGGATTTAAGGGTGTGCGGGGAATAGTAGAGCGGGTTTCGAAAGGATTCGCTTGCTGATCTTGCGACATTTCGATGTAAAGGAGAGGCTTGTTATAATGTTAGGACCGTTCCTAAACGGTGCTGCCGGGACGGCTACTACTTCCTAGACAGCGAGTAGTCAGTAGTTTGGAGGGCGTAACCCGAAGAAGAGGGTTACGACCGAGTTTTTAGAGAGGAAAAAGGAGGAAATAAGAAAGCGAATCAGTTATACAACGGTGGGAACCGTTACGGTGAGGAATACACAGTTACGGAACGAGTTATACGTTCCGTAACAACGATCCACGGTAGTTACAGCGAAATATCGCAAGAAGTTGTTACGAGAGGAGTTACGAATTGATATAATGCTTACGGAACGTTCCGTGGAGTTACGAGAGACTAGCCCTAGTCTCGAGTTGTTACGAATTCGAGTTTCGGCAGGTATTGATTGGTTACGGCGAAGTTAGAAGGTTACCCAACCTTCCAACAAGACGTTCGGGACGGTTTGACGAGGCAGACGAGGTAATTCGGAACGATTGGATGTTACGAGATGTTGCGAGGCGAACAACGAGGACGAGGACGGGTTGCGAGACGAGAAACGGGATGAGATTGAAGTAGTAAAGAATATAACAAGCCTATCGAAACGTAACGAATGGAGGTCCTTATATATGGTATTCGTAAGGTACGTTCCATTACGATAAAGCGAAGATATCGGGACGCTAGGATGTGAAAAAGGACTAGGTTGAAACGTGTGTAGGTTCAAAGACAATGCCACAAGGGTAGGAAAAGTGGAAATGGGTAAAACGAGTATGCGGGACGAGTATTCGGTAAAGAATATGAGTATCCGGGATGTTTCGAAAGGCGTAACTCGGCGTTCGTGAGGAATTAGTGGTTCGCGGCGTCGTTGGGTGCCTGTAAGAAGTGCGTGCCACTTGATATTGAAGGTAACGCTGTGCGGAGGCGAGGTTGCATAGCTTGGGGTCGAATCCGGAAGGATTCCGGAGCCGTTAAGGGGAAATAGGGGTTCGGAGGGTCGAAAAAGGTGTAGGGTCATTACACATCGCCATGAGCCTGCGCGTCGTGGCGCCGCGCCTTAGAGGGGGGGTGATGTAAGGGGACATCCTATGACCCCTTTTTATTTCCCCTTTGTCTCGACCCCTGTCCACACTTAGTCGCGTGACACTCGATGTCATCTCTACCACTTCGCGCTCCTCCTCGATCCCTCATACGCCCTCTCGAGGTCTCGCGATATCTCACGGTGCCTTTCGTGGTCTCACGATGTCTCGCGATGTCTCGCGGTGCTTCTCGCGATCTCGCGGTATCTCGCGATGTCTCTCGCCGTCTTCCTCGTGGTCTCTCGAAGCATCTCGTAGGCTCTCAAGCTCTCTCGGACATTTTACCTTCACTCTCGTTTACGTAGTTCACTTCTCCTTCTTCGCTCTCTTATCTCTCTACTCTTCTCACTCTTCTCTAATCCGTGCGGCGCTCTGCTCCATCCCTCTTTCACTTCGCGCCCATGTGATATTCTTCTCTTTCCTTCTCTTCAGTGGCTGAGGTACTATACAGTTGTAGCTATTGTTCTCATGCCTCGTATATACTCCTCGCATCTGGTCGGGGGCACTCCTTAGTCTGTTCTCTTTGGATCTGCCCTCTACTAGGTGAGTAGATAGACTAGCTAGTCCTCATGCTATATATTCACTTTGGATCTGCCCTCTACTAGTCCGCGCGGTGGTCTTGAGGTTGCCCTTACAGCTTCGTTGTCATCGAGCTCGGAGAAGATACTGACATCAATCTATCAATAATAAGCTCATGTTAGTTATGTCAAACCTAATGCGATATCAAAGAAGCACTCACAGACTTAGGGACAGACAGAGGGGGCGAAGTGCGAGCGGTGGGCTTGTAGTGCGTCTCCCACTGTTCTCGAAGGATATCAACAGCGGTACTTATCCATTCTGGTTCCCATTGATGTTGCTTGAAGTATTCGAGCTTGTATTTCGGATGCAGAACTGTATTTAATTGTTAGCAGCATGATATGATACAAAAGGCTACAACTTCGCACTCATAGCACATCGGTACATAATAGAATCATCCGTGCGAGAGTAGTACTTGTTAATAACAGCCTGGCCCTTGGCACAAGCGAGCTTGACTGACGGATGGTGGTGGAGAGGATTGTTGATCGCATTCGTGAGCTCGCGATCCAAGATGTCGATCATGGGAATGACTTCGTAAATGAGAGGAATTTTGTTAAGGCGACACTTAGAGCGTGACCTCACAAGAATACTAGAACAAGAAGTGAGACTTAAGATGCGCTGACTACCAGATTACACGCAATTAGCGGCAGGTCTTAAGAGAACGAATCTACCGTTCTCCTAAGAATATATTCCCTTTATATACTAGTTTACATGCCGTATCCTGCAGGCGTTATACATAATACTAATTACTAAGGATGACTAAAATCCTCATTGCCTACATCAGGATTCCATGGAATACCGTATGTTATGATATCATAATTAAATACATGAGGACTTCATGAGTCGCCGATGAGTTGGTTTCTGTTCCGAAGGATTCCGAGAACTTCCGAAGTGACTGTGATTACGTGTCAGGTGTCGTGACTTTATTGGTAATCAGGGGGTGATGGGCGTATGTTGAAAGTGATCCAGCACTTGTTATGCAACCAACTTTGTACCATCATAAGGGAGACACTTATGGACGCGCAAATGGGGCGCACAGGCCGCAATACACCTATAGACAAGGCCTACAAAGTTTGGTGGTCATTGGTTCACTCAATAGTGAGCACTGAGCTATGATCAATTGTTTCTTTCTCTCTAATGTGTAGTGTACTATAAATGTAATGTAGCGCTTGAGCGCGTAAGCGCGCGCTTAGCGCTTTGTGTCCAGACGTTAAGGACACTATATACTTGTATATAATCAATTGTAGAACCATTAGCTTTAGATTAGAACTCCGCACATTAATAGTTTGTTATATAGTCACAACTATTAGTGATAGTTTTGTACATACCTTTCGATCGCGCGTTCCCACGGTTTACGCGACCATGCCCACGGTTACGAAACCGGTTCCCACGGTCTAGTGGAGTCCGAAAATTGCATCAGTAAATTTACTGATCAATTTGGACAAAGATCTGCCTCTGGAACACCCAGTTCTGCAGATCTCCACTAATAAAATATACCCGGGTGCTTAGAAAGTGTTCCTGCAGGTGCCCCTCTGCTCAGAATCGCTCCAAATTTCGGACGCGATTTAGTGGACACCTACTTTCACGCCTCGCGCAGATCAGTACCCGTGGGAACTTCGGAGCGCGAAATCCTTATATACCAGAGAGAGAAGGAATAGCACAACTCTACTGGGACATTTGTTGGTTGTTATAGTCAATACACTTTGAACTATCATTGCACACTACTCGAGTATTGGAGGCTATATTAAGGCTTATTTGGACGCTTATTACAAGCTCTAAACATCACTATATTGCTCTGATTACAACAGGTTATGGGCCCTGGCCTTACACCTTAATCCCAGCTATATTTTGAACCTGCCCTAAATACAAGTCACCTGATCAGTGCATGTGCATTGAGATTTCGCATGTATTGACTCTGTTGGTTAACACACTCTATTGATCACTGTTGGGAGTACTTATAAGTACTTATTGATTGATTGCTTCGCATTTTTGAGTGTGATAGTGTGCTATTACTTGCTTGCTGGGACTAGGATCATATCCTAGGACATTTATCAGTTCTTTGGACGCTTTGGGGCTATTATTGGGATACACAGACTACAATGTCAGACTCTACATCATCTCAGGCCATTAAAATCAAGCCTCTCAATAATTCCAACTATCAGGAATGGAGGGGTGAGATGAAGGCTAGACTAATGAGTCTGGCATTATGGAGGCTAGTCAGTGGCAAGGAGAAGAAGCCAAGTGTCAGTGCTGAGGCTGATAAATGGGAGATGAAAGGAGAGAAAGCTGCTGGAGAAATCTATCTGCTCATTGAGGCAGATCAGAGAGTACATGTCAGGGGAATTGAAGAAGATCCAATTGCCATGTGGGAGGCATTGGAGAAGGCCCACCTGACAAAGCGCCCTGGAGCGAGATTCAATGCCTATGATGACCTCTTCAACATCAGGAAAGAAGAGGCAGAGGGCCTGATGGAGTTGGGCAACAGGATAGAGAAGGCAATGGCAAATATACAAAATCTTCGTCCACAGTCCTTCACTGTTGAGCAGTTGGATGAAGAACTCCAGTGCATGGCACTGATTAGGGCTTTGCCAGAGGACTACAAGCATCTGTCCTCAGCCTTGCTGCTTGTAGACAAATTAGACAAGCACACTATCCTTCAGGCCTTCAGGAATGAAGAACTCAATAGGCAAAGGACAGAAAATGCGAATCGGGCTGCTGTAGGAGGCTTTAGAGGTCGTGGTAGAGGCAGAGGTAGAGGCAGAGGTGGTAGGGGTGGACCTATCCCAAACCTTGCCCATAATCAGTGCAGGAACTGCCTCAAGACAGGTCACTGGGGCTGGGAGTGCACAGAACCCCCAAGGAGTGGTGGAGGAGGAGCTACCTCCAATGGAACTGGAAATCTTGGCTCAAGTGGGAACCATGCCAAACAGGCAGCAGAGGAGCAAGCAGATATTGTAACTGAATTTGCTGGACAGGCAAGTACTACTGGTCACTATGCTTTGGTTACATCTTCTAATATGGATCATTGGAACACACACACTGGGCCACTTCTCATATGACCCCTCATAAAGACTGGATCCGCAATTATACCCCCCTTAGAGTAGGGATCCGGTTGGCAGATCACAGAGTCATCTATTCTGCTGGTGTTGGAAATGTCTTGTTTCGTCCTTTGATCAATGGTAAAATAGCTAGAGATGTACAGATTAGTAGAGTACTTCATGTCCCGGACTTGCACAATAATCTCCTCTCTGTTTTGTATTTAAGCAAGAATAAAGGCTTTAGAGTTGAAATTCAAAAGGACAGCATGAATTTTGAGTGTGATGGACACATTCTCTTTACTGCTACAATTAATAATGCTGGTGTTGGGTATTTAGATGGTTACACTGTAGGTTCAGAGAATGTACATGCTGCTGCAACTCTGCCTTTAACCCTGGCACTTTGGCACAGACGGCTCAGCCACCAACACCATGATGGCATTAAGAGAATGCTTAAGGAGAACATGGTGATTGGAATGACACTAGACTCTTCAGCAAAGCCTGATCCTGTTTGTGAGCCTTGCAAAGCTGGAAAGATGGTTGCCCACCCCTTTACATCGTCAGAAACTCGCGCTATAGAACTGCTGGAACTCGTCCACTCTGATGTTCACTATGTTGGAGAAGTGTCTCACTCTGGTCATTGTTGTAATCAGAGCAATATAGTGACTTGTAGAGCTTGTAATAAGCGTCCTAATATGCCTTAATATAGCCTCTAACAGTGTGCAATGATAGTTCAAAGTATATTGACTTTAATAACCAACAAAAGTCCCAGTAGAGTTGTGCTATTGCTTCTCTCTCTGGTATATAAGGATTTCGCGCTCCGAAGTTCCCACGGGTACCGATCTGCGCGAGGCGTGAAAGTAGGTGTCCACTAAATCGCGTCCGAAATTTGGAGCGATTCTGAGCAGAGGGGCACCTGCAGGAACACTTTCTAAGCACCCGGGTATATTTTATTAGTGGAGATCTGCAGAACTGGGTGTTCCAGAGGCAGATCTTTGTCCAAATTGATCAGTAAAATTACTGATGCAATTTTCGGACTCCGGTTGACCGTGGGAACGGTCGGGCAAACCGTAGGAACGCGCGATCGAAATGTATGTACAAAACTATCACTAATGGTTATGACTATGTAACAAACTATTAATGTGCGGAGTTCTAATCTCAAGCTAATGGCTCTACAATTGATTATATACAAGTTTATAGTGTCCTTAACGTCTGGACACAACGCGCTAAGCGCGCGCTTACGCGCTCGAGCGCTACACTACATTTATAATACACTACATTATAAACAGAAATAGAAACTTGATCATAGCTCACTATTGAGTGAACCAATGACCACCAAACTTTGTAGGCCTCTTCTGTAGGTGTCTCGCGGCCTGTGCGCCCCATTTGCGCGTCCATAAGCATGTCCCTTATGGTGGTACAAAGTTGGTTGCTTAACAAGTGCTGGATCACTTTCAACACAACCCCCTGATCCAGTACTTGTTCATCATCCACATGCTGGGTACACACAAACAACCCCCTGGCCCAGCATGTCCTCCCCAACCACTAATCCACTATTCCCATTACTTCACGAAGCTTCATTACTTGAGGCTTGGCTAGTATCTTTGTCAAGAGATCAGCAGGCATATCTTCTGTTCGCAGGTGAACTGGTGTCATCACCCTGCGATCCACTTGATCTCGAAGCCAGTAATGTGCCAGATCCAGATGTTTCATGCGACCATGGTGTTCAGGATTTCTTGCAACTCGGATGGCTGACTGGTTGTCTATATAGAGTGTGGTCGGGTCTTGCTGTTGATATCCTATTTCTGAGAGCAGATTCCTGACCCAGCAAATCTCCTTGCCGGCAGCAACTGCACAGACATACTCTGCTTCAGTGGTAGAGAGTGCAACTGTGTCTTGCAGTTTGCTTTGCCAGGTAACTGCTCCAAGACCCATTTTCACAAACCAGCCAGTTGTTGATTTTCCATTATCCTTGTTTCCTCCATAGTCTGCATCACAATACACCTGAAACAATTTTCCTTCCATCGTAGGATCTGGCCCATACACAAGCTTCTTGTCCATGGTGCCCTTCAAGTAACGGAACAAATGCTTCACAGCCTTCCAATGGTTCATGCCTGGGTTCGAGTTGAACCTAGCTAATGCACTTGCAGCAAAAGCTATATCAGGCCTGGTCATCATGGCCAAGTATAACACGGAACCAACAGCGCTCATAGATGGGATAGATGCCATTTCCTTTGCTTCAGCCCAAGTTGAGGGACAGTCTTCCTTCGTCAACTTTGTCCCAGGGAGGAGAGGAGTTCCAACGGGTTTGCAGTCTGACATTCCAAACTCTGCAAGCTTGTTGATGATATATTGACGCTGCGGTAAATACAGCTTGCTCGAGTCCCAGTCCCGTTTGATCTCCATGCCCAACAAATACGTAGTCTCTCCCAGGTCCCTCAACTTGAAGTGCTTTGACAAGTCAACCACAAACTTGTCCAAAGCTGGCTTTGAACTCCATATGAAGTGTGGAATCGGAAGAAACCAAGTGTGGAGCATCTGAGGGTGTGGGGTTGTGTTGCCTATGTTCATGTCCAGAAGGACAAGAGGGAACATCTGGGATCGCATTTTGAGAAGTGCATCTTTATTGGGTATCCAGATCAAACGAAGGGATGGAGGTTCTACAATCCTGCCACAAAGAAAGTCATCCTGTGTGAGAGGGCTGATTTTGATGAGCGGTATAACTATGCGGGAAAACTCCTTCGTGGCCAACCTCCTAGTGATCTGAACTCGACTCCCCCTCTTCCTAAACCCCCAACAACACCCACACATACTGATCACAAGAAGGATCAGCCCTCAGTGCATCTTCCTGATGCTGGAAATGGTGATGATGGTGATGATGATGATAATGGTGATGGAGGTGGTCATGATGCTGCCGGGCAGGAGATTGATGAAGACAGTGAAGCTGGGGAAGCGCACGAGCCACCCCCACCACCACCTAGGAGACCAGCTGCAAGACATCGTCGCATTGAATCACCACCAGTGGATGTTGCTGCAGACCAGGATGAAGTTGGTGATGAGCCACTTGCTGCCAGAAGAACTAAGAGGATTGTGAGGCCACCTGGAGAATGGTGGAAGATTCCAAAGCATGTGGTTGCTGCACCCAGTCCAGTCCCAAGTAGAGAAGGTACACCAGCTTGGGAGCCAAGAGAGCCTACACCAGCCATTCAGGAGTCAGACGATGAAGAAGAGGATAATGGTGGTGAGCCTGAGGATGATGAGGAGGAAGATGCCTTTGAGGTTGAAGGTATCAAACTCGCACCAGGTGAAAGGCTAGTAGAGCCTGAAACCTACAAACAGGCTATGAAAACTCCATACGCTGAGAAATGGCATGATGCAGCTGTGGAGGAAATAAAGGCTCACTTGTCTAATGGTACATGGACTTTGGTTACGCTTCCTGAAGGATATGTTAAGATCAGGGGAAAGAAAAGATGGCCAAACTGGGGTTTGAACCCAGGACCTTCTGGTTTCAGTCCAGATGCTCTAACCACTGAGCTAAATGGCCTTGGGTTCACAACCAACTCCGAGCACCATAACCCTACTCTGGATTTACCACCCCTATCCGTACCCCTAACCATTAGGGGTACAACCATGGCTCCTATTCTTGGGCGTGGTCCCTTGCCACCCCTATACCATTATCCCCCTTTGGGATATGCCATGGTCATGACCCGGGCTGTGGCCATCCCCCATTCAGGTCATGTGCTGGATTACAAACAACAGGATATCAGGCTATTGGGTCACGATGGGTATTCCAGGTGAAGTATCTGGCAGATGGCAGCATTGAACGATTCAAGGGTCGGGTTGTTGCAAAAGGATTCAGTCAACGACCTGGATTTGACTATTTTGAAACCTGGGCATCCCCCTCTCGCATTGGCACAATCAAGATTGTAATGGCTCTGGCTGCATTAGATGGCATGCATCTGCGCTCTGTGGACATATCCCATGCATTCATCAACAGTCCTATTGACTGTGAGGTGTACATGGAGCAGCCAGCTGGATTTGTGCAAAAGGGACCTCATGGTGAAAAGATGGTTTGTAAATTGAACAAGTCAATCTATGGATTGAAGCAGTCACCTCGGCTGTGGGATGAGGTTCTGGGTGAAGCATTAGAGTCTATGGGCTTCAGAAACATATACTCAGACCCCGCCCTCCGCATCTATGATAATGGATCACTCCGTATCATAGTCCCAGTATGGGTAGATGACCTGACCATTGCTTCAAAGTCAAAGTTGCATGCAACACAGTAGAAGTGATGCAACGATTCAAGACATGAACAAGTGCAGCAAGACACTCTCCCCAGAAAGCCAAAGACAATCCAGCCTCATTCAGCATTGCAGTGATCCGTTCACTGAGCAGCCTGTTTGCCCTTTCTGCCACTCCATTCTGCTGTCCCCTATTCCTATTCGAGTACTGATGATTGATGCCGTTTTCTTCCAGATACCGGTGAAACTCATTTCCCATACTGTAGCTCCCTGTAATGATGCAACGGTCACGCGTCACGGTGGCTTCGTTGCGTTGCCTAAATTCACTTGTGTCACGCATATCGCAGGCTCGGTTGCTAGAGGGTACACCGTGACATGAGTATGTCGAAAATTACATTGTAGCGGCCTATTCTATATCAAAACCAACGTCACCACCTTCTCCCACATCATCACTTTCATCAGAACTACCAGCTGATATCTCATCGTTGTCCAATTCTATGCAAGGAACCTCTCCTGAGTCTACCCACCGTTCACCCTGATCATCAAACTGCCAGACATCTTCATCCGGGTTATCCGTGATGAGGCCAAATCTGTCTGGATCAGCTACGACCTCCGTTATGGTGTAAGGGATATTTGGAGCCGTGCTTGGAGCTTGACCGTTTCCAAATGTGTTTGCAATCACAGCTTGGAGAGGTATATCTGTGTCATCATCAGCATTAGCATCTAATTCTGACTCGGCGAGCTGGGAATCTTCGCTATCTGGAGTAGTCTTGTTATGACCAGCAACCCGAGCACGGATCTCTTCCCGGAGTGTCTTATCTGAGTCAAGATACTTGTCCAAGGCGGCGTGAGCCTTCTTGCTGGTGAGACAGTCAGCAGATAAGCACCACTCTTTTGCAATAGATTTCTCCCAAGCCTGCGTAACTTTGTAAGCAGAACTACTTACATCTGAATATGAGGTTCACGTACCATTTTTATGAGGTCTTGACCATCGAAGCCATCGAGATATTCGTAGACTCGAACAAGTCCGGCAACGGAGGCATCTCGTAATACTGGTAAGGATGCCGTGATCCTCACCTCCTCCGCTTTAAGGCCTGCTTTCATCTGTTGCTGATGCGTGTGAGCAAGCAGTTCGAAGAGAGCTTGCTTCAACATATGCTTGATAATACGTTGGAGGCCGACATCAGCAGGTTGGAAAATCCCAGTGCAGTTTCCTGGCACGTAGATAAGGATGACGAATGGAAACTCCTTGTATACCATGGATCGAAATTCCTCGCTCGTGTGAACAGGGTACCAGTCTAAGTACACAATGATCTTCTGATCTTCATCTAGGTTGTCGCGGCGGATAACTTTTGTTCGATAGGGTACGACCACTTCGCTGAGCCACTGTCGCATGGTGCTCTGTGTGCTGAAATGGCTTCTCGCATTTTTCTCGCTCGCTGCAAATGCAAAATGAGCCTTCGCCTCAGCCATCCGGGCAGCTGCATCACTTGGCAACGACTTCGTCGTTTTTCCACCCCAAACCTGCTGGAACGGTAGGATATCCCCTGCTGGCGTGCTTGCTACGAGGAGTGTGTATGCCCGCTTCTCCTCTTTCCCAACAGCGTCAACCTGCTTAGCACCTTTGTCATGAAATGTGCGGCTACTATTTGGAAGGATGTACATCCCCATCTGATCGACGTTGATAACCAGACTCGGAGGAATGGACTCCCATTTCATTGCATAGGTGAGACAGAAGAATGTACGCTCGCAAACATCAGGTGCATCGGTGGGAATATGGGCAGCTGCTCGAGTTGCCTGTCGTGGAGTGCAGTTCATGACACTTTGCAAAAATGAGCGAACATATTTCTCCGAACATTGGAACTTGGGCCCTAGGAGTTTGGAATTGCGCAGGACGATGACAGCGAGCATGAGCGATCGGGCGACCCAAACGTTTATGGGGATTCCAGATATTCGCAGGTCTTGGAAGGTTTTGCGGATTTCTTCGACGATTTCGGGATGCTTGGTAAGGACTCCAACACGCTTTGATCCAGTGAGTGCGAAGCGACGCTCAACATGTTCCAGTGTTCTAGCAGACCATCGCTTCTCGCCCTTCTCCATCCATCTCCATATTGTCGCTCGAGTAATATGTTTGAAGAATTCAGCATTCTCCCGTTTCAAGTATGTTTCCGCCAGCGCAGAGCTCCATTGCGCCCGTACCATTGCACGGTGGATATGGTTCCACAGAAATGGATGAAACCAGTTCGTGCGCTTGGCTCTCTCCTGTCGAACACCTCCGAGTCTCCCATTGCGTGTCTTCCGCCAGCTCTTCGCCCCCCCAGGACGAGACAACTCAGCGATCTCCGTCTGAGATAAGCAACTTGCTCCCACAGCGCCCGTGCGATTTGACATGAGAACTTCGTTCGCATCCCTGACATGGACTTCTTCAACCTCGCCCTGCTCCATGGCCACTTTTTGTCGATGTCGACGTTGCCGTTCACGTGCGAGCTCCCGCTGACGAGCAAGCCTTTCCTCTTTTCTGGCTTGCTGCTTGTTGAGTGACTCTGCCCTCTCCTCAGCCTCACGCACTTCACGCTCTCGCTGCTCCATTCTCTGCGTTGAAAGTGTTGAAAGTGATCCAGCACTTGTTAAGCAACCAACTTTGTACCACCATAAGGGACATGCTTATGGACGTGCAAATGGAGCGCACAGGTCGCAATACACCTGTAGACAAGGCCTACAAAGTTTGGTGGTCATTGGTTCACTCAATAGTGAGCTATGATCAATTGTTTCTTTCTCTCTAATATGTAGTGTACTATAAATGTAATGTAGCGCTTGAGCGCTTAGCGCGTTGTGTCCAGACGTTAAGGACACTATATACTTGTATATAAACGATTGTAGAGTCATTAGCTTTAGATTAGAACTCCGCACATTAATAGTTTGTTACATAGTCACAACCATTAGTGATAGTTTTGTACATACATTTCGATCGCGCGTTCCCACGGTTTGCGCGACCGTTCCCACGGTTACGAAACCGGTTCCCACGGTCTAGTGGAGTCCGCAAATTGCATCAGTAAATTTACTGATCAATTTGGACAAAGATCTGCCTCTGGAACACCCAGTTCTGCAGATCTCCACTAATAAAATATACCCGGGTGCTTAGAAAGTGTTCCTGCAGGTGCCCCTCTGCTCAGAATTGCTCCACATTTCGGACGCGATTTAGTGGACACCTACTTTCACGCCTCGCGCAGATCGGTACCCGTGGGAACTTCGGAGCGCGAAATCCTTATATACCAGAGAGCGAAGTAATAGCAGCACTCTACTGGTAGTTATTGTTGGTTTATAGTCAATACACATTGAACTATCATTGCACACTGTTAGAAGACATATTAAGGCTTCTGTGGACGCTTATTATAAGCTTTACAAGTCATTTTATTGCTCTGATTACAACAGGTTATGGGCCCCGGCCTTACACCTTAATCCCAGCTATATTTTGATCCTGCCCTAAATACAAGTCACCTGATCACTACCTGTGCATTGAGATTTCGCATTTATTGACTCTGTTGGTTAACACACTCTATTGATCACTGTTGGGAGTACTTATAAGTACTTATTGGTTGATTACTTCGCATTTTTGAGTGTGATAGTGTGCTATTGCTTGCTTGCTGGGACTAGGATCATATCCTAGGACATTTATCAGTCACTTGGACGCTTTGGGGCTATATTTTGGGATACACAGTCTACAATGTCAGACTCCACATCATCACAAGCCATTAAAATCAAACCTCTCAATAATTCCAACTATCAGGAATGGAGGGGTGAGATGAAGGCTAGACTAATGAGTCTGGCACTATGTGTTGTAATCAGAGCAATATAATGACTTGTAAAGCTTATAATAAGCGTCCACAGAAGCCTTAATATGTCTTCTAACAGTGTGCAATGATAGTTCAATGTGTATTGACTTTAATAACCAACAAAAGTCCCAGTAGAGTTGTGCTATTGCTTCTCTCTCTGGTATATAAGGATTTCGCGCTCCGAAGTTCCCACGGGTACCGATCTGCGCGAGGCGTGAAAGTAGGTGTCCACTAAATCGCGTCCGAAATTTGGAGCAATTCTGAGCAGAGGGGCACCTGCAGGAACACTTTCTAAGCACCCGGGTATATTTTATTAGTGGAGATCTGCAAAACTGCAGGTTCCACAAGCAGATCTTTGTCCAAATTGATCAGTAAATTTACTGATGCAATTTTCGGACTCCGGTTGACCGTGGGAACGCGCGATCGAAATGTATGTACAAAACTATCACTAATGGTTGTGACTATGTAACAAACTATTAATGTGCGGAGTTCTAATTTAAAGCTAATGACTCTACAATCGTTTATATACAAGTATATAGTGTCCTTGACGTCTGGACACAACGCGCTAAGCGCGCGCTTACGCGCTCAAGCGCTACATTACATTTATAGTACACTACATTATAAAGAGAAATAGAAACTTGATCATAGCTCACTATTGAGTGAACCAATGATCACCAAACTTTGTAGGCCTCTTCTATAGGTGTATTGCGGCCTGTGCGCCCCATTTGCGCGTCCATAAGCGAACACCTTATGGTGGTACAAAGTTGTCTTGTTAACAAGTGCTGGATCACTTTCAACACAACCCCCTGATCCAGTACTTGTTCATCATCCACATGCTGGGCACACACTAACAACCCCCTGGCCCAGCATGTCCTCCCCAACCACTAATCCACTATTCCCATTACTTCGCGGAGCTTCATTACTTGAGGCTTGGCCAGTATCTTCGTCAAGAGATCAGCAGGCATATCTTCTGTTCGCAGGTGAACTGGTGTCATCACCCTGCGATCCACTTGATCTCGAAGCCAGTAATGTGCCAGATCCAGATGTTTCATGCGACCATGGTGTTCAGGATTTCTTGCAACTCGGATGGCTGACTGGTTGTCAATGTAGAGGGTAGTCGGGTCTTGCTGTTGATATCCTATTTCTGAGAGCAGATTCCTGACCCAGCAAATCTCCTTGCCAGCAGCAACTGCACAGACATACTCTGCTTCAGTGGTAGAGAGTGCAACTGTGTCTTGCAGCTTGCTCTGCCAGGTAACTGCTCCAAGACCCATCTTTACAAACCAGCCAGTTGTCGATTTTCCATTATCCTTGTTGCCACCATAGTCCGCATCACAATACACCTGAAACAATTTCCCTTCCATCGTAGGATCTGGCCCATACACCAACTTCTTGTCCATGGTGCCCTTCAAGTATCGGAACAAATGCTTCACAGCCTTCCAATGGTTCATGCCTGGGTTTGAGTTGAACCTAGCTAATGCACTGGCAGCAAAAGCTATATCAGGCCTGGTCATCATGGCCAAGTATAACACGGAACCAACAGCGCTCATATATGGGATAGATGCCATTTCCTTTGCTTCAGCCCAAGTTGAGGGACAGTCTTCCTTCGTCAACTTTGTCCCAGGGAGGAGAGGAGTTCCAACGGGTTTGCAATCTGACATTCCAAACTCTGCAAGCTTGTTGATGATGTACTGACGCTGTGATAGATACAGCTTGCTTGAGTCCCAGTCCCGTTTGATCTCCATGCCCAGTAGATACGTAGTCTCTCCCAGGTCCCTCAACTTGAAATGCTTTGACAAGTCAACCACAAACTTGTCCAAAGCTGGCTTTGATTTCGAAGCAATGGTCAGGTCATCTACCCATACTGGGACTATGATACGGAGTGATCCATTATCATAGATGCGTAGGGCGGGGTCTGAGTATATGTTTCTGAAGCCCATAGACTCTAATGCTTCACCCAGAACCTCATCCCACAGCCGAGGTGACTGCTTCAATCCATAGATTGACTTGTTCAATTTACAAACCATCTTTTCACCATGGGGTCCCTTTTGCACAAATCCAGCTGGCTGCTCCATGTAGACCTCACAGTCAATAGGACTGTTGATGAATGCATGGGAGATGTCCACAGAGCGCAGATGCATGCCATCTAATGCAGCCAGAGCCATTACAATCTTGATTGTGCCAATGCGAGAGGGGGATGCCCAGGTTTCAAAATAGTCAAATCCAGGTCGTTGACTGAATCCCTTTGCAACAACCCGACCCTTGAATCGTTCAATGCTGCCATCTGCCAGATACTTCACCCGGAATACCCATCGAGACCCAATAGCCTGATATCCTTCAGGAAGTGTAACCAAAGTCCATGTACCGTTAGACAAGTGAGCCTTTATTTCCTCGACTGCTGCTTCATGCCATTTCTCAGCATAAGGAGTTTTCATAGCCTGTTTGTAGGTTTCAGGCTCTACTAGCCTTTCACCTGGTGCGAGTTTGATCCCTTCAACCTCAAAGGCATCTTCCTCGTCATCATCCTCAGGCTCACCACCATTATCTTCTTCATCATCTGACTCCTGAATGGCTGGTGTAGGCTCTCTTGGCTCCCAAGCTGGAGTACCTTCTCTACTTGGGACTGGACTGGGTGCAGCAACCACAGGCTTTGGAATCTTCCACCATTCTCCAGGTGGCTTCACAATCCTCTTAGTTCTTCTGGCAGCAAGTGGCTCATCACCAACTTCATCCTGGTCTGCAGCAACATCCACTGGTGGTGATTCAATGCGACGATGTCTTGCAGCGGGTCTCCTAGGTGGTGGTGGGGGTGGCTCGTGCGCTTCCCCAGCTTCACTGTCTTCATCAATCTCCTGCCCGGCGGCATCATGACCACCTCCATCACCATTATCATCGTTGTCGCTATCATCATCCTTACCAGTATCAGGAAGATTTACTGAAGGCTGATCCTTCTTGTGTTGAGCATTGGGGTTGGGGTTTACAGGGGGTTTAAGGAGAGGGGGAGTCGAGTTCAGATCACTAGGAGGTTGGCCACGGAGCAGTTTGCCAGCATAGTTATACCTTTCATCAAAGTCAGCCCTCTCACAGAGAATGACTTTCTTTGTGGCAGGATTGTAGAACCTCCAACCCTTGGTTTCATCTGGATACCCAATAAAGATACACTTCTCAAAATGCGACCCCAGGTGTTCCCTCTTATCCTTCTGAACATGAACATAAGCAACACAACCCCACACCCTCAGATGCTCCACACTTGGTTTCTTCCGATTCCACACTTCATATGGAGTTGCATGCAACACAGTAGAAGTGATGCAACGATTCAAGACATGAACAAGTGCAGCTAGACACTCTCCCCAGAAAGCCAAAGACAATCCAGCCTCATTCAGCATTGCAGTGATCCGTTCACTGAGCAGCCTGTTTGCCCTTTCTGCCACTCCATTCTGCTGTGGCCTATTCCTATTCGAGTACTGATGATTGATCCCGTTTTCTTCCAGATACCGGTGAAACTCTTTTCCCATATACTCTCCACCCTGATCACTCCTAAAAGTGCGAAGCCGTTTGCCAGTCTGTGTCTCTGCCCAGGTCTTGTATTTCTTAAAGCAAGCTAGGGAGTCGCTCTTGAGCTTCATAGGAAATACAGCCTTGAGACGGGAGTAGTCATCAATGAAGGTAATCCAGTATTTGTGACCAGAGTGAGACACTTCTCCAACATAGTGAACATCAGAGTGGACGAGTTCCAGCAGTTCTGTAGCACGAGTTTCTGACGATGTAAACGGGTGGGCAACCATCTTTCCAGCTTTGCATGGCTCACAAACAGGATCAGGCTTTGCTGAAGAGTCTAGTGTCATTCCAATCACCATGTTCTCCTTAAGCATTTTCTTAATGCCATGATGGTGTTGGTGGCTGAGCCGTCTGTGCCAAAGTGCCAGGGTTAAAGGCAGAGTTGCAGCAGCATGTACATTCTCTAAACCTACAGTGTAACCATCTAAATACCCAACACCAGCATTATTAACTGTAGCAGTAAAGAGAATGTGACCATCACGCTCAAAATTCATGCTGTCCTTTTGAATTTCAACTCTAAAGCCTTTATTCTTGGTTAAATACAAAACAGAGAGGAGGTTATTATGCAAGTCCGGGACATGAAGTACTCTACTAATCTGTACATCTCTAGCTATTTTACCATTGATCAAAGGACGAAACAAGACATTTCCAACACCAGCAGAATAGATGACTCTGTGATCTGCCAACCGGATCCCTACTCTAAGGGGGGTATAATTGCAGATCCAGTGTTTATGAGGGGTCATATGAGAAGTGGCCCCAGTGTCTGTGTTCCAATGATCCTTATTAGAAGATGTACCCAAAGCATAGTGACTAGTAGTACTTGCCTGTCCAGCAAATTCAGTTACGATATCTGCTTGCTCCTCTGCCGCCTGTTTGGCATGGTTCCCACTTGAGCCAAGATTTCCAGTTCCATTGGAGGCAGCTCCTCCTCCACCACTCCTTGGGGGTTCTGTGCATTCCCAGCCCCAATGACCTGTCTTGAGGCAGTTCCTACACTGATTGTGGGCGAGATTTTGAACGGGTCCTCCTCGTCCACCTCTGCCTCTACCTCTGCCTCTGCCTCTGCCTCTAAAGCCTCCCACAGCAGCCCGATTCGCATTTTCTGTCCTTTGCCTGTTCAATTCTTCACTTCTGAAGGCCTGAAGGATGGTATGCTTGTCCAGCTTATCAACCAGCAATAGAGCTGAGGACAAATGTTTGTAGTCCTCAGGTAAGGCCCTTATCAATGCCATGCATTGAAGTTCTTCATCCAATTGCTCCACTGTGAAGGATTGTGGACGAAGATTTTGGATGTTGGCCATAGCCTTCTCTATCCTGTTTCCAAGCTCCATCAGACCTTCTGCCTCTTCTTTCCTGATGTTGAAGAGGTCATCATAGGCATTGAATCTCGCTCCAGGGCGCTTTGTGAGGTGGGCCTTCTCCAATGCCTCCCACATGGCAATTGGATCTTCTTCAATTCCCCTGACATGTACTCTCTGATCTGCCTCAATGAGCAGATAGATTTCTCCAGCAGCTTTCTCTCCTTTCATCTCCCATTTATCAGCCTCAGCACTGACACTTGGCTTCTTCTCCTTGCCACTGACTAGCCTCCATAATGCCAGACTCATTAGTCTAGCCTTCATCTCACCCCTCCATTCCTGATAGTTGGAATTATTGAGAGGTTTGATTTTAATGGCCTGAGATGATGTAGAGTCTGACATAGTAGTCTGTGTAACCCAAATGATAGCCCCAAAGCGTCCAAAGAACTGATAAATGTCCTAGGATATGATCCTAGTCCCAGCAAGCAAGTAATAGCACACTATCACACTCAAAAATGCGAAGCAATCAATCAATAAGTACTTATAAGTACTCCCAACAGTGATCAATAGAGTGTGTTAACCAACAGAGTCAATAAATGCGAAATCTCAATGCACAGGCAGTGATCAGGTGACTTGTATTTAGGGCAGGTTCAAAATATAGCTGGGATTAAGGTGTAAGGCCGGGGCCCATAACCTGTTGTAATCAGAGCAATATAATGACTTGTAAAGCTTATAATAAGCGTCCACAGAAGCCTTAATATGTCTTCTAACAGTGTGCAATGATAGTTCAATGTGTATTGACTTTAATAACCAACAAAAGTCCCAGTAGAGTTGTGCTATTGCTTCTCTCTCTGGTATATAAGGATTTCGCGCTCCGAAGTTCCCACGGGTACCGATCTGCGCGAGGCGTGAAAGTAGGTGTCCACTAAATCGCGTCCGAAATTTGGAGCAATTCTGAGCAGAGGGGCACCTGCAGGAACACTTTCTAAGCACCCGGGTATATTTTATTAGTGGAGATCTGCAAAACTGCAGGTTCCACAAGCAGATCTTTGTCCAAATTGATCAGTAAATTTACTGATGCAATTTTCGGACTCCGGTTGACCGTGGGAACGCGCGATCGAAATGTATGTACAAAACTATCACTAATGGTTGTGACTATGTAACAAACTATTAATGTGCGGAGTTCTAATTTAAAGCTAATGACTCTACAATCGTTTATATACAAGTATATAGTGTCCTTGACGTCTGGACACAACGCGCTAAGCGCGCGCTTACGCGCTCAAGCGCTACATTACATTTATAGTACACTACATTATAAAGAGAAATAGAAACTTGATCATAGCTCACTATTGAGTGAACCAATGATCACCAAACTTTGTAGGCCTCTTCTATAGGTGTATTGCGGCCTGTGCGCCCCATTTGCGCGTCCATAAGCGAACACCTTATGGTGGTACAAAGTTGTCTTGTTAACAAGTGCTGGATCACTTTCAACACTATGGAGGCTGGTCAGTGGAAAGGAGAAGAAGCGAAGTGTCACTGCTGAGGCTGATAAATGGGAGATGAAAGGAGAAAAAGCTGCTGGAGAAATCTATCTGCTTATTGAGGCAGATCAAAGGGTGCATGTCAGAGGGATTGAAGAAAATCCAATTGCCATGTGGGAGGCATTGGAGAAGGCCCACCTGACAAAGCGCCCTGGAGCGAGATTCAATGCCTATGATGACCTCTTCAACATCAGGCAAGAAGAGGCAGAAGGTCTGATGGAACTTGGCAACAGGATAGAGAAGGCTATGGCCAACATCCAAAATCTTCGTCCACAATCCTTCACAGTGGAGCAATTGGATGAAGAACTTCAATGCATGGCATTGATAAGGGCCTTGCCTGAGGACTACAAACATTTGTCCTCAGCTCTATTGCTAGTTGATAAGCTGGATAAGCACACCATCCTTCAGGCCTTCAGAAGTGAAGAATTGAACAGGCAAAGGACGGAAAATGCGAATCGGGCTGCTGTTGGAGGCTTTAGAGGACGAGGCAGAGGCAGAGGGCGAGGCAGAGGTGGACGAGGAGGACCCGTTCAAAATCTCGCCCACAATCAATGCAGGAACTGCCTCAAGACAGGTCACTGGGGCTGGGAGTGCACAGAACCCCCAAGGAGTGGTGGAGGAGGAGCTGCCTCCAATGGAACTGGAAATCTTGGCTCAAGTGGGAACCATGCCAAACAGGCGGCAGAGGAGCAAGCAGATATCGTAACTGAATTTGCTGGACAGGCAAGTACTACTAGTCACTATGCTTTGGTTACATCTTCTAATACGGATCATTGGAACACAGACACTGGGGCCACTTCTCATATGACCCCTCATAAACACTGGATCTGCAATTATACCCCCCTTAGAGTAGGGATCCGGTTGGCAGATCACAGAGTCATCTATTCTGCTGGTGTTGGAAATGTCTTGTTTCGTCCTTTGATCAATGGTAAAATAGCTAGAGATGTACAGATTAGTAGAGTACTTCATGTCCCGGACTTGCATAATAACCTCCTCTCTGTTTTGTATTTAACCAAGAATAAAGGCTTTAGAGTTGAAATTCAAAAGGACAGCATGAATTTTGAGCGTGATGGTCACATTCTCTTTACTGCTACAGTTAATAATGCTGGTGTTGGGTATTTAGATGGTTACACTGTAGGTTTAGAGAATGTACATGCTGCTGCAACTCTGCCTTTAACCCTGGCACTTTGGCACAGACGGCTCAGCCACCAACACCATGATGGCATTAAGAAAATGCTGAAGGAGAACATGGTGATTGGAATGACACTGGACTCTTCAGCAAAGCCTGATCCTGTTTGTGAGCCATGCAAAGCTGGAAAGATGGTTGCCCACCCGTTTACATCATCAGAAACTCGTGCTACAGAACTGCTGGAACTCGTCCACTCTGATGTTCACTATGTTGGAGAAGTGTCTCACTCTGGTCACAAATACTGGATCACATTCATTGATGACTACTCCCGTCTCAAGGCTGTATTTCCTATGAAGCTCAAGAGCGACTCATTGGCTTGCTTTGAGAAATACAAGACCTGGGCAGAGACACAGACTGGCAAACGGCTTCGCACTTTTAGGAGTGATCAGGGTGGAGAGTACATGGGAAATGAGTTTCATCGGTATCTGGAAGAAAACAGCATCAATCACCAGTATTCAAATCGAAACAGGCCACAACAGAATGGAGTGGCAGAAAGGGCAAACAGGCTGCTTAGTGAACGGATCACTGCAATGCTGAATGAGGCTGGATTGTCTTTGGCTTTCTGGGGAGAGTGTCTTGCTGCACTTGTTCATGTCTTGAATCGTTGCATCACTTCTACTGTGTTGCATGCAACTCCATATGAAGTGTGGAATCGGAAGAAACCAAGTGTGGAGCATCTGAGGGTGTGGGGTTGTGTTGCTTATGTCCATGTCCAGAAGGATAAGAGGGAACACCTGGGGTCGCATTTTGAGAAGTGCATTTTCATTGGATATCCAGATCAAACCAAGGGATGGAGGTTCTACAATCCTGCCACAAAGAAAGTCATCCTCTGTGAGAGGGCTGACTTTGATGAAAGGTATAACTATGCTGGCAAACTGCTCCGTGGCCAACCTCCTAGTGATCTGAACTCGACTCCCCCTCTCCTTAAACCCCCTGTAAACCCCAACCCCAATGCTCAACACAAGAAGGATCAGCCTTCAGTAAATCTTCCTGATACTGGTAAGGGTGATGATAGCGATGATGATGATAATAATGGTGATGGAGGTGGTAATGATGCTGCCGGGCAGGAGATTGATGAAGACAGCGAAGCTGGGGAAGCGCACGAGCCACCCCCACCACCGCCTAGAAGACCACCTGGAAGACATCGTCGCATTGAATCACCACCAGTGGATGTTGCTGCAGACCAGGATGAAGTTGGTGATGAGCCACTTGCCGCCAGAAGAACCAAAAGAATTGTGAGGCCACCTGGAGAATGGTGGAAGATTCCAAAGCCTGTGGTTGCTGCACCAAGTCCAGTCCCAAGTAGAGAAGGTACACCAGCTTGGGAGCCAAGAGAGCCTACACCAGCCATTCAGGAGTCAGATGATGAAGATGAAGAAGATAATGGTGGTGAGCCTGAGGATGATGACGAGGAAGATGCCTTTGAGGTTGAAGGTATCAAACTCGCACCAGGTGAAAGGCTAGTAGAGCCTGAAACCTACAAACAGGCTATGAAAACTCCTTACGCTGAGAAATGGCATGATGCAGCTGTGGAGGAAATAAAGGCTCACTTGTCTAATGGTACATGGACTTTGGTTACGCTTCCTGAAGGATATCAGGCTATTGGGTCTCGCTGGGTATTCCGGGTGAAGTATCTGGCAGATGGCAGCATTGAACGATTCAAGGGTCGGGTTGTTGCTAAAGGATTCAGTCAACGACCTGGATTTGACTATTTTGAAACCTGGGCATCTCCCTCACGTATTGGCACAATCAAGATTGTAATGGCTCTGGCTGCATTAGATGGCATGCACCTCCGCTCTGTGGATATCTCCCATGCATTCATCAACAGTCCTATTGACTGTGAGGTGTACATGGAGCAGCCAGCTGGATTTGTGCAAAAGGGACCCCATGGTGAAAAGATGGTTTGCAAATTGAACAAGTCAATCTATGGATTGAAGCAGTCACCTCGGCTGTGGGATGAGGTTCTGGGTGAAGCATTAGAGTCTATGGGCTTCAGAAACATATACTCAGACCCCGCCCTACGCATCTATGATAATGGATCACTCCGTATCATAGTCCCAGTATGGGTAGATGACCTGACCATTGCTTCGAAATCAAAGCCAGCTTTGGACAAGTTTGTGGTTGACTTGTCAAAGCATTTCAAGTTGAGGGACCTGGGAGAGACTACGTATTTGTTGGGCATGGAGATCAAACGGGACTGGGACTCGAGCAAGTTGTATTTATCACAGCGTCAGTATATCATCAACAAGCTTGCCGAGTTTGGAATGTCCGATTGCAAACCTGTTGGAACTCCTCTCCTCCCTGGGACAAAGTTAACAAAGGAAGACTGTCCCTCAACTTGGGCTGAAGCAAAGGAAATGGCATCTATCCCATATATGAGCGCTGTTGGTTCCGTGTTATACTTGGCCATGATGACCAGGCCTGATATAGCTTTTGCTGCAAGTGCACTAGCTAGGTTCAACTCGAACCCAGGCATGAACCATTGGAAGGCTGTGAAGCATTTATTGTTGTAATCAGAGCAATATAATGACTTGTAAAGCTTATAATAAGCGTCCACAGAAGCCTTAATATGTCTTCTAACAGTGTGCAATGATAGTTCAATGTGTATTGACTATAAACCAACAATAACTACCAGTAGAGTGCTGCTATTACTTCGCTCTCTGGTATATAAGGATTTCGCGCTCCGAAGTTCCCACGGGTACCGATCTGCGCGAGGCGTGAAAGTAGGTGTCCACTAAATCGCGTCCGAAATTTGGAGCAATTCTGAGCAGAGGGGCACCTGCAGGAACACTTTCTAAGCACCCGGGTATATTTTATTAGTGGAGATCTGCAGAACTGGGTGTTCCAGAGGCAGATCTTTGTCCAAATTGATCAGTAAAATTACTGATGCAATTTGCGGACTCCACTAGACCGTGTGAACCGGTTTCGTAACCGTGGGAACGGTCGCGTAAACCGTGGGAACGCGCGATCGAAATGTATGTACAAAACTATCACTAATGGTTATGACTATGTAACAAACTATTAATGTGCGGAGTTCTAATCTAAAGCTAATGACTCTACAATCGTTTATGTACAAGTATATAGTGTCCTTGACGTCTGGACACAACGCGCTAAGCGCGCGCTTACGCGCTCAAGCGCTACATTACATTTATAGTACACTACATATTAGAGAGAAAGAAACAATTGATCATAGCTCACTATTGAGTGAACCAATGACCACCAAACTTTGTAGGCCTTGTCTACAGGTGTATTGCGACCTGTGCGCTCCATTTGCACGTCCATAAGCATGTCCCTTATGGTGGTACAAAGTTGGTTGCTTAACAAGTGCTGGATCACTTTCAACATCTACTGGTAGTTATTAGTCAATACACATTGATCTATCATTGCACACTGTTAGAAGACATATTAAGGCTTCTGTGGATGCTTATTATAAGCTTTACAAGTCATTATATTGCTCTGATTACAACAAAAATGCCAGGCACAGGTTTTACCTTTTTAACCACTGGCTTGTAGGCAGATTCTGTGTATGCCTTGAAGGTCATTTCCTCAGAGTCATCTTCTTTAACTGGAAGGAGGAGGATGTCTTCAGACCAGTCAACACCTTCCAAATTAGAGAATATCCTTTCTACATCATGGTCACAATCTGTGGAAGAATAAAGAGCATACTGGGGAATTTCTGGCCTGAGAGGAGTGACTGGTTCTTCTATTCCCCAGAACCATACCGAAGAAATTTCTTCTTCACTTACCCCTGAATTTGACTTGGTTTTATTTTGTATGCATGGAGAGTGTTGAAAGTGATCCAGCACTTGTCAACAAGACAACTTTGTACCACCATAAGGGACATGCTTATGGACGCGCAAATGGGGCGCACAGGCCGCAATACACCTATAGAAGAGGCCTACAAAGTTTGGTGGTCATTGGTTCACTCAATAGTGAGCTATGATCAATTGTTTCTTTCTCTCTAATGTGTAGTGTACTATAAATGTAATGTAGCGCTTGAGCGCGTAAGCGCGCGCTTAGCGCGTTGTGTCCAGACGTTAAGGACACTATATACTTGTATATAATCAATTGTAGAACCATTAGCTTTAGATTAGAACTCCGCACATTAATAGTTTGTTACATAGTCACAACCATTAGTGATAGTTTTGTACATACCTTTCGATCGCGCGTTCCCACGGTTTGCCCGACCGTTCCCACGGTCAACCGGAGTCCGAAAATTGCATCAGTAATTTTACTGATCAATTTGGACAAAGATCTGCTTGTGGAACCTGCAGTTTTGCAGATCTCCACTAATAAAATATACCCGGGTGCTTAGAAAGTGTTCCTGCAGGTGCCCCTCTGCTCAGAATTGCTCCAAATTTCGGACGCGATTTAGTGGACACCTACTTTCACGCCTCGCGCAGATCGGTACCCGTGGGAACTTCGGAGCGCGAAATCCTTATATACCAGAGAGAGAAGCAATAGCACAACTCTACTGGGACTTTTGTTGGTTATTAAAGTCAATATACTTTGAACTATCATTGCACACTATTAGAGGCTATATTAAGGCTTATTTGGACGCTTATTACAAGCTCTAAACATCACTATATTGCTCTGATTACAACAGAGAGTACGTCCAAATTCTAGAATTTATATTGGGGTACTTGGCTATTAATTCTAGAGCTGGATGTATGGTCATTATGTTTACTCTTGGCAGAGTAAGAAAATCATAAGGACTAGAGAGAGTGGGATGAACGAGTGAGACTGGAAAAGGGGGAAGGCCAAGGTTTAGGGGCCCCCTAATTCCTTTATTCTGGCAGAGGATCATGATCAGGAGTACAGGGGTCTGATATGAGTCAGTTACCTTTGTGCTCATAGGTAGAGGGGGTTTACTTTGTGAATTCATCATGAGTCCAGGCAATTGCACGATGTGCTCCATATCCATCAAACATCCAAAAGGGATCCAAGTATTCTTCATCAAACAGAATGCGGGCACTGACAGAGAGTGGGAAGGTAATGTTGCAAAATGCATGAATGATGTTAGCCAATCAGATTCTCCCCATTGGGAGAGGGCTGAAGTGAAATACATTGAGTTTCAGAACCCAGGAGCTTAATTACTATGTACGTACTGCCAGGTAAGCTTGGCAGCCAGTGGTGGGACAGCGCCCTCTTAAGGAGAGGGGCAGTCATGAGGTGTCAGCTCCATGGTCTGCGTCAGGATGGAGGCAATAACAGTCCTATTTAGTTGTCAATAATGGCCATGTTGTCATGTAACAAGAGCTCAGACTGGCTTCAGCCCTGGCCATAAACTGGATGCATGAGAAGGTGGGATGCATTGGAAAGGGACCTCGACCCTCATCATGCTGTGGTCCAAGCTTAAGTGAGTGATCCAGCATAATCTCTGACCTTCAACATTGTACAATCAGCTGTCACTTTGACAGGCTCCACCTCAAGATCGCAAGATAGTGAAAGGTAAAACACTAATATTGAAATGCAAATCATGCATTCTGAGGTTATGGCAAGTCAGCTTCTGCAGTTTCGCATTTTGATCATATGAGTGTAAGGGCAACCTCAAGACCGCCGCGCGGACTAGTAGAGGGCGGATCCAAAGTGAATATATAGCATGAGGACTAGCTAGTCTATCTACTCACCTAGTAGAGGGCGGATCCAAAGAGAACAGACTAAGGAGTGCCCCCTACCAGATGTGAGGAGTATATACGAGGCGTGAGAACAATAGCTACAACTGTATAGTACCTCAGCCACTGAAGAGAAGGAAAGAGAAGAATATCACATGGACGCGAAGTGAAAGAGGGATGGAGCGGAGCGCCGCATGGATTAGAGAGGAGTGAGGAGAGTAGAGAGACAAGAGAGCGAGGAAGGAGAAATGAACTACGTAAATGAGAGTGAAGGTGAAATATCCGAGAAGGCTCGAGAGACCACAAGGAAGACTGTGAGAGACACCGCGAGATGGCGAGAGGCACCGCGAGATATCGCGAGACCTTGAGAAGGCGCATGAGAAATCGAGGAGGAGCGCGAAGTGGTAGAGATGACATGCGAGCGTCACCGACTAAGTGTGGACAGGGGTTGAGACAAAGGGGAATAAAAAGGGGTCATAGGATGTCCCCTTACAGTGAGAGTATCAATCCCGCACTTTCATTTCACCCTTTTAAGATTCTGTTTGCAAATATTTATTGTCGTCCAGTCAGTCCCCTCATAAGTCCATACCATCATAAGTCCATACTGTCATAGTCTCTCTGGTCTTCACACTGTGATTGTTACAATTATCATGTATCAAAACTGTGGGGCACTAAAGGTTCCATCAGTCCCTTGAATTTTGTCATGATCAGCTAAGTTAGCCTGAGCTTCATATACGGTGATTACTGGAACTCTCTTCTGCTAATATCCATTGTCAAACCAAATGTAAATAGATTGAGACGAACAAAATACCTCTGACCAAGTTCCAAGAAATCCGATGTAGAATATTTGAACATTGTCAGCTCCCTGAGCTCTTGGGAAAAATAATGTAATTGCTGAAATATTGGAGAACTTGGCAGTTCTAGCCAAGGAATTGCAGGAAACACTATACACAATGTATAAGCACAACCCACCTGAGGGGATATTCTCCAATTTCACGACTTTGCACAATGTCAATGTCTTGAACAGGATCCCTTTCTGAGACATCGTCGAAAGATAGAATCGAGTTATCAGTGTACTAGTGTCCAACTCCCTGTTAATGATCAATGATTAGGTCAGTTTTCATAGCCACTCACCATGGAAACATTTGCTGGAGTTGCAGACCCAGGCCCAGCTTTGATCAAGAGGCATCGCAGCTTGACGGAGCTATTAAACGGAATGCGAACAATTCTGTGGTTGCTATAGGTAGCCATCCAGACTAGATAACGGAGGTGCACACAGTTGATCATCGTCATCAGATCTCAGAAACTGTGAACCGATGAATAAACACAGGTAGTGTGCGTAGCGGTGTGCCGACCTTGATCTCATCCAAACGCTCATGCCATGGCTTAATCACAACAGATGGGTCGCCATCACCATTTAACGCGACGATGTTGTCCCTATCGATCTGACCGAAGAGACTATCTTGTGGACCCAGGTCATTCTGCGGTTCATCATGATCGTGGCCTTCGTGCTCGCAGCCGTGGTTATGTTGATGAGGCATCGTTAATCCCGGACGGCTGGACAAAGACTCGAAGGCATCTAGCAATGTTTGGCAACGCACTGGACAACACACAGCGCGACGGGCTTAGAGCGCGGTGAAGACGCGATCGGAGCCATTCGTGGCCAGCTTATGTCTCTCCTGTTCAAGCATCTCCGGATTCATCAGGTATTTGGTGCCAATACAGATGTCGGTAAAACAATTATCACTACGTCTCTGGTTCGGGCTTCAATGGCCATGGTCGATCGTGTGGCGTACCTCAAGCCCGTGAGCTCTGGGTCAGAGGATGAGGCCGACGACGTGTAAGCCATTATTATGTTCCATGACGTATTCTCTTCGCCTCAGCTTGTCCTAGCCACGTCAGAAAATATACCGCTAATGCCAGCTCGAAGGTTCATACCCAATGCCTGTATAGTTTACGAGATCCTGTGAGTCCCCATCTCGCCGCACAACGGATGGCTGGTGTCTACAACGTGAGGGAACGCTTGGCCATGCTCGTATATCATCATTTACACCCACTAAAGGTCCCATCGGACGACACCTTTATCAACTCGATTGCAACATCTATTACACAGCGTGCCAAGGAGACGGAGGGACTAGCACATATGTATGTAGAAACGGCTGGAGGTACGCTTCATACTCTGAAATGGGTTTCTACTAACACCGCTATAGGTGTTCACAGTCCAGGCCTTACTGGCACAACCCAGCTCGATCTGTACAGGAGACTACTCCTCCCTTCCATCCTCATCGGCGACTCACGACTCGGCGGAATATCCTCTACTATTTCTGCTTATGAGTCGTTACTGCTACGAGGTTACGACGTTGACGCCATCCTCCTCTTCAAGGACACGTACTATAACAATGCAGAATACCTCACTGCTTACTTCAATGATCGTGACATTCGCCTTTTCTCTGTGCTCCCACCACCCTCAAAAGATCTCGACCCCTTGACTAACTTCGACTTGACCAACACATACTACCATACTACTAGTTCTGCAGAAGAAAATGATGGCATTACCGCCGCAGTCTCCCATCTTGATATGTGCCACGCCAATCGAATCGGTACGCTCGAGTCCATGGCTCGCCGGACGATGAAGTCTGTTTGGTGGCCCTTTGTGCAGCACAGTCTCGTCCGTGACGAAGCCGACGTATCCGTTATAGATAGTGCTGTTTCCGATTTCTTCTCTGTTTACAAATCTGCAAACGCGGCACAATCCCCGTCATCATCCCTCCTTCAACCTCAATTTGATGGGTCAGCATCATGGTGGACGCAAGCTCTCGGCCATGCTCACCCTTCTCTCACTCTTGCCGCAGCGCGTGCAAGTGGCCGCTATGGCCATGTCATGTTTCCTCAAGCTACACACCAACCTGCGTTGGAACTATCTGAACGCCTCCTTGACGGTCCTGGCCGCGGATGGGCTTCTAGGGTGTTCTTCTCTGACGATGGTTCAACTGGAATGGAAGTCGCACTCAAAATGGCGTTGCGCTCTGTATCCAAACGGTTCAACCTGCCGCGCAGCAAGAGCATGACACTTGGTGTTATCGGGATCAAGGGAAGCTATCATGGAGACACAATAGGCGCGATGGATGCCTGCGAAGAAGGCATCTATACATGTGACTGGCATAATGCCAAAGGCTATTGGTTCGACCCTCCCACCGTCGGTATACAGCAAGGTCGAACAGTCATCTCGCTTCCATCCTCCATAGCCAGCGACCCATCATTGGAGTCTGAACTCCATTTTGCCTCTCTTTCAGGGGTATACAACATCGAAAGGAGACTCAGCTCCAAACTGGCCCAAGCCTACTCTAAACATATTGCCCAAACTCTCGATAGTCTGAGTACCAAAGCCGGTCATATGGGCGCCCTGGTACTGGAGCCCATCGTAATGGGGGCGGGTGGTATGATCTTTGTTGATCCCCTCTTTCAAAGGATTATGGTCGACACAATTCGCGGAGTCGATACACCACCATCAATCTGGCGTGGCCTTCCCGTCATATTTGACGAAGTTTTCGTCGGTCTATATCGCATCGGCCAGCCCAGTGCTGCCCTGATTCTCGGCGTGAACCCCGATATCTCTGTGCACGCCAAAATCTTGACCGGTGGCGTCGTCCCATTGGCTGTGACGCTTGCTTCGGATGCTATTTTTCAGACTTTCTTAGGCGATAGCAAGGCTGAAGCCCTTCTACATGGCCACTCGTATACGGCACATCCAGTGGGCTGTGAAGTGGCCAATGAGACACTCAAGATCATTGAGAAGCTTCCTTCGTCAGATTCCTGGATTGAGGCCAAGGAGAAGTGGTCTGCAACGTTAAACCCTCTAGATGTATGGAGCCTCTGGGACCCAGACTTTGTCAAGGAACTATCAGGTATGACTGCAGTGCACGAGGTCATGGCCTTAGGAACGGTCCTTGTCATCAAGCTTAAAGACAGAGGAGGTCAGTAACAAAACACCCACTCAACTATCGCATTTTGTCACTGATCACGAACTTCAGGCTATACGTCGACGTCTGCGCAGGCACTACTCAACTCACTGAGAACGGTTGACCAAGATTCGGAAGTGTCACCGTCGCCCGGTGGCTCCCCTTTCAGTGTCAATTTTCGAACGCTCGGGCATGTAGCCTACTTTATGACGAGTCTCAATACGTCTCCTGAGGTGATTCGCACTTTAGAAGATAAGATATGGCGAACCCTACGACAGAATAGTGTACAACCTGCGAACAAATAAGATAGAAAGGTACCGCATGGCTACTAACTCCTCCAGTATTGGGCTAAATCGTGGATACGATCCAACACCACAGTCAAGTATGATGTCTCGTTCAGCAACGTTTCGAAGTGCTCCATGGCTTCTTCTTCGGTGAGATCAAGCCGAAACTTTTCTTGGATCTGCTCATGGACATCTCGATGCTTGATGTCAGGAATATTTGCATCAACCATGAGGGCGACTAGATTCAAAATGAGGTTTGCACTCTTGCGAAGAACAGTAAAAGCAGTGAAACAGAAATTCTTGAACCGTGCGTAGTGGGGTGATTGGGCACCTCCCATGCCATCAACCATTTCCTTGCACACTTTGACAGGCGGCGGGAAGGGTTTTGGGTCACGTCCGAGAATATAGCCAAAGTCGACTAGAATGAAGGTTTGACTTAACGCGGCTTCAGATGGTGTTCAAGAGACACACCGTGAAAGAAGTGACCTGTAAGACAAGGTCAGAGAGGGAATGAACATGAGTGAGTTAGCCTACCGTCGGGAGTAAGTAGTAGATTGTCTAGGTGGCGGTCGCCCACACCGAGCAGATAGGTAACGACACAATACCCGGCTTTATTGCAGGGGGTTAAAATTGAATCAGTGGAAGCGTCCATAAGACATACCACAACTTCGCACAAAGGTGTCAATTACAGAGGGTTCGACGCCCGCGGTACCGACACTTCCCTCATCAGGGTAATGCGCGCGCAAGTAGTTAAGCAAAGTTCCAAATTCGCTT